>CM072533.1:19910000-20510000 GCA_036898165.1 Silybum marianum | reverse complement strand
TTACTTTTCCAATCCTTAGTGAATTAATACCCTCCAGATCTTCATTTGGTGCAGCGATACACAAGTTATCAACTTTGTAGTTCAAACCCTTTTGGAGGTCTACTTGCCTTCTGTATCGAATGAAAGAATTCATACATTCAATGATACGGAAGTAAGCAACTCTGTTTTGATCTTCACTCTCTCTGTTCATCTGAGTCTTCATAAATTTCTCAAGAGTAAGCAGATCAGATGGATTTATTGACAATAGGTCGTTGTCACATAAATATGATGACTTGTTATCTTCTCTGACAACATTATTAGATTGTGTACCAGATTGGAGTTTGTTCGAATTGAGTATACCTGACGGAAATGGTCTAGATTGGAATTATGGAATAAGCTTCCTTTCTTGATTGCCTGTGAGTAATAAACTTGTCTTTGATTTCATAACAAACTTGATAATCATTGTAGAAATTTGGCATCATCAGATATATCTTCTGATCCACATGAGCATACATATGCTTATTCCTGATTTCTAAGTTGGGTAGCTCAAGTCTTCCCAACTTCTACATTTTTTCTTCATTTGCAGTTTTGAATTTTGCAGATTCTTCCTTTTATCCTCTTCAAAATTTTCACGAGCCCTTTCAACGGCTTCTTTGGCAATTTCAGCTTCTTTTCTCTCTTTTTCTGCCTGAGCCATGGCTTTCTCGGCTTCTGATTTAGCTTTCAAAGCCTCTTCCTTAGCTTTTTCAGCTTCAGACCTTAGTCTATTCTCTTCTTCTATTCTTGCTTCTTCAGCTCTGGCTGTTTTAGCTCTGGCTTCTTCTTCTGCTTTCTTAGCTTGAGCCCTAGCAATTTCTGCTTCAGTTGCTTTTGCTCTGGCAGCTTCTGCTTTAGCTGCCTCTGCTCTGGTTTTTTGAGAAGATTACGTTTTGGTATTCCCTTTACCTCTAGTATGAATTTAGCAATATCCGGATCTTTAGGCAAGGGACCTCAATGAGTGGCCAGAGGAGTAATCGTTAATGGAGTTTGCTTAGGAGGAGGAGGTTCTGAAGGAAAGGAGGATGATGCATTACCTTTCTCTTGATTTACCTTCTGACCCATTTCTGTTTTCATCTTCTTGATATTTTCCAAGTTCTCCCCCTTCTGAGAATCAGGATCCTGTTCCTCCGAACTTTTACGCTTGAGTTCAGCTTTCTTGCACGCTCGGGCTGCTTTAGATTTCTTTCTTTCTTCAAATGAGGAGAATAAGGCGCTTACTAGAGAAGAGACCTGGGATATGGTGTTTTCCAAAGTTGTGAGCTTCTGATCCATGTGAGAGTTTCTTGAGTTAGTTTTAGAGGCATACTTGGAGGTTAGAGAGTTGATACGGTCAATCATGGCTTTCTGAAAATGTGCCATATCCGATTTTTTGACCAGTGAGGAGGCAGAGGCAGATGCATCCTCTGAAGCAAAGACATCAGTGATAAGCTTGTGGATGTCAGCAACGAATGACCCATATTCATCAGCAGAGATGGTGACCTCTGGAGTGGGTATTTCGGAAGGTAGATTGAAGATAGCCTCTGCATTTGATTTAATGCCAGCGTCCAGAGCCTAGAAGTGAGCTTTTGCAGAGTTCTGTTGAGCTTCTGCATTATCAGAAAGAAGCTTTCTGATGTCTTCCAACGTCTGATTTTGAGATACTTGATGAGCTTGTATGGCTGACAGAGTTTGTTGTTGGGAAACAAGGGATGATTTTAGATCTTCCATAAATCTATGAATTTGATCACCAAAAGCCTTGAATGCTGCAGTAGTGAAAAATTCAGAAGAGGTAACCGGTGCATCTCCAACGAATGGAGCCCCTTGTCTCTCGCGTTCAAAGAGGCCCTTATTCACACCTATTTCAACGTTGAGTGTGGAGGAACTTCCAAGCTGTCCTCAAGGGCTGTATTCACAAACACCTATTCGGTTGTTCGGAAAGGTTTAGCGTTATCCCGATCATCGGAGGATGAGGAGCTAAACACAATGTGCTTACCTTTAGGAAGGTAAAGACCCCGGTAAGTGGGGCATCCTGTGGGATGATTTTAGGAAGGGTAAAGACCCCGGTAAGTGGTTCATCAGCATCTATACTAACAGAGGGCATGAACTTACCTTCTGGTTGTCCTATGACATCGTTGGTCATGAAGACATCAACGTTTTGTGTAGGAGGTGACGAGTTCTGGGGAAACTGAACTCTTATAGTTTCATCATCACCCTTTTGAGAGGATGATGATGATGATGTGGATTCCCCGGATGTGCGTGATGCAGAGGAACAAAGAATTCTCTCTGATCGGTTTGGCTGTGGTGGTTTGTACTCGGTTGTCCTTTTTCAATGAGTGTAGATGTGTTGACATCTACCTCAGGAGATGTGGGTACCCTTGGGGATCTTGGAGAGAATCCCTCAAATGTGTCTCTATGGACATCTTCTGTACCCTCTTGTATTAAGAGGTCGGGATGGGTAGAAACTCTCTGGTCTGCACTCGAATTCTTTTCAGACTAAGTCTCACTTGACCCCTCACTTTTTAATCTAGGCTCTAACTGCTCTGGGGTAGATACTCTCTGTTCTGAGAATACCGTAGAGCGTCTATAAGAAATGAGAGTAAGAGAGGTTGAAGGGATAAGGTCAAGCATGTACCTGGAAAGTTCTCTAGCAGCAGGATAACCATTGATGTCGATGGTTGGCTTGTGAGAGCTCATCGAGGATATTTTGCAGAAAGGCTGTAACAGAGGAGCTTTTAGTGCACCAATTGCTGGGAAGGTCAAGAGTGATAAAAATCGTGGGAACATCAATGCAGGTAATGGTTTCCCTTGGCTCTGGAGAGAATTTTTGGTCTGAACCGCAGCCTTCATTTCCTGGAAGATTAGGCTTGTGTAGTCAAGAGGTCTATTAAAGAACATCCCATACATGATTGTGAGAATGTTCTTACTGGCTTGATCGAGAGACCCGATTTTGCAGGCAAGGCTTTTATTTAGGATTGACACAAGGACGTTCCACATTGGGGGTAGCTGCTTGCGTTTGAACTCAGAAAGCCTATGGATATGTTCATTGTAACCCAAGAAGCGAATAAAGGCCAAACAGAGCTTCTGGTGTGGGATTAGGTTCTAGGTCAGGGTTGGGAACTGTTTGACCTTCAGCTTCAATGAATGGTTGAGGAAGTTGGAAATACTTGGCTATTTTCCTGCGAGTGATTGGGATTTGGACTGCAGATTCAGATTCGGTGGGGTGACCAAAGACTCCAATTAGGGTATTTTCATCCTTGACAAACATAGTTTGCCAGACTTCTTGTACATAAATTTCAGGAACGTTCGGGTTTGTCAGGGTTAGGGCTCGGTTCAAGGAATGGTTTTGCAGGAATTCAATCATGATTTTGAAATCAGAGATATAAGTATTGGGATCAAGAAGAACCTGAACGTTGTTCGATTTCAAAGGTAGCTTCATAGCTGTGGAGGCGACCAAGTTGCCACCATCAAGTTGTGGATTAGGGTTTGCAACTGGAGACGCCATTGATGAAGAAATCTTGATGAGAAGTAAACGCCGATTAGGAAATTTGAGGATTTTTGTGGAAGAGGATGAAGCACAATACTATTAAAGTTCTAAATCGAGGTTTATATATGAGAGAGAGAGAGATAGTACTTGAGTGATTTTTGAATGGGAAGGGTTTTAATTTGGGGACTAACAAAAAACGGTTCGGGTTAGAGGAGTGCACGCAGGCGTGTCATCATGCAAGGGCACAATGAAGGACACGTGTAAAGGAGAACTGACAAGTGAAACTATTTGGCGCTTAGTATTCCCTCCTTAAAAATAATATTAAAAGGAAATTAATTAAAAGAAAAGTATTATTTAAAAAACAGATAATCTGTTGATTAAAAAATGATTTTAGAGTAATGAATTCCTTTTAAAATTATTAAAATCAGACATTTGGATAGAAAGCTTTTTGTTCCAAATGAAAGTTTTTGAATTCGAAACCAGGTATTTATATAAAAAATTAAAAATAATAAGAAAATTTTAGATAACCTTGAAGGCAAGAGTTAAATAAAATAGGCTTATTAAAGAAAATTTAGAAAGAAATACAGAGGTAAAGAATATCTGGTCATAGAAGGTAATTTTGACCAAAAAAAAAATGTCAAAGAACTTCTTTTTAAAAGAATTTAAGTTGAATCTGGACCATCTTTGTAACTTTGATGGCAAGAGTTAATCAGAAGAAACAAATTCAAAGAAAATTGTTAAGTAAAGAGAGGTTCAGAAGACATCTAGCAGAAGTTAGTCTTGGTACGCTCCCCCTCGAGCATGTAAGATGTGCTTCCCCTCAAAAATTGCATTATGTTCTGCTTTTTTTTTTAAATTTCTTTTAAAAAAAGTGCCCCCCCTTGAAGATTGCATTCTGCTCCCCCTCGCAAGTGTAAGGGTTGCACCTTTTCTGTGAACACTTGGATCAAATAATGTAAGAAGTGTTACAGAGGTGTCCAGAGGCTTCTGTGTGCTTCTGAGAGATCTGCAGAGGCAACAAGAGACTTCTGGCCTTTTCTGAGATGTGTCGAAGCTAAAGTGTCGACAAAAATTGAGACAAAAATAAATAATTTGACAAAATTCCAAGAGAATCAAAGAATTGAGTAAAATTACATATTTAACATGTCCAACTTGCTAACTAGGAAATTAAAACGAGTTTCATCCAAAGCTTTCGTGAAGAAATCAGCAAGCTGAAAGTCAGTAGAGACGAAATACATCTCGATTGTGCCTTTCTCTACATGATCTTTGATGAAATGATACCTGACATCAATGTGCTTTGTTTTGGAATGCTGAACTGGATTTTCAGTAATGGCAATGACACTCTCTGAGTCACACAGGATTGGAATTTTGTCGTATATTAAGCCATAGTCTCTGAGCTGAGTTTTCATCCAGATAACTTGTGAACAGCAACTGGCAGCAGCAACATACTCAGCTTCTGGTGTGGATGTTGATACACAGTTTTTCTTCTTAGAAGTCCAACTTACAAGTCTGTTACCCAGAAGTTGACAGCTTCCAGATGTACTTTTGCGATCCAATTTGCAACCTGCATGATCAGAATCTGTATATGCCATTAAATCAAATTCAGAATTTTTTGGATACTAGAGACCAAGTGATGGAGATCCCTTGAGATATCGAAAAATTCATTTAACAGCAGCCAAATGAGATTCTTTGGGATTCGCTTGATAGCGAGCACAGAGGCAAGTGGCAAACATAATATTTGGTCTACTAGCAGTAGAACCAAAGATTATGTCATGCACATAAATTTGAACAACATTTAGCATACCTTTGTCTCTTTTGATGAACAGAGTAGTAGCGATTTTACCTTTCTCATAGCCGTTACTGATCAGAAACGTAGATAGACGTTCGTACCATGCTCTAGGTGCTTGTTTTAGACCATATAAAGCTTTGTCAAGTAGATAGACATATTCTGGATGTTTAGCATCTTTAAATCCAGCAGGTTGTTCAACATACACTTCTTCTTTGAGATATCCATTCATAAATTCACATTTAACCTCCATTTGATAGACTTCAAAGTTCTTGTAAGCAGAGAAAGCCAGAAATAGTCGTATCGCCTCAACTCTTGCTACAGGGGTAAAGGTTTCATCATAATCGATTCCTTCTTCTTGGAAATACCCCTTAGCAACCAGTCGAGCTTTATTTCTGATCACGATACCATCTTCATCTTTCTTGTTTCTGAAAACCCACTTAGTTCCAATGGCTACTTTGTTCTTTGGCAGAGGAACGAGGTTCCAGACTTTGTTTCTTTCAAATTGAAGCAATTCTTCTTGCATTGCTGATACCCAACTAGGTTCTTGTAAAGCTTCATGAACATGTTTTGGTTCGATCATACTAAGAAAATTTACAAAGAATGCTTCATTTGCAGTAGCAGATCTTGTCTTAACACCTTTAGAGGAATTGCCAATTATGAGGTCTGGAGTGTGAGACTTGGTCCATTTTGTCATCCTAGGTTGTGTTACTGGTTGAGCATGTACTTCTATTTCAGAGGATGGAAGTACTGCTGGAAGTGATTCAGATACAGAAGGCAGATGAGGAACTTCTGGACTTTCACTTGATAAATCACGGATGACAGTTAGTGCCCTCAGCAGGCGATTTAGGACCAGAAAAAGTAATTCCAGAAGCTTGAAGAACATCAGGAATACTCGAAGATTGAGGGATTTGACTTGGTTCTGGAAGTATCTCTTCTCCCATAAAATCTTGAAAAAATAGCATGTATTTCAGATTCTCTGGTTCTTGAAAGGTATTCAGAAGTTACCGTGTTAAGTTTAAGTTCAAAAGTAGAATACTCAGAAGTTAATTGAGTTTGATCATCAAAATCGATGTTAATGCTCTCCTTAACAGTCTTAGTACGTAAGTTAAAAACTCGAAAAGCTCTTGAATTTAACGAATATCCTAAGAATTTAGCTTCATCCGATTTCTTGTCAAACTTGCCAAGTTTTTCTCTGTCATTTAAAATGAAACACCTGAATCCAAATATGTGAAAGAATTTAACACAGGGTTTTTGATTGTTAATTAGCTCATAAAAGGTTTTGAGATGCCTCTTGACAAATATCGAACGATTCTGGGTGAAACATGCAGTGGCTATAGCTTCAGCCCAGAAATGGATGGGTAGTCCAGAAGCAGCAAGCACTGTTCTGGCAACTTCAACCAAGGTTGTGTTGCGCCGCTCTACAACCCCATTTTGCTGAGGAGTTCGTACAGCAGAGAAGTTCTGTGTAATTCCATTTTCAACAAGGTATGCTTCAAGCTTGGCATTCTTGAATTTAATACCGTTGTCACTCCTTATCTGTTGAATCTTTTGGTGTAAGAGAACTTGGATTCTGGTCATCATATTTTGCAATACAATGGGTACCTCAGATTTCTGTCTTACAAATGCAAGCTATGTATACTTGGAAAATTCATCAATGAGTACCAGTATATACTTTTTGCCAGATAAACTTTGTGTTGCAATTGAACCACAGAGATCAACATGTAATAATTGCAGAGGTCTTGTACAAGAATGATCACTTTTTGTTTTATTCGATGCTCGTTTTATTTTTCCAATTTCACATGCGGGGCAGATGTGATCTTTTTGAAATTGGACATCTGGAAGACCAGTCACCAAATTCTGTTTAACAAGCATCTCAGGATTATCAAAATTTAAGTGAATACCCATGCAATTTCACTCATTTTGGAAATAAGACAGAGGCTTTCTTTACCGTCCTTTGATGTGAAGTTCATCATATACAAATTACCTTTTATGTCTGCTGTCCGGAGTTCTTCTCCTGCCTTTGAGAACAAGTAACAATGCTTTTCATCAAATACAACAAGTATTTTAGAATCACAAAGTTGACCTACACTTAACAGATTATGTTTTAGTCCAGAAACATGAGCTACTTTTGATAAGGTAATGTTACCTTCTTGTAAAGTACCGTAGCCTTTTATTTGACCCTTACTATTGTCTCGAAACTTTACAGCTCCACCACATTTGTCTTTGAATTGGAAGAGTAAGTTTTTTCGATCCAGTCATGTGCCTCGAGCATCCAGAGTCAAGATACCAGATATGCACATGCTGCTTCTCCAATCATAGTCAGAGTGTTTTAGGTATCCATCTCATTATGGGTCCTTTAATGTTAGTTTTAATCTTTTCATTAATTTTCATTTGCGTATGACTTGATATTGAAGAATTTAAAGATCTGATCTTTTTGTTTGCAGTATTATTGAATTTCTTTGGTTTAGCTTTAAATGAGAAATTATTATAAGAACGAACAGAGGACCTCGAGAAAAATTCCTTTAGTTTTAAAAATAAAGAAAAACATTCAGAATTCTGAGACATAAAAGATTTCATTGAATTTTCATTAGAATAATGATAATTACAATTCTTCTTATTCCTGTCTATACTAGTATCAGTAGTGAGGCTTCCTCTAATAAACCTTCTCTGGAGTTTTCTGAATTACTGAAACAGAAGTAGAAAGATTAGATTTCCATTTGCCTTTCTGAGCAGAAGTAAACTTTGGATAACAAGGTTGAGATAATTTTGACTGAACAAAACATTTCTTTTTAAGACTTTCTTCTTTCTCAAGTTCAAGACAAGATTTGGCCTTAAGACATATTCCAATAAAATCTGGATGAATGAACACAGGTTTTCTCTGTCCTGTTGGAGGAACAGAAAAAGTTGGTATTCCACTTGGATGTCTTTCAATATTCAGACCAGAGGCTTTGATTTCCAGAGATTCATTTGTAAATAAGAAAGGAGCTTCCTTATTCTTAGTTACTTCTGGGGCCTTTTTGTATTCTAAAGGAAAATGATTTTTTCTAGATTTGAGAGATATTTTTCTGAGTTAAAGAAATCATCATCTTGATCATCGTTTTCCCAAGGGTATGTAATAATTTCAAAACAGTCTTGAGATTTAGAAGGATTTAAGTCTACAAAAGAACATGGAACTATCTCTGGATTGTTTTTTGAAGAAAGTTTCTGAATATTTTCAAATTCAAAGCATTTATCTAGAGTGGATAAAATATCTTTTTCAAAGCTTAGACGTAGCTCTTCTTCTGCTTGTAAAGGTATAAATGCACCCGCTTTTGGATTTAAAGTCATATGAACACTTGAGCCAAATCTGAAAATGTCGTCCTTCTGAATTTTGTTCAGATCAACTTTTGTTTTTCCAGAAAAGTATTCGATGTTTTTGAATTTGAGTTTTCGTTGACGATAACTATTTTCAAGCTGTGATCTTTTAAAAATTGATGGTTCATATAAAATTGGAAACATAGGCTTTTGTTTTAGTCCTAGACAGAAAACTGAATTCAGAGTTGATCTTTTTTCACACGTGTAGGGATCCAGATCTTCCTACTTGTGTATTTATCTTGTCATGAACTTTTTGAGCATCCAGATATGTTTTGATCTGTAGCTTTGTCTTTTGAAGTTCAGTATGCAAAAACACTCTTTCCTTCTGAAAATAGTTTTTAAGTGCAACAGAATTTAATCTGTCACTTTCCTTAGCACTAATCTCCTTTTCTTTGTTTTCCTGAAGTTTGTTTAGTCTCAATTTCTCTTCTTTGAACTTAACTTTTGTGTTTTTTAAATTTTCGAAAATCTTCTCATTTTGAACATTGAGTTCCAGTTTTTCTTCAGTTAGAAGATTCATTTCTTTGTTTTTTTCAGTCTGTTTTCTCAATTTCTTTTCAATTGTAAGCTTTTGCTTAAGTTCTTCAAACTTTATTGATATTTCAAAAATGGTGTTTTCAAGTTCAGATGTGTCAGAGAGAGTACATACAGGTGTTTCAGAAGGCTGATCTTCTGATTCATTTGTTCTGGCCAATCCGCAGAACATAGCTTCATCACCACTTGACTCATCTCCCAGCCAGTTTTCTTTTTCTGCAAAGTGAGCTCTTTCATCAACATTGTACTTGTATTTATCCTTTTAGTACAAATTGTCTTTGTTTAGAGGTCCTCTGCAATTCTTTGAATAGTGCCCTGGCTTGCCACATTGATAACACGCATCCTTCTTTCTCTTCAACTCTTCATCCTTCTTCTCTGTGTCTGTTTTCTCAGATCTCTAGATCTCTTTGTCGGGGTGAATAACTGGGAACAGGGCGATCAAACCTTTTGCTTCCTTGAAAAATTCTATTACCAAACCTTTTCGTGAATTGTTTGGTAATGAGTGCCAATGAATCAGCAAAAGCTTTGATATCGTCATCAGAGTAAGAATCATCTTCTGAGATTTCTTCTGACATGAGAGCCTTGTTTTTTCCTTTCTTCTCAGCATCCTTACTCGTTCTGACTGATCCTGTGGACTCAGAAATTAAAGCCAGAGGTCCATCGATAGTGTTTTTCTTCTGAACAACCTCTTTTTCATGGGCTTGAAGAGTGCCAAAAACATCATGTAGAGACCATTGTTCCAGATCCTGATTGGCTTGTAAAGACATAGAGAGATTTGACCATTCAGGGTTTAGTCTTTTTCGAAATATGACATTATTGTCTTCATTGGATCTGATGATGTCTCATCTTTTACAAAGATTCTTCAGGAATGGCCTGGAAACTGTTGTATTCATTTAGAGCTTGGGCTCTTTTGTTTTTCTTCATTTTTGCACCACCTTCCAGAATGTTTTCCAATTGATCCCATAGCTCCTCGGCACTATCACAGGAATCCAGAGATTGGAATATATCATTCGGAATTGCCATGATTAATAGACTTTTTGCTTTTCTGGACAATTCAACCTTTGCCTTCTCTGGATCCGTCCAGTTATCCCGTAACTTTGGAATACTCCTAGCAGGGACCTCATCAGTAACTGTTGTAGCAGGAACCCTAGGTATAGTTGTCATTGGAATGAACGGACCATTTTGAACGATAGGATATAGATCAACATCTAATCCTTCAAAGAAGTTGATCATCCGGATTTTCCATTGTGGATTTTCATCACATATTAGAGTAGGAGGTTTAGTCAGAGAACCAGAGGTGTATACATCGTTCAGATTTGAATTAGCCGTATTACCAGAAACAGAGATTTTGAAAATTACTGAAGATTTGTTGAAATTTGAATCAAATTAATTTCAAAATGATCGAAATGAGACTGAATACTTACAAATATCAAATTTAAGCAGAAATTACCACAGATTTAGAGAAAATTGTAATGAATTTAACAAAATCTCGTAAAACAGGGCAGAGTGAAGAACAGGGGCTTAAAATTGGAAAATACTGTCAATAGAAAAGGGATATCTCCAAATGGAAGAGATTTAATAATCAATAGATTGATTATCAGGCTCTGATACCAATTGTTGGAACCCAGATCTCTTTCTAGCAAGTAATCAATAGATCAAATATGTAAATATGAGCGGAAGCAAGTAGATCTAAGATTAGCACTAAGATTAGTAAGAACGAATATGAAGAACAATCGTAATTGATATTGAATTTCGTTTGAATGATTGGCAACAGTGTGCACAAAACAATAGCTCTGTATTTCGTATTATCAATCGATAAAATTACAATCTGTGAAAGAACTATTTATATGAATACAACTTTGAAAGTCAACTACTTGGCCTATTACAATGAGACACGTAAGCAAGGAGGTAACAAACTAAGATACACACGGAGGTTGTGCTTGCCACGTCATCTGATGCATAGTAGTTACTTAATTCTGTTTCATACTTCATCAAAATTGATGTCTAACAGTTAGTTCTAACAATTTAACAAACTACCTATTTATATACAAAAGGAAATGCTAAAGATACAGTAATAAAATGACAGACAGATTCAGAAATGCTTCTGAACTTCTTCAGAACTTCTTCAGAACTTCTTTAGAACTTCTTCAGAATCTTCAGAACTTCTGAAGTAGCCACTTCAGAAGTTATGCCTTAGGCTTTAATTTACTTGACTTCAGACTTCTGAACCTTTCTCTTCAGAACCCAGTCTTCTTTTGAAGCTACTTCTTATATCTATCAATCTCCCCATTTGCTTCAAAAGTTCAAATCATACTTCCAGAAGTTCAAAATCTCTCTTACATCTTTAAGAATAAGATTTTTGTACTCCAATATACATTCAATTATTCTTAGCATCTCCTTTGCCAGCTTTCTGTATTTCTCCAATTCCTCATCACTAAGATTCTTTTGTCTTTTATTTTTCTTCTTCTCCAGTTTATCTCTTATAATCATAAGAGTTCCATTACAGCACTTGTGCAATTCTTCAAATCTTACAAATAGCAGTCTATCAAAACACTTGCACACAAAACCTAGAGGCTGAATGACCAGAGTACTTCTTTTGAGGTTTTCAATATCTGGTAAGCTTAAGTTTGGAGCACTCATATGAATCTTTTCTTTGATCATAACATAAGCCACTTGGAAATCTGTTTTTAGCTGCCCAAATAAATTCTTTGTATCAGGCCATCTCTGAAAACTGGGAAAGCTTTTCTGAATTTGGCAATAGAATCATGAAAGGGATACAAACTTCTGTATACTCTTAAGAGATCTTTGAGGTAAACATTCTGAAAACCAGCCTCTGTAAAAGTGGAAATCTCACCATCTTTTCTCTCAACAGTGAAATAAGCATGCTTGTAATTGTTTTTCTGCAGTGATTACTTTCACTATTGGTCTTTCTTTTCGTACTTGACTTACAGGGAGTCTGATTTTCTAATGATATCTAAATACCATTGTTTCCATCCAAACGACTTCTGAATCCAACAATCGATATAATTGAACTTTTGTTCATATTCCATGAACATATCTGGATGGAAGAATTCGAGAAACATGGTGAAAGCATGTTCTTCAATCCTTTGCTCTTGTAAATGTTCAGATTCAGCTTTCTGAGGAATAGGAGCAATTTCTTCTAAAGAGTTTTCAGAAACCTTTTCTTTTCCTTTTTCAGTTTCCTTAACTTCTGAACTTTCTATCTTCTGAGAAAGTTTCTGAATTTCTTCAATATCTTGTTTCTTTGTGTGAATCTGAAAATCATAGACATTGCTCAGAAGATAATCAGCCCATTTGATTTGATTTACTCTTGTGCACCCAGCCATAGAATTCTTTCTTACATAATCTCTGAAGAATATTCTTTCCTTGATCAAGTAAATTATTTCTTTTATTACATCAGATGAAGGAAGATATCAATTAACCATTTCAGAGTAGAAGTTGAGTACTTTGGTATATCTGAAACAATAAATGTTTTTGAATGATCTACTCCTGTTCTGGAAGTAAATCCCAAATCTGGACTTGTGAAGACCTTTGTAATCCCATGTCTTTCAATACTTTTTGGCTCCAAGAGATTGACATTATCTAATCTGAATTCTAATGTCAGCTGAAAATCATGCTTAATTAGATTTCTGACATAGATTCCTAGAATTCTTCTGATTTCAGAAACAACTTCAGAATCTTCTATCTTGACACAAAAACTCAGAACAGTAAGCTTATCCTACAACCTCAATTTGTACAAATAAAATAAAGAGAATTCAGTCAAAGAACCATCTCTCCTTTCAGCTCCAAACTTTACTATATACAAATCATCTTCAACAACTTTAGAAATACATCTGATCTTCTTGATCCAGGTTGAGTCATGCAATTCTTGTAATCCATGTCTTTGTACATAAGACCTAACCTTTGAAATATAATCCTTAGACCACTCATCGTTCACATAGTCTTCTAAAGTTGCATACCTGAGATTTCTTCTATACATGCCATAATAATTATCTTCAGGAAAGATAAGCTGACTTTCTCCAGAAATTTCAAAGATCATATCACTTTCATAAATTTGATCAACTATGGGTTCTTCAAGAATAGGAAAGTCAATCAGAGGAATGTTTATACAACTTCTGAATCTGACATGTGGTTTGTCTGA
Source organism: Silybum marianum (assembly GCA_036898165.1). NCBI lineage: Eukaryota > Viridiplantae > Streptophyta > Magnoliopsida > Asterales > Asteraceae > Silybum > Silybum marianum. Next base: position 20,496,680 of record CM072533.1, on the reverse strand, counting down.
AGCAATCATTAAGATTTCATCTATAAAATCAAATGCCTCCATATGACTTAAATCAATCTCAATCTCAAACCACTCAGCTGGTTGATTAAGAAATTCCTTGAAAATCATTAGTCTTTCATCCAAAAATCTACACACCAGATTCCTTGGATGATTCAAGATGATATATCTCCAGCAATATTGACTAATCAACATGAAAAAGTTTTCAAAAATTTCATAACCTTCAATTACTCTTAGAACTTGAGGTCTCCAGATTATCAGATCTCTATTCTCATTAATCACAACATCATTTTCTAACTCCATTCCTTCATTCACTTCCATTTCTTCATCAAATAGTTTCACATCAGATAGATCACTTCGCTCTCCAATAATGTCTTCAAAAGCAAGATACTCATTTAACATTTCTTCATTTGAATCAGGATTAACATCTGCGTCTTCAGAACTAAGTTTGTTTTCAGAATCCAGAGACACCTTTTCAGTCTCATATCCTTCTTCCACATTTTCTTCAGAAATGATTTTCTCAGCTTCTAATCCTTCATCTTCTGCATGTAGAATATCATCTATTGCTTCAGAAGTTCTGTTAGTTTCATCATTTACAATGCTCTGAACGTATTCAGAAGTTTTCTCAGAAGATCTTTCAGAAGTTTGAACTTGGGCTTCTTCAGAGGACTTTTCAGAACTTTGAGCTTGTGGCATTGGAAAATCTTCTAAGACTTTCTGTCTTTTCTCCCCTCTTGATTTTCAGGATCATCCTGATCATCAAGACTTAGCTTTAAATCTTTGCCTGAGAACCACACTCTAATATAGAAATACGATTATTTAAGGAGACTTGAGAATTCTGAATAGCAGATAGTTGATTCAGAATCTGAGATATATCATCCTTTGTTGCAAATTCAGAAAATGTTGTCTGAGTAGAAGAAGATGGCAATGAAGTCTTTAAAGATTGAACTGTGGAAATAACTTCAGAAAAGGAATCCAGAATTGACTTTTGAGAAGTCTTGAAATCAAAAACAGTTGCCAGATGAAAATCATTCAATCTATCCACCACTTTCTACTCCCGTCCATCCAACCTATCCTCCATCACCTTACAATTTTTATCCGTCAATTCCTTAATGTCCTTCTGAATCTTAGTAAATTCAGAAGTACAGAAATCTTTGAATTCAGAAAATTCAGAAGATGAGGGAAAGGATCCAAGACCAACAAATGGTCTTGTTTTTAGTCCTTCAGAAGAAGGCTGGCCTGTAGATGTCACAACATCATAAATCACATGTGGTTCTGTAAATGGAGCTTTGGTGAAGTTCACTCCACCAGGTCTTCCAACCAATCCTTGATATCCTGCAATAGGTATATCTATGGTTGTTTTGGCAATGTGACTAACACTTTGCTTGTTTACATCTGAAAGATGTGTGTTGGTGTGAATAAAATCCACATTTAGTGGTTCAGAAGGCCCAAAGTTGAGTGGACTCTCAGACTGAAAGTGCTCAAAACTGTGAAGGGGGGGGGGGACATATATTCTTCTTTTTCAACAATAGGTTCTTCCAAATGGGAACCTATTGGTGATTAGCTGCTTGCCCCATATGTGTTAATGAAACACCCTTCTATTGAGAGATGGGTGAGTGGTTGGAGGGGTTAACAAATTTTGCCATGGGCTCACTCGCTTTTTCAATATTACCCACCAAAGAATGTGGAGTAATAGATGATGTGGGTGCCCGGCTTAGAACAGTTGGTTCACAGGTTTGTTTATTTTTTACTTGTGTTCTCCCCTCTTCAGTTCTTTTTCTTACTCTTCTACCCAACCTCTCATTATCATTTTTCCTCTTCACACCATGAGTTTGTTCTCCCCAATGAACAGCCTCCCCACTCTGCCTAGGAATTTTAGACACCTCACGATGCTCACCACTCTTGGTAGAATCAGGGGAAGAGACTGCTGGTTTAGGTAGTCCCATTGATTCATAGTACTCACTCAAGAACCTATTTGATTATTTTACACATCCAAGTAAGTAACCTGGTAGTGGTAAAGCATTTAAGAATTGTAATTTAGCATTTGGTGGTCTGAGATTATCCATTGAGAAAAGTGGAACATGTACCTCATGAGTTAAAACAGGAATTGCAGGAACAACTTTCATGGCCCCTTTGATAAAGGTTTGAAATTATCTTTGAAAGGGTATGTAGTTGTAAGTAGATTTCTTCAAAACTGCAGACTTGAGTTCTTCAAAAATAAAAGAAGCATAATCATAATGCTTGTTGAATGCTACTCCATGAAAAATGATTCTTCCATTTGTTAATGCTTGATCCAGACTTGAGCTTTTCCCAGACAGGCAAGTGTTCAGAATTGTGAATAAGCAGTACCAGATATGGGGTAAACACTTCCTTCTAAATGAGCTTAAAGCATTTAATTGTTCAGAATACCCTAACTGCATAAAGTCTGAGATCATCTTAGAAGATGATGGAATAGGATCAAACGAAGTTTTCCCAACAACTTCAGCCTCCTTTGAAAGAAAATGAATACTTCTAATATCTTCAACAGAAATGCAAACTCTGTAGCCATGTACATATGAAGAAATATCATATGTCTCTTCATCAACTTCAGCGTGAAACCACCATTGTTGCAGATATGAAGCAGGGACCAAAACTTTTCTGGATAGCAAGGCTCGAAGGGGATGTTTCTTCAGAATTTCAATTAAGATCATTTGATCTTCATTGAAATCAGTAGACTTTAGATTCAGGGCGCAGTTGTTCTTCTTGATCTCAAGTAGTTTTGCTTCAGGTACATATAATTTGGACAAATCAGGACCATCACTGCTTTGTGCACGAGATTGAGAGTCAGCAACACCAACATTTGACTCAGAAGCATCTTCAATAGGCTCAATTTGAGTTTCCCCAATTTTGTCCGTACGCGGTTTAGGGTTAGGGTTGGGGTTGGGGTTTGGATTTGAAGGCCCAGCTTCAGAAATCATAGTAGTAGGAGTGTCTTTTAGAATCTGTTCATCTTCTAGATTGATCTCCATTGATCCAACCATTATCTTCTTAGGAACTATTTTGAATGAATCATTGCTTGAGGATCCATTACCGTCACTGAAACGAGATTTTGCAGATTGAACATTCGAAGTCGACATAGTTGAAAATGAGGAAAAATTTGAGTTTGAATGAACAGGGAAAGATTTCGGAGGGAAAAATTGCTAAAAAGTAAAGGCGAAGATGAAATCATGGATTATAAATGACAGAATAATCGTGGATGGACACGTGGCCAAAAGTAATAGTGATTAGAGTAGTAATCATCATTTATTCGGATAAATGAACCGTTTAATCGACGTGTTAAAGGATTAACTAATGAAATTAAAACACGGGGCGCACGATTAGTCTTTACAACGGGAAGAAAAGTTATGAGAACAAGTTCAAAAACTTCAGAAGAAGTTCAGAACTTCTGAGAATAAGTTCAGAAGTTTGAATGAAATTTTCTGAAATACTTCAGAACTTTCGAAATAAGTTCAGAACTTGACTTTTAATACTTCAAAACCACGTAAATCATTTAAATCTACAAACTTCTGAAAAATATAAAACAGTTGAATAATTCAGAAGTAGGTTTGAACAATATGAAAAACAATTTATCTTCAGAAGTTTGTCCATATTCTTCAGATGTGTACAATTGAATGCGTTACCCACCATTTCAGATCTTGAGTGTTATAGAGGAGTTCTAAAGACTTGAAATTGAGTATGACTCCCCCGTGAATCAAGAATAATTATGATTCTCCCCCTTAAACAATGCTAGACATCAAAGTTGTTAGAAATAAAAGACAGAGAAATGAAAAAAATATCAAGTATTGTAAGACAATCAATTTTTGAAAATTATGCCTCTGAATTATGAAAGATAAAGTTCTGAAAACTTAACTACAGAAATTCTGAAGGTAAGATTTCTCAGAAATTTGATGAAATAAACTCAGAACATAAAAATTTTAAATTTGAATTGATGCTTAATACTTACACAGACATATTCTTCATACCCAATTTACTTAACAAAAAATTAAAACGTTTTTCATCAAGTGCTTTGGTCAATAAATCAGCCAATTGATAATCAGTCTAAACAAAAAACATTTCAGTATTACCTTTTTCAACATGATCTTTGATAAAATGATATCTTACATCAATGTGCTTAGTCTTTGAATGTTGAACAGGATTTGCAGTAATTGCTTTGGCACTCTTTGAATCACAATATAGAGGAATCTTTTTGAATGTGTAGCCATAGTCTTTTATTTGTATTTGCATCCAAATAACTTGTGAGCAACAGATTGCAGCAGCAACATATTCAGCCTCTGCAGTAGAAGTTGAAACAGAATTCTTTTTTATTGAAGACCAACTCACAAGTCTATCACCTAAAAATTGACATAATCCAGATGTACTTTTTCTGTCTAGTTTGGAACCACCATGATCTGCATCTGTGAAAGCTGTTAATTCAAAACCAGAATCCTTTGGATACCAAAGTCCCAATGAAGGGAACCTTTGAGATATCTAAGGATTCTTTTAGCATCAAGAAGATGTGATTCCTAAGGATTAGCTTGATATCTAGCACAAATACATGTAGCAAACATTATATCAGGTCTACTAGCTGTTAAGTAAAGAAAAGATCCAATAATGCCTCTGTACTTTTTCTGATCATCAGATTTTCCATTCAAATCAGGTTCTAATTTTGTTGTAGTGGCCATTGGAGTTTGAATAGTAGAACAGTCAGTCATGTCAAACTTCTTAAGTAAATCAGAAATATACTTAGGTTGATTAATGAATATGCCAGTGGGAAGTTGTTTTACTTGAATACCAAGAAAAAATGTTAACTCTCCCATCATACTCATTTCAAATTCAGTTTGCATGATTTTCTCAAAATTTCTGCAAAATTTTGGATTTGTAGAAGCAAATATAATATCATCTACATATATTTGTATTAAGATCATATCATCACCTTCCTTTTTCAGAAATAAAGTTGTATCTATTGTACCTCTTTTGAATTTGGAATTTAGAAGAAAAGTTGTAAGAGTGTCATACCATGCTCTTTGTGCCTGTTTAAGTCCATATAAGGCTTTGTCTAAAATGTAAACATGATCTGGAAATTCTTTGCTTACAAAGCCATCTGGTTGTTCAACATACACTTCTTCATGAAGAATTCCATTCAAAAATGCACACTTAACATCCATTTGAAACACCTTCATATTTTTGTGAGCAGCATATGCAAGAAAAATTCTGATAGCTTCTAGTCTTGCAATAGGAGCAAAAGTTTCATCATAATCAATACCCTTTTGTTGACAATACCCCTTAGCTACAAGTCTTGCTTTGTTTCTCACAACAATTCCATGTTCATCCTTTTTATTTCTGAAAACCCATTTGGTGCCAATGATTGATTTACCTTTTGGTTTGGGAATCAATCTTCAGACTTTATTTCTTTCAAATTGATTTAGCTCATCTTGCATAGCTAAAACCCAGTCTGGATCTTGAAGAGCTTCATATGGCTTTTTGGGTTCCATACTGCTTTAAAAAATTCACATACAGACATTCATTTGCTGTGGCTGATCTTGTGTGTACACCTTTTGATGTATCACCAATAATCTGGTGAATTGGATGACTTGATGTCCATTTGTTCACATTTGGTAATGGTTGAACAGATGAAACATTGTTAAATGAATCATAATCATCAATGATTGCTTGAGTTTCAGTATCATGATTGATAGCTGAATGTAGATCTGAAGTCTCCCCCTCAAATTGAATATTCTGTACTGGTTCAGAAATAGTATGCATAGGTTCAGAAAGAGGGACAACAGGTTCAGAAATAACTTGCACTGTTTCGGAAATAACTTGTACAGGTTCAGAAGTAGGAAATTCTGAATTTGAGGTTGAGATAGGTGGTCCAGAATTATTTGATATCGTAGGTTCTGTAGATTCTTGTTCTGGAATACTTCTGAGTAAAGAAGGATTTTGATAATCTGCAAAAACATTCACAGAAATATCAAATAAGTCTTGGCATAAAGTATCTAAATTTGATTTAAGTAAAGTTTGAGATTCGGAAGTGTGATTTGTCTTGCTGTTTTCTAAATCCAAAATTTCAGAAACTTGGTTAAGCTTGAGTTCTGAAATGTCTTGTTCAGAAGTCATTGTTGGCTCATGAAATCTAATATTTGGAGTCTCAATGATTCTTTGTGTTCCTTTGATAAGTACTTTGTATGCTTTGGATCTTTGAGATTAGCCAACAAAGATACCAGTTGTATCCTTAGGTGCAAATTTATCTAGATGCTGTATATCATTTAGAAGAAAACACCTGGAACCAAAATTTTTAAAATAATCAATAGATGGTTTTCTTTGTTTAATAATTTCATAAGGAGTTTTAAGTAGTTTTCTATTCAGAATTGTCCTGTTCTGAGTAAAACATGCAGTTGCAAATCGCCGCCTGAGAGATAAAGGAAGTTCAGAATATGCCAGCATGGTCCTTTGCAGCTTCTACCAAAGTTCTGTTTTTCCTTTCAACAACACCATTCTGTTGGGGAGTTCTGGCAGCGGAAAAATTATGTGATATACCAACAGATTCCAAAAAATTCTGAAGTGTAGAATTTGTATATTCTGTGCCATTATCACTTCTGATCTTTTGAACTGCTAGTTGAAGAAGAACTTGTATTTTCTTCAGAAAAGGAATGAGTCTTTCAGAAGTATCAGATTTGAGTTTTAAGAATTCAACCCAAGTATATCTTGAATATTCATCTACAATAACAACAATATACTTCTTTCCACCCATGCTTTGAGTCTTCATTGGTCACACAAATCCATATGTAGCATTTCAAGGATGGGATCTTCTTTTGATCTTCCCTAGTTCACATGCAGAACATAAGGAATTCTTTTCAAATCTGATCTTTGGTAGTCCTCTTACTGAGTTGTGTCTTTCCAGTTCAGAAATGGCTTTGAAGTTCAGATGTGACATTCTTCGAGGTCAAAGCCAACTATCATTTCTCATAGATGTGGAAATATAACAAAGTCCTTGTAATTGACCATTTGTAGTGAAAGTTGCAGTGTAGATATCTCCATCTCGATAAGCAGTTAACTCATTTTTGTTTGCTAAAATCAGAACATGACAGTAGTCTATATCAAAATTGACCTTCCAATACTTGTCACAGAATTGACTTATACTAAAGAGATTATGTTTTAGACCTTCCACATAGAAAACCTTCATCACTTTGACATCTCCTTTGGAAAAAGTTTCATATCCTCTCACATAACCTTTTGCATTGTTTCCAAAGCTAACTATTCCTCCATATCTTTCATGATAATCGGTTAGAAGTTCTTTGAAAGGTGTCATGGGTCTTGAACATCCAGAATCTAAGACCCACACATGACATATCTGCAAAAATGATTATTGAGATTTAGGTACCCATTTAAGAATTGGTCCTGTGAGATTAGTAAAAAACTTTGAATTTCTGAACTTTGACTTAATCTTTTGAAAGTCAGAAGCTTGTTCAGAACTTTTGGATTTGTCATTCTTAGTATTATTTTTAATTTTATTTTTATTTTTATATTTGTTTGCCAATGTAACTTAGAAGTTCTGAATTGATTTCTCAAGATTTTTTTTATTTGTTTTCGAGTTCAGATGAAAATTATGATGACCACAATTAATGCAGTGAGTATGATTATTCAGAATATTTAATAAAGCAGTAGATGAACAAGAATCAACATTATTTGATTTGTCAACAGAAGTTCTTTTATTCACTTTATTAATCTTTGATACATCAATTTTCTTTGAATTTGAAAAACTATCTAATTTGCCAGTCTTTGATAGTCTTTCACCTTTCTTTCTCCAAACTAAAGTGGATAGCTCTGTAAAAGATAAGAAATGAGGATTAGTATAAGAAATTCTTTTACTTTCTTTAGTTTTAACTTCAGATTGAGGGTTTGAATTATGAACTTTAGAAGCTGAATTTGAAGATTGTCTTTTTTCAAACTATTTAACTTTGGTTACAAAATCAGATGATGATATTGAAGATTTAACTGAAGATAAAGATGTTTTTGTAGATATAGGAGTACCATTTGATGAAGTAGAAGAAGTTTCAGTTTTCAGAAATTCTGATTTCAGAAAGACAGTATTAAACTTGTTAGAAGATAATTTTGGTGCTTCAGATTTTAAAATTTCTCCTTCAGTCATACAAGATTGTAATTTATATACCAAATATCTATCTATATCAATGACTTGAACCATATGATCATCATTATCTTCTAAATCTGAAGCATTCATTAAATCTGAGAACTTATCCTGAGTCATGCTAGATGCAAAAAAATTTTGATTTAAAATATTTTCAAACTCATCATCAGAATTATCAAAAATAATTTCTGAATTCTCATCATTAACTTGTAAAGATTCAACATCTGAGATTCATCATATTTTTCTTCATGTTCTGATTTTTTATCAAAATTATCCACTGGTAGAACTTCAGATAAAAGTTCAGAAGTGAGTTCAGAAGATAATTTAGAAATTTGTTCAGAAATTATCTTTGTTTTAATAGATGGTTCAGATTTTTTTTTCAGAAACAGTTTTTGATTCAGAAGTAAATTCAGAATTGTTTGTAATGTTTTTATTTATTACTTCTGTTTCAGAAACTTATCTGTTTTACCAGAATTAAGAGAATTTTCATCAAAAAATAAAGTCTCTAATTTTACAAAAGGAATTATTTCATGCAAAGAGAGATTAACAGGTTTGGATATGACACTTGTGTTAGTTTCATTAAAAAAATTCATTTTTGAATAATCATAAAGATTTGCAGGTGCTTTTTCAGAATTTGACTTTCATTATATCCCAATCCTGCCTTTATAATGTAAAATTTTGAATTCTGAGCCTGGTTTGTCAAAAGATGAAGTAAAGATGAAGTCTTTCTTGATTTAGAAAGTTCATTTTAACATTCAGAACTTCTTTTTTCAGATTTTTCATTTATGATATCTTTTTGTAAATTAATCATCTTTTCTTTTAATAATAATTTTTCTTCAGAAATTTTTTCAAGAATTTGTTCCGCTTTTTGGCAATTTTGTTTATAGATTTGACTTTCAGCTCTGAATTGATTTACCAACATTCTTTCACCTTTGATTTTGTTTATGAGATTTTCAAATTCAGAAAACATATTCTGAACTTGATTTTGCATCTCAGAATCATGCGCATGTTTATCTTCTGGATCCATTTGGCACATATAGCAATTTGAGGCATAGTGAGCTACTTCTTTTTCATATTCACCATCACTCCAATTTAACCAATCCTCTTCATACTTGGTTACTAAAGCTGGATTAAGCTCCTTCTTCTTAGCAAGAAGATGCTTTTTCTCATAGTAGCTTGAGTTTTTTACTTTGGGCATTTTGCACTGTCTTGCATAATGACCAGGCTTACCACAATTAAAGCATCTTGCTGGTTCAGATGTCTCAGTTTGACCAATATCTTGATTTTTCTTAAGTCCAACTTCAGATTTTGGTTTATTCTGATATTTTTGATTATATCTTTGAGTGAATTGCCTTGTCATAAAAGCAATATTATCATATATTCTCTTAATCTCTTCATATGATTCATCCCCATCACACAAATTCGTCTTTGGGATCTCACAAATTTTGCTCTTAGTAGAAATTGTCATGGAATTATTATACTTCTTGTTCAACAAGGCTACTGTTCCATTTGCCTTCGTTTGTTCATTCTGTCTAGTCTTGATTTTGTCTTCTTGTTGGAACAGAATGCCATAGACATCATGAATAGATTTTCTAGATATATTTCTAGTAACCATGTTATCAGAGAAGCTTGACCATTCATTACCAAGTTGTTCAGAAATTTATTGTTTATCTCAGAGTTTGATTTCTGAACACCATTTCTTCTCAGATCATTCAGGATATTGTTGAATCTGTGATAAGTCTCTATAATAGATTCATTTTCTTTATACCTGAAGTTTTCATAAGTACCCACACAGATATTCAATCTTTGTGCTTGGGCTTTTGTGCTACCCTGCATTTGAGCTTCAACTTCATCCATAGCTTTGGCAGATGTTAAACTATCAACCCTATTGAATATCTCATTAGGAATGACCATTGTGAGAAGAGTTAATGCCCTTTTGTCAGTTTTAGCTTGAGCTTTCTCAACAGTACTGTACATACCTGGGCTTTTCTTGATTCTCGATGCAGGTATCTCAGGAGTAGACTCAGTTCTTGGTACTGATGGAATTTCCACATAGACCTCCAGAGGGCCATTTACAATCGATTGCATTAGAGCTTCATCGATATTATCCAAGAATTGAATCATCCTGATTCGCCACTGATGATATTCACCCAAAAACAGAGTTGGTAGTTTAGTTTCTCATCCGATGGAGACGATTTCTTTCGACATCTTTGATTTGAAATAGATCGAGAATTCACCTGATATTGAATCTAGAATTTATCATTCAAGAATATCAAGAACTGTCAGATCTGAAAAGTTCTTCTTTGAATGTCAAGAACAGATGAATTGGCTCTGATACCAATTGTTAGATCCCAAACAATCAAGAATGTAGAGAGATTAAAGAACAAGAACAAGAATTGAGTCACTGAAGTTGTATGTCGTATTGATTACTAAACAATATTACAAAATGTGTATCTTTACAAGCTTTAACTATCAACGTTAGTTCTAACAATCTACCAAACTATCTATTTATATACATAAGGAAATGCTAAAGATACAGTACAAAAATGATAGACAGATTCAGAACTGCTTCAGAACTTTTTCAGAACTTCTGAAGTAGCCACTTCAGAAGTTATGCCTTAGGCTTACTTTACTTGACTTCAGACTTCTGAACCTTTCTCTTCAGAACCCAGTCTTCTTTTGAAGCTACTTCTGATATCTATCAAAGCAATTAATTCTGGACAAACGTTCTGATCATTATCAGCATTAATCAAATAAATCTTGAATGTATAAAAGGATCACGAGGTTCTTTCAAAGGGCAGGACTTTTTGATAAATATTATACTATGAAGCTACGACGCACACCCAGAAAATTCCTTCGAAGCTCTTATGAAGTCACGACAACATTTCAACAACTCACGACAAAAGCAAATTACTTACGATTTACTTTATTCTTACATCTGTTCCTAAGGACGATGTCCGTATTTGACGTTATTTTTCACTAGTACGTGGACGATCTTGACCATGGTCCGTGGTTTTTACTCTCGAAAGAGGTTTTCTTCATCAAATTCTTTGTGTCATTCTGCATAATATCTTTTTAAACATTTGCTGTAAGATCCTTTTCTTTGGATGATCAAGGTCCTAACCGTTCATAAAATTGTTTTTCTATAAACCAATTTTTGGCATTAACAGTTTGGCTCTATCCGTGGGACCCATTTAGAGAAAATATTTTCAACAAATTGTTTCTATAACTAACATTGTACTGTCAAGGTTTGCCATCCAGAAATGTCAAAAATTGGAGCCAACCAAAATGTCATAGCTCAAATGAAAGCAGAGTTGGAAGTTTCTCGGCAACGAATCAACTTCATATATAAGCAAAATCGCAAGCCAACCATCTTTTATCCCATTCCCACCACCAACGTTTCCTTTCAATGTTCATCTTCAATACGTACCACCACCACCGCCCACTCATCCAATGCCATTCCCACGATCTTTTCAACCTCAACCGACAATGGGGCAATCATTTGTGTCAGCCCTAGCGACAATTACGAGTCAATCTTTCGGACTCTCCCCCAACAGACTACGAATGTATCGGCACAAGGGTCAGGTATGATCCCATTTTATAACAGTAAGGATACTCTTGCAGATGATTCCATCGCTTGATGCTTCAAACAACTCGAAGAACAAAATGAAAAGATGTTATCACTACTTTCCAAATTACCCGCAACAGTGGTGTCAATTGACGTAGAACCTTCGACAGGATTTCTAGCATCACCTTTCGCCGACTCCATTGCTCTAATCGACATTCCTAAGAAATACCGCATCCTAGCTTTCACCCCAAAGTTACAGACCACAACGAACATGCCGCGGAATACAAACAACTTATGTGGACGGTGTCGGTACCCCAAAATTATTAGGAGGTATGTATGTGTAAAAGTTTCGGAGAATCTCTTACAGTGCAACACTGCAATTGTTGATCAATTTGAAGCCGAAGTCGATACATTCATTCGCCGACCTCGTCAACCAGTTCTTTCAACAATTTTCCAGCAGTCGCAAGATGGAAAAATAAATCGGCGACCTCTATTATGTCATTCAAAAGGAGGGAGAATCGGTTCGTAACTATTTCAATAGATTCAACATGGAAATGATAAGCATCCGAATTTGCCACGCCAGCACAGCAATCGAATCCTACAAAAATGGTCTGGACAATAGCTCAGGTTTATATCTAGATCTGACCAAATACATGGCCGAAACATTCGAGGACGTAAGAGCCAGAACCTTGGTGCACATGCGGGTAGAAGATGATGTCGCATTCCAACAAAAAAGATCTTCCGACAAAAAATTCTTGGGTATCAAAAGAAAGACAATAAGGTAACTTCTAAATTCACACAATACCCCAAACTTTCGACGTAAGAGCGACCGCCCAGACGACAAAAAGGACATGACCAAATGGTGGGACTTCTAGAATTAACATTATCTAGCTCTTAGAAAAGAAGTTGCTTGGTTGTCCCAAAAAGGCCATCGTAACGATCTAGTATCAAAGGATACTTCAAGTAATGTTCCTAGACTCTCGTCTCCTAATCATACTAAGGTCGTGAATTCCGATATTTGTGGACTCACTTACTCCACCGATAAGATTTGACGGCCATACCCGAAACAAATTTGTCAGATGAAGAAAAAAATGCTAGACTCTATGGCAATAACATTTGACGATAGTGACCTTGGAGTCGTTAGATGTAAACATCACGACGGTCTTATCAGCCAACTCATGATCGACAATTGCTTGCCGAAAAGGGTTCTAGTCGATGGAAGAAGTTCAACAAACATATTGATCCTCAGTACAATTAGGGCGATGGGCATAAACGAGAGTGAAATCGTGTGACGTTTGACGTTGTTGACCGGGTTCAACGGGATGCATCAACGACGCTAGGAGAAATGGTCCTCCTTGTTTATGCTAAAGGAGTTAATAAATCAACACACTTCAACGTGGTCGATTGTTCGTCAACCTACAACGTGATCCTAGGAAGAACTTGGATCCATGATATGAAGGTCGCGCCATCGACATATCATCAAAAGGTCAAATTCCCGACTCCTTGGGGCGTACAAGAGATAACAAGTGAGCAAAAGACTGCGCGAGAATGCTACAAAACAACGACGAAACCTCGAAAACAACATATCTAGCAACTACAGAATCGGACCGTCTCCGAAATCCCTGACGACTACCAATTACAAGAAGGTATCTTGGATGAGAGAAATCCTGATCAGACCATATTCATGGGAACATCTTTAGACGATGACATCAAGACAGAATTCACAGATTTCCTCAGAAGAAAAGTTGACTGCTTCATATGATCACGTGAAGACATGGTTAGAATTGATCCCGACATTATATCACATAAACTGAACGTTTATTCCACTTTCAAACCAATAAAACAAAAGTGTCACAAGTTTGCGCCAGAGAGAAACATGGTGGTCAACGATGAAGTTGACAATCTGTTGAAGACTGGAAAGACCAGGGAAGTGAAATATCCGGATTGACTGGCCAACGTCGTCGTTTTAAAAAAGAAGAATGGAAAGTGGAAAATCTATATCGATTTCACAGATCTAAACAAAGTCTGTCCTAAAGATCCATTCCCATTACCTCATATTGAAGCCATGGTCGACGCAACCTCCAGCCACAAATTACTTACATTTATGGACGCCTATTCAAGATATAACCAAATTCTCATGCATCCAGACGATCATGAGAAAACAACATTCATGACAGATACGGGTGTTTATTGTTATAAAGTAATTCCTATTGATCTTAAAATGCAGGTTCGACGTATCAATGACTAGTCAATTGCATGTTTAAGGAATACCATGGCGACACAATGGAAGTATATATCGACGACATATTGGTAAAATTGAAGCATGCGACCGAGCATATCAAGCATCTCCAACAATCATTCGACGCCCTAATAGAGTATAAGATGAAATTAAATCCTACTAAACGTTCTTTTGGAATCCGTGCAAGGAAATTTCTAGGACATATGGTAACACATTGAGGGATCGAAGCCAGCCCTGACCAAATAAAGGCGATCATCAACATACAATCCCAAGGAATCTCAAAGAAGTTTAATGACTCACAGGACGCGTCGTAGCACTCAATAGGTTCACCTCTAAGTCCTCCGACAAATGCCACTTATTTTACAACGTCTTGAGAAAAAACAAAGGTTTCGATTGGACTGACGATCACGAGACATCATTGCAATACAGAAGATCATCAACATGATTGAATCTGCGATGCATCGCCATAAACCAAATTGAACGTATACTTCGAGAAATGCACGACGATTGTTTGGACCAAAAATATTATCTAGCAACAATCGATAGATACTAATGATATTTAATGGTTTGTCATAAGGAACTAACGACTATTGATTTCAGGATAAGATGTCGAGACACAAGATATGTTCAAGTCGTACGACCTGAATAAATAGAGAAATAAATTACAACATCAACTATGAAACTTCAAGAAAGGACAAATATAAGACACGACTATAAGCCGTCACATTTATTCAACGACCATCGAAAGAATCTCTTGATTCATATAAAACGAACGACGTATCTTACGTTTTGATTATATGTTTAAAGTAGGATCATCATATTAATGTACAACGGACATAACAGACGACATTAATAAATGCCCAATCATTATGGCAAGAACCGTTATATATGAAGACAGATATAAATACAAAACTCAGTGTTACCAAAAGACGACTGGAAATCATTAATAACACGAAAACTAGTGACACAAAGCGACAAACCTATGTTCTACTTTACATTTCTTTGTATTGTAACCTCTGTACTTACGACCGGTGTTATCAAAGGACGACGTCCCTGGTTGACGTCATTTTCATTAGTGCATCGACGATCTCAACTATCGTCCGCGATTTTTTCCCTCGACAAAGGGTTTTTTCGAGTCACCAATTAATCGTGTCACTTTACATTTATGTCAATTATTGTGTTTGTTGACGAATCCTTCCTTCAGTTGTAAAGGCTCCACTTAAACCTTAGGTTTTTTTTATTAAACGATTTTTGGCATAAACAGTTTGGCACCCACCGTGGGGCCCCGTCTGAAGGAAATTCCTGGTTAACCTCCATTCTGGACATAACCATCATTTCCAAGAGGTTTTCCTCAACAAAACGTGTCATTTCCTTTTCGACCTATGATGGGAGTACCTACCATGCCGATGCCTAAGATTCCCATGAATACGAATACTATGTTCCCGAGGCCAAATACGACAATTCCCATCCCTTCTTTCCATATTCCTTGGTTTCAAATGCATAATAATTTGTATCTAGTGATAACACAACATCCATTCCTCACATGAATGCATGTGCAGGACAAGCTTCTGGTTAAACAACTCATGACGACCCTGTCGCCCGACACCTAAAGTTATTAGAAGACCAAAATGAGAAAGTTCTGTCAATGTTGTCGAAACTTCTAGGTGCCGCTGTGCCTGTTGATATCGAACCACCTAAATGATATCAAGCATCACCCTTTTCAGACGCTATTGCCCTCATCGACATCCTAAAATATACATTCCTGCATTCACTTCCAAATACGCAGGCTTAGAAATCCCAACGAGCATGTCACTCATTGAAAACAATTGATGTGGACAATATCCATCCCTTAGAATTATCAAGAAGTCTGCATGCGTAAAAGCTTTGGGGTGACACTCACAGGGGCAAATTTACAGTAGATGATCAACTTAAAACCCAAATCGATCAATTATTTTGCGTAATTGGTCAACCAGTTTTTTCAACAATTCGCCAGTAGTCGGAAAATGGAAAAACAAACGGGTGATCTTTACTATGTCATTTAAAATCTGGTGAATCAGGAAGAAGTTATTTTAAGCATTTTAATTCTAAAATGATAGGTATCCGACAATTGCAACAAAAGGACGACGATCGAATCATACAAGCGAGGCCTCGATATCACATCACAACTATGTCTAGATCTTACCAATTACCCAGCTAAAACGTTTGAAGACGTAAGAGCAAGAACGCTAACACACATGCGAGTGGAAGACGACGTTACCTACCGACACTTAAAAATTAACCAGAAACGGGTCTTAGGCATGAAATAGCCAGACTTCAAATTAAAATCAACGACAAAACCAGAACCACGACGACAGATCTCTAATGTTAGATTCGATGAAAAGAAAGAATCGTCGTGTTTTCCGCAACATCCAAAGATTTCCTCGTATAGTTTCAGAGGGACGATGAAAGATCCAATGGACGCTATGAAAAACGTCCAGTCGACAATAAGATGGCCAAAGAAAAATGAAAAACTAGACGATAAAAAAGACAAGTCGAAATGATACGATTTTCATGATGATTTTGGCCATTTGACCAACGACTGTCTCGCTCTGAGAAAAGAAATTGCTTGGTTAATTCCAAAAGGACATCTTAAAGACATGTTGTTAAACGATAGCGTTGGAAGTTCGTTCCAAAAGGACATCTTAAGGCCAAAATTTTACTTAACAAATGTCAACTTAAAGATTTTGTGTAGCTGATCGGTTAAAGGCTGGATTCTCACGACAACCACAGTTAAAGCGATAAAAACTAATGACAAAAGATTTGGTGACACGAAGAACCCTTAGACAAGGAAATAAACGGTGGACGATAGAAGCTACGATCGCTGCACTATGAAAAATACGACTTCAAACAGGGACGTCGTCCATTAGAGCGATAGTCGTACGATTACAAGAGAAATATAAAGTAAAAAAGTAATGTTGTATGAAATCTGTAAAGCTTTTGTATGTTTCTTGATTCGAGAGCGTAGTGATATCAATTGGTGTCTCTTCGTTGGTTCGAGCGTTGATTTTATAGCTGGAGTCATTTGTAACGATCGTCTGATATTGGCGGTCTTCATAAATGTCTTTAATGTCGTCAGTTGTAACTGTCTAAGTGTCCTGTATAAAACATAACGCTTGGCCAATAGTTAATTTGTTAACGTAAGATAAATAACGTATTTTATGTCGAAGTGGCATGTCAAATAGGTGATCATTTTTTGTTCGTCGTACGACTTGAACATCCATCATGAGTGTCGTTCGACCGTTGACGTGGTCGTGAAATATCTTTGGTCGAACGTTTTGGTCAACGGTCGTGAGTTTAGGAGATTTTTAACCCACACAGTTTGCCCCAAAATTCAAACTTTAAGCGACATCTTTTAAATTTTGAAGCTCGAAGGACACGTGTCGTTGATTCGATGAAACAGACCGTTAGGTAACTAAATCATTTCATTTGAAAGAGAGTCAGTTAGAAAACGATAAGGTTTTGCTCAGTCATTATGACGTTTCGTAGTTGATCTGTTGGAAGACAATAAGATAACGTGATGTCATGCGTACGTATAGACACGTGTGGCTAGTTGTCATGGACAAGTGTTATCCATCCAATGAAGGTAAGCCAAAAAGCGTAGACAAGTGTCACTATGGGGAGACGAGGCCCCGATTCGGTGCCAATTCGAAGGTATATAAGCAAACGAACCTTTCCTTTTCACTTTTCCCGGATTATTTGAGTGTCTTAGGCAATATATCTTCTCTAAAACCTGCAACTTTAAACCTTCCGATTTCGAGGTTTTTAGAGCTCCATTTTAAGGTACAACTTCTTCCTCTTTATGCGTCAAAAGTCCAGAGCTAAGAACCCGGTTAGGGGTTGGGAAGAGTTTTCGTTTTCTGAAGCAGTAAGCTCAATAGGCCACTGTAGGGAGATGGTAGACCCTAAGAGTACCATAACTGATGTGGACGGCCTACGGGCGTTCATGGAATTGGCCGGTTTACCGGCCAAAATTCATATGGACAGTCCGGGCGAGTTGAGTCCGGCAGAATTCCCGACGGGGTATTTCGTTTTATACGAATACCCCTCTAAGATAGTGTTCCAATGGCCCTACTCCCGTTTGGCAAGGGAGTTCTTGGAGCGATGGAAAGATGATGCCCTAAATTTGGTGCATCGTGGCTACGATCGAGCAATTGACGTCAGATTGGGAGTCGCCCTTTACCATCCATGAGTTGCTGATGGGTTACATGGTGAAGGCGGAGACGAACAAACGCTACAGTCCCTTTAGCCGTTTCTGAAAGGAACAAATATTGGTCCAGGGGAAGGCGGTGAACGACCACGGTTGGAAGGAAGGATACGTCTTCGGACGTTCATTATCTTCTGACGAGACTGGCTAGTGTCTTACCCTTGGTTGGCCCACCCCGGGTAAGCTCTGTTTTACTTTTGGTCTTTCGTTTCTTTAGTTTTCGCATCTTTCGTTTGTTAATCGTAGGTTTTACCTTTTCCAGTTGTTGATTTTGATATCGTGCGTCCTCTACCTACTCGGAGGCAAAGGTCGAACGATTCCTGCTATTCCCTGATTGAACGTTTAGGGCGCACGTTCGTCAGTTTGCTGACAAAGAAGACCAGGATATTACCAATCTAGGTACGTCAGTGGCCTCCCTCAGCCAGGGAGAGAGAGGAGAAGAAGAGAGAGAAGAGATGACTGGGAAGCACCTCTGTCATACGTTTTAGAAGCTCCACATCTTTATTTTTACTAACGTTCATTCGATATTCTGCCGTATAGGAAAGACTGTTGGCCAATTTGGACCTGGAGTTGAGGCATCCCGCCTAGGGGACATTTCGTTAGCAGCTACGCCATCTAAGGGCGTAGCGTCTTCGACCCCCTCTGTAGGGGCGACGTCTATTGGAGGCACGGGAACTTCCCCGTCATCGAAGAAGGTTAACGTACCCCCTTCTGGGATAGATCGACAGATGCTCTATGCACGATGGGGCATGGAGTTGCGGAAAAAGAGGGTCGAGGCCCAATCAGGGAGCAAGAGTTCCGGGGGGCCTCTCCTGAGGGAACCGTCTTTTGGGGCTGACGACCCCAAAAAGGCGAAGACGTCGGCGGTGACGAAGCCGATCCCGGCAACTCCGGTGACTACCGTGCCGCCGACCGTAATTGGGGGGTACCCCCTTCGTCGCAAGAGAAGGGGAAGAAGACTGCAGAAGCTCAAGTCTTCCGGTTTAAGGTCCCCTCAATTTTCATGAGGGAAAGCCCTATGGACCGCCAAAGGCTTTTTGCCGTCCTTGAAAACTTCAACGTTTTCAAGGATCGCTAAGAGGGGGGTGCATCTGGCCGATGCCCACACCACGCTCACGGAGTACCTATTTTAGGTAAATTTTAAGTCTTATGTTCATGTGTCGTGCAGTTTAGGTGCGATGGTGCGACTTATGTTTTTAATATATGGCGTCGTATGATACGAACCTGTGGGTTCGGGACGTGGGTTACCTGAAGACTTAGTCTAGGAAGTAGTCATGGGGATGTTCCTTCTTTTTAGTACCCTCAATTGCATGCATGTTTCCCTTAATTTATGATTAGTGGTAGCATTATTTTAGGACTAATAGTAGTTGCACGTTTAGTTTTGAGTACTATATATTGTAGCTTGTTTTCATTGGAAAAATATATGAGAAAATTGCCCAAAGTCTTCTTTCTTCTCTCATTATTTCTTGGAGATCACCCATCTCGAATCGGGTTTCTATCATTAGTGCTTTTATTGATTACCATGCCTCCCAAACGTGATCCACCCTCTCTCGAGGAATCCATAGCTGCCATCGCGGACAATCTCTCCAAGCTACTTTCTGGACAAAATGAATTGACCAAACTCATCGCTAACCAACCTGCTTCCATTACCAAACTCGACCACCTCACCACTTCCTTATCTGCTGTCGTGACCAAACTCGAAAAACGCCCCACTGCCGGGTTCGAAAACCCTCTTCCTCCTCCTCCACCAGAACAAAATACCGCCTCGCCTAAGTCACCCAAGATTCTACTACCCATCTTTGAGGGTTCTGCACCTTTAGATTGGTTATTCCAAGCCGACTAGTACTTTCAATTTTACAAAATTCCCCCCGACCAACTCATTTCAATTGTTGCGTTTCATCTCAAAGGTGACGCCCTTAGTTGGTACAAATACCTTCACAATAACCATTTACTCACTGATTGGCCAACCTTTACTCGAGCTTTGGAGCTCCGATTTGGTCCGTCATCCTTCGAAAATCATCAAGCCACCTTATTCAAGCTTCGTCAAACTGGTTCGGTTTCCCACTATCAGACCGAATTCGAACGTGTTAGCAATTGTGTCATTGGTCTTTCTCCGGAAGCACTTCTCAATTGCTTTGTTTCCGGCCTTCGTATCGACATCCAACAAGAGTTGTCCCTCCACAACCCCTCCTCCATTCACCAGGCCTATGGATTATCCAAATTAATCGAAGATAAATTAACCGCCAATTCCCCACACAACTCGAGTGACTCTCATCTCACCCCGTTATTGCCATCCCCGTCTCCACCACTGTCCCCATCGACCACCCCGGCGATCCTCCCCACACCACCGCAACCACCTACTGCTCTTCCTCTTCGTTGATTGACACCGGAAGAAGTTGATGCACGTCGATCCCAAGGCCTCTGCTTTCGTTGCTCTGAAAAATATCATCCGGGACACCGTTGTAATCCGCCTCAGTTCTTACTTCTTGAGTCCACGGAGGAGATTCCAACTTCCATTCCCTTCGCACCGGACCCCGGTCTTTCAGTTAACGGCCTTGAGGTGGGCATTGATACGAACCTGTGGGTTCGGGACGTAGGTTACCTGAAGACTTAGTCTAGGAAGTAGTCATGGGGATGTTCCTCATTTTTAGTACCCTCAATTGCATGCATGTTTCCCTTAATTTATGATTAGTGGTAGCATTATTTTAGGACTAATAGTAGTTGCACGTTTAGTTTTGAGTACTATATATTGTAGCTTGTTTTCATTGGAAAAATATATGAGAAAATTGCCCAAAGTCTTCTTTCTTCTCTCATTATTTCTTGGAGATCACCCATCTCGAATCGGGTTTTTATCATCGTACGTCATACGTCGTGCGTTTGCGTGCGACCATTCGATTTTTAGCCTTTAGTCAAACTGACGTACGTTTGTTTTCGTTTCAGGCCTTTCAGGCTTCTCTTAGCATGCAAGCTTACATCGACAAGGCCATGGCTGCCGAGAAGAAGGCGCTTGAGCGTGAGACCGCCGCCCTGGCCAAGGAGGAGGCGGCGACGGCGAAGGCCGATGTTCTCGGTGTTCTTTTCGAAGATGCTCGTGATGATCACGAGCACAAGAAAAGCGTGAGCATCGCCCTGCCCAAGGAGGAGGCTCTGGACAGGATGGCGGCTTTGGAAGCTGAGGTGGCAGCATCGAGGGAGGCTTCTCCCAAGAAGGCCGAGGACTTGAGGTCCTAGCTAGGCGAGGCCAAGGGAAAGATCGTTGATCTTAAAGATCAGCTGTAGGCGCTCGACTCCTTTGGTCGTGCGAAGGCCAAGGCGGTGATCGCTCGTCACCAAGTGAGAGGGCAAGACCCTCTAAAGGATGCTCAACTGATCATCGATCAATTCTTTTCTATTGTTGGTGGTAGCGACGCATATTTGGACTCTGACGACGAGAAGGAGGCCATTCCTGTCGTTGTCCGTCCCTCCCGTGCCTTATTCTTTTTTCTTTTTTAGTTTTTAGGGCTTTTAAGGGCGACTTTTCACAGTCGTGCCTCTTTTGTATTGCCCCCATAGTATTAATGCAACTTATTTTTCCACTGCCTTTTGTCAAATGCGTTAAAATAAAATGACTTAAGATATAATGCTAACACAGACGTATGACCGATAAGAATTTAATCACAAGTCATTGTCGATCAAGACTTAGAAAATAAGGGAACTTTCTGGCGATTGTGCCTTTAATCAATGATGTTCGTTTTATCGATAAATGACATATTTTGATCGATGTTCGAGATATCGAATTCGATGTCTCAGAAGATTAAGTCTTTAATCTTCATAAGGCAAATCGTGCGTTCTTGCATATTGTGCGTCCCTGCGATAAAGGGAACATTAGAGGTGGTCGTTTGTTTGACCAACGACCCTCCGACGCTCAAGTTAGTAATATTCCAGGAGAGAAAAGTATAAGTAAAATGACTTAAAAGAAATATTTTTTCAAATGTACCGCATTCCAGCTACGTGGGACATCTCGATTGTCTAACGTTTGTAAGCGATAGGCTCCTCTCCTGATGATTGTGATTATTCGATAGGGTCCTTCCCATTTGGCTGATAACTTACCTGCGTTCCGTTCCATGGTGTTTTGGAAGACACGTCATAAGACGTAATCTCCTATTTTGAAGAGTTTTATCTTGACATTTTTGTTGAAATGTCGTGCGACAGATTGCTGTTGCGATGCCATTCGGATATAAGAAGAACCTCTAAGTTCTTCGAGTGCATCTATGTTGTAGCTGAGGTCAACCAAATTTTGTTTGATAGAGGTATGTTGGGTGAGCGGCAGGTTTGCTTCGATCGGTAAGACAACTTCGCACCCATATACCAAAGAAAATGGCGTTTCTCCCGTCAAGGTACGAGGAGTCGTACGATTGGCCCATAATACGGAGGGTAATTCCTCGACCCTGCATCCTTTTACAGCTTTGAGTCTTTTCTTGCTTGTGTTATAAAATCGTTTTGTTCCTTAATTCTGCAAGTCCGTTAGACTGGGGATAAGTAGACGTCGTAAGTTTTATCTTTCGTTCTTCACAGAGTCGTCTTGTTTTGTCACTTATAAATTGTGATCCGTTGTCGCCCAAAATCTTGAAGGGAATACCAAATCTATAGATAACGTTAGTCTGGATTAAGGACATCACCTCCTTATCTCGTTTTTGAGAAAAGGCGATCGCTTCTACCAATTTCGAGAAATAATTCATAAGAACTAGTAGATATACCTTTTGTCCTAGTGCTGGCGGTAATTTGTTGACACTATCCATCCCCCATCACATGAAAGGCCATGGGACTATTGACGAATGCAAAAACTAAGAAGGTTGATGAGTCATACCTGAGTGTCGCTGAAATGCATCACATTTTTGTACGTGCGTTATGGCGTCCTGTCGTAAGGTAGGCCGATAATAACTTTGTTGAGATATTCCATTCGCTAGACTCCGTCCTCCCGAATGGTTTCCACATTCTCCATCATGCATTTCTTGGAGGATTTTTTGGGTTTCACTTGGAACGAGGCATCGTAGGTTCAACCCGGTAGACGAACGTCAATAAATCTTTCCTGCGATTATAACATATATGGAGGATTCAAATCGAATTTGCTGAACTTTCATTTTATCTTCCGAAAGTCGATCGTTCGTGAGATATTCTCAGATTTCCTTCGTCCAGTCAGTCGATTCATCCAGGACTAACGTTTGATCGTGTTTATCATTGTTCGTCGATGGATTCATGAGATGAATCATTGTTCGTCTGCTTAGGCTATTTGATCTCTGGGGATCTGTTGGATGTCAAAGGATTTGAACTTTTTCACACGATATTTAGTTATTTGCCAATATGCTGTCATTTTTTAATCTTTTGTCACGAATTCCCCATTCATCTGATTAGCGACCAGCAGAGAATCGCTTCTGACATGTAGATTTTCTGCCCCCAGATCATATGCTAGATCCTTGCCTATGATTAAAGCTTCGTATTCCGTCTCGTTGTTTGTGGCTTTGAAGTAACAAGATATGGAATAGACCGTTGTGCCCTCCTGTGGCGATTTCAAGACGACGCCTAGTCCCGATCCTCGTATATTGGAGGATCCATCTACATGCAATATCCATGATCGCTCGTCTTGAGTCGCCACAGTAAGCGTTTCTTCGATTTGCCGGCTTTTCCAGTTCGGGGCTAAAATCAGCATTAAAATCAGCGAGAACTTGCGATTTGATCGCAGTTCGAGGTTTAAAGTTTATATCGTAGCCACTGAGGTAAATACCCCATTTTTTCGATCGACCGGTTAACTCAGGTTTTCTTAACACATATTTCAGTGGGAAGTTAGTAATAACTTTGATAACATGTGACTCAAAGTAGTGTCAAAGCTTTTTGGATGCCGTAACTAGTGATAAAAGCAATTTTTCCATTAACGTATACCTTTTTTCTGCGTTGAGCAAGGATTTATTTACGTAATAAATCAGAAGTTAATGTTTGTCCTCCTCTCGGATGAGGACGTCACTTAGTGAATTTGAACTTACTGCAAGATATAACTAGAATTCTTCTCCATCCTTGGGTTTAGATAGTAGAGGAGCCGATGCCATATATTCCTTTAGTGCTTGCAAAGATTTTTCATGGTCGTCTGAGCACAAAGCCATTGTTTTTCCTAAGGACTTTATAAAATAAATGCCATTTATCGGAGGATTTAGAAATGAACCTGTTAAGCGCAG
The DNA here is from genome assembly GCA_036898165.1 of Silybum marianum. Taxonomy (NCBI): domain Eukaryota; kingdom Viridiplantae; phylum Streptophyta; class Magnoliopsida; order Asterales; family Asteraceae; genus Silybum; species Silybum marianum. The sequence continues at coordinate 20,472,263 of CM072533.1, read as the reverse complement.
CTACACGTCCGGTGAGTCATTGGACTTCTTTGAAATTCCGAGGCGATTTTATTTTGCTAATTGCCTTTATTTGGTCTGGACTAGCCTCAATTCCTCGTTGGGTCACCATGTGTCCCAGGAATCTTCCTGCACGTCCCCCGAAGGAATATTTAGTCGGATTGAACTTCATTTGGTATTCTTGAAGATACGTCGAACGATTGTTGTATGTGTCGTACATGATCAATCGCATGTTTGGATTTCACTAACATGTCGTCGATGTATAGCTCCATTGTGTCTCCCAAATGTTGCTTGAACATCCGGTTGACGAGCCGTTGGTACGTCGAACCTGCAATTTTAAGACCAAAAGGCATTACTTTCTAACAATAATTACCTTTGTCGGTCATGAAAGCCGTTTTCTTTTGGTCGTTTGGATGCATGAGAATCTGGTTATATCCGGAGTATGCGCCCATGAAAGTCAGTAGTTCATGTTCTGCTGTTGCGTCGACCATGGCGTCGATATGGGGGTCGAAATGGATCCTTCTGACATGCTTTATTGATATAGGTGAAGTCTATGCAGACTCGCCATTTTCCGTTTTTCTTTTTGACGACCACGACATTTTCTAACCAGTCCGGGTATTTTACTTCATGAATTTTTCCGATTTTCAGCAAATTGTCGACTTCGTCATTGATTACTATATTCCTTTCTGGTGCGAACTTGCGACGTTTTTGTTTCACGGGTTTGTACGGTGGATCGATGTTTAATTGATGCGATCTGATTTCTTGGTCGATTCCAACCATATCTTCGTCCGACCAAGCGAAACAATCGGCATTTTGTCGAAGGAAATCGATCAATTCTTGTTTGATGGTTGGATCGAGCGATGCCCCCACGTAACCTTTTCGATCAGGATGATTCAGTTCGAGTACAACTTCTTGCAATTGTAGGTCATCGACCGAATCTTCCTGGTTCTATAATTGCTAGATGTGCTCTTTCCGAGGTTTCATTGTCGTCTTGTAACATTATCTGGATATCTTTTGCTCACTTTTTATTTATTGGATTCCCCATGGAGTTGGGAATTTGACCACTTGGTGATACGTCGAGGAGACAGGTTTCATGTCATGAATCCATGGTCTTCCTAAGATCACGTTATATGCAGACGAAAAGTCGATAACGTTGAACCGAGTTGATTTATTGATTCCTTTTGCATAAATAAGGAGGAAGATCTCTCCGACGGTATGAGTAGCATCTCTGTTGAAAACTACTAGGATCGTCGAACGTCGTACGATCTCAGCTTCATCTATTCCCATTGCTTTGAGCATACTAAGGAAGATTATGTTGGCCGAACTACCACCATCGATGAGCACCCTCTTCGTAGAACAGTTTTCGATTGTCAACTGAACTATAAGACCGTCATGATGTTTTTGATATAGATCTTCCAGTTCGTGATCATCGAACGTGATCGGCATACTCTCGAAATCTACATCTGATTTTTGCTTGTGTGCTTGAGGAATTGCGGAATTATCCAATCGTTGGACAACATGTCTTTTCGCTGCTGAGTAAGTAAGTCCACAGACGTCCGATCCACCTGACACACAATTCACGGTCTTAGTAGTGTTTCGAATATAGGGGTTTAAGGGATACTACCTGTGTTGTCATTAGACAACAAATCTCGAATATGCCCTTTAGATATGACCCATGCGACTTCTTTTCTTAATGTCATGCAGTCGTCTGTCATATGACCGTGATGATCGTGGAAATCACACCATTTCGTCGTGTCTTTTTTTATCTGGTCATTCTATTTTCTTTGGCCATTGCACGGATGTCGGGACTTCTTTCAAAGCCTTAATTAGATCTCCAGTCGTCCCTTTGAATTCGCAAGACGAAATCTTAGGATGTTGTGGATATAGAGAGGATGATATCTCTTTCTTTTTGTCGAACCGAACATTCGATATTTGTTTTGGCGGGTCCGATCCAGTCGTCGATCGAATCTTGATGTCTAGTTTTTAACGCCGAGTGGACGCTTATCGTCGGTATGTTTTCGTCGAAAAGAAGCATCATCTTCCACCCTCATGTACGCTAACGTCCGTACTCGTACGTCTTCGAACGTTTCTGCAGGATATTTTGTTAAGTCCAAATATAGGTCAGACGTGCTGTCCAGACCCCTTTTGTAGGCTTCGGTCGCCGTCCTTATGTCGCAATTACGTACACCTATCGTTTCAGAGTTAAAACGGTTAAAATAATTACGAATGGATTTGCCAGATTTTTTAATAATATAATATAAATCTCCCGTTTGTTTTTCCATCTTGCGACTGCTTGCGAACTGTTGGAAGAATTGGTTAGCGAGATCTGCGAAGGAATTTATTGACTTCGGTTTCAAGTTTATCAGCCACTGTAGAGCGGCCCCTGTGAGGGTCGCTCCAAAGCTTTTACACATGCAAACTTCTTGATATGGCAAGGGTATCGACACTATCCACATTAACTGCTTGTATTGTGGGACGTGCTCATTTGGGTTCGTTAGTCCTGAGTATTTCAGGGTGAATGTGGGTATATTGTATTTCTTTGGGTCGTCAACCAAGGCAATTGCATCGGAGAATGGCGACGTCTGGAATCCGGTAGGCGGCTCGACGTCTATAGGTACGGCAGCTCCGGCTAGCTTGGACAATAAAGCTATACTTTTTCGCTTTGTTCTTCCAGGAGTTTACACGTCCTGCGACTGGTTCCACGACAGGAATGTTAAAGTCTTGTGCCGCTCAACCCCTTGATTTATCGTGTTATCTGTGGATGGATTTTGTACGTAGACGGTCGGTTGAGCATCGAGGTATAGGTCTGAGCGAAAGTCATCCCGATCGAGAGAGGCATTGTAGGAACTCGCATAATATAGGGTACATCAGAGTTCAGATTATTGGGGTTTTCGTACGGGTACGGATTATTATGCTGGATCCATGGTCGAGGATGATCGTAATGAAACTGTGGGTTAGTATTCTGCGACCAATAATGAACTGAGGCTGAAAATTGTTGAGCTGAGGTCGAGGGTTGTTATACTGTGCCAATGGTTTAGAATTTCCGTATGGATTTCTCTATGCTTCCAACTGCTGGATCCGTAGCTTGCAATTCTGCTCGTAACGCTGCCTCTGCAGGATTAGCTCCGTGATATCCCATTCAGAGAACCAAAGAAAAATCGTTAGTAACGGCTGTGTTTATAGGAGAATTCCTTTGATCGGGCCCCACGATGGGCGCCCAACTGTTAATGCCAAAAATTTACTTAACAAAAGTAAACTGAAGGAATTTGTGGAGCTGATCGGTCAAAGGTTGCATTCTCACGACAAACACAGTTAAAGCGATAAAAACTAAAGACAAAAGATTTGTTGACGCGGAAAAACCCTTAGACAAGGGAAAAAACCGCGGACGATAGACGCTACCGTCGCTACACTATGAAAAATATGACGACAAACAGGGACGTCGTCCTTTAGAGCGATAGTCGTACGATTACAAGAGAAATATAAAGTAAAAAAGTAATATTGTATGAAATCTATAGAGCTTTTTTATGTTTCTTGATTCGAGAGCGTAGTGATATTAATCGGTGTCTCTTCGTTGATTCAAGCGTTGATTTTATAGCTGGAGTCGTTTGTAACGATCGTCTGATTTTGATGGTCTTCATAAATGTCTTTAATGTCGTCACTTGTAACTGTCCAACGGTCCTGTATAAAACATAACGCTTGGCCAATAGTTAATTCGTTAACGTAAGATAAATAACGTATTTTATGTCGAAGTCTTGTATTGAACGGGTGACCATCGTTTGTTCGACGTACGACTTGAACATCCGTCATGAGTTCCGTTCGACCGTTGACTCCAGAGCCATAGTCAATATTTATGAGTCGTGAAATACCTTTGGTCGAACGTTTTGGTCAACAGTCGTGAGTTTAGGATATTTTGTCCTAAACAATGATGAAATTGATAATTTATTAATAACCGGAAAGATCAGGGAGGTCTGGCTTGCAAACGTGGTTGTCGCAGAAAAGAAGAACGGGAAGTAGCGAGTATCCATTGATTTCACCGACCTCAATAAAGCATGCCTAAAGGATCCTTTCCTGTTACCTCACATCGATGCAATGGTCGATGAAACCGCTGGTCATGAGTTACAAACGTTCATGGATGCCTATTCAGGATATACCCAAATCCGAATGCACCCTAACGACCAAGAGAAAACGGCTTTCATTGCCGACAAAGGTATTTATTTTTTGGTCTTGAGAATGCAGGTTCAATGTACCAACGACTAGTCAATCGAATAAACATTTGGGAGACATGATGGAAGTATACATTGATGACATGCTTCTCAAGTCTAAAAAGCGTCAGATTGTATTGACCATATACGACAATCATTCGATATACTTCGAAAGTACAACATGAAACTTAATCCCACAAAATGCTCTTTCGGAGTATATGTTGGGAGGTTTCTAGATCATATGGTCACAAGACGAGGCATCGAAGCCATCCCTGACCAAATTAAAGCAATTATCAACTTTCAGTCACCAAGAAATTTCAAGCAGGTGCAACGACTAACCGGCCGAGTCACCGCATTAAACAAGCTTATCTCTCGTTCCTCAGATAAATATAATTTATTCTATAATGTTTTGATAAAAAAATAAAGGCTTCGACTTGTCGGATGACCATGAACGACCTCTACAAAACTTGAAACTGTAGATCCCAGATTAATCAGGTGACCGTGTAATGATAAGAACAATATGAAGAACACGACGAATAACTTCAATAAGTCATATATCTAACTTTTAGAATATTGCGATTACAAGATATCTCTAATAAGATCTCTCTCTTAGAATGATATAAATTAACAATCTAGTTATAATGCTAACCTTAACCCTCTATTTATATGCATATAGAACAAATACAATAAGGAAACTAAGAGATAAGTCAATATTCACTTGCCTTATTTACATTAATATTGTTTCCTAATATTTAATCTTTCCTAAATAATGACTTTGTTGACTTTTATATTTATCCTTTCATGTCTTCAATACTCGTCATCTCGGATACAATATATTCAGACATAACAATCTCCCCATTTGTATTCGAGATTACATTTCAGCAAATCAGCACTTTTGAAAACGATGAAATTTTGTCAACAAATCTTTATCTTGAATCTTTTGCTGCCCCTACGAATATAATCATTTGATAAGCTCCGTAGCTCCCACTTAACATTTGCATGTAGTTCTCGAAAAGAAAGTTAAAGGAGTCGTGATGTCGTAGGGCATCTTTCATCGTATAGAACTTCTGAGTTTGTCGGGTCAGGCTATGCGATGAACTGAACTTGTCGTTTGATGAAAGAGGCAAAAGATTGTTGCGATATCTTGATGTTGTCGGATTAGGCAGATGAGTCGACATAAACACTTAGGCATGGATTTTGATCCTTTGGGATGCGACAATAAAACATGTCGGTTCAAAGGAAATTTTAAACTTTCTAAAAGTGTTTAAGATGAGTCGATAAGCAGAAACAGTTATCATTCTCCCCCTCATATTAGCATGTGTCTTTGATATAACTTTTCTCCCCCTTAGAATGATAAGAAGAATCCGAATCATTATGAATAACCAAAGACATTAAGTGGAAGCACGAATGTGGAATAGTGGGTAAGAACAAACATAGAAGCACAAATAGCAACTATTATCACTAAAATCGAAATTAAATTTAATTAAGTGGCCTATATTCAGTGTTCGCAGTGGATTGGCACTGATAGGACTTCCAGGTATCACAGAAGTAAGTTATAAAACTAACTTCTCAAACTGTTCCGGTATAAACACAAAGATATGCAATGTGAATCACAAAGACTCGTGCAATGCATAGAAAGAATTATTTGTGTATATTTCGGCTCAAAATTAGATTCGATGTGCACAAAATATGAGTTCGAAGACCGGAGGTGTGTCTTCTTGTTTCAATATCTAAATATTCCGAGTGAAGAATAGATAGAAGATATGTTAAATCTCCATGATATATGAAACAAGAATCTTTTTGTGAGACACTTGAGTAGTTGGGTGGGGTGACACAAGTTATCGACATTGGGTCCATGTCTATTTCAATCATCTCCAAAGAATCAAGAATGAATAGATTGTGTGGCTACCCGGATAACTGTTTAGGTTTGGTAAGGACCAATTTTCTTTTAAGTCCTGTCATACGCTCACTTTTTCTTTTATCTGACAAGCACTATAAGTACCATACCATTTTTGAATGAACCTTTGATCGACAAAATCATTTGTTCCACAAGTAGAACAACAAATATTCGTGGTGCTTAGACTAATTAGCTGTTTGATTGATCTGACAAATAAGGCAAATCAGTCTTGGAAACAAATGATCTTGTATCAACTGCAGGAGATGTATGTGGCATGTTTCCAACACTATCATCTGTAGTTGATTTCTTCCTCCAAACCATTTTAAACTTTTTAATATTACCGGAATTAGCAATAAAATGATTGTGAAACCGATTAGAATTATGAGAATGAGAATTTGAAGAACCATATGATTTGGAGTTGTTAGAATAACTTTATCATTGAACACTTGAAGAACAGTTATTCTGACAGAAATTACCAGGAGAAAGAGGAGTCATCTTTGAACTTGAAGCAGAATCAAAATCATTATGAACAATCGTTTTTTCAAGGTCATCTAACTCCGCATTTATTTGTTCAGGAGTGAGTTGTTTGAATGATTCTGAATTCTTTTTATTTATTTGTTTTTGCTTTGAAATCTCATTTTCAAGAGCTTTAATTTTGCTTAAGAAATCATCTCTTTCTTCCGTAAGCAAATCATATTTATTTTTTAATTCAGATCTCAAATTCTTTTCTGTTACAAGATGTGATTGTAATTCAGATAATTTCTTTGAAATTTTAAAATTTTTCACATCAAAATCTTTTCTTTCTTTCTCTAAACGTTTATTTTTATCAAAAATTAAAACGCTTTTATTTAAAACGTTCTTTTTATCATTTTCAAATACTTTTCGTCCATCATCTTGAATTTTCTAAAGCTCAGAAAGTTGCTTTGATAGCTTAAGACATCTCGTTTTAGATGTTTTCCTTTCTAAAATCACAACCTGTTCAAAATATGATAGTTGTTTAGAAAGTTTTTGAATGGTGAGTTCACAAGTTTTAATTTTGTTTTCAAAAACTGTTGCTCAAGCGCAAACTTGTGTATGTCATCTGTAGTTAAAAGCCTTTCTTTCTCAAATGTCATGAATTCAGATATTTTACTTGAATGATAAACACTGTAAGTCTCAGAATCTTTAAACTTTTCTAACTCAAAAATTTTGTTTTTCAGATCAAAATTTATTTTTATCAACTCAAGATTTTTCTTTTTTTAAAAGTCTTCATACCGCATATAATGTGTATTTCTAGAAAGCTCGGTGAGTTGATTTTTTAAAAACTCGTTTTTATTTTTCAAATCTTTTCTCGTTTGTTCTGAGGTATGAAATTTAGATTTGAGGTTAACATGTTCTCTTAAAAGTTCATCAAGCACGTTCATGTTATGTCTTGTTTCAAGTTTAGAAATTTTTGCATTTAGCTCAGAAATTTGTTTTTGAGAATCCATCTTGAACTAAACATGTACAACTCAAATCACACATGTGATAACGGTTCTCATTCCATAAGTGACAAGACTAGATGATATTGCAAAGATCGAGGGATCAAACTTATGATATCGACACCTCAGTACCCCCAATCAAATGGATTGGCCGAATCCAGCAACAAAGTTATCATTAATTTGATCAAAAAGAGACTTAAAGCTTCCAAGGGACTATGGGTCAAACAACTGCCTTCCGTATTATGGACAAATCGAACGGCTTCCAGAACGTCAACTGGTCAAACCCCTTTTTCCTAAGTGTATGGATGTGAAGTCGTCTTACCCATCAAAGTAAGTCTCCCAGTCGCTCGACATTCATCTATCTATCACAATTTAGTTGACCTAAGTTACGATATAGACGCACTCGAAGAACTAAGAGATAAATCTTACATAAGGATGGCGAAATGCAGCATTTATGTCAGCACCTACGACATCGTATTCAAACCAAGAACGGCCATACAGTCACAGGTCCTCGCAAATTTCGTGGCAGATTTTAACCCATATTTGGAAAAACTCGCGACACAAGAAACTCTTATTGTGAAGTCATACGACGAACGACCTTGGACTTTATACGTCGATGGATCTTCCAATATCCGAGGGGAAAGCTTAGGTGTGGTCTTAAAGTCGCCACAAGGGGGCATAATGTTGTACTCAATATCCTATGGCTTCAAAGCTACCAACAACGAAGTAGAATACGAAGCATTGATAGCTGGGATGAAATTGGCGCATGATCTAAGAGCAAAAATCATCCTATGGTGTAATTCCTTTAATTCATCTAACGTCACCAACGATAGAAAACGAAGAACAAGTGTTTTTTCGTCGACGAAAACGACGACGATGATTGGGCAAAGGAAATTAAGGAATATATTATGAATGACCATCTGCCTGGCGACAAAATGAAAGCTCAACAAATTAGATTCAAATTCTCCAGGTACGTCGTAATCTCCGGTAACTCTATAAGCGATCCTCGACAGGCCAAAACCTGCGATGTGTCACTAAAAATGAAGTACCAAAAGTCTTCCAAGAGATGCATGACGGAGAATGTGGAAATCATTCTGGTGGGCGAAGTCTGGCCAACCGAAGCTCACGACAAGGCTATTATTGTCCCACCTTACGACAAGATGCCATGAAATATGTGCAAACTTGCGACACATGTCAACGACATTCAGGTATGACTCGTCAACCCTGTGAACTATTACATTCATCGTTGGTCCCATGGCCCTTCATGCGATGGGGAATGTTAATCGTTTGTAAGTTACCCTCGGCTCCAGGAAAAAAGGTGTTTTTTTTGTTCTTATCGATTATTTTTCAAAATGGGTAGAAGCAACGCCTTCTCTCAAATACGAGATAAGGAGGTCATATCTTTTGTCCAAACTAACTTCATATGCAGATTTGGGATTCCCTCGAAAATTGTAACACCCTTAAATCTGGAAAGATCGACTAATTTAAAATTTTCAACAATACATCAATTGAAAGATAAATTACTTCCTATAAATCAATATTTGCATTTTCCTCAAATAACAATTCGATCTAAACCTCAACGAAAGATATATAAGGTCGTCTACTAAGACATTTATTCGGTTGGGTGTTATTAAACCCAAAAGAGTCGCTACCTCCGAATGCGGAAAACGTTACCAAAGCTAAACCTTTAACGTGATACTCCCTAGCACTCAAGTCTATACGTCTCGCTAGTACCAACCCCAACGATAACCTGATGCACATGCCGACAAAGAAAAAGGGTTTAACAGCTAGTGAGCTCATTTAGTTTATAACACATTTATAATTGATTGAAATCAAAAGATTTACTTGATAAAAGATAATTCCCAAATGAAATAACTTCATTTTAAAAGCAACGTCTTTCACAAATTCAATTTTTCCGTCATAAAAGCTTTAGCCCAAAATGACGTTAGAAATGAAAGCTTTAAAAGTAGAAATACTTATTTAACGTGATACCAATTCCAATACTCACATGACCACGAATAAGTTTATAAATATAAAGATAGAAACATAGCATTAATCAAAATGACGTTAGAAACACAATTTTAGGGAAATACGGGGAAGACCTGCTATTACACTAATAGAAATTAGTGAGTAGGTAAGCTTGAGCGGATAGAAATCTTCGGCTTATTCTGGGAAGAACCTCATTTGAGGGAAATACGGGTAAGACCCGCTATTGCAATAATAGAAATTAGTGAGTAGATAAGCTTGAGCGGATAGAAATCTTCGGCGTACTGGAAAGAAGTTCAACTCCTTTCCAAGATCTGTTACCGATACCTAAATCTGAACAAGTTCAACCCCTATCCAGGATCTATTACTTGTCCCATTCCCAAATAAAACTGACTTTTGTGCCTATGGATCCATTATACTAGTCTTACCATTACACAATGAATGACCAACGTACCCAAAACATGTAATTTTATAAACAATGATGCCTTAATTACATATAACCCGAAAAGCTCCACATGTAGCCATTTAAATCGGACAAATGTTCATGAGACTCATTTAGTCAAAACCGAGAAATGCTCTATAACTCAACAATTATGTAATTACTCAAAACATTAGTTGAGATGAACCATTTTCCAAATGACATCATATTCAAGTATTTCCAAAATGTCACATAATGCAATAACATGTATTTTCCAACGATTTATAAATCAATACGCTAAAGATGCAAATACAACCAAATGGTTTTAATTTAAAAGTTAATGCACCCATACAAATCACAGTTATACTTTATTTGTCTAAATGTCTAAAACTCAAGTATAAGCCTCTTACACGATTTGTAAATCCTTTAAGCCTCTTACACGATTTATAAATCCTTTTATACCAAATATGCAAACTTACCCAAATACTCACACATTTGATCAGTAACACGTAAAACATGTTAATACTTCAAAAATGAACGTTTTTGGCATGTACAAAGTTTTCACAAAGTATCTTGAACTCACTTTGCTAAATGTAGGTTTTACCCCAATATCGAGCTTCATTAGTTGAGAACTTCAGATCCACAAGTTTCCACCTATAAAACCTTTATCTAGATCATAAACAAACCCAACATACACCAAAATTAAACCCAAATCAAAAATCATAGAACACCCTAGATATGGTGAAAAACCCTAAAATCTCACCATTCGACTTATGGGAACCACATATCTTTGAGAAATCACAAAACCTCATTGCTTCCATCTTGAAGATCTCTGAAATACAAAACCTTAGCAACTTGAATAGCTCAAATGAAGATTTCTCTCGTTTTTCGGTCTTTTTGTGCAGGTTAGGAGGTCATGCGAGTATTCACGCGACTAGGTCGCATGAAAGGTCGTCTGAACCCTCTAGAACACCCAAACAGAAGGTGACGCAGCTTGGGAGGTGGTATGGTCGCGTGCCAGGTCTCGGGAGTCGTTTTTCGCTCCTTTTTTGCCCTTTTTCGCGTTATTCGACCCCGATTCGAATCCTAGACTTTCCAAAATGATTTCTATATGAAACTTCTCATATTTTATCAACTTAATTACCCTTATATGAAGAACTTACCCAAATAAGAATTCCCAAAACTCCGGGTGTTACAATCCTCTCAACCTTAGAATGATTTCGACTTCGAAATCTAATGCTGATCCAAAAACATTGAACGCCATACAACTCGGAGCACAAGCTCGACACATGAGTCACTCTATTCTTCCCAACTGGATGATAAAACCATGAAAGGAAAACCTCAAAAATACTATACCTGAGCAATCCAATAACTCTATTTCCAAAGTAGAGACAAAACGTAACGTGTCCTTACTACGATATATAATACTTCTTTGCCACGATGGGCACTTCGTTTCTCAAAACGAGCCATCACTACCCGATCGTTATATTTAATACATCACACTAATACCGGGAAGGAACACTGAACCATGTTGAACCAAACTTCGAATCTAAGCTCTATATTGCCTCCCAACCTTAGGTGGTTCACATCACCTCATGAGTAGCTTATGACCTTAATAGCTCAATCCTACAATTGATGCCCAAAATGTAATTACTCCTTAAATTTTCAAACCACCGCTATAAGTCGGGATGCTGTTTTCCCTTGCATTCAACATTTCGACTTCTTTCGCAAAAGCTCATCCAAATATAACCAAACATATTGCCTTCAAATCAGATTAATCACCATCATGTCGGCTTCACCCGGGTGGTAAAGGAATCTTGCATAAACAGCTTTGAAAAGGCCATTACCACATCAGTATTTTAACTTTGACTAATCGAAGTCTCCTTAAATAAATGATTTCAGTTAAGGTCAACCTTAACAATCACACTAAATTTCTCCAATAAACATTACTGAAGAAGATTTATCGTCCCTTCCATGACGAACACTTTTCACTAGTTCGGTCCAGATCAACGCAACCGTTAAGCCAAAATCTTGAACATCACAAAGCACGTCAATCCCCAAAGAACTATTAGACTTCCTTAGCAACTCAATTGATCTTTATCTTTCATCACTATTCACTAAAATTTATTCTCCTCAAGTTCATCACCTAAAACCTTCGAGCACTCACTAGAATTCAACTAAAGTACCCCAATTACATCAATGATTCCTGATCTCAAGAAAATCTGAAGTTGACACCTAGTATGAGTAGTTGAATCCAAGAACTACAACACTCTAGTACTTGATTCCAGGAATTCTTTCTAGTTGCACTGAAACATCCAGAACATACATCCCTATCGAACAAACCATCAAATCTTCTTCGTTCGCTAGAACTCACCAAGTTGGCACATCCTTATCCAACAAATGCTAATATCAGCCAAACAACTCACCAAAGCAATCAATCCCATAAATTCCGACCCGAAGATTGATGAAACAAAAATATCATCAAATAAATAACCCGAAAGGACTCATAAGTCTAATACCTCAAAATCTCCTATATACATCGACTGTTTAAACTAAAATCCCGAATTTTCAAAACCAACTACAAGTCAACGTATTCGACACTAAATTTCGCAGAGACTCATCGGTTCTACATCTGCAATACTCACCACAACATAACGTTTACATCCAAGGTTTCCTAATGAATTCAAGGTTTTACCAGTATGTCTAAGCAAATATACCAATTTTATTTATCAAAGATTTAACAAACATAAAATCTTTATAACCAAATTTACATACGCCTCAAGATTTTTACCAAAATCAGGTAATCGTGAAAAAGTGACTACAAACGTCAGTATACAAATCCATTTAAAAGCTATGTGCTCATTATTCAAACTAATGATGACAACAATGAGAATACAATTAGTAAACTTTTAAAATGGACCATGCTAGTCTTGACACACACTCATTGATGTCATGTATGTAAAATAAATTCATGCACTAAAATCGTGTGCAACCAAATGTTTGTACCGAGTTTTCCAAAATCCCACTTATAATCGTAAAATGATATGGAGTAAAGTTCGCCAATAAAAATAACATGCATCAATTTATTTTCTCAAAATTAGCAAACGATAAATGCATGCGATTTGATCATACCAAGAACCGATTTGGTTTGGATGTAAACTTAAATCCAAATAGCAATGTGTTTGTGTTTCTTCATAAAAAGAGGCTACACATTATAAAGAAAGTTACAACTAGAACATATGCAAATTCTATGCAACAAACGATCCCCATAAAAACTAAAACACGGACGAGGGAAACTCTATATTTGGACGCCATTAAAATCTTTATGCCAAAATAAATGACGCAAAATAAAATTCTCAATAACCCTCATACGCAACACCAACAGTAAAACGAGTCCACAAAATTCTAAAACATAAGATCGACTCATGAACAATACGCACTCAAAATTTAAGTGAAACTTGTAAAGAACCGTAGGAGGTACGGTAGTTCATGCATCTCAATCTTGACCCAAAACTCATGTACACCAAATAATTTCTCAGAATTCGTAAAAACGTTATTTTTATGTTTCCTGGGAAAGCAAACGACACAATTTATGGTAGTTTCAAATTAAAACTCTTCTAAAATGTGTACTTCAAAGTTTGCAATTCAAGCAAAATGGTACAATATAATTTTTTAGTAGACATGTATGTACTTCTCATGTAACTAAAGCAATTTAGTAATTTTCAAGACATGGCTACACTCTTGTGTGTGCCAAAAAAACATTTTCCAAAAATATTAACTTGTCAATTGCAAATTCTTTGACAACATGAAATAATTTTGGCAATTCCTTTTCTAAAGAAATTGTCGTGCATGCATCCGGTCGGGACCCGAAATCTTAAAACCACACTTGCCATATCTACCAACCACAAGACCGACATTGGAAAGCTTTATACTCTAAACCTTTCACCCACAACTAGATCCATTGACTTTCGATTCTCCTTGGAATAAAGTTGATTGAACAAGCTTATGGTTCATAACTAACCATTATCTTTGACCCAAAATGGTCGGCTTAAGGTAATCACCATACTTATAAGTCACTCAAAGTGACATTGCTACATCCATCAATATCTTTCAACGGTCACCGCCACAAGAACACATTCACTACCCCATCGATCACCACGAAAATGCGTCTCAAGCGCACACATGTAACTGTAAATTTATATTATCACCAGCCGGATAATAATACAAATTTACCTCACATGCGGATCCTTGTTACCATCATTATGATTCTCGATTCCGGTGCATCAATTAACCTCCAAACATCCTATCTTAAAGTGTCCAATTGTGAAATCTCACATCCGATCAGTTAATTAATACGCTAGTGTGAGTCTAGGCTTCTAAAATCAATACCTAAATCTCTCAAACTTATGCTCTGATACCAACTTGTAACACCCATAAATCTAGAAAGAGCGACTAATTTAAACTTTTCAACAATACATCAATTGAAATAAATAACTTCCTTTAAATCAATACTTTCATTTTCCTTAAATAACAATTCAATCTAAACCTCTACGAAAGATAAAAAAGTCTTCTACTAAGACATTCATACGGTTGGTGTAACTAAACCCAAAAGATTCGCTACCTCCGAATGCGGAAAACGTCACCAAAGCTAAATCTTTAACGTGCTACTCCCTACCACTCAAGTATACACGTGTCGCTAGTATCAACCCCAACGATAACCTGATGCATATGCCGACAAAGAAAAAGGGTTAGGCTTAACGCCTACTACGCTTAAGAGTTTATAACACATTTATAATTGATTGAAATCAAAAGATTTGCTTGATAACAGATAATTTCCAAATGAAATAACTTCACTTTAAAAACAACATCTTTGCCAAATTCATTATTTCCACCATAAAAGCTTTAGACTAAAATGACGTTGGAAATGAAAGCTTTAAAAGTAGAAATACTCATTTAACGTGATACCAGTTCCAATACTCACACGACCATGAATAAGTTTATAAACGCAAAAATAGAAACATAGCTTTAACCATATTTATAAACCATTAACTCATGCTTATTCTTGAAAAAACACAATTTGAGGGAAATACGAGGAAGACCCGCTATTGCACTAATAGAAATTAGTGAGTAGGCAAGCTCGAGCGGATAGAACTATTCGGCTTGTTCTTGAAAGAACACCATTTGAGGGAAATACGGGGAAGACCCGCTATTGGACTAATAGAAATTAGTGAGTAGGTAAGCTCGAGCGGATAGAAATCTTCGGCTTGTTCTTGAAAGAATACCATTTGAGGGAAATACGGGGGCGACCTACTATTGCACTAATAGAAATTAGTGACTAGGTAAGCTCGAGCGGATAAAAATCTTCGGCTTACGGGTAACGAGTTCAACCCCTTTCCAAGATCTGTTACTCGATACCTAAATCTGAACAAGCTCAACCTCTATCCAGGATCTATTGCTTGTCCCATCCCCAAATAAAACTGTCTTTTGTGCCTATGGATCCATTACACTAGTCTTACCATTACACAACACCAAATGAATGACCAATGCACCCAAAATGTGTAATGTTATAAACAATGATGCCTTAATAACATATAACCCGAAAAGCTCCACATGTAACCATTTAAATCGGACAAGTATCCATGAGACTCGTTTAGTCAAAACCAAGCAAATGCTCTATAACTCAACACTTGTGTAATTACTCAAAACATTAGTTGAGATTAACCATTTTACAAATGACATCATATTCATTGTATTTCCAAAATGTCTCATAATGCAATAACATGTATTTTTCCAACAATTTATAAATCAATACTCTAAAGATGCAAATACAAGCAAATGGTTTTCATTTTAAAGATAATGTACCCAAACAACTCACACTTATACTTTATTTGTCAAAATGTCTAAAACTCAAGAATAAGCTTCCTACAAGATTTAAAAATCCAAATGCTTCAAAAATGGATGTTTTTGGCATGTACAAATTTTTCACAAAGTATCTTTAATTCACCTTCCTAGATTTAGGCTAAATGTAGGTTTTACCCCAATATCGAGCTTCATTAGGTGAGAACTTTAGATCCAAAAGTTTCCACTTATAAAACCCTCATCGAGATCATAAACAAACCCAAAATACACCAAATCAAACCCAAATCTAAAATCATAGAACCAAACCATAGATCTGGTAGGAAACCCTAAAATCTCACATTTCGACATATGGGAACCATATCTCTTTGAGGAATCACCAAACTTCATTACTTGCATCTTGAAGAGCTCTGAAATAAAAAACTGTAGCAACTTGAATCGCTCAAAACGGAGCTGTGATGAAGAAGTTATGGCTAAATGAAGATTTCTCCCGTTTTTCGGTCTTTTTGTGCAAGTAAGGAGCTCACGCGGGTATTCACCCTACTAGGTCGCGTGCAAGGTTTCTCGGACCCTCTGGAACACCCAAACAGAAGGTGACACGGCTTAGGAGGCGGCCTGGTCGTGTGCCAGGTCCCGGGAGTCATTTCTCGCTCCTTTTTCGTAGTTTTTCGCGTTATTCGACCCCGATTCGAATCCTAGAGTTTCCAACAAGATTTCTATATGAAACTTCCCATTTTTATCAACTTAATTACCCTTAGATGAATAACTTACCCAAATAAGAATTCCCAAAATTCCGGGTGTTACAGAAATTGTGTGTGATAACGGTTCTCAGTCCATAAGTGACAAGACTAGACGATATTGTGCATATTGAGGTATCAAACTTACGACATCGACACCTCGGTACCCCCAATCAAATGGATTGGCCGAATCTAGCAACAAAGTGATCATTAATTTGATCAAAAAGAGACTTAAAGCTTCCAAGGGACGATGGGTTGAAGAACTGCCTTCCGTATTATGGGCAAATCGAACGGCTATCAGAACCTCAACGGGTCAAACCCCTTTTTCCTAAGTGTATGGATGTGAAGTCGTCTTACCCATCGAAGTAAGTCTCCCAGTCGCTCGGCATTCATCCATCTATTAAAACTATGTTGACCTAAGGTACGATATAGAAGCACTAGAAGAACTAGGAGACAAATCATACTTATAAATGGAGAAATGGAGCATTTACCTCAGCACCTATGACATCGTATTCAAACCAAGAACGCGCAGATTTCGTCACAGATTTTAACCCATAATTCACAAAACTCGCGACAAAAGAAACTCTTATTGTGACGACTCATGACAAACGACCTTGCACTTTATACGTAGATGGATCCTCCAATATCTGGGGGGCAAGCTTAGTTGTCGTCTTAAAGTCGCCACAAGGGGGCATAATGTTGTACTCAATATCCTGTGACTTCAAAGCCACTAACAACGAAGCAGAATACGAAGCATTGATAGCTGGGATGAAACTGGCGCATGAGCTAAGAGCAAAAACCTTACACGTCAAGATCGATTCTCTATTGGTTGTCAGCGAAATAAACGGAGAATTCATGACAAGGGACTTCGAAAGGCATATCTTCGAAAGGCCAAAAGTAAATCGAAAAAAATCGATTCATCGATATTCGACAAATACTTAGAGACCAAAATTACCAAGCTGATGCATTAGCTAACTTGGGATCTGCATTGAGAAAATCATCCTATTCTGAACGACCATCT
The DNA here is from genome assembly GCA_036898165.1 of Silybum marianum. Classification (NCBI taxonomy): domain Eukaryota; kingdom Viridiplantae; phylum Streptophyta; class Magnoliopsida; order Asterales; family Asteraceae; genus Silybum; species Silybum marianum. Next base: position 20,454,689 of record CM072533.1, on the reverse strand, counting down.
GCCTGGCGACAAAATGAAAGCTCTACAAATTAGATTCAAATCCTCCAGGTACGTCGTAATCTCCGGTAAACTCTATAGGCGATCCTCGACAGGCCTAACCCCGCGATGTGTCACTAAAAGTGAAATACCAAGAATCCTCTAAGAGGTGCATGATAGAGAATGTGAAAATCATTCTAGTGGGCGAAGTCTGGCCAACCGAATCTCATGACAAGGCTATTATAAATATTGGTAAAGCTGCGATGCATGTCAACGACATTCAGGTATGACTCATCAACCCTTTAAACTATTACATTCATCGTTGGTCCCATGGTCCTTCATGCGATGGCTAATGGTAATAGTTCGTAAGTTACCCCTGGCTCCTGGATAAAAGGTGTTTTTGTTAGTTCTTATCGACTATTTTTCAAAATGGATAGAAGCAGTTTCGATCTCAAATACGAGATAAGGAGGTCATATCTTTTGTCCAAACTAACATCGTATGCAGATTTGGAATTCCCTCGGAAATTGTGTGTAATAACGGTTCTCAGTTCATAAGTGACAAGACTAGACGATATTGCGAAGATCGAGGGATGAAACTTACAACATCGACATTCATCCATCTTTCACAATTTAGTAGACATAAGTTACGATATAGACGCACTCGAAGAACTAAGAAACAAATCTTACATATGAAAGGTGAAATGGAGCATTGACTTCAGCACCTATGACTTCGTATTCAAACCAAGAACGGCCATAAAATCGTAGGTCCTCGCAGATTTCGTCGCTGATTTTAGCCCGTAATTGGACAAACTCGCGACAGAAGAAACTCTTACTATGACGACTCACGACGACATCGACACTTCGGTACCCCTAATCAAATGGATTGCCAAATCCAGGAAAAAGGTGATCATTAATTTGGTCAAAAAGAGACTTAAAGCTTCCAAGGAATATTGGGTCGAAGAATTTCCTTCCGTATTATGGGCAAATCGAACGACTCCCAGAACCTCAACTGGTTAAACCCCTTTTTTCCTAAGTGTATGGATGTGAAGTCGTCTTACCCATCGAAGTAAGTCTCACAGTCGCTCGACAGTCGTCCATCTATCACAACTTAGTAGACCTAAGTTACGATATAGACACACTCGAAGAACTAAGAGACAAATCTTACTTATGAATGGCGAATTGAGCATTTACCTCAGCACCTATGACATCGTATTCAAACAAGGAACGGCCAAAAGATCGCAGGTCCTCGCAAATTTTAGCCCATAATTGGAAACACTCGCGATAGAAAAAACAATCTTATTGTGACGACTCACGACGAACGACCTTGGACTTTATACGTCGATGGATCCTCCAATATCCGGGGGGAAAGCTTAAGTGTCGTTTTAAAGTTGCCACAAGGAGACACAATGTCGTACTCAATATCCTATGACTTCAAAGCTACCAACAACGAAGCAGAATACGAAGCATTGATAGCTGGGATGAAACTGGCGCATGATCTAAGAGCAAAAACCATACACGTCAAAATCAAATTCTCTATTGGTCGTCAACCAAATAAACGGAGAATTTACGACAAAGGACTCTAAAATGACGATCATATCTTCAATAGACCAAAAGCAAAATCGAAAAATTCCATTCATCGATATTCGACAAATACCTAGAGACCAAAATTACCAAGCTGATGCATTAGCTAACTTGGGATCTGCATTGAGAAAATCATCATATGATGTAATTCCTTTATTTCATCAAACGTCACCATCGACAGAAAACGAAGAACAAGTGTTTTTTCGTCGAAGAAAACGACGACAATGATTGGGCGAAGGAAATTAAGGAATATATTATGAATGACCATCTACCAACCGAATCTCACGACAAGACTATTATTATGCCACCTTATGACAAGATGCTATGAAATATATGCAAAGTGGCGACGAATTTCAACGATATTCAGGTATGACTCATCAACCCTTCTCGAACTATTCATCGTTGGTCCCATGGCCCTTCATGCGATGGGGAATGGAAATCACTGGTAAGTTACCCCCGGCTCCCCGAAAAAAGGTGTTTTTGTTAGTTCTTATCGACTATTTTTCGAAATGGATAGAAGTAGTTGTCATCTCTCAAATACGAGATAAGGAGGTCATATCTTTTGTCCAAACTAACATCGTATGTAGATTTGGAATTCCCTCGGAAATTGTGTGTGATAACGGTTCTCAGTCCATAAGTGACAAGACTAGACGATATTGTGCATATTGAGGTATCAAACTTACGACATCGACACCTCGGTACCCCCAATCAAATGGATTGGCCGAATCCAGCAACAAAGTGATCATTAATTTGATCAAAAAGAGACTTAAAGCTTCCAAGGGACGATGGGTTGAAGAACTGCCTTCCGTATTATGGGCAAATCGAACGGCTATCAGAACCTCAACTGGTCAAACCCCTTTTTCCTAAGTGTATGGATGTGAAGTCGTCTTACCCATCGAAGTAAGTCTCCCAGTCGCTCGGCATTCATCCATCTATTAAAACTATGTTGACCTAAGGTACGATATAGAAGCACTAGAAGAATTAGGAGACAAATCATACTTATGAATGGAGAAATGGAGCATTTACCTCAGCACCTATGACATCGTATTCAAACCAAGAACGCGCAGATTTCGTCACAGATTTTAACCCATAATTCACAAAACTCGCGACAAAAGAAACTCTTATTGTGACGACTCATGACAAACGACCTTGCACTTTATACGTCGATGGATCCTCCAATATCTGGGGGGCAAGCTTAGTTGTCGTCTTAAAGTCGCCACAAGGGGGCATAATGTTGTACTCAATATCCTGTGACTTCAAAGCCACAAACAACGAAGCAGAATACGAAGCATTGATAGCTGGGATGAAACTGGCGCATGAGCTAAGAGCAAAAACCTTACACGTCAAGACCGATTCTCTGTTGGTTGTCAGCGAAATAAACGGAGAATTCATAACAAGGGACTTCGAAAGGCATATCTTCGAAAGGCCAAAAGCAAAATCGAAAAAAATCGATTCATCGATATTCGACAAATACTTAGAGACCAAAATTACCAAGCTGATGCATTAGCTAACTTGGGATCTGCATTGAGAAAATCATCCTATTATGAATGACCATCTGCCTGGCGACAAAATGAAATCTCTACAAATTAGATTCAAATCCTCCAAGTACGTCATAATCTCCGGTAAACTCTATAGGCGATCCTCGACAGGCCTAACCCCGCGATGTGTCACTAAAAGTGAAATACCAAGAATCCTCTAAGAGGTGCATGACAGAGAATGTGAAAATCATTCTAGTGGGCGAAGTCTGGCCAACCGAATCTCACGACAAGGCTATTATAAATATTGGTAAAGCTGCGATGCATATCAACGACATTCAGGTATGACTCATCAACCCTTTAAACTATTACATTCATCGTTGGTCCCGTGGTCCTTCATGCGATGGGTAATGGTAATAGTTCATAAGTTACCCCTGGCTCCTAGATAAAAGGTGTTTTTGTTAGTTCTTATCGACTATTTTTCAAAATGGATAGAAGCAGTTTCGATCTCAAATACGAGATAAGGAGGTCATATCTTTTGTCCAAACTAACATCGTATGCAGATTTGGAATTCCCTCGGAAATTGTGTGTAATAACGGTTCTCAGTTCATAAGTGACAAGACTAGACGATATTGCGAAGATCGAGGGATGAAACTTACGACATCGACATTCATCCATCTTTCACAATTTAGTAGACATAAGTTACGATATAGACGCACTCGAAGAACTAAGAAACAAATCTTAAATATGAAAGGTGAAATGGAGCATTGACTTCAGCACCTATGACTTCGTATTCAAACCAAGAACGGCCATAAAATCGTAGGTCCTCGCAGATTTCGTCGCTGATTTTAGCCCGTAATTGGACAAACTCGCGACAGAAGAAACTCTTACTATGACGACTCACGACGACATCGACGCTTCGGTGCCCCCAATCAAATGGATTGCCAAATCCAGGAAAAAGGTGATCATTAATTTGGTCAAAAAGAGACTTAAAGCTTCCAAGGAATATTGGGTCGAATAATTTCCTTCCGTATTATGGGCAAATCGAACGACTACCAGAACCTCAACTGGTTAAACCCCTTTTTTCCTAAGTATATGGATGTGAAGTCGTCTTACCCATCGAAGTAAGTCTCACAGTCGCTCGACATTCGTCCATCTATCACAACTTAGTAGACCTAAGTTACGATATAGACACACTCGAAGAACTAAGAGACAAATCTTACTTATGAATGGCGAATTGAGCATTTACCTCAGCACCTATGACATCGTATTCAAACAAGGAACGGCCAAAAAATCGCAGGTCCTCGCAAATTTTAGCCCATAATTGGAAACACTCGCGATAGAAAAAACAATCTTATTGTGACGACTCACGACGAACGACCTTGGACTTTATACGTCGATGGATCCTCCAATATCCGGGGGGAAAGCTTAAGTGTCGTTTTAAAGTTGCCACAAGGAGACACAATGTCGTACTCAATATCCTATGACTTCAAAGCTACCAACAACGAAGCAGAATACGAAGCATTGATAGCTGGGATGAAACTAGCGCATGATCTAAGAGCAAAAACCATACACGTCGAAATCAAATTCTCTATTGGTCGTCAACCAAATAAACGGAGAATTTACGACAAAGGACTCTAAAATGACGATCATATCTTTAATAGACCAAAAGCAAAATCGAAAAATTCCATTCATCGATATTCGACAAATACCTAGAGACCAAAATTACCAAGCTTATGCATTAGCTAACTTGGGATCTGCATTGAGAAAATCATCATATGATGTAATTCCTTTATTTCATCAAACGTCACCATCGACAGAAAACGAAGAACAAGTGTTTTTTCGTCGAAGAAAACGACGACAATGATTGGGCGAAGGAAATTAAGGAATATATTATGAATGACCATCTACCAACCGAATCTCACGACAAGACTATTATTATGCCACCTTATGACAAGATGCTATGAAATATATGCAAAGTGGCGACGAATTTCAACGATATTCAGGTATGACTCATCAACCCTCTGAACTATTCATCGTTGGTCCCATGGCCCTTCATGCGATGGGGAATGGAAATCACTGGTAAGTTACCCCCGGCTCCCCGAAAAAAGGTGTTTTTGTTAGTTCTTATCGACTATTTTTCGAAATGGATAGAAGTAGTTGTCATCTCTCAAATACGAGATAAGGAGGTCATATCTTTTGTCCAAACTAACATCGTATGTAGATTTGGAATTCCCTAGGAAATTGTGTGTGATAACGGTTCTCAGTCCATAAGTGACAAGACTAGACGATATTGTGCATATTGAGGTATCAAACTTACGACATCGACACCTCGGTACCCCCAATCAAATGGATTGGCCGAATCCAGCAACAAAGTGATCATTAATTTGATCAAAAAGAGACTTAAAGCTTCCAAGGGACGATGGGTTGAAGAACTGCCTTCCGTATTATGGGCAAATCGAACGGCTATCAGAACCTCAACTGGTCAAACCCCTTTTTCCTAAGTGTATAGATGTGAAGTCGTCTTACCCATCGAAGTAAGTCTCCCAGTCGCTCGGCATTCATCCATCTATTAAAACTATGTTGACCTAAGGTACGATATAGAAGCACTAGAAGAACTAGGAAACAAATCATAATTATGAATGGAGAAATGGAGCATTTACCTCAGCACCTATGACATCGTATTCAAACCAAGAACGCGCAGATTTCGTCACAGATTTTAACCCATAATTCACAAAACTCGCGACAAAAGAAACTCTTATTGTGACGACTCATGACAAACGACCTTGCACTTTATACGTCGATGGATCCTCCAATATCTGGGGGGCAAGCTTAGTTGTCGTCTTAAAGTCGCCACAAGGGGGCATAATGTTGTACTCAATATCCTGTGACTTCAAAGCCACTAACAACGAAGCAGAATACGAAGCATTGATAGCTGGGATGAAACTGGCGCATGAGCTAAGAGCAAAAACCTTACACGTCAAGACCGATTCTCTGTTGGTTGTCAGCGAAATAAACGGAGAATTCATGACAAGGGACTTCGAAAGGCATATCTTCGAAAGGCCAAAAGCAAAATCGAAAAAAATCGATTCATCGATATTCGACAAATACTTAGAGACCAAAATTACCAAGCTGATGCATTAGCTAACTTGGGATCTGCATTGAGAAAATCATCCTATTATGAATGACCATCTGCCTGGCGACAAAATGAAAGCTCTACAAATTAGATTCAAATCGTCCAGGTACGTCGTAATCTCCGGTAAACTCTATAGGCGATCCTCGACAGGCCTAACCCCGCGATGTGTCACTAAAAGTGAAATACCAAGAATCCTCTAAGAGGTGCATGACAGAGAATGTGAAAATCATTCTAGTGGGCGAAGTCTGGCCAACCGAATCTCACGACAAGGCTATTATAAATATTGGTAAAGCTGCGATGCATATCAACGACATTCAGGTATGACTCATCAACCCTTTAAACTATTACATTCATCGTTGGTCCCGTGGTCCTTCATGCGATGGGTAATGGTAATAGTTCGTAAGTTACCCCTGGCTCCTGGATAAAAGGTGTTTTTGTTAGTTCTTATCGACTATTTTTCAAAATGGGTAGAAGCAGTTTCGATCTCAATACAAGATAAGGAGGTCATATCTTTTGTCCAAACTAACATCGTATGCAGATTTGGAATTCCCTCGGAAATTGTGTGTAATAAGGGTTCTCAGTTCATAAGTGACAAGACTAGACGATATTGCGAAGATCGAGGGATGAAACTTACGACATCGACATTCATCCATCTTTCACAATTTAGTAGACATAAGTTACGATATAGACGCACTCGAAGAACTAAGAAACAAATCTTACATATGAAAGGTGAAATGGAGCATTGACTTCAGCACCTATGACTTCGTATTCAAACCAAGAACGGCCATAAAATCGTAGGTCCTCGCAGATTTCGTCGCTGATTTTAGCCCGTAATTGGACAAACTCGCGACAGAAGTAACTCTTACTATGACGACTCACGACGACATCGACACTTCGGTACCCCCAATCAAATGGATTGCCAAATTCAGGAAAAAGGTGATCATTAATTTGGTCAAAAAGAGACTTAAAGCTTCCAAGGAATATTGGGTCGAAGAATTTCCTTCCGTATTATGGGCAAATCGAACGACTCCCAGAACCTCAACTGGTTAAACCCCTTTTTTCCTAAGTGTATGGATGTGAAGTCGTCTTACCCATCGAAGTAAGTCTCACAGTCGCTCGACATTCGTCCATCTATCACAACTTAGTAGACCTAAGTTACGATATAGACACACTCGAAGAACTAAGAGACAAATCTTACTTATGAATGGCGAATTGAGCATTTACCTCAGCACCTATGACATCGTATTCAAACAAGGAACGGCCAAAAAATCGCAGGTCCTCGCAAATTTTAGCCCATAATTGGAAACACTCGCGATAGAAAAAACAATCTTATTGTGACGACTCACGACGAACGACCTTGGACTTTATACGTCGATGGATCCTCCAATATCCGGGGGGAAAGCTTAAGTGTCGTTTTAAAGTTGCCACAAGGAGACACAATGTCGTACTCAATATCCTATGACTTCAAAGCTACCAACAACGAAGCAGAATACGAAGCATTGATAGCTGGGATGAAACTGGCGCGTGATCTAAGAGCAAAAACCATACACGTCAAAATCAAATTCTCTATTGGTCGTCAACCAAATAAACGGAGAATTTACGACAAAGGACTCTAAAATGACGATCATATCTTCAATAGACCAAAAGCAAAATCGAAAAATTCCATTCATCGATATTCGACAAATACCTAGAGACCAAAATTAGCAAGCTGATGCATTAGCTAACTTGGGATCTGCATTGAGAAAATCATCATATGATGTAATTCCTTTATTTCATCAAACGTCACCATCGACAGAAAACGAAGAACAAGTGTTTTTTCGTCGAAGAAAACGACGACAATGATTGGGCGAAGGAAATTAAGGAATATATTATGAATGACCATCTACCAACCGAATTTCACGACAAGACTATTATTATGCCACCTTATGACAAGATGCTATGAAATATATGCAAAGTGGCGACGAATTTCAACGATATTCAGGTATGACTCATCAACCCTCTGAACTATTCATCGTTGGTCCCATGGCCCTTCATGCGATGGGGAATGGAAATCACTGGTAAGTTACCCCCGGCTCCCCGAAAAAAGGTGTTTTTGTTAGTTCTTATCGACTATTTTTCGAAATGGATAGAAGTAGTTGTCATCTCTCAAATACGAGATAAGGAGGTCATATCTTTTGTCCAAAGTAACATCGTATGTAGATTTGGAATTCCCTCGGAAATTGTGTGTAATAACGGTTCTTAGTTCATAAGTGACAAGACTGGACGATATTGCGAAGATCGAGTGATCAAACTTACGACATCAGCACCTCGATACCCCCAATCAAATGGTTTGTCGGAATCCAGTAACTAAGTGATCATTAATTTGATCAAAAAGAGACTTAAAGCTTCCAAGAGACGATGGGTCGATAAACTGCCTTCCGTATTATGGGCAAATCGAACAACTCCGAGAACCTCAACTAGTTAAACCCCTTTTTCCTAATTGTATGGATTTGAGGTCGTCTTACCCATCGAAGTAAGTCTCCCAGTCGCTTGACATTCATCCATCTATCATGACTTAGTAGACCTATATTACGATATAGACGCACTCGAAGAACTAAGAGACAAATCTTACTTATGAATGGCGTCACTACTACAAACGGTCGAGCGACATTTTAAAACTAACGTGTAGGAAAAAGTGTTCTAGGAAGGTGATTATGTACTACGACGAGCGTTTCAGAACAGTAAAAAAGTAGAAGCAGGTAAGTTGTACACTAAGTGGGAAGGACCTTATCGAATATCTGAAGTCGTCGAAAAAGGGGCATTTCATTTACAAAACCTAGACGAGCAAGACATCCCACATAGCTGGAAAAAACGTTACTAACTTTTGGTTTGCTGCAGGAGCGCAAGATCTCATGATCTTCTACGATCAATAACGAAATGAATCTCTTTGGCAAATGACAATCATAGACCTTTTGTTGTCACTTCTCATGGTGATAATGTCGAGAGTTACTTATGACTATCCAAGATTCGTTTTTATCGAATAGAGTATGAGTCGTGCTTATCACGCACGACATAATTCACTTGTTCATTTCTTGAACACTTCCATCGGAAGAATTATATGTCATGACTTTCATGATTGCTCTTTTTTCAAATGTTATCTTCGTATGAATCGCATGATTTCAAAGACTATATTTTTCGCAAATTACTTATAATAAAATTATGATTGAAAGCGCAAGTAAAATATATCGTACGACAAAAGTATTAAGAAGAAAGTTACTTGGATTAAAATCCAAAAAAACACAAAGAAAAAACATGACTACCAACAATCGCCCTTAGAAAAAGAAATAAAGACAAAAGAACAAGAAAAACTAAGGAGCAGGCTGGTTGACGAGAGCTCATCGGCAACTTCGGCGGCAGGACTACCGACATCTTCCGCATCTTCCAAATTGAGATATACAGGAGTGCCTTCAATGACAACGTAAAATAAGTTCAGCATCTCCGCACCAGACCTCATTCGGTCTTTTCCCTCAGATGACGATGTGCGATTGCTGCCTTCACCTGCACTCGAGTGCCATATTCGATGGCCTCCAGCCTCTCCTTAAGGTCTGAAATTTCATTCTCGGCCTCCTTTAGCTTCGACTTAAAGACCCTCACTTCCTTTTCATTCGCAGCAAGGATTTCTTTCATCGCTGCAGTCTCCGCCCTTGCCTGCGTCGCACGATTAAGAGCGCCCTTTAGGCGACTTTTTAGCTCTTTTTTTGTGTGCCCTTCAACCTCCAGGTCGTTCAAGGCAGCCTCTTCCCTAGCTAGAGCGGGCAGGGACAAGCTCCATCACCCTTCCCATTTTAAAATCGAGAGAAATGGAAGCTTGGAAAGCCTGCAAACACGAAACGAAAGAAAAAGTTATAAAAAGTTGCACGACCGCATCGAACGAGTTCATCTTGGTTTCCATGTCCTTGACCGAGTTCTCTACAAGGACATTCTAGGGAACTTCTCATTCATCGTTCGATACGGTCGATCAAAAAGTTGCACGACCGCATCGAACTCTTGCAGACAAGAAAAGAGAGAAAAAGTTATAAAATGATGCTCGTTCATCTTGGTTTCCTTTTCCTTGACCGAGTTCTCAGCGTGGCGATCATGGAAGATCGATAAGTTCCCTAGAATGCAGAACAACTGCTTTCTAGTTCGTGTCATGCCTTCCATCAAAAAATTTGATGGAATTTGAACCTGGGTGTCAGGCGATGCGGACCCGGATGCCTTGCCTTTGCCAGAGGACGACCCAGACGGCCTATGGGTCGACGGATAGACGAAGTTCAGCGGCTTCGCACTGATCACACCAAGAGTAGGCATCATCACCTTGCCAGGTCTAACAACCCCTGGGGAGTCGCCAGCCTTCGAAGATGGTTCCCTCGAGGGAGCCGTCCTTGTCCTTTTCGTCCCCGATCCTTCTGTCGAGGACTTTCTCTTTATCTCCATGCCCTTTCGGGCATGAAGAGCCGCCCTCTCTTTCCTCGACATAGAGGTAGGGGCGACAGTAGCAACAACAATAGAAGAAACATCGTATGATGGAGTTGGCGCGGCGTCTGAAGTAACACCAACGCTATTAGGAATACTAGCGCTTGTCGTAGAACCACCAAGTGTGGTTACTTAAACTGTCGTGACATCTGTCACCACATCAATAACAATGGCCTCAACGGTCGTGGAATTAGATGCCCGATCATAAGATTCCCCTGAAAAATGCAACACACGATTACTGTAGATAAAAATCAAAAGAAGAAACTTACGACATCAAGAGGTAAGAACATTACCCGTCATCTCTTCTTCTTCTTTCTTCTGTCTCCTCTTCCTTTCTTGCGACGGACGTTTCGATGTTCCTAGATAGGTAATATCCTTGTATTCCTCGTCACGAAAGGCTCGGGCTCGGAATGAGCAATCCGGTATGGCCAAAAAAAATTCGATTTTGGCCGCAGACTCAGGGAGCGTACGAACTTCGCCAAAGTTAAGCTCTACAATGAAAACATAACGATATCGTTAGACTCAGAACAATAAAATTAATATGAAGATAAAAATCCTAATACTAAAGTTTCTTACCTCTGGTGCTCCATCAAGAGATCATCCACTGATCTTCGTCCCTTAGGGACCACGTACGTCCGAAGATGTAAATTGTGTTCCAGAGACGATCATTGACCACCGTCCCTTGGACGAGGATGCGACCCCTCCTATCCGACTAAATAGGCTATTCCTATGGTTACCCTCTGGTTTGACGGAGTTGGTTGTCAGTAAATCATTTACGTTGAACGGCGACTCCCAGTCACCCGTCAACCACTCGATCGTGCTTATTATCCTCTAGAATTGGGGCATCAACTTCCCCGGGGAAAGGTTGAAGGTCTCTATAAACGACCTCGCCAACCCTGAAAAGGGCAACTGGAATCCCATCTTGAATGGGTATTCGTACAAGACGAAGTGACCCTTAAGCACTTGCTCCAGCTTGAGCGCGGCCGGAGAATATAGGCGGATGACCGGAGGAATCCAGATCAAGTCTCTAAAATTATTCATATCAACTTCGTCCTGAAAGAGACTCTCGAGATCTGCTATATCTCTCATTTAAGGCAAAGTAACTTCAGCGATATAAAAGGCTCTAGCCTCCCAGTGTTTTCTAGGTTTATTTGCTAAAGACTTAAAACGTATAAAGGGTTGAGATCGTACCTTAAATAGGCTCTAACCCTCGAAGAATTTCCTTCCGTATTATGGGCAAATCGAACGACTCCCAGAACCTCAACTGGTTAAACCCCTTTTTTCCTAAGTGTATGGATGTGAAGTCGTCTTACCCATCGAAGTAAGTCTCACAGTCGCTCGACATTCGTCCATCTATCACAACTTAGTAGACCTAAGTTACGATATAGACACACTCGAAGAACTAAGAGACAAATCTTACTTATGAATGGCGAATTGAGCATTTACCTCAGCACCTATGACATCGTATTCAAACAAGGAACGGCCAAAAAATCGCAGGTCCTCGCAAATTTTAGCCCATAATTGGAAACACTCGCGATAGAAAAAACAATCTTATTGTGACGACTCACGACGAACGACCTTGGACTTTATACGTCGATGGATCCTCCAATATCCGGGGGGAAAGCTTAAGTGTCGTTTTAAAGTTGCCACAAGGAGACACAATGTCGTACTCAATATCCTATGACTTCAAAGCTACCAACAACGAAGCAGAATACGAAGCATTGATAGCTGGGATGAAACTGGCGCGTGATCTAAGAGCAAAAACCATACACGTCAAAATCAAATTCTCTATTGGTCGTCAACCAAATAAACGGAGAATTTACGACAAAGGACTCTAAAATGACGATCATATCTTCAATAGACCAAAAGCAAAATCGAAAAATTCCATTCATCGATATTCGACAAATACCTAGAGACCAAAATTAGCAAGCTGATGCATTAGCTAACTTGGGATCTGCATTGAGAAAATCATCATATGATGTAATTCCTTTATTTCATCAAACGTCACCATCGACAGAAAACGAAGAACAAGTGTTTTTTCGTCGAAGAAAACGACGACAATGATTGGGCGAAGGAAATTAAGGAATATATTATGAATGACCATCTACCAACCGAATTTCACGACAAGACTATTATTATGCCACCTTATGACAAGATGCTATGAAATATATGCAAAGTGGCGACGAATTTCAACGATATTCAGGTATGACTCATCAACCCTCTGAACTATTCATCGTTGGTCCCATGGCCCTTCATGCGATGGGGAATGGAAATCACTGGTAAGTTACCCCCGGCTCCCCGAAAAAAGGTGTTTTTGTTAGTTCTTATCGACTATTTTTCGAAATGGATAGAAGTAGTTGTCATCTCTCAAATACGAGATAAGGAGGTCATATCTTTTGTCCAAAGTAACATCGTATGTAGATTTGGAATTCCCTCGGAAATTGTGTGTAATAACGGTTCTTAGTTCATAAGTGACAAGACTGGACGATATTGCGAAGATCGAGTGATCAAACTTACGACATCAGCACCTCGATACCCCCAATCAAATGGTTTGTCGGAATCCAGTAACTAAGTGATCATTAATTTGATCAAAAAGAGACTTAAAGCTTCCAAGAGACGATGGGTCGATAAACTGCCTTCCGTATTATGGGCAAATCGAACAACTCCGAGAACCTCAACTAGTTAAACCCCTTTTTCCTAATTGTATGGATTTGAGGTCGTCTTACCCATCGAAGTAAGTCTCCCAGTCGCTTGACATTCATCCATCTATCATGACTTAGTAGACCTATATTACGATATAGACGCACTCGAAGAACTAAGAGACAAATCTTACTTATGAATGGCGTCACTACTACAAACGGTCGAGCGACATTTTAAAACTAACGTGTAGGAAAAAGTGTTCTAGGAAGGTGATTATGTACTACGACGAGCGTTTCAGAACAGTAAAAAAGTAGAAGCAGGTAAGTTGTACACTAAGTGGGAAGGACCTTATCGAATATCTGAAGTCGTCGAAAAAGGGGCATTTCATTTACAAAACCTAGACGAGCAAGACATCCCACATAGCTGGAAAAAACGTTACTAACTTTTGGTTTGTCAAGGGAGCGCAAGATCTCATGATCTTCTACGATCAATAACGAAATGAATCTCTTTGGCAAATGACAATCATAGACCTTTTGTTGTCACTTCTCATGGTGATAATGTCGAGAGTTACTTATGACTATCCAAGATTCGTTTTTATCGAATAGAGTATGAGTCGTGCTTATCACGCACGACATAATTCACTTGTTCATTTCTTGAACACTTCCATCGGAAGAATTATATGTCATGACTTTCATGATTGCTCTTTTTTCAAATGTTATCTTCGTATGAATCGCATGATTTCAAAGACTATATTTTTCGCAAATTACTTATAATAAAATTATGATTGAAAGCGCAAGTAAAATATATCGTACGACAAAAGTATTAAGAAGAAAGTTACTTGGATTAAAATCCAAAAAAACACAAAGAAAAAACATGACTACCAACAATCGCCCTTAGAAAAAGAAATAAAGACAAAAGAACAAGAAAAACTAAGGAGCAGGCTGGTTGACGAGAGCTCATCGGCAACTTCGGCGGCAGGACTACCGACATCTTCCGCATCTTCCAAATTGAGATATACAGGAGTGCCTTCAATGACAACGTAAAATAAGTTCAGCATCTCCGCACCAGACCTCATTCGGTCTTTTCCCTCAGATGACGATGTGCGATTGCTGCCTTCACCTGCACTCGAGTGCCATATTCGATGGCCTCCAGCCTCTCCTTAAGGTCTGAAATTTCATTCTCGGCCTCCTTTAGCTTCGACTTAAAGACCCTCACTTCCTTTTCATTCGCAGCAAGGATTTCTTTCATCGCTGCAGTCTCCGCCCTTGCCTGCGTCGCACGATTAAGAGCGCCCTTTAGGCGACTTTTTAGCTCTTTTTTTGTGTGCCCTTCAACCTCCAGGTCGTTCAAGGCAGCCTCTTCCCTAGCTAGAGCGGGCAGGGACAAGCTCCATCACCCTTCCCATTTTAAAATCGAGAGAAATGGAAGCTTGGAAAGCCTGCAAACACGAAACGAAAGAAAAAGTTATAAAAAGTTGCACGACCGCATCGAACGAGTTCATCTTGGTTTCCATGTCCTTGACCGAGTTCTCTACAAGGACATTCTAGGGAACTTCTCATTCATCGTTCGATACGGTCGATCAAAAAGTTGCACGACCGCATCGAACTCTTGCAGACAAGAAAAGAGAGAAAAAGTTATAAAATGATGCTCGTTCATCTTGGTTTCCTTTTCCTTGACCGAGTTCTCAGCGTGGCGATCATGGAAGATCGATAAGTTCCCTAGAATGCGTAACAACCGCTTTCTAGTTCGTGTCATGCCTTCCATCAAAAAATTTGATGGAATTTGAACTCGGGTGTCGTGCGATGCGGACCCGGATGCCTTGCCTTTGCCAGAGGACGACCCAGACGGCCTATGGGTCGACGGATAGACGAAGTTCAGCGGCTTCGCACTGATCACACCAAGAGTAGGCATCATCACCTTGCCAGGTCTAACAACCCCTGGGGAGTCGCCAGCCTTCGAAGATGGTTCCCTCGAGGGAGCCGTCCTTGTCCTTTTCGTCCCCGATCCTTCTGTCGAGGACTTTCTCTTTATCTCCATGCCCTTTCGGGCATGAAGAGCCGCCCTCTCTTTCCTCGACATAGAGGTAGGGGCGACAGTAGCAACAACAATAGAAGAAACATCGTATGATGGAGTTGGCGCGGCGTCTGAAGTAACACCAACGCTATTAGGAATACTAGCGCTTGTCGTAGAACCACCAAGTGTGGTTACTTAAACTGTCGTGACATCTGTCACCACATCAATAACAATGGCCTCAACGGTCGTGGAATTAGATGCCCGATCATAAGATTCCCCTGAAAAATGCAACACACGATTACTGTAGATAAAAATCAAAAGAAGAAACTTACGACATCAAGAGGTAAGAACATTACCCGTCATCTCTTCTTCTCTTCTTTCTTCTGTCTCCTCTTCCTTTCTTGCGACGGACGTTTCGATGTTCCTAGATAGGTAATATCCTTGTATTCCTCGTCACGAAAGGCTCGGGCTCGGAATGAGCAATCCGGTATGGCCAAAAAAAATTCGATTTTGGCCGCAGACTCAGGGAGCGTACGAACTTCGCCAAAGTTAAGCTCTACAATGAAAACATAACGATATCGTTAGACTCAGAACAATAAAATTAATATGAAGATAAAAATCCTAATACTAAAGTTTCTTACCTCTGGTGCTCCATCAAGAGATCATCCACTGATCTTCGTCCCTTAGGGACCACGTACGTCCGAAGATGTAAATTGTGTTCCAGAGACGATCATTGACCACCGTCCCTTGGACGAGGATGCGACCCCTCCTATCCGACTAAATAGGCTATTCCTATGGTTACCCTCTGGTTTGACGGAGTTGGTTGTCAGTAAATCATTTACGTTGAACGGCGACTCCCAGTCACCCGTCAACCACTCGATCGTGCTTATTATCCTCTAGAATTGGGGCATCAACTTCCCCGGGGAAAGGTTGAAGGTCTCTATAAACGACCTCGCCAACCCTGAAAAGGGCAACTGGAATCCCATCTTGAATGGGTATTCGTACAAGACGAAGTGACCCTTAAGCACTTGCTCCAGCTTGAGCGCGGCCGGAGAATATAGGCGGATGACCGGAGGAATCCAGATCAAGTCTCTAAAATTATTCATATCAACTTCGTCCTGAAAGAGACTCTCGAGATCTGCTATATCTCTCATTTAAGGCAAAGTAACTTCAGCGATATAAAAGGCTCTAGCCTCCCAGTGTTTTCTAGGTTTATTTGCTAAAGACTTAAAACGTATAAAGGGTTGAGATCGTACCTTAAATAGGCTCTAACCCTCGAAGTCAATCGTTTGGCAAAGATTTTTGCAAGTTCAGTTTATGGCAAGGATTCATCGATAGTTTTTCTGATAAAATGGTAAGCGTAAAAAAGGAAAGGGATGGAAATCGACTAGTATTTATATGATTTCCAAAAACTCGTTCGTACTCCCTATGGCGACACATGTTCGGGGCCTTTTCGCAAGCAACCAGCAGATCGTCGACACCTGTCCTCAAGGATTATACATCTCTAACGCACGCGCCCCACGTCGAGGATGACATCATCGACCACGTGTAGTCGATTCCCTTGCCCACCAATCAATTCGGTTACGTACGAACCGAGTCAGTTTATTTCTAGACAAATCCGTTAGACTTCAAACGGAAAAAATTAAAATTCAAGTTTGCTGATTTTATTTTAAGTTTTTGGGGCAAAGTGTTTGGACCAAAAAGATCATCTAATGACAACCAAAAGATATCAGCGACCATTGACATTTTATCATAAGGAATTAACGACTCTTAATTACAGGACAAGGCATTGAAGTATGAGATATTTACGTCGTACGACCGAATTGATTAGCGACCTAACCTACGACATCAACTATGAGACTCCAAAAAAAAGACAGACACAAGACACGTCTACAAATCTTAGGTTTTGATTGTGTATTTAAATGCATGTCCGTTACCATTTGTGATAAACTGTCATAATGGAAGATGTCAATAAATGCTCAATCATTGTCCTAAAGAGCGTTACATATGCGATCGATATAAACACAAGATTCAATGTTATCAAAGGGGACGATTGGAATCAGGTAAAGCAAAAAGGCTTATGACACGGAACAATAAACGCACTATTTGTTCCATCTTTCTTTGTATTTTAACCTCTGTACTTGCAACGGTTGTTACCAAAGGACGACGTCCGCGATTGACATCATTTTCACTAGTGCATCGACAATCTCAACCATAGTCCGCGGTTTTTTCGGTCGACAAAGGGTTTTTCCGCAACACCAATTACTCGTGTCAGTTTATTTTATTGTCATTAGTTACGTTTGTCGTTGAATCTTTTCTCGTGTCAGTTTACTTTATAAAAGCTCCACATGAACCTCAAATTGTTTTTATTAAACGATTTTTGGCCTGAACACTACCTAGTGATTGGTCAATCTAATGTTCAAAGAATATTTGGGAAACACCATGGAGGTATACATCGACGACATGCTTGGCAAATCCAAAAAGTCGACAAACCACATCGAACCAAGTACCGATCAAATTAAGGAGATTGTTATATACAATCACCAAGGAACTTCAAAAAAGTCGAACAATTTACCGGCTGAGTAGCCGCGTTAAACAGGTTTATCTCTCGATCCTCTGATAAATGTCATTTATTTTATAATGTTTTGAGAAAAAGCAAAGGATTCAATTGGACGTATGATCACGAAGAAGCATTGCAAGACCTGAAGAAATACATGGCCTCACATCCTTTATTGTCGAAACCGAATAACAGGGAAGAGTTACAATTATATCTGTCGGTAAGTTCAAATTCAGTAATTGTCGTATTAACATGAGAAGATGACAAGCAACAACTCCCGATATATTACGTAAGTAAATCCTTACTAGACGCCAAAAAAAGGTATTCATTAATCGAAAAGATACTTTTATCTTTGGTCATCACAGCAAAAAAGCTACGTCAACCCAACAAGTTGACCCAAACATTACAACAACAATCCATCAAATTATGTCTGAGATGTTATCAAGGCTGGTTGCACAAACGGTGGAAGCACTCCATCACTCTAATGAGGTTCCTGAACCAAACCTTATGAACCAACTGTTAGATACTCAAGATCAAGGAAACGACATTGGAGTAATTCTCAAGAGATTCATCTATGGCTTGAACCATTTTACAAACAGAAACCTCGAGTGTTCATTTCTGCTGTTGCTCCAGTCCATGCCGAAGACTGAATCATACATATGGAAAAGATATTTCGAGTTTTGGGTTGCCCAAGTCATATATGTGTTGAATTGGCAATCTACAAATTGAAAGGTGACGCATATCGTTGTTGGCACGCATGGAAACTGGCTCATATTGGGGTGGTTGATATCGGGTCTCTAACTTGGGAAGAATTTAAGCCGCTCTTTATCAACAATATTTTTTTGATTCTGATAAAGAGGTGTACAGTTGAGAATATGCTTTTATTCGTCAGCGAGATGATGAATCTATCTCCGACTATATGGCCAGATTTCTACGTTTGGCCAATTATGCGGGTACCCATGCGGGTACTGCATCAGATCAGACTTTAAAATTTGAATGGTCACTTAATGGGAAGTACAGGTCACAGTTGATCAATCAAAAATTTACTAAAGTTGCCGAGGTTGCTGACGCCGCACGAAGTATAGAAAAGGAAAGACAAGACACCATTCAGTTCAAGGTTGATAAAGATAAAAGGCGAAAGCAGGACGGGTCATCGGGCAGTTTCAACAAGTTCAAGCCAGGCAATTCAGATAAAAGGAGATTCAGTGGTAGCAGATTTTTAGGGTCATCTCAGAGTATCATGGGTTCAAATCCTTCGGTCGCAACTCCCCTAACCATTTGTAAATAACGTAATCCACCACTCCGACTAGGTTTGTGCTTTCGGAGGACGGGTTCATGTTTTAGATGTGGTCAACGAGGTCATATCGTTAAATATTGTAAAGTAGACCTAGCGGCTAAAGCTTCAGAGACGATTCAGGATAAAGAAAAGGGAAACCAATCAACTGCTAGAGGTCGAGTATTTGCATTATCAGCAGACAAACCAACTACTGGTATGGTTTCTTGTTATCTTCTTATTAATGATAGGAGTATATATGTCTTATTCGATACAGGGGCAACTCATTCCATAGTTGCAGAACATCTTGAACATAATCTTAAGCAGTATGAATAGTCACTAGAGTTTCCCTTGCTTATCTCTACCCCTATGGGAAGCACTGTTTGTATTGTTGCACAGTATCAAGACTGTCCCTTATTTATTGGAGATCAAATTCAGAAGATAACATTCTTTCCGATGAAGATGAACCATTTTGATATAATTGTGGGTACGGATTGGCTATCTGAGCATCAGGTTGTGATCGATTGCGATTCAAAGCAAGTGATATTTGGGGACAAATTCAATCCACAATGTGTATTTGAGGGAGTCTCGCCTAAACTGGGAACCCGAGTTATATCAACCATCGAAGCTAAAGCTTTGATCTGGCAAAGTTGTGAAGGCTTCTTAGTTGCACTTCAAGATCCGATGAGGTACAACATAAACATGGAGATATTCATATTGTTAATGAATTTCTAGATGTTTTTCCAGATGAACTATCCGGTGTTGCCTCGGAACGCGAAGTTCAATTTTACATTGATTTAGTTCTAGGAGCTTCCCCAATTTCAAAAGCTCCATATCGTATGGCTCCTTCGGAAATGAAAGAGCTTAAAGAGCAAATTGAAGACCTCTTGAGCAAAGGTTTTATTCGCCCCAGTGTTCTCTGTGGGGTGCACCTGCTTTTTGTTAAAAACAAAGACGGTTTCATGAGACTCTGTATTGATTATAGGGAGTTGAACCGCGTTACCATTCGAAATAAATATCCCTTACCTCGTATTGATGACTTATTTGATCAGTTACAAAGTGCTCGATATTTCTCTAAGATCGAACTAAGGTCTGGATATCATCAGCTACGAATTCGAGAACAGTATATCCTAAAGACTGCTTTTCATACCCGTTATGGGCTTTTGAATTCATTGTCATGCCATTCGGGTTAACAAACACACCTATAATCTTCACGGATTTGAGGAATAGTATCTTCAAGGATTACCTCGATGAGTTCATTATCGTTTTTATTGACGACGTCCTGGTATATTCTAAAACAATGGAAGATCAAGAAAAGCATTTGCGGATAGCTTTGAGAATTCTTCGAGACAAAATCTTATACGCAGAGTTCTCTAAATGCGAGTTTTGGCTTTACAAGATGGTTTTCTTAGGGCATATCATATCCGCGGAAGGTGTTCAAGTCGATCCTGCTAACGTAGAGGCCGTCACCAATTGGCCACGACTTACCAATGATTCAGAAGTTCGTGGATTTCTGGGTCTAGAAGGATATTACAAACGATTTGTTGAAGGCTTCTCGAAAATTTCCCTTCCATTGACTCGACTCCTTCGAAAAGGGGTTAAATTTTAATGGGGTAATGATCAGGAATGCAGTTTTGAAGAACTCAAGCATAGATTGGTGTCAGCTCCTGTTTTAGCCTTACAATCCAGGTCAAGAGGTTTTCAAGTCTACAGTGATGCCTCACGAAATGGCCTTGGATGTGTTTTAATGCAGCATGGAAAGGTTATTGCTTATGCCTCTCGTCAATTGAAACCTTATGAGGCAAACTATCTGACACACGATCTGCAGTTGGCAGCCGTGATCTTTGCCATGAAAATATGGCGCAATTATTTTGTATGGAGAGACTTGTGACATTTTACAGATCACAAGAGCTTGAAGTATATATTTACCCAGAAAGAGTTGAACATGTGGCAACGACGATGGCTCGAACTTCTCAAAGACTATGATGTTCGAATTCAGTACCATCCAAGCGAAGCGAATGTTGCCGCTGATGCCTTAAGTCGCAAAAATGTCAGTAATGTGTCTTGTATAAAGGTGCCATCTAAAATTTCTGTAGATTTAGAACGATCGGGCATCAAATTTTATCTTCATGGAGATGTTCGTTTGTCATCTGCTTGTACAGTTGAACCAACTTTGATTTCTCGAATTAAAGAATCACAAGATGAAGATGGTGAATTATGGGCAGTTGTATAAAAGTTGAATTATGATCCAAACTCAGAATTTCAGGTTGACAATGATGGTGTTATCTGGTTCCGAGATCGACCTTGTGTACCTGATGTTGATGCTCTCAAAAACACAGTCATGAATGAGGCTCATAGCTCACCTTTCTCAATTCATCCTGACTCTACCAAGATGTATAGAGAATTGAAACAATATTTTTTGTGGAATGGAATGAAACGAGATATCGCCAAATATGTGGCAAGTTGTTTAACCTGTCAACAAGTTAAAATTGAAAATCAGCGGGCCAGTGGTTTATTACAGCCATTAGAAATCCCCGTATGGAAGTGGGAACACATTTCCATGGATTTCTTAATCGCGCTACCAAAAACGCCAAGGCAACATGACGCGGTTTGGGTTGTAGTAGATCGTCTAACAAAATCTGCTCACTTTCATCCGTTTAAGGAAACGTATTCAGTCGATAAACTTGCTGAAATCTTCCAACGAGAAATCGTGGGATTACACAGTACACCGGTTTCTATTACCTCTGATAGAAACCCGTTATTCACTTCACGATTCTAGACCGGACTGAATAAATCTTGGGGCTTGATATTGACTATTAGTTCTGCCTTTCATCCTCAAATCCAAGGGCAAACAGAACGAAAATTCAAACGCTCGAAGATATGTTATGGGTATGTGTCTTGGAGTGGTCCGGTAGTTGGGACGAATTTCTTTATCTAGTGGAATTCTCATATAATAACAGTTGGCAATCCAGTATCAGGATCGCTCCGTACGAGGCTTTATACGGACGAAATTTGTGTGCGCCAACTTGTTGGAATGAAGTCAGAAAAAAGTCATCGAAGGACCCGACTTGGTTCGTATAACTACCGAAAAAGTCAATATTGCCCGCCAGAAAATGAAAGAGGCTCAATCGCACCAGAAAAGCTATACTAACAAAAACCGCAGGCCTCTTGAATTCTATCCGGGTGAACATGTATTTCTAACAATCTCACAGTTCTAAGGTGTCCGGAGATTTGGAATCAAAGGCAAGCTTAGCCGTAGATATATCGGTCCGTTTGAAGTTCTGGAGCGGGTTGGAGAAGTTGTTTATCGTCTAGCCTTACCGCCACGATTATCGCATATATATATATATATATATATCATGTTTTCCATGTATCGTCGCTTCGCGGGTACAAATACCACCCTTATTCACGTGGTTGATTATCCGAGTGATAAAATTGAAAGTGATCTTTAATACATTGAAGAACCAGAAGCAATTATAGATCGTGAAGAGCGAGTGATGCGATGAAAAGTGATCCTGTTTGTCAAAGTGCTATGGAGAAATCATTCAGAATGAGAAGCTACATGGGAAACTGAAGATTCGATTCGTAAAGAATATCCTCATCTATTTTCAGGTACATAATTTCTAGACCTTAACTTGATTTCGGGGACGAAATCTTCTTTTTAGAGGGGGGGGGGGTTATAACACCCTAGATTTCGTTACCGACTAATCTTAGTATATTCGTTTACATACAAATTTGGATGTTTTATTTAGTTGTACATTTGCTTAAAATAGTTGTATTTTTGGAGTAGAAATGTTAAGGAAGGTCCATGTAGGGACCAATGGTGAATTTGGCAATTGATGAGGGGTAATTTTTGATAAGTGATGATTTTTATACTAAGTATAAAAAAACCCCTTAGCCGCATTTAGAACCTCATTTGCTCTAGACATCTCTCTCTCTCTCTCTCTCTCTCAAAATAGACGAGTTCTCCATTCCAAAACCTAATTTCTCAATTCTCTTTTTGCATCAAAGAAAAAGATGACGTTTTGAAAGATTGAAGCTTAGACTTTGAAGAATTGCTAGTTGTGGAAGTCAATTTAAGGTATTCTCTCTAATTTGATGATTTAAAATCATAGTTGGGTATGAATTATGTTAAAGATTAATAAGATTTAAGTAAGTAAGGTTAATCTTTGTTAAAGCATGTTAGTTTTATGTTTTTCTTTGATAAAGAAGTAGAGAATTAAGTTCCAATCATGTATTTGGGTTTGTGAAAGTTTCATATTGTTTCACGATGGTCTTAGTACCAAAATTTTACGAAATGGGACTGTTTTGGGCTGTGAATAGTAGCAGACTTATCAAAAAGAAGAATGTTTTGAGCTGTGTAGAGGGTTTTAATTGAATTTGAATTAAATCACTTTTGGATATGATCCTTTTCGTTGTTGAACCGTTGTCAGATTTGAGCCGTTTTCGGATTTGAACCATTTTCGGAATTATAATTTGATATACAGTGACTAAAATTCATATATGTATGAGATTGTTCTTTACACAAGGAATTGACATATTTTCACTACTTTGAATTCTTCGACTTTATGGCACGACATCGAGGGCAACGATGTCGTGACGCCTCCATGGCGGCTATAATTGTCATGGCGTCCTCGTTATTCCAACCCCGATGTCAATAAGTAGGTATGGCCTGGTACCAGCCAGTTTGAGGGCGAATGGATCGATCCAAGGAGCCGGTTTCGGGAGCCGTATTTGGAGCCGATTATCGGAAAGGATTTGAGTGTATTGCCCTACACACATTTTCCATCATTCGAGTGGTCCATGCAACCCTCAAACCCAATTGATTTTCTTATTTAATCTCAGTTCTTGACTTGATGATATTATTTTAATTCATTTATTAAGAAAATTTCACGCCATTTATCAATTGCTCATTTCATATTCCCATCTTCAGCTTTCATATAATTTTTATCCTTTATTAATTCGATTATACACTTGTGATCGTTGTTATTTTCATTATCCCGCTTACTGAGCAATTGGCTCAGCCGAGGTTTGTTTTGTCCTCGGCAGGTACAGGATCGTAGGTGGGCTTATGCCGGGACCGAGAGCGAAGGAATATGACTATTTTGAAGACGACCTTGGATAATATAATAGTTTTTGTTTCTTATATATATATATTGTAATTATACCCATGTCGTCTTAATTTTAGTCTACCCCGCACTTTTATTTTGATGGATAATCATAGTAGCTCTGGTTTTCCCGTTTACGTTAGTTTTGTTGTTATGTTTTCTATTGTGGCACACCGTCCTCTAGCCACGACGACGGGGGTGTTACAGAATCTTGACCTGGTGTCTGGCGATACAGACCCCGACGCCTTGCCTTTGCTAGCGGACGACCCAGACGACTCTTGTTAGGCGGAGGGACGACATTTAGCAGTTGTGCGCATATTATATCTTCTAGAGGCATCGTCACCTTGCCATGTCTAGAGACCCCTGGAGAGCCGCCAAACTTTGAAGACGGTTCCCTCGGGGGAGCCATCCTAATTCTTTTATTTTTAACTCCATGCCCTTTCGAGCAAGGAGGGTCGCCCTCTCCTTCTTCGACACAGAGTGAGGGGCGATAGCAGCAGCAGCAGCGATAACAGAAGGAACATCGTGTGATGGAGTTGGCGCGACGTCCGAGGTAATACCAACACTGGCAGGATAACTAGGACTAGTCGTAGAACCACCAGGTGTGGTTGGTTGAACGGGCGTGACGTTTGTCATAACATCAGTAACAATGGCCTCAACAGCCGGGACATCATACGCCCAGTCAAGAGTTCTCCTGAAAACAAGCAACGCATGATTAGTAGAAGTAAAATAAAATGAAAGAGAAACCTACGACATTAAAAAGGTGAAGTTTTTACCTTTCATCTCCTCTTGTCTTCTCTCTTCTAACTCCTCTTTCTCTCCGACGACGAACGTTTCGGACGTACCTAGATAGGTAATGTCCTTGTCTTCCTCGTCAAAGAAAGCTTGGCCTCAAACTCGGAACGAGCGATCATGTATGGCCAAAAATCTTTCGATTTTGGCCGTAGAGTCGTGAAGGCAGCGAACTTCACCAAAATTAATCTCTGGGAAAAAAACATAAATACATCGTCAGATTCAAACCAATAGCTGAATGCAAAGATAAACTCCTAAGAACTAGAATTTCTTACCTTTGGAGTTCCATCCAGTGATCAACCACTGGTCTTCGGCCCAGGGATGACGTACGTCCGAAGACGTACCTCGTCTTCCAGAGACGATTGTTGACTATCGTCCCTTGGACGAGGATGCGGCCTCTCCTAAATAGGATATACCTATGGTTAGCCTCTAGTTTGACGGAGTAGGCCGTCGGTAAGTCATTCACGTTGAACAACAACTCCTATTCTGCCGTCAAATGTTCGACTGTACTCACAATCCTCCTGAATTAGGGCATTAACTATCCCGAGGAGAGGTCGAAGGTCTCTAAGAACGACCTCGCCAAACACGAATAGGGACACTGGGACCCTATCTTGAAAGGTACTCGTATAAGACGAAGTGACCCCTAGGTACCTGCTCCGGCCTGCGCACAGCCGGAGGGTACAAGCTGTTGATCCAAACCCCTTTCAGTGATTTGAATATGATTCCATTGAATACTCAGTGAAAATTCCAATAATAGGTCGTTGTTCATATTCAGCGATAGCACACACTGATTGTACTCAGTGATCGCTGAAGCTTAGGAACACCGTCCTATTCTTGAAGATCTGAAGAACAACACTCACACCATGAAGCCATTCAGCGACAGTCGAAGGCATAGCTGAAGATAGAGATGGATAGCTTATGATCTAAAGAGGTTCAGTGATAGCAACGTTCATTTATCTAAAGTGTGAGATCTTGCAAAGCCTCAATGATACCCGAAGACTTTGTCTTGATGTCTCTGATGCAGTGATCAAGTGGAAGCACTTCATTTTGTGAAAAGTATGAACCAGAATATTGCAAGTATTGAAGATCAGAAGTTAAGTCAGAAGCTCATCTTCTGATCCACGTTATCTCAGAGGCCCCCAGAGACTTGAAGAAACTCTAGATCTCAACTGTTATCCCACACGCGCTTGTGTTGACGTAGCGATCACACTTTTCGTTCGTCCCTGTACGTAACTGATTCTATTACGAGTATAGCTGACGTGTCAAATCCTGATAGGCTAGATTGTTGTCTTTTACTTTGTAATAGTATAAATAGATTCAGTTTTCACTGTAATAGTCGATGATCTTTTGAGAAAAATTGTGTGATTCATTCCTACGTATGTTAATCAATTTCCAGGTTATTAATACGATTTCTCATTTGATCTTCAAACTGTTCTTACTGTTATTATTACTGTTTAGTATTAATCATAGATCTGTATTGTTTCCGCTCATACTTTGTTATTACGATCTATTAATTTACTATAAAGAAAGGGATCTGGGTTCCAACAATTGGTATCACAGCTAGATAATCAATCTATTGATTATTAGATCTCGTCTAGTTTGGAGAAATCCCTACTCAACTAGCAGTTAATTTCATTTTTAAACTACTGTTCTCAATTCTACCCTGTTTTTCGAGATTTTGTTAATTTCATACAATTTTCTCTAAATTAGTGGTAATATTGGTTTAAATCTGAAAATCAGTAAAAATATCGTTTCATTTCGATTCAATTGAAATTTATTTGTTCCAAATTTCAATAGTATTTCCTGCATTTTTTCTTAAATCTCTGTTTTCTGCAAAAAATGGCAAATCAAACTTGACCAAACCTCCTACTCTAATCCATGATGAATATGCTCAATGGAAGATCCGCATGATCAATTTCTATGAAGGATTAGATGTTGAACTTTATCCTACTGTACTGAATAGTCCATTTATACCAATGACCACCATTCCAAGGGTTCCTGCTATTGCAAACACTGATGAAATTCTTGCTCGTCAAGTTACAAAACTTAGAGAAAATTGGTCTGATGAAGACAAGGCTAAGGCTAAGTTGGAAGTTGCCAAAAAGGCAAAAAGTCTTCTGATTATGGCTATTCCAAATGAGATTTTCCAATCTCTGGATTCATGTGAGTAGGGATCAGCTTGAAAATATTCTTGAAGGAGGAGTAAAGATGAAGAAAAACAGAAGAGCTCAAGCTTTGAACGAATATAACAGTTTTCAAGCCATTCCAGAAGAGACTCTAGAGAAGACCTTTCACAGATTTAACACTTTGATAAATCTGTGCAAGAGATGTGATATGGTCAAATCCAAGGAAGACAACAATGTCTTATTTCTTAAACGACTAAATCCAGAGTGGTCTAATCTCTCCATGTCTCTTCAAGCAAACAAAGACTTAGAACTGTGGTCTTTGCATGATGTATTTGGCACTCTTCAGGCGCATGAAAAGGAAGTTGTTCAGAAGAAGACTTCAATTGGTGGACCTCTGGCCCTGATCTCTGAATCTAGAGTGTCAGGCAGGAGGAGTAAAGAGATTGAGAAGAAAGGAAAGAGTAAGGCATTCATCTCAGAAGCAAGTCCAGAAGATGCTTCTGATTCTAAAGATGATGAGATCAAATTATTTGTTGAATCGTTAGCACTTATTACCAAATAGTTCACCAAAAGGTTTGGCAATAGATCTTTTCAAGGAAACAAAAGATTTGATCGCCCCACTCAAACTTATGCTCCAAGGCAAGAAATCCAGAGAGCTGAAAAACCAGAAGCATAGAAGAAAGAAGAGGAGTTGAAGAAAAAGAAAGATGTTTGTTATAGATGTGGAAAGCCAGGCCATTATTCCAAAGACTGCAAAGGTACTCTTGAAAAAGACAAACCGTACTACAAGAACAAATACAAGTACAACATAGTCGAAAGAGCTCATTATGCTGAAAAAGAGAATTAGCTGGATGACGACTCAAGTGGAGATGAAGCCATGTTTTGTGGAATGGCTATGGTAGATGACTCAAAAGATCAACCTTCTGAAACTCCGGTTTGCACTCTATCTTAATCCTCTGAACTTGAACATACCATAATGATTATAACCAACGATTTTAAAAATCTAAAGCAAAAGCTTATTATAGAAAAGAAATTGAGGAAAAATCTTGAACAAACGTTTTCTACAATTCAAAGAGAAAGAGATATTTACAAAAGAGAAGTGGATATTTTAACTCATGAAAAGCTGGAAATATCTGTTGAGAATGAAAAGGTTTCCAAACTTTTGAAAACTACAGAAGTCAAACTCAAGGAAAAGAAACAGAACTTCATTAAACTTCTAGAAGGCAAAGATAAAGAGATTAAGGCTAAAGAAAGTGACAGATTGAATTTTGTAGCACTTAAAAATTATTTTCAAAAGGAAAGACAATTTGTGCACATAGAGCTTCAAAACAAAGAGCTACAGATCAAAAAATACCTGGATGCTCAGAAAGTGCATGATAAAATCAATACACAAGTAGGGAAAATCGGCCTTGGTTTCGAGGATCTAGACCCCTACACGTGTAAGAAATGGTCTACTCTAGAATCTGTGTTTTGTATAGGGAAAAAACAAAAGCCTGTTTTTCCTGTCTTATATGAGCAATCAGTTTTCAAAAAATCAAAGTATGAAAATGGTCATTGTGTTAGAAAACTCAAATATAAAAATATCAAGTACTCTTCTGGAAAAACAACTCAGGTTGAAACTAGTTCAAAAGATGATTGATATTTTCAAATTTTGATCGTTTACTCATATAACTTTGAATCTAGAAGCTGATGAATTTATACCTGTACAAGCAGAAGAGGAGCTAAGACTTACTTTCCAAAACGAAATTCTTTCAACTCTGGATGAGTGTTTTAAACTTGAACATTTAGATGCTCAACAAAAGTCTATTGAAAACCATCCAGAGATCTTTCCTTATTCTTTTGTTGACTTAAATCTTTCCAAAAACAAAGACAATTCGGAGTTTATTACTTATCCTTGGGAAACTGATGATCAAGATGATGATGATTTCTTTGATAATTTAGAGAAATATATTTCTAGTTTTGACAATCTCTTGCCACAAAAGTACATAAAGGTTCCAGAGGTCACCAAAAACAAGGATACTCTTTTCCTATACACTAATGAACCTCTGGAAATCAGAGCCTCTGGATCGAATTTTGGAAAACATTCAAGTGGCATACCAATAATCTCTGTGCCTCCTAAAGGACAGAGAAAAGCGGTTCCCATACATCCAGATTTTCTTGGGTTGTGTCTTCAAGCTAAAACTTGTCATGAACTCGTAAAGGAAGAAAGTCTCAAAAGGAAAGTCAATATTCAGCAACAATCTCAGCAATCACAACCTCAGAAGTTTACTTATGCTCCAAAAAGAAAATGGAAAACTATCTCTTTTACTCCTGTTTCAGTAAAACCCAAAATTCTTGAGAAGTCTCATCAGAGGAAGCCTCCACAAAAGAACACATTTATTTCTAAGCATAAGTCTAGCCTAGATAAGAAGTTCGATGGATCTACTGATTCTAGAATAGACAGAAATAAGAATTTGTAATTATCATTCTAGTAATGAAAATTTCAAGCAATCTGTTATGTTTCAGAATTCAGAATGTTTCTCCTTGTTCTTAAAGCTCAAGCAATTTTTCTCAAGGCCCTCTGATTATTTCTCTAAAAATCAACAGTACTCAAACTTCAGAAATCACACCAAAAAGAACAATGCAAACAAAAAGGGCGAACCAATAACCTCTGGAAAACCCAATCAAGCTTCTGTTAAAAAGGAAACGATAAAACAAAAGGATCAAAAATCCAAATCTAACACTAAAGGACCCATTATGCAATAGGTACCTAAATCTCTCTGATTTTGATTGCAGAAATAGCGTGTGCATATCTGGTATCTTGACTCTGGATGCTCGAGGCACATGACTGGAACGAAAAACTTACTCTCCAAATTCAAAGATAAAAGTGAAGGAGTAGTAACGTTTGTGATGATGGTAAGGGTCAAATAATAGGCTACGGTACTCTTCAATAAGGTAATATTACCTTATCCAAAGTAGCTCATGTTTCTAGTTTGAAACATAACTTGTTAAGTGTAAGTGAACTATGTTCTTTCCCTTCTATTGATCCATCTTCTTTCCCTGAAGACTATCAAATAATGATACAAGTTCTTCAAAACCATCCACTCAACAAAGCCCTAACCATTGCCAACCCAAACGTTCCAGACATATTCATACAAGCACTATGGCAAACCTTCTACTTAAAAGATGAACTCACTCTCATTGGAAGTTTTGGTTTGCCGAATGATGAAGAATGTTAGGACCCAAACAATCAAGATATCAATATATGGAAAGATTTTAACAGGAATGTGATAGCCAAATGTAATATGTATTGATTGAATGTACAGTATTACAGAATATGTCTTTACAAGGCTAATGGAAATGTTAGTTCTAACTAACTAACTAACTATCTATTTATACAAGAAATAGAAAGACTAAAGTAATAGTACATTCATAACAGACAAGTTCAGAACAGGTTCTGAACTTCTTCAGAAGTGTCTTCAGAAGTGTCTTCAGAACTTCTTCAGAAAATCTTCATAACTTCTGAAGTTGGCACTTCAGAAGTTTATGCCTTAGGCTTGTCTTTGTCTTTTCTTCAGATCTTTATATCTTCAGAACCTAATCTCTTTTGAAGCTATTATGATATCTCTATCAATCTCCCCCTTAGCTTCAAAAGTTCAAATCATACTTCCAGAAATTCAGAATTTCTCTAACATCTTTCAGAATTAAGTTCATGTATTCTAGCAAGGATTCAGCAATTCTAATCATCTCTTTTGCAAGCTTCTTGTGCTTCTCCCAATCTTCATTGCTTAGGTTCTTTGGTCTTTTATTCTGTCTTTTCACCAAACGATCTCTGATAGCCATGAGGGTTCCATTGCAACATTTGTGGAGTTCTTCAAATCTCACAAATAATAATTCCTGAAAGCATTTGCAAACGAAGCCTGGAGGTTGAATTACTAAAGTGCTTTTCTTCAAATTCTGAATATCTGGTAGACTCAGATTTGGTTTGCTCAAGTGTACTTGTTTCTTGTTTAGAACATAAGCAAATTGGAAATCAGTCTTTGCAGCCCATATGAATTCTCTGTACAAACCATCTCTGAGAATTGGAAATGATTTTCTGAACTTGGTGATTGAATCATGAAAAGGGTAAAGACTTTCTATAAACTCTGAGTAGATCTCTGAGATATACATTTTGAAAATCAGCTTTAGAAAAGGTAGACATCTAACCATTTTGTCTTTCAACTGTAAAGAATGCATACTTGTAATTTTGTCTTGTCTTCATGTCAGCATTAATTACCTTAACCACTGGGCTTTCCTTTCTTGCTTCATTAACTGGGATTCTTATTTTTCTAATGATATCTGAATACCATTGTTTCCAACCAAAGGACTTTTGAATCCAGCAGTCAATATAGTTGAACTTTTGTTCATATTCCATGAACATTTCTGGATGGAAATATTCAAGAAACATGGTAAAAGCACTTTCTTCTATTCTTTGCACTTGCATTTGTTCCTGTTCAGATATTTGCTCTATAGGAACCAACTTTTCAGAAATATCTTCTGAAATGACTTCTTTTCCTCTCTCTTTATCCTTCTGACTTGGTTCTGAACTTTCAATGTTCAGAGAAAACTTCAGAATTTCCTCCAAGTCTTGTTTCTTTGAGTGAATTTGGAAATCATAAGTATCACTAAGTATATAATCAGCTCCTCTGATCTTGTTTTCTCATTTGTGACCAGCTGGATAACTTTTCCTTACAATTTCTCTGAAATGAACTCTCTCTTTGATCAGATATATGATTTCTTCTTTGACATCTGAATCTTCAATATAATCCTTGGCATAAGTAAGAAACCAATTCAGAGTTGAGTTAGAGTATTTTGGAATATCTGAAATCAAAAAAGTTTTATTTCCATCTGCTGTATATCTGAACCCAAGATCTGGACTAGTGAACACTCTAGTCATTGTATTTTCAAGGTTTATAGGTTCCAACAGATTCACTTTAGATAACCCAAGTTCCAGAGCTAATTGAAACTCATGCTTGTTTAAGTTTCTTATGTAGATTCCCAGAATTCTTCTAACTTCAAAAACAAGCTCAACTTCACTTCTAGCAACACAATAATGAAGAACTGTCAGTTTGTCTTGCAATCATAATTTGTATAGATCATACTGAGTAAATTGACACAAATATCCATTTCTTCTTTCTGCTCCAAATCTGAATATTACTAGATCATCTTCAACAGTCTTTGAAAGACATCTAATCTTCTTTATAAGAGTGGAGTCATTCAGACTTTAAACTCCATGCTTCTGAACAAAGTTTATAACTTGAGAAATTTGATCTACAGACCACTCATCACTTACAAAATCCTCTAGAGTTGCAAACCTCAGACTGGTTTTGTATTTATGAAGGTAAATTGCTTCAGGAAACTCCAAGCTTGTTTCTGCAGAAAGAAATATATCTTATTTTTCATAGACTTGATCTAGAATAGGTTCTTCAAGTAGAGGAATATCAAATTTGGAAATAGTAATGCAGGATCTGACTCTTACTTCAAATTTTCCAAAATAGACCATCAAAATTTCATCTGCAATTTCAGTTCCTCCCATATAACTTAGATCAAATTCTAGTTCAACTTTTTCATGTGGTTGATCAAGAAAATCTCTGAAGACTATAAACCTGTTGTCCAAAAGTCTACACTCCAGACTTCTTGGATTATTCAAAAAGACATGCACGCAACAGAATTGGCTTAGTATTCTCCATAGTTCTTTAGAAGCTCTTCTGTATTCATCACTCAAAGATTGTTGGGGCTTCCATATTACCAAATCTTTTATTTCATTGACTTCAGAACTTTCTCCCACATCAGCTCCTGACAGGTCTTCTTTAAACATAATAACATCAGAGAGATCACCGGGCTCACCAATAACATCTTCAAATGCAAGATATTCCCTTAGCATCTCTTCATTTGAATCAGGAATAATGTCTGTATTATCTGAGCTTAAGTTACCTTAAGAAGCAAAGGATAACTTATCTGTTTTGTACCCTTCTTCTACTATATCTTCAGAAGAATGAATATTTGTCTCTTGCCCTTCATGTTCTGCAAATAAGATATCATTTATTGCTTCAGAGACTCTGTTAGATGCTTCACCAACATTCTGAGCATCCTCAGAAGTTTTCTCAGAACTTGGCTCATGAACATTTTCAACATTTTCTGGTTCAGACACTCTCTGCCTTTTCTCCCCCTCGTGATTATCAGGATCCTGATCATCAAGACTTCTTTTAGAAGTGTCTGACTGAGGCCTGCATTCTAGAGCAGATAATCTTGTGCCTAAATCTGTCTGAGAACTCTGAATAGAAGAGAGTTGATTTAAAATCTGAGTAATATCAGCCTTGGTTGCATAAATGGAAGAATCTTGTTGTGTAGAAGAAGAAGAAGAAGTCTGAGAAGCTTTCAGAGAAGAAACAGAAGAAGCCATTTCAGAAAAAGCAGTAAGAAGTGCTTGTTTGAAAGAATTCAGATCATTAGAAGATTGAAGTTGAAAATCAGTCAACTTATTTACCATACTTTCCCCTTGTTTATCCAACCGATCCTCTATCACCTTTTTGGTTGTATCTGTCAATTCCTTGATGTCCTTTTGAATCTTTGCAAATTCAGAAGTACAGAAATCTTTGAATTCTGTGCATTCAAAAGATGTGGGTAAGATTCCAAGACCAACAGATGGTCTTGTTTGCAGTCCTTCAGAAGAAGGCTGGCCTGTATGTGTCACAGAGACATCATGAACCACATTTGATTCTGTTAATGGGGCTTTTGTGATGTTCACCCCACCAGGTCTTCCAACTAATCCTTGATATCCAGAAATAGGAATATCTATAGTTGTTGATGCAATGTGACAAACACTTTCTTAGTGACATCTAGAGGATGTGTGCTAGTGTGAATGGATTCCACATTAAGTGGTTCAGTAGGCTCAATGTTGAGTGGACTCTCAGACTCAATGTGCTCAAAATGATGAAGGGGGGATATATATCTTTGATTTTCAACAAAAGGATCCTCCAATTGGGGTCCTAATGGATTATAAGCTGCTTGCCCCAGATTTGTTGATGAAACACCCTTCTGTTGAGAGATGGGTGAGTGGTTGGAGGGGTTAATCAAATTTGCCATGGGCTCACTGGCCTTTTCAATATCATCCACCAAAGACTGTAG
Source organism: Silybum marianum (assembly GCA_036898165.1). Classification (NCBI taxonomy): domain Eukaryota; kingdom Viridiplantae; phylum Streptophyta; class Magnoliopsida; order Asterales; family Asteraceae; genus Silybum; species Silybum marianum. The sequence goes on along the minus strand of CM072533.1, from coordinate 20,420,372 downwards.
AATGATTGAAGATGTGGTTGCCCGGCTGGTAACAGGTGGTTCACAGGTTTGTTTTTCTTTTACCTGTGTTCTCCCCTCATCAGTTCTTTTTCTTACTCTTCTACCCATTCTCTCATTTTCATTTTTCCTCTTTACTCTTTGAGGTTGTTCTCCCCCTTGAACAGCCTCCCCTCTCTTTCTATTAATTCTATACTCCATTGCATTATCACCACTCTGGTTTGAATCAGGGGAAGGGACTACTGGTTGAGGTAATCCCATAGATTCTAAATGCTCACTCACAATCCTATTTGGTGGACTTACAAGATCAAGTAAAGATAGGAACATGTACCTCATGTGCTAGAACAGGGATTTTTGATACAGCTTTCATTGCTCCTTTGATGAGAGTTTGAAAAAATCTCTAAAATGGTATGTAGTTGAATGTGGACTTCTTCAAGATTGCAGATTTGAGTTCATCAAAAATAAGACTAGCATAATCATAGTGCTTGTTGAAGGCAACTCCATGAAAGATAATCCTCCCATTTGCTGAAGCTTGATCCAAGCTTGAACTTTTCCCAGATAAACAAGTATTCAGAATTGAGAATAAACAGTACCATATTGGAGGTAAATACTTTCTTCTAAAGGAACTTAAAGCATTTAGATTTTCAGAATATCCAAAACTCATGAAATCTGAGATCATTTCTGTTGAGGAAGGAATTTGATCATAAGAAGTTTTCCCAAGAACCTCATCTGACTTTGGCAAGAAGTGAAGGCATCTAATATCATCCACAGAGATACACACCTTGTAAGCATGAAAATAGGAGACAATTTCATCTTCAGATTCATCAACCTCAGCATAGTGCCAGAATTGTTGAAGGTAAGAAGCAGGAACAGAGAATTTCCTAGAAAGTAGAGAACGGAGTGGATGTTTCTTCAGAATGTCAATCAAAATTATTTGATCATTAGTAAAGTCTTTCGATTTAAAATTCAAAGAACAGTTATTTTTCTTGATTTCTAGCAGTTTCTCAGCAGGAACATACAATTTTGACATATCACTACTTTCAACACGAGTTTGAGATTCACAGTCACCAGCATTTGATTCAGAAACAACTTCAATAGGTGCGATTTGTGTTTCCCCAATTTTATCAGTTCTCGGGTTAGGGTTAGGGTTTTGTTTTGAAGGTCCGGCTTGATTAATAGCAGTTGTGGCTGTGTCTTGAACCATATGATCTCCAGGAAGTGGAACTTCCATTGTTCTAACAACCAGTTTCTGAGGTACGATCTTGAATGAACCATCACTCGATGATCCATTGCTGTCATTGAAACTTGAGGAAGCAGAAACCATTGCATTTGAAGTAGACATGATGTTTGAAGAACAAGGATTGGTAATAGAAAGAAGATCAATGATCACAGATAGATTTCTCAGTGAAAAATTGCTAAAAAATGAAGACGATGAAGTAAATGTGATTAGAGTAGTAATCATCATTAAGTTGGATAAATGAACCGATTAGACGACGTGCTTAAGAAATATCCAATGAAATTAAAACACGTGGCACATGCTTAATTGATACATAAGAAATATCAACGGGAAGTTAAGTTCTGAGAACAAGTTCAAAAACATCAGAAATAGTTCAGAACTTCTGAGAAGAAGTTCAGAAGTCTGAAAGAAAGAATTCAGAAGAACGAAGTGTAGTTCAGAACTAAACTTGGATCACTTTAGAAGACCAAAAATCATTTAAAAATACAAACTTCTGAAAAATATAAAACATTTTGAGAATTCAGAAGTAGGTTTGAACAAACAGAAAACTTATTTTATCTAAGGAAGCTTGTTCATACTTCTTAGATATGAAGATCAAGACTTGATTTCAGCAATTCAGATTTGTTTTGTAGGAAAGAGTAGTGCAGAATTTTGAAATTAATACCACTCCCCCTTGAATCATTAGCAACTATGATTCTCCCCCTTAATCAGTGCAACTTTATTAAAGAAACAAAAAAATATTAGAGAAATGAAAGAGAGAAAAAAAATTGAAAAGTATTAAAAGACAATCAACCTAGATAAAGAAGAATTATATTTCTGAGATTGAAAAGAAGCAAAGATCTGAATGTTAAACTTCAGAATATTCAGAATATTTCTGAAGACAAACTATTCAGAATTTGAGATAAAAACTTCAGAATATAATATCTAGAGTATAGTTGATGTGTAATACTTACGTAGACATATTCATCATGCCCAATTTACTTACCAAGAAGTTAAATCGTTTTTCATCAAGTGCTTTGGTAAATAAATCAGCTAACTGATAATCTGTCTGAACAAAAAACATTTCAATATTTCCTTTTTCCACATGATATTTGATAAAATGCTATCTTACATCAATGCGCTTGGTCTTTGAATGCTGAACAGGATTGGCAGTGATGGCTATGGCACTCTTTGAATCACAATACAAGGGAATCTTTTTGAAAGTCTACCCATGAGTTGAATTTGCATCCAGATCACTTGTGAGCAACATATTGCAGCTGCTACATACTCAGCTTCTGCTGTAGAAGTAGAAACACAATTTTGTTTCTTTGAAGACCAGCTAACCAGTCTATCACCCAGAAACTGACATGATCCAGAAGTGCTCTTCCTATCTAATTTGCAACCACCATGATCTGCATCTGTAAATGCTGTTAGTTCAAAACTAGAATCCTTAGGATACCAAAGTCCCAATGAAGGAGAACCTTTGAGATATCTAAGGATTCTTTTTGCAGCTAAAAGATGTGATTCCTTAGGATTTGCTTGATATCTAGCACAAATACATGTAGCAAACATTATATCTGGTCTACTAGCAGTTAAGTAAAGCAAAGATCCAATTATACCTTTGTAGTTTTTCTGATCAACAGATTTTCCATTTAGATAAGGTTCTAACTTAGTTGCAGTGGCCATTGGAGTTTGAATACTTGAACAATCAGTCATGTCAAACTTCTTAAGTAAATCTGAGACATATTTAGATTGATTAATGAATATGCCAGTGGGAAGTTGTTTAACTTGAAGACCAAGGAAAAATGTCAACTCTCCCATCATACTCATTTCAAATTCTGTTTGCATGATTTTCTCAAAATTTCTACAAAATTTTGGATTAGTAGAGGCAAATATAATATCATCTACATAGATTTGTATCAAAATCATATCATCACCCTCCTTTTTCAGAAATAAAGTTGTATCAACAGTACCTCTTTTGAATTTAGAATTCAGAAGAAAAGTTGTAAGAGTATCATACCATGCTCTTGGTGCTTGTTTAAGTCCATATAAGGCTTTGTCTAAAATATAGACATGATCTGGAAATTCATTGTTGACAAAGCCTTCTGGTTGTTCAATAATACACTTCTTCATGTAAAATTCCATTCAGAAATGCACATTTCACATCCATTTGAAATACCTTCATGTTTTTATGAGCAGCATATGCAAGAAATATTCTAATGGCCTCTAATCTAGCAACAGGAGAAAATGTTTCATCATAATCAATCCCTTCTTGTTGACATTAACCCTTAGCTACATGCCTTGCCTTGTGTCTTACAACAATACCATTTTCATCCTTTTTATTTCTGAATACCCATTTTGTGCCAATGACGGATTTACCTTTTGGTTTTGGTATCAATCTCCAGACCTTGTTTCTTTCAAATTGATTTAACTCATCCTGCATGGCTAAAATCCAGTCTGGATCTTGAAGTGCTTCATATGGCGTTTTGGGTTCCATGCTACTTAAGAAATTCACATACACACATTCATTTGCTGTTGCAGACCTTGTTTGAACACCTTTTGATGCATCTCCAATAATTTGATGCATAGGATGACTGGATGTCCATTTGTTCACATTTGGAAATGGTTGAACATATGAAACATTATTTAGAGAATCATAATCATCAACAATTGCTTGAGTTTCAGTATCATGATTGATAACTGAATGAAAATCTGAAGTCTCCCCCTCAAAAGGAAAATTCTGAATAGGTTCAGAACTTTGATGTACATGTGCAGAAGTATCTGAAACTTGTTCAGAAATAACTTGAACTTGTTCAGAAGTAACTTGAACTGGTTCAAAAGTTGGATGTACATTTTCAGAAAGTAGAAGTTCTGAATTTGAGGTTGAGATTTGTGGTGCTGATGTGCTTGAAATTTTTATTTCTAAAATGTTTTGATCATTTGTGCTTCTGATGAGAGAAGGATTTTGATAATCTGCAGAAACATTTACAGAAATATCAAATAAGTGTTGAAATAAGTTGTCTAAATTTGTTTTAAGTAAAGTTTGAGATTCAGAAGTAGAGTTTGTCTGATTATGTTCTGAGTCTAAACTTTCAGAAATTGGTTTATGTGCGAGTTCTGAACTGTCTTGTTCAGAAGTCAATGTTGGCTCATGAAATATAATATTTGTAGTCTCAACTATCCTTTGAGTTCCTTTAATGAGTACTCTGTAAGCTTTGGATCTTTGAGAATAGCCAACAAAGATACCAGGTACACCTTTTGGTGCAAATTTGTCGAGATGCTGAGTATCATTCTTTAGAAAACACCTGCAACCAAAGATTTTAAAATAATCAATAGAGGGTTTTCTTTGTTTTAACATTTCATAAGGAGTTTTAATAAATTTTATGTTTAGAATGGTCCTGTTCTGAGTAAAACATGCAGTAGCAATTGCTTCTGCCCAAAGAGAAAGAGGAAGTTCTGAATATGCAAGCATGGTTCTTGCAGCCTCTACCAAAGTTCTATTCTTTTTTTCAACCACCCCATTTTGTTGAGAAGTTCTTGCAGCGGGAAAATTATGTGAAATACCAACAGAGTCCAAAAAATTATGAAGTGTAGAATTTGTAAATTCTGTTCCATTGTCACTTCTGATCTTTTGAATTGGGAGTTGAAGAAGAACTTGAATTTTCTTCAGAAAGGGTATCAGTCTTTCAGAAGTATCAGACTTGAGTCTCAGAAATTCAATCCATGTATATCTTGTGTATTCATCTACTATGACAAGAATGTATTTCTTTCCCCCCATGCTTTGAGTTTTCATTGGTCCACATAAATCCATATGTAGCATTTCAAGTGGAGCTTTGCATGAGCATAGCATTTTCAGAGGATGAGAACTTCGTTTGATCTTCCCTAGTTCACATGCAGAACAAAGAGAGTTCTTTTCAAATCTGATCTTTGGTAGTCCTCTTACAGATTGATGTTTGCCTAGTTCAGAAATGGCTTTGAAGTTCAGATGTGACATTCTTCTGTGCCAAAGCCAACTATCATTTCTCATTGTTGTAGACATATAACATACACCTTGTAGTTGACCTGTTGCAGTGAATGTTGCTATGTAGATATCTCCATCTCTATAAGCAGTTAATTCATTTTTGTTTGCTATACTCAGAACATGACAATGATCTATTTCAAAATTAACCTTCCAGTATTTGTCACGGAATTGACTAATACTGAAAAGATTATGTCTTAGTCCCTCAACATAGAAAACTTTCATTATTGTTACATCTCCTTTAATGAAAGTGCCATATCCTCTTACATATCCCTTTGCATTGTTTCCAAAGCTAACGGTTCCTCCATATCTTTCATGATAATGAGTTAGTAGTTCTTTGAAAGGTGTCATGTGTCTTGAACATCCAGAATCTAAGACCCACACATGACATATCTGCAAAAAAGATTATTGAGTTTTAGGTAGCCATTTCAGAATGGGTCCTTTGAGATTAGTAATAAAATTTGAAGTTCTGAACTTTGTCTTCAGATTTTTCCATTCAGAAGTTTGTTCAGGACTTTGAAATTTATCTTTCTTAGTTTTGTTTTTATTTTTATTTTTACTTTTAATTGAATTTGTCAATATAACTGAACATTTCTGAATAGATTTCATCAAAAAAAAAATTTTTGTTTTGGAGTTAAGATGAAAATTATGATGACACAATTAATACTGTGAATATGATTCTTTAAAATATTTACAATAGCAGTAGACATATAAGAATCAATAACATTTGATTTTTCAACAAAGATTTTTTTATTCACTATCTTTGATTTGGGTACATCACTTTTATTTCAAATTGAAAAACTATCTAATTTGTCATTCTTTGACAGTCTTTCATCTTTCTTTCTCCATACTAAAGTGGATAGCTCTGTAAAAGATAAGAAATGATGATTAGTATAAGAAATTCTTTTGTTTACTTTAGGTTTAACCTCAAAATTTGAGTTAAATGTTTGAACTTCAGAGAGAGAATTTGATGATTGTCCTTTTTCAAAGTTTTTAACTCTGGTGTTGAAGTCAGAAGATGTTACTGAATATGGTGATGAAGTCAATGAAGTGTTTGTTGTAGTAGAAGAAAAATTTGAAGAAGTAAAATTTTCAGATATCTGAAATTTTGGTTTTAAAAACACAGAACCAAACATTTCTGAAGGTATCTTTGAAGCTTCTGTTTTTAGTATTTCTCCTTCAGTCATACAAGATTGTGATTTGTAAACCAAATAGCCATTTTTATCAATGACTTGCACCATATGATCATCATCATCTTCTGAATCAGAAGCATTTATTAGTTCTGAAAATTTATTTTGAGTCATACTTTTTGCAAAAATATTTGAATTTGTTGTTGTTGTAGACTCATCATCAGAATTATCAAAAAATATATTGGGATTCTCATCAACATCTTCTAAAGATTCAATTTCTGAGAATTCATCATATTTTTCTTCATGTTCTGATTTATTATCAGAAGTATCTTCTGAAATGACTTCAGAATTGTATTCAGAAGTTATCTCAGAAGTAACTTCAGAAATTATTTCAGATCTAATAATTACTTCAGATTTTTCTTCAGAAATAATATTTGATTCAGAAGATTCACAAATTTTTGAACTTGTATTCATTTCTTCTGTTTCAGAAATTATTTCTGGTTCACCAGATTTAAGATGTGTTTCTTCTGAAAACAAAGTCTCTGATTTTACAAATGGTAATTTCAAGCAAAGAATAGTTCACAGATTTAGAAATGACATCTGTATTTGATTTATTGAAAATTTTCATTTTAGAATAATCATACAGATTTGTAGGTGCCTTTTTCAGTATTTGACTGTCATTATTTCCTAAACCTGCTTTTATGTTGTAAAATTTTGAATTTTGAGCCTGACTAGTTAAAATGTTCAGAGTTTGTTTAGTTTGTCCTCTTTTAAAATTTAAATCTTCTAATTCTTTAATCTTTTTATAAAGATCAAGTCTCTCTTGATTCAGAAAATTCATTTTAACATTCATAATTTCTTTTTCAGACTTCTCATTTATAATTTCTTTTTGTAAGCTGTCCATTTTTTCTTTTAAAACAAGTTTTTCTTCAGAAACCTTTTTAAGAATATGTTCAGCTTCTTGACAATTTTCTTTATATATTTGACTTTCAGCTCTGAATTGATTGACCAAAATTCTTTCACCTTTGATTCTGTTTCTGAGAGTTTCAAATTCAGAAAACATGTTTTGAAATTGATTTTTCATTTCAGAATCTTCAGTGTTATGTTCAGAATTTTGATTCAGAAGATGAAGAAGATACCTCAGTGTCTTGTTTGTCTTTTTATGGATCCATTTGACACATATAGCAATTTGTTGCATAGTGAGCAACTTCTTCATCATCATCTCCATCACTCCAGTTTAACCAGTCCTCTTCATACTTGGTTACTAAAGCAGGATTAAGTTCCTTTTTCTTGGCTAACAGATGCTTCTTCTCATAGTAGCCTGAATTCTTCACTTTGGGCATCTTGCATTGTCTTGCATAATGTTCAGGCTTTCCACAGTTGAAGCATCTTGCTGGTTCAAATGTTTCAGATTGACCGGGTTCTTGACCTTTCTTAGGTCCATTTTCAGATCTAGGTTTATTCTGATATTTTTTATTATATCTTTGTGTAAATTGCCTTGTCATAAAAGCAATATTATCAGAAATCCTTTTTAGCTCCTCATCTGATTCATCCCCATCACAAACTGTTGTCTCTGGGATCTCGCACACCTTCTTGGCAGAAATAGTCAGAGAATTATTATACTTATTGCTTAACAAGGCTACAGTTTCATTTACCTTCTTTTGTTCATTTTGTCTAGTTTTGATTTTGTCTTCTTGTTGAAACAAAATACCATAGACATCATGAATGGATTTTCTTGATAAATTTCTAGTAACCATGTTATCAGAGAAGCTTGACCATTCATTACCCAAGTTGTTTATAAATTTGTTGTTTATCTCAGAATTTGATTTCTGAACACCATTTCTTCTCGGATCATTCAGAATATTGTTGAATCTATGATAAGTCTCTGTAATGGATTCATTCTCTTTATATCTGAAGCTCTCATAAGTACCCACACAGATATTCAGTCTTTGTGCTTGGGCTTTTGTACTACCCTGCATTTGAGCTTCAACTTCATCCCACATGGCCTTAGCAGATGTTAAGCTATCTACTCTATTGAATATCTCATTAGGAATAGCCATTGTAAGTAGAGTTAATGCTCTTTTGTCAACTCTAGCTTGAGCTTTCTCAGTGGTGCTGTACATACCTGGGCTTTTCTTAATTCTTGACGCCGGTATTTCAGGAGTAGATTCAGTTCTAGGAACTGCTGGAATTTCAATAAAGACCTCTAGTGGGCCATTTGTGATTGATTGCATTAAAGCTTCATCTATGTTGTCCAGAAATTGAATCATCCTGATTCTCCAATGATGGTATTCTCCCATGAAAAGAGTTGGTGGTTTCGTTTCAGATCCGATTGAGACAATTTCCTTAGACATCTTTGATTGTTAGAAGATCGAGAATTCACTTGATTTGAATTTGAAATTTATCAATCAAGAACACCAAGAATTGTCAGATCTGACAATTCTTTCACAAATCTTCAAGAACAGATAAATTGGCTCTGATACCAATCGTTAGGACCCAAACAATCAAGATATCAATATATGGAAAGATTTTAACAGGAATGTGATAGCCAAATGTAATATGTATTGATTGAATGTACAGTATTACAGAATATGTCTTTACAAGGCTAATGGAAACGTTAGTACATTCATAACAGACAAGTTCAGAACAGGTTCTGAACTTCTTCAGAAGTGTCTTCAGAACTTCTTCGGAAACTCTTCAGAAAATCTTCATAACTTCTGAAGTTGGCACTTCAGAAGTTTATGCCTTAGGCTTTTCTTTGTCTTTTCTTCAGATCTTCATATCTTCAGAACCCAGTCCCTTTTGAAGCTATTATGATATCTCTTTCAAAGAACGTGGAGTAGAAATGCAAATAACCAGGAGAAAGATTACCAAACTCTTCCAACTTCCTGATTCACACATCTGGGTAAAAAATATACCTGCCCCAAATCCAAACCTAGAACAAAACCCAACTTCTGATGTATTAGGGGACTTTCTGGATTTCTTACGGTATAATAAACAGTTAAACCGACTCTCAGATTTCAAGAGGCAATTCTTACCTCCAATGTGGAATGTTCTAGTGTCAATTCTAAACAAAAGTCTCACGTGCAAGATCGACTCTATGGATCAAGCCTGCACAAACACCATCACGATGATGTATGGAATATTTTTCACTTGCCTTCTAGATTACACTAATCTAATTTTTCAAGAAATCTGCAGTGTTGTACACAACGAGGACCTCTTTCTGAAAAGAAACAAACCTCTACCAGAACCAATGTTTCCTTGATTTTTGGTGTTGTATATACAAGGAGCTATCACCAGATTTAAAATCTCCTGTGTGCAACCCTTTGGCAAAATTCTAGTTATGAAGACTTATCGCCCAACCATCCACAAGGACGGCTACAGAAAACAACGTGGACTCTCCAGGTATATGCTTAACCTTATTCCCTCAACCTCTTCTTTACTCCAATTTTATAGGGACTATATGTTGATCTCAGAACAGAGGTCACCTACCCTTGAGTTTTTAGAATCCAAATTAGTAAGTGAGGCGGAAAGTGAGGATGAGCCTGAAAAGAATCAGAGTGATAACCAGAGTGACTCTAACCATGCCGAGAGGTTATTAAAAGAGAGAACAGAATATGTCCATAGAGACACAACTGAGCGAGTCCATCTGAGTCCACCAAGAGCTAGCACATCTAATAGGGTTGATGCCAACACATCTTCACCTATTGAACAAGGACTTGAGCTCAGTCCAAACCTAAACCAACAACCTAACCATTTAGAGGACATCTCAAATTCCTTTGAATCAAGCACATCTGGGAAAACCTCCTCATCATCTTCCTCTCAAAAGGATGATGATGCAAATACAAGAGTTCACTTGCCCCAGACTCGCAACTACCCTCTCACAACATCAATGTCTTTGTGACTGATGATATAGAATGGATGGAAGTTAGCATGTCCTTGCTACCTACCAATCCATAAGCCAATGAATTCCCATCAGAGGGGTTACGGCAACAGGGCACACAACGTACTTCCATTTTTAATATGTTTATGGGTACGCACATCATTATTGACTCTCCACCGTCTGATGTTGGAGAAAAAGTCAATATGATCAGAACATCCGAAGAGGTGCCTCTTAGGAGCCCTCGAAGACAGGATGGAAGTCCCTCCACACTTAGCGTCCAAACAGGTGTGAATGAGGGCCCCTCTGGACGCGAGGGTCACGAGGCTCCATGTGTTGGAGATGCATCGGTTACTCCCCACCTGAGTTTGTCACAAATGTTGCGTTCCAAGCATTTGTTAATCAAATGATGGGATCTATGGCGGATCAAAAACAAGTCGTTGACAACTATAACTAAAATTTCAATGCAGAGCAAACCCATGTAAATTTCTCTCTGAATGAAATAAGAGCTACTCAGAAGGAACATTCTCAAACTCTAGATCAAATTAAAAACTTCTTGATTAATGCCCATGACACTGAAAGAAACTTATCAATTGAGCATTTTTAGAAGTTGGAAAGCAACCTGAAGTCCAATGCAGAAGCCATTTCTAAGATCCCTTCTGAATTTCCAACTCCACAAGCTACTATTTCCACAAAAGAATTTGGCTTGTTTGCTGCAGATATGAAAAAGTTACTTGATGTGGTCATTCCCTCAGAGTCTTCCTCCTCTTTTAGATTTCTCACCAAATCAGACTTGGCAAACTTCCAGACTGCTATGTTTGACAAATTTAATAATGTCAATGCAAAGTTTGTCTCAAAGATAAACACTGCCCTAGCAGCTGAACTTACCAAGAAGGTATCTACCTTAGATACCTCTGTGAACACACTCACAACATCGATCTACTCAATCTCTGCCCGTCATGAGTCAAGGAAGAAAGCTAAAGAGGAAAGAGCTTGCAAGAAAACTGAACTCAAGAAAAAAGGTCTGAGGACCAGGATCCTGATGCTTCTGATCCTCAGAAGGGGGAGAAAAGGCAAGATGTTGGTCCATCTTCCGGTTCCTTTTCTGAGCCAGCCAATGATCAACCGTCTTCTGAACCCGTTCAAAATCCAAACCATCCAACAGAGAAACAAAAAGAGCAAGTGCAACCACAAGAACCTAATCCTTCTGCTCTAGCTCCCTTGGCAGTGCGCCCCTTGCCACAAGATCCAGATGCTGGTAACTTCATCATGGCTCTTGAAAGAACCAGAATACAAGTTCCCAGAAGATCGAGGAACACTAATACAAGACCCAGAGCCTCTACGCAACCATCAACTTCAACTTCTGAGCCAAATGCACAATTCAATCCTTCACAGGTAAATATGCCTAATATCCCAAACTCTGAAATCCTAACTTCTGAAATCCCAACTTCATCGACCATTCAAGAAAACACCCCTATTCCTAAAAATATCCCTACAGAAGGTCTTAATACAGAAGCTCCGAATACTGTAAATCAAGAATCCAATCAACCACCTTTAGAGAAGAATGTAACAAAAGCTCTAGCTGAAAATGAAAATCTCACTAAAACAGAAAGAAGATTAAGAAGAATTTCTGCTAAAAGAAGTATGGATTAGAACAACTAGAAAGAGTTGCTCCATCTCAAACTTCTGCAGTTAGAGAAACTGTTTTTAGAAGAAATAGCTACATTAGTCTAGCCAAACTTCACAGAAAATTCTAGAGCAGATGATGAAACCAAAGTCAGATTCTTCAAACATAGGCAGGAAGCGAAAGATGTCTTCTCTTCTTCACCCATCAGGAAAATCACCGGTGTTAAATATGTGAAGTTTGAAAATCAGACTTTATCTATAGCATCTATCAGGTGGAAAGAGCTAATCTACAAACCTGCTACTTCTGTGACAATGACCTGTTTTCCCTAGATCTTTCTGACCTAATACCTCTGGGAAGATTCATGAAGCAGAAGAAAGAATCAAGTTCAGATGATAATGATAAAGTGGCATACTTTAGAATTCTGAAATGTATGGAGGCTTTTGTTGAATACAGAAAGAAGGTTGACTTCCAGATTGGTTTTGAAAGAAGTGTGGACAAATTAAGTATCACAGCACCAAATGAAGACAAGGAAGGCATTGAACATCTTAAAGTTGGGGATATTTTACTTGTACCAGAAGAAGGAGTGGTATTCAGAAGACCAGGGAGAAGAAAATTCTTCACAGTAAAGGAGGCGTTTAAGTATTCAGCTGAAATACTAGATGTCATAAGAGGTTTGGTGGCTGCAAAGAAAAAGGATACGGGTGTTGAAGTAAAGAACAGAATAGCTGCAGAGAAAATAGACAAACATATTGAAGGGGTAATCAAGTTGAGGGAGATCACCAACCAGTTTTTTAAAATGCTCAGTGGACACCCTCATGCTCCTTTTTAGATCTATTCGCCTGTATCTTTTGTAATTTCAAATTTCTTGTAATGAAAAAGAATTTTAATCTCGTTTCTTTCTAGTTTGTATGTTATGGTTCTGACTTCACACTTAAGGGGGGATTGTTAGAACTTAAAAGTGTAAATCAGAACTTGATCAGAAGAAACAAGTTAAACTCTCCTGAAGCCTACAACTTCAGAAGCTCAACACTTCAGATGTGTTAGTCCAGAGGCAACATCAGTCTAGAAGATTAGGTATCTTCTGGATTTCACTTTATGGACAACACGTGCTTAACTGACGTGTTGTGCATAACTGATTCTATTACTTGTATAGCTGATGTGTCAACATGTGATAGGCTAGCTTGTTGACTTTTCCTATGTAATAGTATAAATAGAGATAGCCTTCACTGTTGTGGGTGTCGATCGATTGGGAGAGATCAATAGAGAGTAATTTGTGCATTGTAATCATCGATGTATTGAGTGAAATACGAATTACTGTTGTTCTTCGTATTGTTCTTCCTGTATCGTTTACAATTCTACATTACTGTTGATTAGACTACTACCGCTTTTTACTCTTATTATTTGTACGTTAATCAACTGTATTTGAGTATTTGAGGGATCTGGGTTCCAACAGTGCTCTAAAAAGGTAAACTATCACATCTCTCCTGCAACAATTACTCATGCAACTATCAAAGAACACAATTCTAGAAAAGGTCTGAAGATAAGAGTAACTATGTTCAGAGGGAGAAGGCGCGAAGAAGAAGAACCCTGATTCCTGAAGTTCTATGGTTTCTCTGAATGGCTAGAAATCAGAGATGCCTTTCAGAAATCTAAATATCAATTCAAGGGTATCGTGGAAAGACATCTTGATCAGCTATTGCAAAGGATATCCCATTATGTCACTGTTCCTCCTCTTACCTAAAAATCCAAAAAGAAAAGATCTAAATCCAAAGTTGAAGAAGGTCCATCGTTCAGAAATGAACATGAGACTAAATTTGACTTAGACAGTATTCTAGCCCACCTCAATATACCTGATATTTCAATGCTCAACACATCCCTGCCTGAACCAAGAAGATTTGAAGAACATGAAATAATCAGTCGTCCCGAAGCAGGAATGGTATTTCTAGGAAACGAGAGGTTTATAAAGTTTCTCAAAAATAAGGAGATTTGAAAGGAGCCATCCAAACTTCTCAAGATTATGTACTATAACTGCTGATCAACCAATGACCCTGTTCTCCTTCAAAAGAAAGTCTATGAAAATGAATTACGAAGAAGAAAAGAGAAGCTTTCTGATTAGTTTCTGATAATTTTCCTTTGTATTTACTTCAATGTAATGTACTTTACCTTTGTTGTTGTAATTTCATTTTCATAATGTAATTCTTCAGATTATTCTTGATTAATGAAATTCAATGAAGTACTCTACTCCATCTGTGTACTGAAAAGATCCCTGAAAATAGTAAAACGGACAATGAACATATGAGTTCTAAAAAATCTAAATACTCACGGATATTACACTTTGTGATCAATCAGTGAATGTACTTTATAGCTTTTACATTTGTAAAATTTTGATTTCATATCTTAATAAATGAAACTCAATTCAGATAGCATATTAGCTGAAAAAGATCTCACAGATTAGTATTTAGAATTCTTTACTTTAAAACTTCTAAGTCCTTACTAATTCTTTCAAGAAATTTTCCTATGTTGCTTAATCATAATTAAATAGGGGGAGATTGTTGGTCTAAACTCCTTTCACTGATTTGAATATGATTCATTTGAATACTCAGTGAAAATTCCCAAAATAGGTCGCTGTTCATATTCAGCGATAGCATATAGTGATTGTACTCAGTGATCGCTTAAGCACAGGAACACTGTTCTATTCCTGAAGATCTGAAGAACAACACTCACACCATGAAGCCATTCAGCGACAGTCGAAGGAATAGCTGAAGATAGAGATGGATAGCTTGTGAATTGAAGCGGTTCAGTGATAGCAACGTTTATCTATCTAAAGTGTGAAATCTTGCAAAGCCTCAGAGATACCCGAAGACTTCATCCTTGATGGCTCTGGTTCAGTGATCAAGTGGGCCCTACTCAGCAAGATCAATGTTGATCTTTATCCTCGATGCACAAAAGTCAAAACCCCATACCTTGTCAGAAAAGGACGTACGGATTATATCTTATGTCCCTATCAGATCTGATTTGGTTATTGTTCATATTCGGCCAAAAGCGTGGTTGTCTTTTAGACAAAAGACAAGTCTCAAATAGAAACTTGACACGTTTCATATACCTTTTGCTTTGCATTAAATGCAACGGGTATAAATAGATGAAGAACCTTTCTTCATCTTCATGCATGCATAATCTCTCCTTAAACCTCTTCTTCTATTTCTTATCTTTCTTTGTGCATCAAACTGTGTGATTTCTTAAGTTGTAATAGAATAGGTTTAAATACTTATTCTTATTTCGCTTACAATTGTAAATTTGTTTATTCAATATAAACTCATTTAAAAACCCAAAAAGCTTATGTTTTAACTCAACCCCCCCCCCCCCCCCACAAACTGTTTTCATATCCTTGAACTCTTGTAGACTCCTTTGGGGCCAACACAAGTGGACGACCATAGGGATTGCGACAAAAGCCCTAAAGGCCTCTATGTCTACGCCGTCCTGTAAGACGCTTTTAGGGTCTGACATCGCTCTTTTGTTCGGCAATGTAACGTCGACAATATAAAAAGCATGAGTTTCCCAGTGTTTTCTAGGCTTGGGATTTAAAGCGCATAAAGGGTCGAGATCGTACCTAAATATAAGCTCTAAAACCTCAAATCGACTTTGGAAGGTATTTGCAGGGTTTTTGGCAATGATTTCGAAAGGTATGTCTCTAAAAATCAAATAAGCGTAAAAAATAAGAACAGTCGGTAATCAACCTCTATTTATATGGTTTCCGAAAATCTGTTCGTACTCCCTGAGTTGACGCGTTCCATACCTTTTCGCATGTAACCACCATATTCTCGACACCTGTCCCCTACAATTGTCTCCTCAACTCACGCGCCCCACATCGAAGATGACATCATCGACCACACGTGGTTGATTCAGTTGCCTATGAACCGATTCGGTTTCTTCTAAAGCAGATCCATTAGATTTCAAACAAAAATTTTAAAATTCAAACTTGTCGCCTTTTATTTTAAATTTTGGGGCAAACTGTTTGGACCAAAAATATTATCTAGCGACAATCGATAGATACTAACGGTCATTAATGTTTTATCATAAGGAACTAACGACTAATAATTTTAGGATAAGATGTCGAGACACAAGAGATGTTCAAGTCGTACGACCTGGATAAATAGCGAAATAACTTACGACATCAACTACGAAACTTCAAGAAAGGACAAATATAAGACACGACTATAAGTCGTCACATTTATCCAATGACCATTGAAAGAATTTCGTGACTCATATAAAACTAACAACATATCTTACGTTCTGATTATATGTTTAATGCAGGATCATCATCATTAATGTACAATGGACATAACAGTTGTAACGTACATAAGAAACGACGTTAATAAATGCCCAATCATTACTTCAAGAACCGTTATATATGAAGACAGATATAAATACAAGACTCGGCTTTAGCAAAAGAAGACTGTAAAATCATTTACAACACAAAGACTAGCGACACAGAGCAACAAACCTACGATCTACTTTACATTTATTTGTATTGTCACCTCTGTCCTTACGACCGGTATTACCAAAAGACGACGTCCCTGTTTGACGTCATTTTCATTATTGCATCGACGATCTCAACTATCGTCCGCGATTTTTTCCCTCGACAAAAGGTTTTTCCGTGTCACCAATTAACTGTGTCATCTTACTTTTTTTTCAATTATTGTATTTGTCGACAAATCCTTCCATTAGTCGTAAAAGCTTCACACAACCCTTAAGATGTTAATATAAAATGAATTTTGGCATAAACAACGGCGGATGTGGAAATCATTCGGGAGGACAGAGTCTCGCTAATAGAATTTCGCAACAGAGCTATTATTGGCCGAGATTGCGACAAGAATCCTTCAGGTATGTAGAAAGCTGTTACGCCTGTCAAAGACACGCAAGTACACCTCGCAAACCTTCAGCGTCTTTACATACAACATTGGTCTCATGGCCTTTTATGCGATAGGGAATAAATATAGAAAGCCACCACCAGCCCCTATCCAAAAAGTGTTCCTGCTCGTACTCACGGACTATTTCTCCAAATGGCTAGAGGTTGCTGCCTACTCCCAAGTTCGGGACAAAGAGGTTATTTCTTTTATCCAGACTAATATTATATGAAGGTTTGGCATTCCCTCCGAAATCATTTGTGACAACGGGTCACAATTCATAACTGATAGAACGAGGAGTGTCAGATTGCATTCTGTGAAAAGTATGAACCAGAATATCACAAGTATCGAAGATCAGAAGTTAAGTCAGAAGCTCATCTTCTGAATTATGTCATCTCAAAGGCGCCTAGAGACTTGAAGAACCTCTGGAATCTAACTGTTAAATCATACGCGCTTGTGATGACATGGCGATCACACTTACCGTGCGTCCCTATACGTAACTGATTTCGTTAACTAGTATAGCTGACTTGTCAATTCCTGATACGCTAGATCGTTGACTTTTACTTTGTAATAGTATAAATAGATCCATTCTTCACTGTAATAGTTGACGATCTTGGAGAGAAATTGCGCTGTTCATTCATACGTATTGTAATCAAGTTCAAGGTTATTAATTCGATTACTGAATTGTTCTTCAAGTCTGTTCTTACTGTTCTTACTGCTTATCATTACTGTTCAGTATTAATCATTGATCGACATTGCTTCCGCTCATACTTTGTTATACGATCTGTTGGTTTGATTATTAGAAAGGGATATGGGTTCCAACAATTGGTATCAGAGGCTGATAATCAATCTATTGATTATTAGATCTCTTCCAGTTTGGAGAAATCCCTATTCAACCTGCAGTTAATTTCATTTTTAAACTACCGCCAGAAGACAATAAGCTGATGCATTCTCTGATCAAGTAAAGCACTCCAGTATCCGCTTTGATTCATGCAGCTACTATGGTAACAGCTGGCGTTTTCATGATAGCAAGGCTCATTGCGTACGAGATTCAATAGTGAGAGCGTTCTCAATTCTACCCAGTTTTTCGAGATTTTGTTAATTTCATACAATTCTCTCTAAATCAGTGGTAATTTTGGTTTAAATCTGAAAATCAGTAAGAATATCGTCTCGTTTCAATTCATTTGAAATTTATTTGATCCAAATTTCAACGGCATTTCCTGCATTTCTCTTCATCTTTGTTTTCTGAAAAATGGCAAATCAAAACATGAACGCCATATACACCTCCGGATCCTTGACCAAACCTCCAACTCTAATCTGTGATGAATATCCTTAATGGAAGATCCAAATGATCAATTTCTATGAAGGATTAGATGTTGAACTCTATCCTACTGTTGTGAATGGTCCATTTATACCAATGACTAACATTGCAAGGATTCCTGCCACTGCTAATGCTGATGAAATTCTTGCTCGACAAGTTCCAAAGCTTAGAGAAAATTAGTCTGAAGAAGAAAAGGCCAAGGTGGAAATGGCCAAAAAGGCAAAGAGTCTTTTGATAATAGCTATTCCAAATGAGATTTTCCAATCTATGGATTCATGCGAAACTACAAAAGAGTTGTGGGATCAGCTTGAAAATATTCTCGAAGGAGGAGCAAAGATGAAGAAAAACAGAAGAGCTCAAGCTCTGGATGAATATAATAGTTTTCAAGCTATTCCAGAAGAGACTGTGGAGCAAACCTTTCACAGATTTGACACTCTGATAAATTTGTGCAAGAGATGTGATATAGTAAGATCCAAGGAAGACAACAATGTTTTATTTTTTAAAAGATTGAATCCAAAATGGTCTAATCTCTCTATATCTCTTCAAGCTAACCAAGACTTAGAAATATGGTCTCTGCACGATGTTTTTGGTACTCTTCAGGCTCATGAAAAGTAAGTTGTTCAGAAGAAAACTTCAATTGGTGGACCTCTGGACCTAATCTCTGAATCCAAAGAGTCAGGCAGAAGGAGTAAAGAGAGTGAGAGGAAAGGAAAGAGCAATGCATTCATCTCAGGGTCAAGTCTAGAAGGTGCTTCTGATTTTGATGATGATATCAAATCTTTTGCAGAATCATTAGCGCTTATTACCAAACAACTCACCAAAAAGTTTGGTAATAGATCTTTTCAAGGGAACAGAAGATTTGATCGCCCCACTCAAACTTATGCACTAAGGCAAGAAATCCAGAGAGTTGAAAAATCAGAGGCAGAGGGGAAAGAAGAAGAGATGCAGAAGAAAAAGGATGTGTGTTACAGGTGCGGAGAGCCAGGTCACTATTCCAAAGACTGCAACGGTGCTCTTGTAGAAGACAAGCCGTACTACAAGAACAAATACAAGTACAACGTTGTCGAAGGAGCTCATTATGCTGAAAAAGAGAACTGGTTGGATGACGAGTCAAGTGGAGATGAAGCCATATTTTGTGGAATGGCTAAGGCAGATGAGTCAGAAGATCAGCCTTCTGAAACTCCGAAACAGTGTGTGCATATCTGGTATCTTGACTCTGGATGCTCGAGGTACATGACTGGAACGAAAAACTTACTCTCTAAATTCAAAGATATAAGTGGAGAAGCAGTAACGTTTGGTGATAATGGTAAGGGTCAAATAAAAGGCTATGTTACTCTACAAGAATGATAGATATCAGAAGATAGCTTCAAAAGAAGACTCGGTTTTGTCTGAAGAAAGAAAGGTTCAGAACTCAGAAGACAAGCAAAGCAAAGCCTAAGGTATAACTTCTGAAGTGTCTACTTCAGAAGTCTGAAGATTCTGAAGAAGTTCTGAAGATGGTTCTGAAGATACTTCTGAAGAAGTTATGAAGAAGTTCAGAAGTAGTTCTGAACATGCCTGTCATTTTTGTACTGTAACTTTAGCATTTCTGTTTGTATATAAATAGATAGTTTGTTAGGTAGTTAGAACTAACGTTCATAGAGCTGGTAAAGATACATACTTTGTAATACTTGTCAGTAATCAATACAATATACAACTTCAGTGACATAATTCTTGTTCTTGTTCTTTAATCTTTCTACATTCTTGATATTTTGGGATCTAACAATTGGAATCAGAGCTAATTCATTTGATTGATCAATTTAGAGAAGAACTTGTCAGATCTGACAGTTCTTGAAAATCTTGATCGATAAAATTCAAGACTCAAATCCAGGTGAAATCTCGATCTATTCTAAATCAAGATGTCTAAAGAAATCGACTCCATCGAATCAGAATGATTCAGTTCTTGGACAATATCGATGAAGCTTTAATGCAATCGATCGTAAATGGCCCTCTAGAGGTCTATGTGGAAATTCCTACAGTTCCAAGAATTGAATCTACTCCTGAGATTCCTGCATCGCGAATCAAGAAAAGCCTAGGTATGTACAGTGCAGCTGGGAAAAATCAAGCTAAAATTGATAAAAGGGCACTGACACTACTTACAATGGCGATACCAAATGAAATTTTTAATAGAGTTGATAGTCTCACATCTGCAAAAGCCATGTGGGATGAAGTTGAGGCTCAAATGCAGGGGAGTACAAAAGCCCAAGCTCAGAGGTTGAACATCTGTGTTGGTACGTATGAAAACTTTAGGTATAAGGATAATGAATCTATCACAGAGACTTATCACATATTCAACAATATCCTTAATGATCTAAGAAGAAATGGTGTTCAGAAATCCAACTCATAAATAAATAATAAATTTCTGAATAATCTGGGTAATGAGTGGTCAAGCTTTTCTCACAATATGGTTACTAGAAATCTGTCTAGGAAATCAATTCATGATGTTTATGGCATTTTGTTCCAACAAGGGGACAAAATCAAGACAAGACAGAATGAGCAAAAGAAGGCAACTGAAACAGTAGCCTTATTGAGCAAGAAATATAATAATTCCATGACCATCTGAACTATGAGCAAGGTTTGTGAAATCCCAAAGACTACTCTGTGTGATGAAGATGAATCAGATGAAGAGCTTAAAAGAATTTCTGATAATATTGCATTCATGACAAGGCAATTTACTCAAAGGTATAATCAGAAATATAAGAACAAGACTAAATCTGAAGATGGACCTAAGAAAGGTTAAGATGCTGGTCAACATGAGACACAAGAACCAGCAAGGTGCTTCAATTGTGGTAAGCCAGGACATTATGCAAGACAATGCAAAATGCCTAAAGTGAAAAATGCTGGTTACTATGAGAAGAAGCATCTACTTGCCAAGAAGAAGGAACTTAATCCAGCTCTGGTTACCAAGTATAAAGAGGATTGGTTGACTGGAGTGATGGAGAGTATGATGAAGAAGTGGCTCACTATGCCTCAAATTGCTACATGTGCCAGTTGGATCCTAAAGATAATCATGCACATGATTCTGAGGTACTTTCTTCATTTTCTGAATTAAATTCTGAATCAAGTTCCTCTTCTGAACAAAATTCTGAACCAAATTCTGGAGAACCTGAAATGCAAAATCAAATTCAGAACATGTATTCTGAATTTGAAAGTCTCATAAATATAATCAAAGGGGAAAGAATTTTGGTAAATCAATTCAGAGCTGAAAGCCAAATTTATAAACAAAATTGCCAAGAAGTTGAACAAATTCTTGAAAAAGTTTCTGAAGAAAAATTATTATTAAAAGAAAAGATAGATAGTTTACAAAAAGATATCTTAAATGAAAAATCTGAAAAGGAAGTTCTGAATGTTAAAATGAACTTTCTGAATCAAGAAAGACTTGATGTTTACAAAAAGATCAAGGAATTAGAAGATCTGAACTTTAAAAGAGGTCAAACTGAACAAACTCTGAATATTTTAACAAATCAGGCTCAGAATTCAAAATTCTACAATATAAAAGCCGGTTTGGGATATAATGAAAGTCAAGTTTTAAAAAAGGCACCTGCAAATCTTTATGATCTTTCAAAAATGAAAATTTTCAATGAAAATAACACAGGTGTCATATCTACAACTGTTGATTACTCTTTTCCTGAAAGAATTCCATTTGTAAAATCAGAGACTTTATTTTCTGAAGAAAAATATCTTAATTCTGGTGAAACAGAGAAAATTTCTGAAACAGAAGTAACAAATAAAGAGGTTTCAAATATTTCAGAAAATATTTCTGAACATACTTCTGAATCAAAAATTATTTCTGAAGAAAAATCTGAACCAATTATTAAAAATGAGATCACTTCTGAATATATTTCTGAATTATCTTCTGAACATACTTCGGAGTTATCTTCTGAAGCTTTTCCAGAAGATCATTCTGATAATTAATCAGAACATGAAGAAAAATATGATGAATTCTCAGATATTTAATCTTTAAAAGATAATGATGAGAATTCAGAAATATTTTTTGATAATTTTGATGATGAGTCTGAGAAAATTTCAAATCTAAAATTTTTTGCATCAAGCATGACCTAGAACAAGTTCTCAGATTTAATGAATGCTTCAGATTCAAAAGATGATGATGATCTTAAAGTTAAAGTCATTGATATAGATGGTTATCTTGTATACAAATCAAAATCTTGTATGATTGAAGGAAAATTTTAAAATCTGAAGCTCCAAAATTACCTTCAGAAATGTTTAAAAATCCTGTATTTCTGAAACAAGAATTTATGAATACTGACAAATTCAAAACTCCTATCTATAAAAATACATCTTTGACTTCAGAAAAATCTTCAATATCATCATCTGACTTTGTAACAAGAGTTAAATTATTTGAAAAAGGACAGTCTTCTAATTCAAAATCTGAAGTTCAAAATTCAGAACTTAAATCTAAAGTTGGTAAAAGAACTTCTTATACCAATCCTCATTTCTTATCTTTTACAGAGCTATCCACTTTAGTTTGGAGAAAGAAAGGTGAAAGACTATCAAAGACTGCCAAATTAGATAGTTTTTCAATCTCTAAGAAAACTGATGTACCACATATTAATAAAGTGAATAAAAGAAAGGCTTTTGTTGCAAAATCAACTACTGTTGATTCTTGTTCATGTACTGACATATTAAATACTCTAAAGAATCATATTCATTGTATTAATTGTGGTCATCATATTTTTCATCTCAACTACAAAACCCACAAGAAAAATCTTGAGAAATCAATTCAGAACTTTTCAGCAAAATTGGCAAATAAGCATAAAAATAAAAATAAAAATAAAAACAATACTAAGAAAGACAAATTCAAAAGTTCTGAACAAACTTCTGAATCTCAAAATATTAAGTCAAAGTTCAGAATTTCAAAATTTTTTAACTAATCTCACATGACCCATTCTTAAATGGGTACCTAAATCTCAATAATCATTTTTGCAGATATGTCATATGTGGATCTTAGATTCAGGATATTCAAGACACATGACACCTTTCAAAGAGCTTCTAACTGATTATCATGAAAGATATGGAGGAACAGTTAGTTTTGGAAACAATGCAAAAGGTTATGTGAGAGGTTATGGAACTTTTTCCAAAGGAGATGTCAAAGTGATGAAGGTTTTCTATGTTGAAGGTCTAAAACATAACCTTTTCAGTATAAGTCAGTTTTTGTGGCAAGTATTGGAAAGTAAATTTTGACATAGACTACTGTCATGTTCTGAGTTCTGCAAATGAAAATCAATTAACTTCTTATAGAGATGGAGATATCTACACTGCAGCTTCCACAACAGATCGTTAATTACAAGGAGTTTGTTATATTTCCACTTCCATGAAGAATGACAGTTGGCTTTGGCACAGAAGAATGTCACATCTGAACTTCAAAGCAATTTCTGAACTGGAAAGACACAACTCTATTAGACGACTACCAAAGATCAGATTTGAAAAGAATTCCTTATGTTCTGCATGTGAACTAGGGAAGATCAAAAGAAGCTCCCATCCTCTGAAAATGCTATTTTCATGCAAAGCTCCACTTGAAATGCTACATATGGATTTGTGTGGACCAATGAAGACTCAAAGCATGGGTGGAAAGAAGTATATTCTTGTCATTGTAGATGAATATTCAAGATATACTTGGGTTGAATTTCGAAGACTCAAATCAGATACTTCTGAAAGGCTCATCCCTATTCTAAAGAAAATTCAAGTTCTTCTTCAGCTACCAATCCAAAAGATCAGAAGTGATAATGGCACAGAATTTACAAATTCTACACTTCTGAACTTTTTGGAATCTGTTGGTATATCACACAACTTTTCGCTTTCAGAACTCCTAA
This sequence comes from Silybum marianum, assembly GCA_036898165.1. Lineage (NCBI taxonomy): Eukaryota > Viridiplantae > Streptophyta > Magnoliopsida > Asterales > Asteraceae > Silybum > Silybum marianum. The sequence continues at coordinate 20,396,409 of CM072533.1, read as the reverse complement.
ACAAAATGGTGTTGTTGAAGGAAAAAATAGAACTTTGGTAGAAGCTGCAAGGACCATGCTAGCATATTCTGAACTCCCTTTATCTCTTTGGGCAGAAGCAATAGCAACTGCATGTTTTACTCAGAACAGGACTATTCTTAACAGAAAACTACTTAAAACTCCTTATGAAATTATTAAGCAAAGAAAACTCTCTATTGATTACTTTAAAATCTTTGGTTGCAGGTGTTTTTTTCGGAATGATACACAACATCTAGATAAATTTGCACCTAAAGGTACAACTGGTATCTTGGTTGGTTGCTCTCAAAGATCGAGGGCATACAGAGTACTCCTCAAAGGAACTCAAAGGATCATTGAGACTTCAAATATCAGCATTCATGAGTCAACAGTGACTTCTGAACAAGACAGTTTAGAACTCAAGCTTAACCCAGTTTCTAAAATTTTGGATTCAGAAAACAGCAAGACATATCACACTTCTGAATCTTAAACATTACTTAAATCCAATTTAGGCACATTATGCCAAGGCTTATTTGATATTTCTGTGAATGTTTCTGCAGATTATCAGAATCTTTCTCTTCTCAGAACCTACAATATCAAATTTTTCTGGACCACCTATCTCAACCTCAAATTCAGATTTTCCTACTTCTGAATCTGTACAAGTCATTTCAGAAACAGTTCAAGTCATCTCTGCACCTGTTGTTCCTATTTCTGAACCGATGACTATTATTTCTGAACCAGTACAGAATCTTCAATTTGAGGGGGAGACTTCAGATCTACATTCAGTTATCAATCTTGATACTGAAACTCAAGCAATCATTGATGATTATGACTCCTTCAACAATGTCTCATCTGTTCAACCATTACCAAATGTGAACAAATGGACCTCAAGTCATCCAATTCAACATATTATTGGTGATGCATCTAACGTGTACAAACAAGGTCAGCCACAGCAAATGAGTGTTTGTATGTGAACTTTTTAAGTAGCATGGAACCCAAAAAGCCAAGTGAGGATCTTCAAGATCCAGACTGGATTCTAGCTATGCAAGATGAGCTAAATCAATTTGATAGAAACAAACTCTGGAGATTGATTCCAAAACCAAAAGGTAAATCAATCATTGGCACCAAGTGGGTTTTCAGAAATAAAAAAGATGAACATGAGATTATTGTGAGAAACAAAGAAAGACTTGTAGCTAAGGAGTATTGTCAACAAGAAGTAATTGATTATGTTGAAACCTTTCCTCTTGTTGCAAGACTAGAAGCTATTAGAATTTTTCTTGCATATGTTGCTCACAAAAACATGATGGTGTTTCAAATAGATATTAAATGTGCATTTCTGAATGGAATTCTTCATGAAGAAGTGTATGTTGAGCAACCAGAAGGCTTTGTAAGTAAAGAATTTCCAGATCATGTCTATATCTTAGACAAAGCCTTATATGGACTTAAACAAGCACCAAGAGCATGGTATGACACTCTCACAACTTTTCTTCTAAATTCCAAATTCAAAAGAGGTACAGTAGATACCACTTTTTTCTGAAAAAGGAAGGTGATGATATGATATTGATACAAATATATGTAGATGATATTATATTTGCTTCTACTAATCCAAAATTTTGTAGAAATTTTGAGAAAATCATGCAAACTGAATTTGAAATGAGTATGATGGGAGGGTTAACATTTTTTCTTGGTCTTCAAGTAAAACAACTTCCTACTGGCATTTCATTAATCAATCTAAGTATGTTTCTGACTTACTTAAGAAGTTTGACATGTCTGACTGTTCTAGTATTCAAACTCTAATGGCCACTGCAACTAATTAGAACCTGATTTGCATGGAAAATCTGTTGATCAGAAAAAGTATAGGGGCATTATTGGATTTTTGCTTTACTTAATAGCTAGTAGACCTGATATAATGTTTTCTACATGTATTTGTGCTAGATATCAAGCTAATCCTAAGGAATCTCATCTTCTTGCTGCTAAAAGAATCCTTAGATATCTCAAAGGTTCTCCTTCATTGGGACTTTGGTATCCAAAGGATTCTGCTTTTTAGCTAACAGTTTTCACAGATGCAGATCATGGTGGTTGTAAACTGGACAGGAAAAGCACATCTGGATCATGTCAATTTTTAGGTGACAGACTTGTGAGTTGGTTTTCAAAGAAACAAAACTGTGTTTCAACTTCTACTGCAGAAGCTGAAGATGATGCTGCTGCCATATGTTGCTCACAAGTGATCTGGATGCCAACACAGTTAAAATGGTCACACATTCAGAAAGATACCCCTGTATTGTGATTCAAAAAGTGCCATAGCAATCACTGCAAATCCTGTTCAACACTCAAAGACAAAGCACATTGATGTAAGATATCATTTTATCAAAGATCATGCTGAAAAAGGTAATATTGAAATGTTTTTTGTTCAGACTGATTTTCAATTGGCTGATTTATTTACCAAAGCACTTGATGAAAAACGTTTTACTTTTTTGGTAAGTAAATTGGGCATGATGAATATGTCTATGTAAGTATTAGACATTAACTAAGAATTAAAAGTTACGTACTGAGTTAGATTCTATCAAAATTCTGAGAAATTTTCGCTACAATATTTCTGAACTTCACTTTTCAGAAGTTTATATTTTATTACTCAGAAGTATTAATTTTTATTTCCCAAGTTGTTTGTCTCTCATTACTTTCAAAAAAAAAATCATTTCTCTATTTCTCTTCTTTCTAACAAATTTGATGATTTCCACTGTTTAAGGGGGAGAATCATAGTTGTTCATGATTCAAGGGGGAGTGATACTAAAATCTAACTCTTTGGTACTCTCCTATGTCATCAAGATCTGAAATAGTGGATCAAAGTTCAAACCTTAAAAATCTAAGAAGTATGGACAAACTTCTGAAGATAAAAAATTTCCATATTGTTCAAACCTACTTCTGAAATATTAAAATATTTTCTATTTTTCAGAAGTTTGTAGTTTTAAATGATTTTCGTGGATATGAGGTAATAAAAGTTAAGTTCTGAACTAAATTCGAAAGTTCTGAAGTATTTCTGAATCTTTTCATTCAAACTTCTAATCTTATTCTCAGAAGTTCTGAACTTATTCTCAGAAACTTACTTCCCGTTGTACTTCATCTAAATGTGTGCCACGTGTTTTAATTTCATTGGTCAACTCTTAAACACGTCGCTTAAACGGTTCATTTATATAAATAAATGATGATTACTACTCTAATCACCATTACTTTTTGGCCACATGTCCATCCACGATCATCCAGTCATATATAATCCATGGCTTCATCGTCTTATTCATTTTTTAGCAATTTTCCCTCCGAAATCTCTCTGTGATCATTGATCTTCATTCAAACTCAAATCCTTACTCATTTTCAACAATGTCGACTTCAAATGTGGATTTACCTGTTCAATCTGCCAAATCGTGCTTCAGTGACAATAATGGATCATCAAGTGATGATTCATTTAAGATTGTTCCTAGAAAATAATGGTTGGATCAATTGAGATAACTCTGGAAGATGATCAGAGGTTAAAGAACACTGCTACAACTGGTAATCCTGAAGTCGGACCTTCAAATGCTAACCCTAACCCTAACCCGCGTACTGGCAAAATTGGGGAAACACAAATTGAGCCTATTGATGTGGCTTCTGAATCAAATGCTCGAATAGGTGATTCTCATTCTCGTGCTGAAAGCAGTGATGGTCCTGATTTGTCAAAATTGTATGTTCATGAAGATAAGAAATTGGATATCAAAAAAAATAATTGTGCTCTGAATTTCAAATCGGCTGATTTCAATGATGATCAAATGATCTTGATTGAAATTTTGAAGAAACATCCCCTTCGTGCTCTCTTATCAAGGAAATTTTTGGTTCTTGCCTCATACCTACAACAGTGGTGGTTTCATGCTGAAGTTGATGAAGAAGCAGATGACATTTCGTCATATATTCATGGATACAGGGTATGTGTTTCTGTTGAAGATGTTCGCAACATTCATTTTCTTTCTAAAGAAGATGAAGTTGTTGGGAAAACTTCATTTGACCCTATTCCATCATCCTCAGAAATGATTTCTGATTTTATGAAGTTGGGCTATTCTGAACATTTAAATGCCTTAAGCTCCTTCAGAAGGAAGTGTTTACCCCCAGTCTGGTATTGTCTATTCACCATTCTGAACACTTGTCTTTCTGGGAAAAGTTCAAGCCTGGATCAAGCTTCTACAAATGGGAGGATCATTTTTCATGGTGTTGCATATAATAAACATTATGATTATGCTTCCCTTATCTTTGAAGAACTCAAGTCTGCTGTTCTGAAGAAATCTACTTACAACTACATACCTTTTCAGAGATTTTTTCAGACTTTCATCAAGGGTGCCATGAAAGCTGTTTCAACTATTCCAGTTTTAACTCATGAGGTACATGTTCCACTCTTCTCTATGGATAATCTAAGGCCACCAAGTGCAAAATTGAAATTTCCCAATGCATTACCATTACCTGATCATTTACTTGCACATGTAAATCCCAAAAATAGGATTCTGAATGAGTATTATGAATCAATGGGACTACAAGAACCAGTAGTCTCTTCCCCTGATTATAACCAGAGTGGTGAGCATTGTGAGCAGTCTAGAATTCCTAGGATGCGTGGGGAGGTTGTTCATGGGGGAGAACAACCTCATGGTGTGAAGAGGAAAAATGTAAATGAGAGCTTGGGTAGAAGGGTGAGAAAAATAATTGAAGAGCGGAGAACACAAGTAAAAGAACAACAAACTTGTGAACCAAATGTTACAAGCCGGGCAGCCACATCATCTATTACTCCACACTCTTTGGTGGGGAATATTGAATTAGCCATTGAGCCCATGGAAACTCTTGTTAACCCCCCCCCCCCCCCAGCCACTCAACCATCTCTCAACAGAAGGGTGTTTCAGAAACACTTAGGAGGCAAACAACTCATTTACCAATAGGTCCCCATTTGGTGGAGCCTATTGTTGAAAAAGAAGGACATATGTCCCCCTTCACAGCTGTGAGCACATTGAGTCTGAGAGCCCACTCAATCTTGAACCTAATGAACCACTAAATGTGGATTTCTTTCACACAAACACATATCTTTCAGATGTCCCAATGCAAAGTGTTTGTCACATTGCAACAACAACCGTAGATATTCCTGGTATAGGATATCAAGGATTAGTTGGAAGTCCTGGTGGGGTGAATATCTCTAAAGCTCCATTTATAGAATCTTTTGTGGTTCATGATGCTGTGGCATCTACAGGTCAGCCTTCTTCTGAAGGACTGCAAACAAGACCATCTATTGGTCTTGGAAGCTTTCCCTCATCTTCTGATTTCTCAGAATTCAAAGAATTCTGTACTTCTGAATTTGCAAAGATTCAGAAGGACATTAAGGATTTGACGGGTAAATCTTACAAGGTGATGGAGGATAGGTTGGATAAGCAGGAGATAAAAGTGGTAAATAAGTTGAATGATTTCCAGTTGTCAACTTCTAATGATCTACAAACTTTTAATCAGGAAATTCTGAATGCTTTTTCTGAAGTGGTTTCTACAGTTGCATCTCTGAAGACTTCAATGCCTCCTTCTTCTTCTACTCAGCCAGATTCTTCCAAATTTGCTACAAAGGATGATATTTCTCAGATTCTGACTCAATTGTCTGCAATTCAGAATTCTCAGTCATCTTTAATTGAAATACTTTTTTTATAGAGTGCCGGCCCCAAGAATATACTTTGAAAAGAAATCTTGATGATCAGGGTCATGATGATCAAGAGGGGGAGAAGAGATAGAAAGTATTTGAAGATGTTGGTCAAACTTCTGAAAAGTATTCTGAAGAAGTTCAGAATGTTGTTGGTGAAGATACTAACAGAGTTTCTGAAGCTATAGATGATATTTTATATGCTGAAACAGAAGGACAAGAGGATGAAAATGTTACTTCCGAAGCAAATGTTGAAGAAGGATGTGAGACTGAAAAAGTGTCTCAAGATTCTAAAAGAAATCAAAGTTCAGAAGATACAAACATTATTCCAGATTCTAATGAAGAAATGCTAAATGAATATTTTGCCTTTGAAGAACTACTTGGAGAACCTGGTGATCTCTCAGATGTTATAGTATTTGATGATGATGTGGAGATGGAGGAGAATGATGAAGTAGAAGAAAATGAACATAGAGAAGTGGTGATTTGGAGACCACAAGTTCTGAATTGAGTGGATAATGATGAAATATCTGAAAACTTATGGAGGTTAATAAGCCAATTATGCTGGGTATACATAATTCTGAATAATCCAAGGAACCTAGAGTGTAGATTCTTGGATGAAAGATTGGTTATTTTCAAAGATTTTCTGAATCAACCAGCTGAATATTTTGACATAGAGATGGACTTATGTCATATGCATGATGTTGAAGTTTCAGATGAAATTTTGATGGTCTTTTCAGAAAAATTAGAAGTCAGATTCAGAGCATGTATTACTATTTCTTCAATCAATCTTCCTATTCATGAAGAACCTATTATTGATCAGGTATATGAAAAAGAGACACTGTTTGATAATTCTGGAGATAGTCAGCTTATCTTTCCAGAAGATTCTTATAGCTACATGTACAGAAGGAATCTAGAGTATACAACTCTTGAAGATTTTCTAAATGATGAATGGTCTGAAGATCAAATTTCAAAAGTGAGAATGTATGTACAAAAGCATGGAATTTAGGAATTTCATGATTCTACTCTGATTAAGAAGATCAGGTGCTTAACTAAAACCATTGAAGATGATCTATTCATTGTGAAATTTGGAGCTGAAAGAAGAGACGGTACTCTAACTGAGTTCTCTCAATTTGATATGTACAAACTGAGGCTACAGGATAAACTTGCTATTCTGGCATTTTGTGTGAAGAAAGAAGAATCTGAACTTGTTTCTGAAGTAAGAAGAATCTTAGGAATCTATATCAGAAATCTTATCAAGCATGATTTGTAGCTAGCTTTGGAATTCAGATTATCTACAGTAAACCTTTTAGAGCCAGTATATATTAAAAGACATGGGCTAACCAAAGTGTTTACAAATCCAGATATTGGTTTCATGTATGAAACAGAGGGAGTTATTAAGAACACTTTCATTGTGTCTGACATACTAAAGTATTCAACTTCCACACTGAAATGGTTTTTGAATTATACTAAATGGTTCATTGCTGCATCTGATGTAAAAGAAGAGATAATCTATTTGATCAAGGAAAGGATCAATTTTAGAAACTACATCAGAAAAAGCTATCTCAGCTGGACATACAAGAATGAACAAACTCAGAGGAGCTGATTATATTCTGAGCAATATGTATGATTTTCATATTCATACTAAGAAACAAGGTATTGAAGAAATTTTGAAGCTTTCTCAGAAGATAGAAAGTTCAGAAGCAAGTTTAAAAGAAATAGAAAAAGGGAAGGAAAAGATCTCTGAAACTAATCCAGAAGAAAATGCTCCTGTCACTCAAGTTTCTGAATCTGAACATCTGCAAGAGCAAAGAATTGAAGAAAATGCTCTCACAATGTTTCTTGAATATTTTCATCCAGAAATGTTCATGGAATATGAAAAAAAGTTCAATTACATTGATTGCTGGATCAAAAAGTCTTTTGGATGGAAGAAGTGGTATTCAAATATAATCAGAAAGATCAGAATCCCTGTAAGTGAAGCAAGAAAAGAAAGTCCAATAGTGAAAGTTATTACTGTAGATATAAAGTCAAGAAACAATTATAAGTATGCTTACTTCATTGTGGAAAGAAAGTACGGTGAGATCTCTACATTCTCAGAAGCAGATTTTCAGAATGTTCATCTTAGAGATTTACTCAGAGTCTACAGGAGTATCTATCCTTTTCATGATTCTATTACCAAGTGCATAAAATCTTTTCCAGTTCTCAGAGATGGTCTTTTACAGAAAATTCATTTGGGCTGCTAAAACAGATTTTCAAGTTGCCTATGTTCTGAACAAAGAAAAGGTTCATTTGAGTAGTCCAAACTTCAGCCTGCCAAACATTGAGAATTTTAAAAGAAGCACTCTTGTTATTTAGCCTCCAGGATTTGTATGTAAATGCTTTGAAGAGTTGCTGTTCATAAGATTTGAAGAATTGCATAAATGTTGCAATGGAACTCTGATGGCTATAAGAGATAGATTGGAGAGGAGACAGAACAAAACACAAAAGAATCTATATGATGAAGAATGGGAAAAGTACAAAAAGCTTGCCAAAGAGATGCTTAGAATCATTGAATCTTTGTTGGAATACAGAAGTCTTATTCTTAAAGATGTTAGACAAATCTTAAACTTCTGGAGTTATGATTTGAACTTTTGAAGCTAAGGGGGAGATTGATAGATATCAGAAGATAGCTTCAAAAGAAGATTGGGTTTTGTCTGAAGAAAGAAAGGTTCAGAACTTAGAAAACAAGCAAAGCAAAGCCTAAGGCATAACTTTTGAAGTGGCTACTTCAGAAGTTCTGAAGATTCTGAAGAAGTTCTGAAGAAGTTCATAAGATGGTTCTGAAGATACTTCTGAAGAAGTTCTGAAGTAGTTCTGAACATGTCTGTCATTTTTGTACTGTAACTTTAGCATTTCTCTTTTTATATAAATAGATAGTTTGTTAGTTATTTAGAACTAACGTTCATAGAGCTTTTAAAGATACATACTTTGTAATATTGTTCAGTAATCAATACAATATACAACTTCAGTGACATAATTCTTGTTCTTGTTCTTTAATCTTTCTACATTCTTGATATTTTGGGATCTAACAAAGAAGGTAATATTACCTTATCCAAAGTAGCTCATGTTTCTGGTTTGAAACATAACCTGTTAAGTGTAAGTCAACTATGTGATTCTAAGATACTAGTTGTATTTGATGAAAAACACTGTTACTTATTCTCTGAAACAGGTGAAGAACTATGGAGAGCTGACAGAAAAGGTAATTTATACATGACGAATTTTACGTCCAAAGATGGTAAGGAAACTCTTTGTCTAATCTTCAAAAAGAGTGAAATTGCTTGGTTATGGCATCATAAAATGTCTCACTTGAACTTTGACAATCTTGAAATGCTGGTAAAACATAATCTAGTGAATGGCCTCCCAGAGGTACACTTCCAGAAGGATCACCACTGCCCTGCATGTGAAATGGGCAAGATAAAAAGAGCATCTCACAAAACCAAAAGTGATCATTCGTGCACTAGACCTCTGCAACTGCTACATGTTGACCTCTGTGGACCCATCGCAATTCATATCTTGTCTGGTAAAAAGTATATCTTGGTGCTAATAGATGAATTTTCCAGGTATACATGGCTTGCTTTTGTGCGTCAAAAATCCGAGGTGCCAATTGTATTAAAGAATATGTTGACTAGAATACAAGTTATTCTACACCAGAAAATACAGCAGCTGCGAAGTGATAATGGTACAGAATTCAAGAATTCCAAGCTTGACGAATACCTTGTCAAAAATGGAATTACCCAAAACTTCTCTGTTGTACGCACTCCTCAGCAAAACGGTGTAGTAGAAAGACGCAACAGAACATTAGTGGAAGCAGCCAGAACAAAGCTTGCACCTTCTGGACTTCCTATCCATTTTTGGGCAGAAGCAGTAGCTACAACATGTTTCACTCAGAATCGTTCCATCATAATCAAGAGGCATCTCAAAACCTCTTATGAGCTAATAAATAAGAGAAAACCCTCTGTCAAAATTTTCCACATTTTTTGGCTGCAAGTGTTTCATTCTGAATGATAGAGAAAAACTTGGCAAGTTTGATAAGAAATCTGATGAACCAAATTCTTGGGATACTCGTTAAATTCAAGAGCTTTTAGGGTTTTTAATTTAAGAACTAAGACTGTCATGGAAAGCATAAATATTGATTTTGATGATCAAACTCAATTGACTTCTAAATATTCTAATTCAGAACTCAAACTTAATACTGTTACCTCTAATTATCTTTCAGGTTCCAGAGAATCCAAGATTGATGCTCTATTTGATGATTTTCTAGGCGAAGAAATACCTTCAGAGCGAGTACCCAATAACCCACCCTTGAATATTCCTGAAGTACTTCAAGCTTCTGGAATCACTCTCTCTGGTCCTGTATCATCAAATAAGAGTCCAACGGTAACCTCTGCACCTCCAGTTTCATCATATTAATGTCCAGAGATACCCGTTGAGCCTTCATTTGAGGGGGAGATTTTAGGTGCTTCTCCAGATCCAGAACCTATTCCAATATCAGATGAGGTTATTCAATCTTCGGATACAGAAGTTCAAGCTCAACAGATACCTCAAACGAGGATGAAAAGATGGGCAAAGTCTCACAATCCAGATCTAATAATTGGAAGTCCATCTGAAGGGGTTAAAACCAAATCTGCAACTGCCAATGAAGCCTTCTTTGTAAATTTTCTGAGCATGATCGAGCCAAAGAAGGTTCATGAAGCTTTACAAGAGCCAAGTTAGGTGGAAGCTATGCAAGAAGAGTTGCTTCAATTTGAAAGAAACAAGGTATGGAACTTAGTACCTCTGCCTAAAGACAAAATAGCCATTGGTACTAAGTGGGTATTCAGGAACAAGAAGGACGAAGATGGTATTGTCGTAAGAAACAAGCCAAGATTGGTGGCTAAGGGCTATTTTCAAGAAGAAGGAATAGACTACGATGATACATTTGCCCCTATAGCAAGACTTGAAGCTATAAGATTATTTTTAGCTTTCTCAGCATACAAAAACTTTAAAGTATATCAGATGAATGTTAAATGTGCATTTCTGAATGGAAATCTCAAAGAAGAAGTGTATGTTGACCAACCTCTTGGATTTGAAGATGCTAGACATCCAGAACATGTATATCTTTTGGATAAAGCTCTATACGGATTAAAGCAAGCACCAAGAGCCTGGTACGAACGATTATCTACGTATCTGATCAGTCATTCATATGAGAAAGGTAAGATCGATACCACGTTATTCATCAAAAGAGGCAAAGGTATGTTAACCGTTATTCAAATATATGTGGACGACATTATATTTGGTTCTACTCATCAGTCAGAAGTTGATCTGTTTTCAAAACTGATGAAAAAGGAATTTGAAATGAGTATGATGAGAGAATTAACGTTCTTCTTAGGACTCCAAGTCAAACAAACTGCCTCTCGCATTTTCATAAATCAAGCCAAGTATGATTCTGACATGTTAAAGAAATTCAAACTTCAAAATTCCACCACTATAAAACTCCTATTTCTCCTAGCACGAAACTTGATCCTGATCCCTCAGGGAAATCAGTTGATGTTACAAGCTATAGAGGTATGATCGTATCACTTCTATACTTAACTGCAAGTAGGACAGATATCATGTTTGCCACTTGTCTCTATGCGAGATTTAAAGCAAATCCAAAAGAATCTCATATGGCTGCTGTAAAAATAAATTTTAGATAGCTAAAACTAACTCCGTTACTGGGTCTCTGGTATCCTAATTGCATATACTGACTCTGATCATGCAGGATGTAAGTTAGATAGAAAAAGTACCTCAGGTAGCTGTCAACTTCTGGGCAACAAACTAAGAAGTTGGACATCCAAGAAACAAAACTGTGTTTCAACATCTACAGCAGAAGCCGAATATGTTGCTGCTGCTAGTTGTTGTTCCCAAGTATCTGGATGAAAACTCAACTCAGAGACTATGGTCTGGTGTACGACAAGATACCCATCCTATGTGACTCAGAAACTTCTATTGTAATTACTGAAAATCCAGTTCAGCATTCAAAGACCAAGGATATTGATGTAAGGTATCATTTCATTAAGGATCATATGGAGAATGGGACAATTGAAATGTACTTTGTCTCCACTGATTATCAACTTGTTGATATTTTTACAAAAGCTCTGGATGAAAAGCGATTCAATTTTCTGATTAGCAAGTTGGTTATGCTAAACATGTAATTATCTTAATTTCTATGGCCTTCATCGGATTACGTCAATTCACTTGTTCTGTATATCTCAATTTTCTTGTCATTTTGTGTGTTAAACAATAAATCAGAACCGCCCAAAAGCCTCTGGTCACTTCTGACAAATAACTCAGAAGCGCTCAGAAGCCTCTGGACACCTCTGTTTTTAAATGAACAATTGTTTTCACTTTTTATCCAAGTATAGACAGAGAGGGCAGCATAATTTGAAAAATCAAGGGGGAGCAACATACTCAAACGTCAAGGGGGAGCAACATACTCAAACTTCAAGGGGGAGCACATAGTGCAGTTTTTGAGGGGGAGCACAGACTTGTGCTATATCTTAAGGGACTCTCTTCAAAACAAGTCTGACAGATGTTAGCCGTCTTCTGAACCTCTCTTAAAAGTTTTTGTGAATTGGTTACTTCTGAATAACTCTTGTCGTCAAGGTTAATAAGAAATTTCAAATTCAACTAAAACTCTTCTGAAAAGACGTTTTCATGACAAAACTCTTGGTCTCAAAATGTTTTATATGACCAAAAAGCTATTCTCTGATTATGTCTTTCTATTGAAATTATTTAAATAAGTTACATCTAAATTTAACTCTTGCCTCCAATGTTAATTAGAACTTTCTTATTTCATTAAATTTCTTAAGAATTGCTATTCATAGAACTTAAAACTCTCATTTGGTACAAAACTGATTTATTTCTCCAAATGTCTGATTTAAATTTTTTTTAAAGAGAATCATTAATTTCAAAAATTATTCTTTTAATCCACAATTTTTTTGTTGATTAATTGATAATTTTTCTTATTAATTTCTTTTTAATTTTGTTGGGAATATTCAAAATATTTAACGCAGCACCGGTTATCATTGCAAGCCATCCAAAAACCTTTCAGTGCCTCATCACACTCATATACGCGCCTGTCATCAATTAATACACGCAAAAGATTCCTCCACGTGTCATTAATCGTCTGACTGCATGAGTGCACGCCTGCTTGCTTACGTCATTACCTATAAACCGTTTTGCTTTTCCCAAATCAAAAACCCCTCGATCCCCAAAATCACTCGAGTTCTATTTCTCTCTCATTATATAAACTCAAAAATAGAACCTCATCACTCTACTGCTCATCGTCTTCTTCCTCCGGCTACTAATCCTTTTGCTACCCTGCATTCTTAAGCTCTCAAAAACCCCCAAAATCTCTAATGGCAAACCCAACTGAAAACGTAAATGTGCAAGAAGAAGAAGGGCGACTAATCGGTTCAATGGCAGAAAGTGCCCCAATAATAAAGCTACCACTCAAAGCCAACAATGTGCAAGTTCTCCTCGATTCAAATACGTATCAAGAAGACTATAAGGTAATGATCGAGTTCTTGCAATATCATTCACTGAACCGAAACCTAACCCTAACCAACCCCAATGTGCCCGAAATCTATGTCCAAGAGGTATGGCAATCAATGTTTGTCGAGAACGAAGAAACCCTTTTAGGAAATTTCAACCATCCCACTGAACCTGAGAACACCGTCGAAATCCCTATCACAAAGAAGAAGATTGCTAAGTACTTCTATTTGCGTTTGTCTGCTATTGAAGTTGAAGGCCAGAAAGTACCAAATCCAGATCTTGAACAGAATCCTACACCTGAAATTTATAAAGTTCTTGGGATACAATGAAACACTCACCAAGCTGTCTGAATTCAAAAGGAAGCACCTGCCTCCCATGTGGAATGTGCTAGTTTCTATTCTCAACAAGAGTCTCACTTGCAAAATCGGCTCTCAAGACCAAGCCAGCAAGAATATTCTTACCATAATGTATGGAATGTACTTCAACAGGCCTTTGAATTATGCAAGTTTGATTTTTCAAGAAATGAAGGCTGCTGTTCACACCAAAGTTTCACATCAGAAGCAGGGCAAACCTCTTCCAGCACTGATGTTCCCAAGATTCCTCTCTCTCTTCACTTGCCCAGCCATAAGTTCTCTGAAAGCACCTTTCCTTCAGCCATTCTGCAAGATAGCTACAATGGGATCTCACAAGCCCACCATTGACAGAAGAGGCTATTCTTCTTTGAGAGAACTATCCAGGTATATGCTTAACCTTATTCCTCAAACCTCTCCTACTCTTATCTCTTATGGACGCTCTTTGGTATCCTCAGAACCGAGAATACCTACCCCAGAGCATTTAGAGCCTAATGTAGGAAGTGAGAGGTCAATTGAGAATGAGGCTGAAAAGAATTAGAGTGAACCACCGAGTGATTCTGCGGATCCTGATAGACTAATGCAAGAAGCTACAAAAGATGTCCATAGAGACACATATGTGCGAACCTCACCGAGTCCAACAAGGGTAACCACAACTGCTGAGGTAGATGCCAACACATCTCCTCTCATTGAAACAGGACAGCCCAGTCCAAACCACCCTGAAACCAACCGATCAGAGGATATCCTTCAATCCTCTGAATCAGGCACAGCCGGGGAAACCACATCATCTTAATCATCCTCTCAAAAGGGTGGTGATGAAAATATAAGAGTTCTATCGCCCCAGAACTCGCCACGACCTACACAATTCGTTGATGTCTCTGTGACCAACGACGCCTTAGGAAACGCAGAAGGTACGTCCATACCCTTTGATAGTGTAGAAGCTGAAGAATTCCCATCAGAGGGGTTACAGCATCATTGATAGGTATATCAGAATAGCTTCAAAAGAGACTGGGTTCTGAAGATATGCATATCTGAAGATAAAAGCTCAGAACTCAGAGAAAGACAGAAAACACCTAAGGCATAACTTCTGAAGTGCCAACTTCAGAAGTTCTGAAGGTTCTGAACATGTTTCTGAAGATACTTCTGAAGGTGCTTCTGAAGAAGTTCTGAAGAAGTTCAGAACTATTTCTGAACATGTCTGTCACAAATGTACTGTTAGTTTAGCATTTTCTTTTTTGTATAAATAGTTAGTTAGATAGTTTGTTAGATCTAACGTTTCATAATCTTGTAATACAGTATTGTAATATCTTTCATTTGATCAATACATATGACATTTGGCTATCAAATCTAATTCTATATTCTACTTACTTCATTATATTGATTGTTAAGGGTCCTAACAATTGGTATCAGAGCCAATTCATCTGTTCTTGAAGAAGATTTGTTGTCAGATCTGACAGTTCTTCTTGATCTACAAAATTCAAATTCAATACAGGTGAATTCTCGATCTTCTAACAATCAAAGATGTCTAAAGAAATAGTCTCAATCGGATCTGAAACGAAACCACCAACTCTCTTCTTAGGGAAATATCATCAATGGAGAATTAGAATGATTCAATTCTTGGATAACATAGATGAAGCTTTAATGCAATCTATTACAAATGGTCCACTAGAGGTATTTGTTGAAATTCCAGCAGTTCCAAGAACTGAATCCACTCCTGAGATCCCTGCTTCAAGAATTAAAAAGAGTCCAGGGATGTACAATGCAACAGAGAAAGCCCAAGTCAAAGTTGACAAAAGAGCTTTAACTCTGCTCACAATGGAAATTCCTAATGAAATTTTTAATAGGGTTGATAGTCTTTAATCAGCCAAAGCCATGTGGGATGAAGTAGAGGCTCAAATGCAGGGGAGTACCAAAGCACAGGCACAAAGGCTAAACATCTGTGTAGGTACTTATGAAAATTTCAGATACAAAGATAATGAATCTATTACTGATACATATAATAGATTCAATAACATTCTGAACGATCTAAGGAGAAATGGAGTTCAGAAATCAAATTCTGAAATTAACAATAAATTTCTGAATAATCTGGGTACTGAATGGTCAAGCTTCTCTGACAACATGGTCACTAGAAATATTTCTAGAAAGACAATTCATGATGTCTATGGGATTTTATTTCAACAAGAAGATAAAATCAAAGTTAGACAACATGAACAGAAAAAGGCAAATGAAGTTGCTCTGTTAAGCAAGAAGTTTAACAATTCTATGACCATGTCAACAAAGAAGACTGTTGATATTCCTGAGGTTAAGGTTTGTGATGGTGATGAATCGGATGAAGAACTCAAGAGAATTTCTGATAATATTGCCTTCATGAGAAGACAGTTCACACATAGATATAATCAAAAATATCAGAACAAAGCAAGAATTGAAACTGGACCTAAGAAAGGTCAAGAAACTGGTCAAACTGAAACAACTGAACCAGCAAGATGCTTCAATTGTGGCAAACCTGGGCACTATGCAAGACAGTGCAAGATGCCTAAAGTAAAAAACTCAGGTTACTATGAGAAGAAGCATGCATTAGCAAAGAAAAAAGAAATCAACCCTGCTCTAATTACAAAGTATGAGGAAGACTGGTTGAATTGGAGTGATGGAGAAGAAGATGAAGAAGTGGCACACTATGCAACAAACTGCTACATGTGTCAGATGGATTCTAAAGAAAAACAACAAGCTGACACAGAGGTATTATCTTCATCTTCTGAATCAAAGTCTGAAAATAATTTCTCCTCTGAACTAAATTCTGAATTAAATTCTGAACATAATCATGATTCTGAAACAAAAAATCAAGTTCAAAACATGTTTTCTGAATTTGAAATATTAAGGAACATAATCAAGGTTGAAAGAATGTTAGTGAATCAATTTAGAGCTGAAAGTCAGATCTATAAAGAAAATTGTCAAGAAGCTGAACAAAATCTTGAAAAGATTTCTGAAGAAAAAGTTTCTTTAAAAGAAAAATTGGACAATTTACAAAAAAAGATAGTTAATGAGAAATCTGAAAAAGAGATCTTAAGTATTAAAATGAACTTTCTGAATCAAGAAAGAATTGATCTGTACAAGAAGATTAAAGAACTTGAAGATTTAAATTTCAAAAGAGGACAAACTGAGCAAACTCTGAATATTTTAACAAACCAGGCTCAGAATTCAAAATTTTATAATATTAAAGCTGGTCTGGGATATAATGATAATCAAATTCTGAAAAGGCACCTGCAAATTTATATGATTCCTCAAAAATGAAAATTTTTAATGAAACAAATGTAGGTGTTATCCCTAAACCAGTGAATTTTTCTCTGCCTGAAAGGATACCTTTTATTAAATCAGAGACTTTGTTTTCAGATGAAGTTCCTCTAAAGTCTGATGAATCAAAAATTAAATCTGAAGATTGTTCAGAAATAAATTCAGAGATAAATTCTGATTTCAAATCTGAAGTTACTTCAGAAAATATTTCTGAGAATATATCAAAATCTGAAGAAAAGTATGATGAATTTTCAGAAGCTGACTCCTTAGAAGATGCTGATGAAAATTCCAAAATATTTTTTGATGATTCTGATAATGTGTCTACTACTATAAAAGATTCAAGTATTTTTGCAAAAAGTATTACTCCCAATAAATTTTCAGAACTTATGAATGCTTCTGACTCAGAAGATGAAGATGATCAAATGATGCAAGTTATTGACAAAGATGGTAATCTTGTGTATAAACTACAATCTTCTATGACTGAAGGAGATAAACTAAAATCTAGTTTTGTCACATCTTCTGACTTTAACATCAGAGTTAAAAATTTTGAGCAAGGTCAATCTTCAAAATCTGCTTCAAACATTCAGAAAATTAACTCAATTGATTCAGAGATAAAATCTAAAAAGCATAAAAGAATCTCTTATACTAATCCTCATTTTTTGTCTGTTTCAGAGTTGTCCACTCTAGTTTGGAGAAAGAAAGGAGAAAGACTATCAAATACAGACAAATTATATAGTTTTCCTGCTTTACAAAAATGTGTTGTACCAAAGATTAATACAGTGAATAAAAAGCCTTTTGTTGATAAATCAAATGTTATTAACTCTTCTATGTCTTCTGCGATTGTTAATACTTTAAAGAAACATATTCACTGTATTACTTGTGGTCATCATAATTTTCATATAATCTCCAAGACTAACAAAAAGATTTTGATAAATTCTATTCAAAAATGTTCAGCTATATTGACAAATAAGCTTAAAAATAAAATTAAAAAGAAAAAGCAAAACAAAGTTAAAAGTTCTGAATCAAATTCTGAATTGAAAAATCTAAAGGCTAAGTTCAGAACTTCTAAATTTTCAACTAATATCAAAGGACCCATTCAGGAATGGGTACCTAAATCTCAATAATCTCTTTTGCAGATATGTCATGTGTGGGTCTTAGATTCCGGATGCTCAAGAAACATGACTCCTTTCAAAGAACTCCTAACTGATTATCATGAAAGATATGTAGGAACAGTTAGTTTTGGAAATAATGCAAAGGGATTTGTGAGAGGATATGGCACATTCAAAAAGGGAGAAGTGACAGTAATGAAGGTTTTTTATGTTGAAGGTTTAAGACATAATCTTTTCAGTATTAGTCAATTCTGTGACAAAAATTGGAAAGTGAATTTTGACATAGATTACTGTCATGTACTGAGTACAGCAAATAAAAATGAATTAACTGCCTACAGAGATGGAGATATCTACACAGCAACTTTTACTGCCTCAGGTCAACTGCAAGGTGTATGTAACATGTCTACATCAATGAGAAATGATAGCTGGCTTTGGCATAGAAGAATGTCACATCTGAACTTCAAAGCCATTTCTGAACTAGACAAACATCACTCAGTTAGAGGTCTACCCAAGATCAGATTTGAAAAGAACACTCTTTGCTCTGCTTGTGAACTAGGGAAAATAAAGAGAAGTTCCCATCCTCTAAAAATGCTATCTTCATGCAAAGCTCCTTTAGAAATGTTACACATGGACTTGTGTGGACCAATGAAGACACAAAGCATGGGAGGAAAGAAATACATCCTGGTTATAGTTGATGAATATACAAGATATACATGGATTGAATTTCTTAGGCTCAAATCTGAAACCTCTGAAAAGTTGATACCTTTTCTGAAGAAAGTTCAAGTTCTTCCTCAACTACCAATTCAAAAGATCAGATGTGACAATGGAACAGAATTTACTAATTCTACACTTCAGAATTTTTTGGAATCTGTTGGTATTTCTCATAATTTTTCCGCTGCAAGAACTCCTCAACAAAATGGGGTACTTGAAAGAAAGAATAGAACTTTGGTAGAGGCTGCAAGAACTATGCTTGCATATTCAGAACTTCCTCTGTCTCTTTGGGCAGAAGCTATTGCTACTGCATGTTTTACTCAGAACAGAACCATTCTTAACAGAAAATTTCTTAAAACTCCTTATGAATTGCTAAAACAAAGAAAACCCTCTATTGATTATTTTAAAAATTTTGGTTGCAGGTGTTTTCTAAAGAATGATACTCCACAGCATATAGACAAATTTGCACCAAAAGGTGTTGCTGGGATATTTGTTGGCTACTCTCAAAGATCTAAAGCATATAGAGTACTTATCAAGGGAACACAAAGGATCATTGAGACTACAAATGTCAGATTTCATGAGCCAACATTGACTTCTGAACAAAACAGTTCAGAACTCGTACATAACCTAGTTTCTGAAAGTTTGGACTCCGAAAACAATAAGAAATCTTTTTCTAAGTCTCAAAAGACAAATCTAGATGAATTGTGTAAAGACTTATTTGACATTTCTGTAAATGTTTCTGCAGATTATCAGAATCCTTCTCTTCTCAGAAGTTCTAATGATTCAAACATTTCAGAAATACAAACTCCAAGCACTTCAGCTCCACCCTCTCAACCTCAAATACAGAACATTCAACTACTGAACATATACATTCAACTTCTGAACCAATTCCTATTCATTCAGAACAAATTCCTATAAATTCTGAACAAGTTCAACCAACTTCTGAACCCGATTCAGAAATTCCATATC
The DNA here is from genome assembly GCA_036898165.1 of Silybum marianum. Classification (NCBI taxonomy): domain Eukaryota; kingdom Viridiplantae; phylum Streptophyta; class Magnoliopsida; order Asterales; family Asteraceae; genus Silybum; species Silybum marianum. The sequence continues at coordinate 20,376,751 of CM072533.1, read as the reverse complement.
TTTCAGAATTTATTCCTTCTAAATTTGAGAATGTACATAATGTTCCTTTTGAGGGGGAGACTTCAGATTTACATTCAGTGATCAATCATGATACTGACACTCAAGCAATTATTGATGACTATGACTCTTTGAATAATGTCTCATCTGTTCAACCACTACCAAATGTGAACAAATGGACATCAAGTCATCCAGTACATCAAATAATTGGAGATCCATCAAAAGGTGTACAAACAAGATCTACAACCGCAAATGAATGTCTGTATGTGAATTTCTTAAGCAATATGGAACCCAAAAAGACATATGAGGCACTTCAGGATCCAGACTGGATTCTAGCTATGCAAGAAGAGTTAAATCAGTTTGAAAGGAACAAAGTCTGGAGATTGATACCAAAGCCTAAAGGAAAATCAATCATTGGCACTAAATGGGTCTTCAGAAACAAAAAAGATGAAAATGGTATTGTTGTAAGAAATAAGGCAAGGCTTGTAGCAAAGGGGTATTGCCAACAAGAAGGCATTGATTATGATGAAACATTTGCTCCTGTTGCTAGACTAGAAGCAATTCGAATATTCCTTGCTTATGCTGCTCACAAGAACATGAAGGTCTTCCAAATGGACGTTAAATGTGCATTTCTGAATGGTATTCTTCATGAAGAAATTTATGTTGAACAACCAGAAGGATTTGTAAGCAAAGAATTTCCAAATCATGTTTATATTTTGGATAAAGCCTTATATGGTCTCAAGCAAGCACCAAGAGCATGGTATGATACTCTTACAACTTTTCTTCTGAATTCCAAATTCAAAAGAGGTACTGTTGATACTACCTTATTTCTGAAAAAGGAAGATGATGATCTGATATTAATACAAATATATGTGGATGATATTATATTTGCTTCTACTAATCCAAAATTTTGTAGAAATTTTGAGAAAATCATGCAAACAGAATTTGAAATGAGTATGATGGGAGAGTTGACATTTTTCCTTGGTCTTCAAGTTAAAAAACTTCCCACTGGCATATTCATTAATCAATCTAAGTATGTCTCTGACTTACTTAAGAAGTTTGACATGACTAATTGTTTAAGTATTCAAACTCCAATGGCCACTGCAACTAAGCTAGAACCTGATTTGAATGGCAATTCTGTTGATCAGAAAAAGTACAGAGGCATAATTGGATCTTTGCTTTACTTAACTGCTAGTAGACCAGATATAATGTTTGCTACATGTATTTGTGCCAGATATCAAGCTAATCCTAAGGAATCTCACCTTCTAGCTGCAAAAAGAATACTTAGATACCTAAAAGGTTCTCCTTCATTGGGACTTTGGTAATCTAAGGATTCTAATTTTGAGTTAACAGCATTTACAGATGCAGATCATGGTGGTTGCAAATTAGACAGGAAAAGCACTTCTGGATCAAGTCAGTTTCTGGGTGATAGACTAGTTAGCTGGTCTTCAAAGAAACAAAATTGTGTTTCTACCTCTACGGCCGAATATGTAGTTTCGCAATATGTTGCTCACAAGTAATCTGGATGCAAATCCAACTAAAAGACTATGGTTACACTTTCAAAAAGATTCCTTTGTATTGTAACTCAAAGAGTGCCATAGCCATCACTGCCAATCCTGTTCAGCATTCAAAAACCAAGCACATTGATGTAAGATATCATTTTATCAAAGATCATGTGGAAAAAGGTAATATTGAAATGTTTTTTGTTCAGACTGATTATCAGTTAGCTGATTTATTTACCAAGGCTCTTGATAAAACACGATTTAATTTTTTGGTAAGTAAATTGGGCATGATGAATATGTCTTTGTGAGTATGAACCACAATATTTTTTTGTAGGTTATATTCTCAAAAAAAAATTTCTCATTTCTCTAACACTTGTATCTTTTTGTGTTAAAATGTGCATTATTCAAGGGGGAGAATCATATTTGTTTTTTGTTCAAAAGGAAGTGTTTCTAGAAAGTTGAAACCCAGTCTTACACACCAACACTAAGAAAACTGAACAAACTTCTTAGATAAAATTGTTTTCATTGTTCAAACCTACTTCTGAACTTTCAAAAAGATTTATATTGTTCAGAAGTTTGTAGTTTTAAATGATTTTTGGATGATTAAAGACATGAATGTTTAGTTCTGAACTAAATGTTCTAGTTCTGACGTTCTTCTGAACTATTCTTTTCTTCAAACTTCTGAACTTCTTCTCAGAAGTTATGAACTACTTCTGAAGTTTTTGAATTTTTTCTCAGAACTTCTTTTCCCGTTGGATTTTTTCATTTACGCGTGTGCCACGTGTTTTAATCTCATTGGCCAATCTTTAAACACACGTCGCTTAAACGGTTCACCTATCCAAAATAAATGATGATTAGTTGTCTAATCTCGAGTGCTTTTTGGCCACGTGTCATTAGAACATATAATTTGAACGTCTAAATTCATTCTTTCTTCATCTTCTTTATTTTTTTTTCCCGATTTCTGTGTTCTATACTCATCAATCTCATTCGACTTTCTGTTTCTAATCAACAATGTCGTCTTCGAATGTCTTGGCTTCTACTTCTTCAAGTATCAATGGTAGCAATGGATCTTCAGGAAAACAAAAATTAATGGTGGGACAGATTGAAATTCCTCTGAATGATGATCAATCAATCCAGGATACAGCTACAAATGTGATTTCTCAAGCCGGACCTTCAAACCCTAACTCTAGCCCTAACTTGCGAACTGGTAAATTTGGGGAAACTGAAAAGGCACCCATAGAGGTTGCTTCTGGATCAAATGCTGTTTCTAGTGAATCTCAAACTCCAACTGAAGGTAGTGATTTCTCAAAATTGTATGTTCCTGCAGATAAATTACTTGAAATCAAAAAGAACAACTGTGCCCTAAACTTTAAGTCTACAGATTTCAATGAGGATCAAATGATTTTGATTGAAATTCTGAAACATCATCCCTTAAGAACCCTTCTCTCAAGAAAATTCTCTGTTCCTGCTTCTTACCTACAACAGTGGTGGTTTTATGCTGAGGTAGATGAATCTGAAGATGTGATAGTGTCCTATGTTCATTCTTCAAAGGTTTGTGTTTCTGTGGATGATATAAGAAATCTTCATTACTTATCCAAAGCAGATGAAGTTCTTGGGAAAACTTCATATGATCCTATTCCGACTTCTTCAGAAATGATTTCAGATTTTATGAGTTTGGGTTACTCTGAACACTTGAATGTTTTAAGCTCATTCAGAAGAAAATGTTTGCCTCGTATCTGGTATTGCCTGTTTTCTATTCTGAATACATGTTTATCTGGGAAAAGCTCAAGTATGGATCAAGCATCAACAAATGGGAGAATTATTTTTCATGGTGTTGCTTTCAATAAGCACTATGATTAGCTTCTCTTATCTTTGAAGAAATGAAGACTGCCATCTCAAAGAAATCCACTTTCAACTACATTCCTTTTCAACGATTCTTCCAATCCCTTATCAAAGGAGCAATGAAAGCAGAACCCGCTATTCCTACACTGCCACATGAGGTACATGTTCCTATCTTCTCTATGGATAACCTAAGATCACCTAACCCAAAGGCTCAATTTCCAAATGCTATTCCACTGCCATCACATCTTATTGAACTTATGAAACATCCAAATAGGATTGTGAGTGAGTATTTAGAATCAATGGGATTACCTGCACCAGTGATCCCTTCCCCTGATTCCAACCAGAGTGGTGAGAATGTGAGGGTGTCTAGAATTCATAAGAAGAGTGGGGAGACTGTTCAAGGGGGAGAACAATCTCATGGTGTGAAGAGGAAAAATGTGAATGAGAGAGTGGGTAGAAGAGTAAGAAAAAGAACTGAGGAGGGGAGAACACAGATAAAAGACAAACAAATCTGTGAACCAACTGTTACAAGCTGGGTACCCACATTATCTATTATTCCACAATCTTTGGTGGATAATATTGAAAGAGCCAGTGAGCCCATGGCAACTTCGTTTAACCCCCCCCCAACCACTCATCTTTCTCTCAACAGTTAGATGTTTCATTAACACATATGGGGCAAGCAGCTTATAATCCATTAGGACCCCATTTGGAGGTTCCTTTTGTTGAAAATGAAGGAAATATGTCCCCCCTTCACTGCTTTGAGCACAATGAGTCTGAGAGTCCACTCAACATTGAGCCTTCTGAACCACTTAATGTGGCATCCATTCACACTAGCACACATCTTTCAGATGTCCATAAGCAAAGTGTTTGTCACATTGCCTCAACAACCATAGATATTCCAATTTCTGGATATCAAGGATTGGTTGGAAGCCCTGGTGGAGTGAACATCACAAAAGCTCCATTTAAAGAATCATATGTGGTTCATGATGCCTTCGTGGCTCATACAGGCCAACCTTCTTCTGAAGGATTGTCAACAAGGCCATCTGTTAGTCTTGGTGTTTTTCCCACATCTTCTGAATTCTCAGAATTCAAGGATTTCTGTACTTCTGAATTTGCAAAGATTCAGAAGGACATATTGGAATTGACGGATTCAACCAAAAAGGTGATGGAGGATAGATTACAAAAGCATGGGGAGGATGTCATCCTTAAGTTGAACAGTTACCAAGTTCAGACTTCGAATGATCTGAAATGTTTTCAGCAAGCACTGTTAAATGCTTTTTCTGAGGTTTCTTCTTCAATTTCTTCTCTAAAGTCTTCTAAGCGCTACTTCTTCCACAACACAACCAGAGTCTTCTTCTTTTGCAACTAAGGAAGATATTGCTCAGATTGTATCTCAACTAACTTCTATTCAGAACTCTCAGGCTAATCTTAGCTCTAGGCTATCTATTCTTGAATGCAGACCTGTTTCAGATACTTCAAAGAGATGTCTTGATGATCAGCTTGCTGATAATCAAGAGGGGGAGAAGCGACAAAGGGTATCTGAATCAGAACCAGAAGACATGGAAATTGTACAAGTACAAACTTCTGAAAGACCTTCTGAAGGTGTTCAGAATGTTCAAGAAATGGAATCCGTACAAGTACAAACTTCTGAAAGACCTTCTGAAGGTGTTCAGAATGTTCAAATTATGGAGTCTTCAAGAGTTTCTGAAGCAATTTATGATATCCTATCTGCTAAACAAGAAAAACAAGTTTCAGATGATTCTGAAGAACAAGCAAATGAAGGATATCAAACAGAAAAGGTGGATATTGATTCTGAAGGTTTTCTAAGCTCTGATAAAAGTGATATTATTCCTGATTCAGATGAAGAAATGATAAGGGAGTATTTGGCGTTTGAAGATGTTATTGGAGAGCCTAGTGATCTCTCAGATGTCATTCTTTTTGAAGATGATGCTTCTGAAGTTAGTATGGGAGAAAGTTCTGAAGCTATAAAAAGACTTGGTAGTGTGGAAGCCACAAGAATCTATAAATAAAGTCTACAAAAAGGTCTCTGAAGATCTTTGGAAAATTCTGAGCGATTTTTGCTGGAATCAAGTCTTCTTCAATGAGCCTAAAAGTCTGAAAAATAGAATCCTAGATGAAAGGTTTTATGTGGTAAGAAAGTTTGTAAATCAATTAGATGAAAGCTTTGAAGTTGATTTTGATCTGTCTCACATGGGAGATATGGAGATTGCAGATGAAATACTCATGGTATTTTCTGAAAAGATTGAAGTCAGAGTTCGTCCTTGCATCATTATTCCAAAGTTTGACTTACCTCTTCTTGAAGAACCAATTCTGGATCAAATTTATGAAAAAGAAGATATATTTCAATATGGAGAAGATTACTTGATGTTTCCTGAAGAAAATTATGTTAATATGTTCAGAAGTAATCTAAGAAATGCAACTCTGGAAGATTTTGTAGATGGTAATTTGTCAGAAGATCAAATCTCCAAGATAAGAACTTATGTTCAGAACCATGGTATTCAGAATCTGAATGACTCTACTCTCATCAAAAGGATCAGATGTATCACTAAAGTAGTTGAAGATAATTTGATAATTTACAGATTTGGGGTAGAAAGAAGAGATGGGTCACTTTCTAAATTTACTCAGCATGATCTTTACAAGCTCAGACTTCAAGACAAGCTGAATGTACTCCAATTCTGTGTTACCAGAGGTGAAGTAGAGATGGTTTTTGAAATAAGGAGAATCCTTGGCATCTATATCAGGAATATTATCAAGCATGATTTCCAGTTGGCCTTGGAACATGGCTTATCAAAGATTAATCTTTTAGAACCTACAAATCTCTCTACTACAGCTTTGAAAAGATTTTTCACCAACCCAGATATTGGATTCAGATATTCAATAAATAGAAACAAAACTTTCTTAGCCTCAGATATTCCAAAATATTCAACCTCTTCTCTGAATTGGTTTCTGAATTATTCTGAAAATTTTGTTGATGATGTCAACATCAGAGAAGAAATTAAATACTTAATCAAAGAAAGGATTCATTTCAGAGAGAACATCAGAAGAAGTTTTTTAGCTGGTCACAAGGAGATAAACAACCTCAGAAGAGAAGATTTCTGGTTAAGCAATACTTATGACTTTCAAGTTCATACTAAAAAGCAAGATCTGTAAGAAATTCAGAAATTCTCTTTGAACATTAGAAGTCCAGAATTTTCTCAAGAGTCAAGGGATAAAGGGAAAGAAGTTATCTCTGAATCTGTTCCTGAAGATGTTGATCAAGCAATTCCAGCAACTGTAGAAGAAGAACAACAGATTAAAAGAATCAAAGAAAGTGACTTTACCATGTTTCTTGAATATTTTCATCCAGAAATGTTCATGGAATATGAACAAAAGTTCAACTACATTGATTGCTGGATTCAGAAATCCTTTGGCTGGAAACAATGGTATTCAGATATCATTAGAAAGTTAAGAATTCCTCTTATTGAAGCCAGAAGTGAAAGCCCAATTGTCAAGGTGATAAATGCAGATTTGAAGTCAAAGAACAATTACAAGTATGCATTTTTCACTGTTGAAAGACAAAATGGAGAAGTATCAACATTTTCTGAAGCTGATTTCCAGAATGTGCACCTCAGAGATTTAATCAGAGTATACAAAAGTCTCTATCCTTTCCATGACTCAATCACCAAATTCAGAAAATCCTTTCCTGTGATCAGAGATGGGCTATACAGAGAATTCATTTGGGCTGCAAAGACTGATTTTCAAGTTGCATATGTTCTTAATAGAGATCAAGTTCATCTGAGCAGACCAAATCTGAATTTACCAGAGATTCCAAACTTGAAGAAAAGCACTTTATTATTGCATCCACCTGGCTTTGTATGCAAATGCTTCAATGAACTACTCTTTATGAGATTTGAAGAATTTCACAAATGTTGCAATGGAACTCTTATGGCTATCAGAGATAGATTGGTTAAAAGACAAAACAAAAGACCAAGGAAATTATCTAATGAAGATTGGGAAAAGCATAAGATACTTGCCAAAGAAATGATAAGAATTGCAGAACTATTATTGGAGTATAGAAGTTTAATTCTGAAGGATGTAAGAGAGATACTTAATTTCTGGAAGTATGACTTAAACTTTTGAAGCTAAGGGGGAGATTGATAGGTATATCAGAATAGCTTCAAAAGAGACTGGGTTCTGAAGATATGCAGATCTGAAGATAAAAGCTCAGAACTCAGAGAAAGATAGAAAACACCTAAGGCGTAACTTCTGAAGTGCCAACTTCAGAAGTTCTGAAGGTTCTGAACATGTTTCTGAAGATACTTCTGAAGGTGCTTCTGAAGAAGTTCTGAAGAAGTTCAGAACTATTTCTGAACATGTCTGTCACAAATGTACTGTTAGTTTAGCATTTTCTTTTTTGTATAAATAGTTAGTTAGATAGTTTGTTAGATCTAACGTTTCATAATCTTGTAATACAGTATTGTAATATCTTTCATTTGATCAATACATATGACATTTGGCTATCAGATCTAATTCTATATTCTACTTACTTCATTATATTGATTGTTAAGGGTCCTAACAATCAGGATAAACCACTTACCGGAGTTTTCCTACTCCCAAAAGGTAAGCACATTGTGTTCAGCTCCCAATCCTCTGATGATAGGGAAAAAGTTGATCCAATCAGAACATTCGAAGAGGTGTTTATCAATGATAGCCCTCGAAGACAGGTTGGAAGTCCCTCCACGCTCAACGTCAAAACAGGCGTGAATGAGAGCCTCTCTGAACGCGAGAGACAAGGGGCCCCATGTGTTGGGGATGCACCGGTTACCTCTTCTGAATTTATCACCAATGCAGCGTTCCAGGCATTTGGTGATAAAATTCAGAGATCTGTGGAGGATCTAAAACTTTTCCTCGAGTCCCATCAAACAACGCTCAACGATCTTAAGAATGCTCAACTTGCCCAGACTCAAGCTCTGGAAGCGTCTGCCTCTAAATACTTCAATCAACTAGACGCAGAAATCAAGGCAAATGCAGAGGCAATCTTTCACATTTCTGATGACATTCAGACTCCAGAGGTCACAATATCTGCAAATGTGTATGGATCCTTCGTTGCTGACATCAAGAAACTCATTGATGTTGTGATCCCTTCAGAAGCCTCTAACTCCACTTCCTCGCCCTTAGTTCGTAAATCAGATATGGCTATCTTCCAGAAAACTATGATGGACAGATTCAATGCACTGACTGCCAAATATGTTTCTAAGACCAATTCCAGTTCCATGAATTTGGATCAGAAGGTCCTTAGAAACCTCTGTTTCAAAATTGTCATCTGTGGTCAGCTCTCTGTCTGCAGATTATGAAGAAAAGAAGAAAGCCAAAGAGGCCAGAGCATGCAAAAAGGCAGAGTTGAAGCGAAAGAAGTCTGAGGATCAGGATCCTGATTCTCAGAAGGGGGAGAATACATCCAAAAAGGCAAAAGTTGGTGGCGCTGAAACGACTAAGCCTCAGGATAAAGGTAAAACTCCTGCCGTTACACCCTCTGAACCACCACCATCCAAACGAACCCCCCTTACACCAACTCTACTAGCCGTAAACTCTGGCCCACTTCCCAAAGATCCGGATATGGCTAAGTTCATTCTTGAGCTTCTGGGAAACACAAGAAAGCCACAACCTCATCCTTCACAATCGCAGCCATCAAAATCCCCCGAACCTCAAAAAGATCAACCATCAAAATCCCCCCAACCTCAGAAAGATCAATCAATCCCCTCTTGTGCCAGAACTAGAGAATTCTCAGCCGCTCAAAATCCAAATCCAAAACCCTCTGACTCTGTCCTTGAACAACCCAATGTTCAAGAAGCTGAACATAAAGCTAAAGCTGAAGAAGATAAAGCCAAGGCTGAAGCTGATAAAGCCAAGGCTGAAGCTGATAAAGCTAAGGCTGAAATTGAAAAGGTCAAGAGAGAAGAATCAAGCAAAAGAAAGGCTGAGATCCAAGAAAAGAAAGATAAGTTGTGGAGGTTTGAACTTCCAACTTTGGAAATTAAGCACGGGCACATGTACGAAATCACATATCAGAAAGTCTTCTTAATGCTTCCTAACTTTGCCAATGACTATCATGTAAGCGATGAAGTCAAAACCAATTTCATGAGTCATAGGCAAGTAAGGAAAGAGACTTACTCAAAGGTACCAATCAAGAATATCTCTGGGATCAAGCATGTCAAATTTGAAAACACGGAGATTATGTACACAATCTATGAAGTGATTAGAGAAGACAACAACAAGTACTTCTTCTGTGATAATGATATGTTATCTATCAATCCTTCTGAGCTCATACCTCAGGAAAGATATATGAAAAATAAAATGAATCAAAAGACTGATGATCAGAACAAATTTGCCTTCTTCCGAATCATTGAATTCATGAAAGCCTTCATCAGGTAGACTTTCAAACGGGCCTAGATCACAAGGTAGTAAACTTGAGCATCTCTGCTCCCAAACGAAGACAGAGAGGACCTCTATCATCTGTCTGCTGGATAAGTGTTGACAGAACCTGAAGATGGCATTGTGTTTAAAAGACCATCCAAAAGAAGTTTCTTCAGAATCTTAGAGGCACATAAGTACTCTACAAGAGTTGTGCAAATTGTCAAGAGTTATGCATCTCTCCAGACTGATGACAGAAAAAAAGATAGAAGAGATACAGGCATAGCTAAATCTTAAAAGGTCAGAAAAATTACTGATCTGTTTCACAAGATTGTCACTTCTCACTCTAATGTTCCCTTCTAATCCAATATACGAAGCCCTTTATCAAGAATTCAAACACTTACATGATGCCCTTTATCAAGAATTCGAACACTTATACGAAGCCTTTATCAAGAATTCAAACACTTACACGAAGCTCTTTATCAAGAATTCAAACACTTATACGAAGCCCTTTATCAACAATTCAAACACTTACACAAAGCCCTTTATCAAGAATTCAAACACTGTTGACAAAGTGCTAGATGTTGCACCAACAGGATGTGGGAAGACTATATGTGCAGAATTTGCAATTTTACGAAACCATCAGAAAGGGTCTGATAGCATCATGTGTGTTGTGTACATCGCTCATGTTGAAGCACTTGCCAAAGAGCGATATAACGAATGGAAAAAGAAATTCGGAGATGGTCTTGATTTGAGAATTTAAAATTGTCTAAGGAAACAGCAACAGATTTAAAATTGCCTAAGGAAAAAATAATAGATTTGAAATTGCCTGAGGAAACAGCAACGGATCTGAATTTACTTGAACGAAGCTATTATTTCCACATTCTGGACTTCATACTTAGAGGGAGATTGTTAGACTGCATTCTGTGAAAAGTATGAACCAAAATATCACAAGTATCGAAGATCAGAAGTTAAGTCAAAAGCTAATCTTCTGACTTAAGTCATCTCAGAGGCGCCCAGAGACTTGAAGAACCTCTGGACTCTAACCGTTAAATCATACGCGCTTGTGATGACATGGCGATCACACTTTCCGTGCGTCCCTATACGTAACTGATTCTGTTAACTAGTATAGCTGACGTATCAATTCCTGATAGGCTAGATCGTTGACTTTTACTTTGTAATAGTATAAATAGATCCATTCTTCACTGTAATAGTTGACGATCTTGGAGAGAAATTGCGTTGTTCATTCATACGTATTGTAATTAAGTTCAAGGTTATTAATACGATTACTCAATTGTTCTTCAAGTCTGTTCTTACTGTTCTTACTGCTTATCATTACTGTTCAGTATTAATCATAGATCGACGTTGCTTCCGCTCATACTTTGTTATACGATCTGTTGATTTGATTATTAGAAAGGGATCTGGGTTCCAACAAGGAGATTCTGTGAAGATCGCTATATCAATCTTACGAGTTCGACTCCCCGATATCCACAATTGAACGCGTTAGTCGAGTAATAAAAACATTATCAATACTATCAAGAAACGACTCAGAGCAGCAAAAGGAAGATTGGTCGAAGAACACCCTACGGTATTATGGGTAAATCGTACGACGCCAAGGACTTCCACAGGATAAACACCTTTTTCCTTGGTCTATGGGTGCGAAGCTGTCTTACCCATTGAAACAAAATTGTCTGTCGCATGACATACCTCGGTCGAACATAACTTGATCAATCTCAATTACGACATTGATGATGTTAGTCCCGTTTAGGGTAATGGCAAGCAAGGAAGAAATTGTAGAGAGGGGGGAGTTGAATACATTTACACAACATTTTTCACTTTAAAATTCTTTAATATAAAATATCAAGAATTACACTCAGAAACAAATTGTTGCGGAAAAGAGCAGATAAAATCTATTCTAACAATCTAACACTTAGAAAACAAAAAAATAACTTAAAACACAAAGAAGTTATGCTACTGCCGATTTCAGCTACTCACTTAGAAGATCTCTCTTTCTGAAAAGATGATTTGCATGAGGACCCTTATTCTCCTTTTATATTGTCTCCATGCATTACATGCATGGGAACACTTGTCACAATATCATTTGTTAGTTGAGTTTCCTTTGGACAAAATATGGGGTGCCATACTTTATAGGTACATGTGAAATGACATGGTATTATTCATCTTTTCTTTAAGTCCTTTGTTGTCACATCAAGTTTTAGATAAGGACAAACTTAGGGGCCACGTTCTTCTAGTAGACAAACAAACCTTTGGATAATGTTTGTATCTAAAACTTGGATGCCATGTTCTTGCAGATATTGATGACAAGGAGATCTTCATAAATATCCACCAAAAGAGAAAATAGAACATCAGCCGAGGATATGTTAGAAAACATATCGGATGGTACTTCTTATCCGCGACTCGCCGTTTTCCTTTGATTTGTTCTTTCATCGGCGGAAAAAATAGCTGTATAGAAATCGGCTGATGAAAAGTCTGGTATTTTGATCGGAGGTCATATCTTCATTTCCACAAATGTTGATATGTTCCTTTTATTGGTCCCAAAGGAGTCTACAAGAGTTCAATGGATATAGAAACGATTTGTAGAAAGGGGGGGGGGTGTTGAATACAAACACAAGCTTTTTAATTTTTTAAATAAGTTTATATTGAATAAACAAATTTACAGTTGTAAGCGGAATTAAAAAAAAAGTATAAAACCTATTCTATTACAACTAAGAAATCACTAAGTTGATGCACAAGAAAATCATTAGAGGTTTAGGGAATAGAAAGTAGCATGCATGAAGATGAAGAAAAGTTTTTCATCTATTTATACCCGTTGCATTAAATGCAAAGCAAAAGGTATTTGCCACATGTCAAGTTTCTATTAGAGACTTTTCATTTGTCCAAAAGACAACCATTCTTTTGGTCGTATTTGAACAGTAACCAAATCAGATTTGATGGGGACTTAAGGAACATTTTGTACGTCCTTTTCTGACAAGGCGTGAAGGTTCTGACTTTTGTGCATCGAGGTTAAGATCAACTTTGATCTTACTGTATGGGCCTCACTTTGATCGCTGAACCAGAGATTTCAAGGATGAAGACTACTGAGGCTTTTGCAAGATCTCACACTTGTATAGATGACTGTTGCTATCGCTGAACCGCTTCAGGTCACTTAGCTAATCATCTCTTTCTTCAGCTTTGGTCTTCGACTTTTGCTGAAAGGTCTTGTTGTGTGAGAGTTGTTCTTTAGATCTTCAGGGATCGAATGTTGTTCCTGATTATTAACGATCACTGAACGTAGTCAGTGTATGCTATCGCTGATTTCTGAACACTATCCTATGTATGGAATTTTCACTAAGTATAAGAGAAATCATATTCAAACCACTGAAAGGAGTTTAGATCAACAATCTCCACCTATTTGATTATGATTAAGCAACATAGGAAAATTGCTTGAAGAGATTAGTATGGACTTAGAAATTTTTTGAGCGAAGATTTCTAATTACTAATCTATGAGATCTTTTTCAGCTAGTCTATTTATCTAAATTGAGTTTCATTTATAAGGATATGAAAGCACAATTTTTACAAGTAGAGGCTATAAAGTACATTCACTGATTAAATTACAAAGTGTAATGTCAATGAGTAAATAAGGTTTTTAAAGAAACTAGAACTCATATGTTCATTGTCCCATTACTATTTTCAGGAATCTTTTTAGTACACAGATGGAGTAGAGTACTTCATTATATTTCATTGATCATAAAGATTTGAAGAATTAATTACATTGAAAAATGAAAGTACAATTTGTAAGAGTAAAGTACAATACACTGAAATAAATTACAAAGGAATTGAAAAACAACGGAGACTAGTCAGAGAGTTTTTCTTTTCTTCTTCGTAATTCTTTCTCATAGATCTCCTTTTTAATGCATTTTTCACCATAGGTGAACAAGCAGTTATAGTACATGATCTTGATGAGTTTTAAAGGAGCCTTTTTGATCTCCATATTCCTAAGAAACCTTGTTTGCCCATCATTTCCTAGAAAGGCCATTCCTGCTTCAGGGAGAGTAGTGATTTCATTTTTTTTGTACTTTCTCGCTTTAGGGATAATGAGAAGGGCTAAGAGGTTGTCAAGGTCGAATTTAGTCTCATGTTCATTGTTAGAAGATGGACCTTCTTCAGCGTCGGACTTTGATCTTCTCTTATTGATTTTCTCAGGGACAGGAGGAACGCTGACATGTTCTGATATCCTTTGCAATAGCTGATAAGGATGCCTTTCTACTACACCCTTGAATTGAGATTTAGAATTTTGAATGGCATCTCTGATTTCTAACCATTCAGAGAATCCATAGAACTTAAGGAATTATGGTTCTTCTTCTTTGCTTCTATTATCTCTGAACATAGTTACAGTTATCTTCGGACCTCTTTTTCGATTGCGTCCTAAGATAGTTGCATGTGTTAATGTTGCAGAGGGAACGAAAATTTACCTTTTTGGTACACCATTCTAATTCAGCATCCTTTGGTTCTTCATTTTCCCTAGTTACGACTTATAGAAATTTTTCTTGAGCTATGATAGGATCAACTCTTAGGTTATCTCTGATCAGTTCCTTCTCAGCGAGTTCTGCAGCTACTCGCTTACTCTTTTCTTCTTCTTGTCTTTGACGATTTAGCCTTATTGTTTCCTTACTTGCAATTCTTTGAGAGACCTTGAGACTTTCTTGGGTTTGCCTTATTTCTCGGTCTCTTAGTCGTTGAGCTTCTAGAGCTTGTGCTCGTTCCTCAGGTGACAAAAAAGAAAATTCATCATAGAGTCTTATTGGGACGGGAGCTTCAGGAACAGAGGTACGAAAAGGAATTTTTACTCTGGCCAGTTAGAGGTTTCTTATGAAGTTTGCTCGTCTATGTTCTTCTTCTGGTTCAGGGAGGTTTGCCTATTTACATGCCTGTGAATTAGGCCTTCTTCCTCTTCAGATTCAGATTCAGATATGTACAAGAACTGATCTTCAGTGGAAGGTTCCCTCAAAAATGGAGAGTTCTTTGGGCGACAGAGATCACTGAGAATGGGAGAATCAGAGAGAGGTTCGTCAGAGCTGAAGTTTGGTGGAGAAAAGGACGGGTAAGTTTGATTTTCAGAGGGAGGAATATAAGTAACTTGAGGAAGGCATACCTCTGCAGAGTGCTCCCCCTCAGAAGATGTTGAAGTGGGATCGAGATCCATCACTTGCTTATTCTTCCCTGATGGATTTAACATTGGAAAATAAAGAAAATACACTTGATATTAACAACCATATGTATTGATTGAAGATATTGAAATACACTTGGAGGATTGATTATCACCGTGATCACAAATGTGTGTGTGGAAAGAGAGAGAGAGAGAGAGAGAGAGAGTATTCAAACGCTTACAATTAACAATGTATGAGATGTAACTTTATGTCTAAAACTACAAGTCAAATCATACACCAATGGAAAGGATCCACATGTAAATGTACTCTAACTACCTTTAGGCGGGAACGGTTATGCATTTGTAGCTTTACACTTGTCCACTTTGAAGAAGGTCGAGTACAAAAGGGCATCCATAGACACTACTACAAAAAGGGGTTTCCCGACGGTTTTTTCCGACGGAAAAAATCGGTCGGAAATTTCTGACGGATATTTAATGTTTTTCCGACGGATATAATTAAAAAAATTCAAAATTCAAAATTAAAATTTCCGTCGGAATTTTCCGACGGATTTGTTTCCCTCGGAAATTTCTGGCGAATTTTTCTAATTAAAAAATAAAAAAATAAAAAAATTGCCGGAAATCCGTCAGAAATTCGTCGGAATTCCGTCGGAATTTTCTGAGGGATTTTTTTCCTTCGGAAACGGGACCCGAATTTTTATAAATGAAAAAATTTTAAATTTAAAATTAAAAAATCTGTCGGAAATCCGTCGGAATTTTCCGAGGGATTTATTTCCGTCGGAAATTTCCGACGGATTCCCGACGGATTTTTTAATTTTAATTTTAGTTTTAATTTTAATTTTAATTTTTTTTTAGTTTTAATTTTAATTTTAATTTCTATTTTTTTTATTTATAAAAATCCGTCGCTAGATGTACATTTATTACGTATATATATATATATGTGTATATATATGTTGGAAGTAGTATGTATCTACATGTGTATACATATATATATATAGAGAGAGAGAGATATATAAAGTTCAAATGAGAACTTTATATTTTTAAAGGAACAAAGGGACAATTGTGGATCACATATGATGTGGGTCCCATATAATATTAAAACATTTATGATTTAATATGATTTAATATT
Organism: Silybum marianum; assembly: GCA_036898165.1. NCBI lineage: Eukaryota > Viridiplantae > Streptophyta > Magnoliopsida > Asterales > Asteraceae > Silybum > Silybum marianum. Next base: position 20,360,706 of record CM072533.1, on the reverse strand, counting down.
ATGTGAGACCCACATCATATGTGGTCCCAAATGAGTTCCTATGTTCCTTTAAATTGATAGTGTTCTCGTATGATCCCTCCCTATATATATGTATATGTATATAGAAGGAAGTTCAAATGAAAACGCTAAGTATTTAAGAAAACAAGAAAACTTTTTTTCGTGTATAAAATCACATATGATTTTGTATTAACATGAAAAAATGGACAAGGACGACTTTTGCTGCGAGTTAAGTCGTGGGAAAAGTCGCGGTTAATCATATACGATTTTGTATGTGAATCATTTATGATTTTGTACATGAAAAAAGTTTTCTTGTTTTCTTAACTAGATAGCGTTTTCGTTTGAACCTGTCCCTATGTGTGTATATATATATATATGTAGGGGTGGGTTCAAACGAGGACGCGATATATATAAGAAAACAAAGGAAACAATCTCAGCCTTAAATCAAGTTTGATCAATGGTTAAAATGATCATTGGCATTAATTGTAAATATATTGATTATTTTGGTATTTTAAATCAAATTCTTAATTAGTTTAAGGGTAAAACTGGAATTTCAAATCACTTTAATGAGATGGTTAACTTTGGCGGTTACTTTTCCTTAATTTATGGAATCATTATCCCCTATCTATAGGGAAATGATATCCTTATTATCTACAAAGAAATATTATGCATATTTGATTTGTGCATCCAAAAATGTGATTCTTGTATATTTATGTATAAAAACTAAAAAACATAGTATGATTACTTGTAATTCTTGTAATTTATATATAGATTGACAAGTAAAACTTGTGTTTGAGATCACTTTATATAACTTATAGCGTCTTAAACGTAATTATATATGTTTACTTATGATTTTTGTATTTTGAAAAATATTTACTTATAAACACTAAATAAGCCTATGTAATTTATTTCTTATTTTAGATAATTGGTTTTCTTCGGTAACCATAATTAGCTTTGTTTATGATTACTTGTGATTCTTGTATATCACGAAATATTAACTTATAAACACAAGTTGGAGATGATATTTGGTGGAAAGTTGTTTGTGGTCTTTGTTTGCGTATGAATTTGTTATGTACAAATATTATATTAGCATTAGTGATGTAATATAATTAGTGATTATATGTGAGTTATTTCCATGTATGATATTCGTTAGCGTAAAGCATATGTGATTAACATAGTTACATAGACAAAAAAATTGTATTATTACAAATAACTAGTGATTGTTGTATAAAAAAAACATTGGGGCACTTTGTAATGTTAATACTTAATTAATATATAATTATCCAAACTGAATACAATAAATTATAAACAGTTTACAGGCAAAAACATGATCCAACATTGATTCTAATTCATATATTATCAAACACTGACTGTAACACTGATTATAAAGCATATATGATTCAATGTAAATGATCCAACATATATGATCCCTTTTTATAAAACATATATAATCCAACACTGATTGTAATTCATATGATCAAACAATGATTATAAATGCTTGATGTATTTACATCCTTAACGAACCCAACATAAAAGCATAAACTTAGGATATGGTGTATGATGCAACTTGTAAATGATTATAAGGTGTACGACTTGAACATCACCATCACCGACACCGACAAACGTATCAAAGTCACGTTTAAAATTCTTGTAGTCATTTTGGCTATAACCGACTTTTTTCATACCCAACTTTCAAACACACTTGGATCTGGTGGGTCTTGGCAGCACCAATATTTGCTCGTTCACAGATATCCTTCTTTCTCGAGACCCGTTCATTATAGTATTGTTGCGGTCAACAATAGAATCATCTGTGATAGAATCGTGAAACAATTTTCAGTATATTTTTCATTTTAAATTAGCCAATTTATCATTCAAATGAAATAAAACATGTTGTATTATACATGAATGTAACAACTAATGCATTAAATCAATAATGATCAATATTGTCTTAAAGTAGATGTTTCTTAACCGATGTCTCATAAACCCTATTTCTAACAAAACGAAACTGAGGTTTCATAAACCATCCTTCATAAACGAAATTGTAATATATGTTCTCGTACAAAGCATGTTTCGTAAACCCTAAATTTTTATAAAAAATATTAATTTTAAAAAATTTACTTTAAGTTCAAGAAAAAAAACGTTGATACAAGGTTTTGTATAAAACGATTGGCTACTCATTCGCGTACCTTGACGATTGTTTGCTCCATTTCCAGCGTTAGAATCGATGTTATCAGCATCGCCTCGATGACGTTGATGGAATCCGCGTTCATTTCGGTTGGACGTGATAACCATTTTATATTGATGAGGTTTGATTGGTGTTGGTAATGTCTTGCTGCAGAATTTTTCTCGTCATTTTATAAAAATATTGGTTCCAATATTTTGAATCACATTAAGTATTTTTTGTATATATTAACAATATATTTACAAAAATTGTGGGATTTTTTTCCGGTTGAAATTTATAATAGTGGAAGTTTATATGAACCATAATGAGAAAATTTTGGATTTGTTTTGGGATGGAATTGAAATTCCATAATTTCAGCAAATATATAATTATCCATAAATAAATCGTGTAACTTAAAGACTTTTTTGCCCTTTTTTATTATATTTAATACAATTTTATTTTAATTAATATCGATAATTATTGATTGGCTAAGAATCGTCCTCGTGTTTCTTTAAATGTTTGAGGTTTTCGTATGAACCTCCCTCTATATATGTATGTATGAATGTGTCTATATATATGTACGTATATGTGTACTATACGACCCATCAAAGCCCAATTAGGTTCGTTAAGTCTCATCAAGTTCCATTTTAGTTCATTAAGAGTCATTAAGAGCCAACAAAGCCCATTTTTGTTCATTAAGAGATGTTAAATCCCATTAAGACCCATTGTAATTCATTAAGAGTCGTTAAGCCCAACAAGGTCCATTGTTGTTTAATAGGAGTCGCTAAAGTCCATCAATCCCATTGTAGACTGTTAGGACTTGTAAAGCCCGTCATCAGGGCCAATTGTAGAGCGCTAGGAGTTGTTAAAACCCATCAGGGCCTATTGTAGGCCGTTAAGAGTTGTTAAAGCCCATCAGGGCCCATTGTAGAGCGCTAGGAGTTGTTAAAGCCCATCAGGGCCCATTGTAGTTCCTTAAGAGTTGTTAAAGCCCATCAAGGCCCATTGTTAGTCGTTAGAAGTGGTTAAAACCCATCAGGGCCCATTGTAGGCCGTCAGGAGTTGTAAAGCCCATCAAGGCCCATTGTTGGTCGTTAGAAGTTGTTAAAGCCCATCAGGGCCCATTGTAGAGCGTTAGGAGTTGTTAAAGCCCATCAGGGACCATTATAGACTGTTAGGACTTGTAAAGCCCATCAGGGCCCATTGTATAGCGCTAGGAGTTGTTAAAGCCCATCAGGGCCCATTGTAGTTCCTTAAGAGTTGTTAAAGCCCATCAAGGCCCATTGTTAGTCATTAGAAGTGGTTAAAACCCATCAGGGTCCATTGTAGGCCATTAGGAGTTGTAAAGCCCATCAAGGCTCATTGTAGGCCGTTAAAGTGATTAAAACCCATCAAGGCCCATTGTAGGCCGTTAAAGTGATTAAAACCTATCAAGGCCCATTGTAGGCCGTTAAAGTGATTAAAAAATCATCAAGGCCATATTTAACATATAATTTTGATATATAATATTTAATATATGTATAAACTATATAATATTTAATTTAATTTTAATGTATACTTTAATATATATAATTAAACTATATAATATTTAATACTTTAATATAATATTTAATATATAATTTTAATATATATAAACTATAAAAAATTTAATACATAAAATTTAATATTATAAATATTTAATTTTAATATTATAAATATTTATTTTTAATTTAATTTAAATTTTAACGGATTCCGTCGGAAACAGGGGGTATAAGTTGAAACCCTAGCCGACATTTTTCATTTTGTCCACCACTCTGCACCCTCTCCACTTCTACTCCGGCGAAAACAGGCGATTTCCGGCGAAAAAAATCGTTTTCCGTCCCTACCACCGTTGCCATCCACCACCGTCTCCACCACCCTCTCCACCACCGTCGCCATCCACCACCGTCCCCACCACCGTTGCCCACCACCCTCGCCATCAACGCCACCCACCACCGTCGCCACCACCGTAGCCACCGTCCCCATCACCATCAGAAACTCCGGCTACAGAAACTCCGGCGACAGAAACTCTGGTGACAGCTTCCTCCGGCGGCTCAAAACCTCCGACGGATTTCCGACGGAAAAATCCGTCTTAAAAAACCGACGAACAAAAAGCGAGGAACAATTAATTATATCTATTGATTTGTATGTTATGTGTATTTATAATTAAAGTAATTCGAAACCCACTTCTTTGATTTAAAACCCATGGTTTGACTTTCAACTACTCAAACCATTACACTTAGGATTTTAAAGTCATTCAAAACTCACTTCTTTGATTTAAAACCCATGGTTTGACTTTCAATTACTCAAACCATTACACTTAGGATTTTTAAGTCATTCAAAACTCACTTCTTTGATTTAAAACCCATGGTTTGACTTTCAACTAGTCAAACCGTTACACTTAGGGTTTTTAAGTCATTCAAAACTCACTTCTTTGATTTAAAACCCATGGTTTGACTTTCAACTAGTCAAACCATTACACTTAGGGTTTTTAAGTCATTCAAAACCCACTTCTTTGATCTAAAACCCATGGTTTGACTTTCAACTAGTCAAACCATTACACTGAGGGTTTCAAAGTCATTCAAAACCCACTATTTGATTTAAAACCCCATGGTTTGACTTTCAACTAGTCAAACCATTACACTTAGGGTTTTAAAGTCATTCAAAGCCCATTTCTTTGATTTAAAACCCATGGTTTGACTTTCAACTAGTTAAACCATTATACTTAGGGTTTTAAAGTCATTCAAAACCTACTTCTTTGATTTAAAAAACATGGTTTGACTTTCAACTAGTTAAACCATTACACTTTGGGTTTTAAAGTCATTCAAAACTAGTCAAACATTACACCACCTCTACTTTGCTTATGTCGGCTAACTACTTCGTTCTTTGTTGTAGTTATTGAATATGTCGACAGATAGAGGATGGATGTATATGAGGATGGACGCTAAAGGGTTTCTTAGAAGGGAGTACGTCATCTTAATGGACGGTTTTTTGGACGTTGCCTTTGCTAATGAAAACACCATTGAAAGGAAAAGAACTCCTAATGGTATAGTGCTTCGTATCCGATGCCCTTGTTTAAGGTGTCGTAATATACCCCATAAAGAAAGAGATGCGGTTAGAGTCGACCTGATGCAATATGGTTTCATGAATAATTATACCAAATGGTGGGCACATGGAGAAAAACATCAATATGTATCTGATTATCAACACATTGGTCAATCCTCTACTCCGACAATGGTAGACGATCACATGGAAGTGGTGGACGATCCTAACCAAGGGTATGCGGAAATGGTAAACGATCACATGGAACACGATGCCATGACATGGGAAGAACAAACTCCTAATTCGAATGCCAAGAAATTTTATGACATGTTAAAAGATGTTGACGAGCCTTTATGGAATGTAGAAGCGACAACAAAAAGTGAACACTCGAAATTAGGAGTTGCCACGAGATTGTTGAATATTAAGGCGGAATGTAATATGCCAGATGCGACATTTAACCGAATCGCGTCCTTTGTGAAAGATATTCTACCAAAGGGTAATAAGATGCCCTCTAACATTTATGAGACAAAGAAGAGTTTGAGCGGCCTTTCTCAAAAAAAGGAAAGGATCCATGCTTGCAAAAACCATTGCATGTTATTTTACAAGGATGACTCTACGTTGACCCACTGTAGAGTTTGCAATGAAAGTCGTTACAAGACTATTGGACGAGGCAAGGTCCCACACTTGGTGTTGACGTACATGCCTATTATTCCTAGACTCAAGAACTGTATATGTCAGAAAAGACGTCAAAAGAGATGACTTGGCATTACGATCATCAGACAGAACCGGGGACGATGGTACATCCAAGTGATGGTGAGGCTTGGAAGCATTTCGACAGGAAGGATCGGGACTTCGCTTCTGAGATCCGTAATGTGCGTCTTGGCTTATGTACCGACGGATTCAACCCGAATAATTCGAATTCGAATCCGTATTCAACATGGCCCGTGTTTGTTACTGTCTACAACTTACCACCGTGGATGGCCTTGAAACCACAATATGTTAGACTTGCATTGGTCATTCTTGGTAGAAAGAGCCCCAGTCAAAATTTAGATGTGTTTCTTAGGCCGCTAATAGACGATCTAAAGATGTTGTATACGGTGGGAGTTCTTACATATGATGCTTATCGTAAGAATAACTTCGATATGAGGGCTATACTACTATGGACCGTCAGTGACTTCCCAGCCTATGCAATGTTGTCTGGTTGGAGCACGCACGGTAAGTTAGCATGCCCGTGCTGTATGGACACAGTAGATTCATTCCAGTTGAAAAATGGAGGGAAACCATGTTGGTTTGATTGTCATCGGAGATGGTTACCTACAACACATCTCTTCCGCCGTGCTCAACAAAAATTTACCAAAGGTAAGAGGGTACCAGGGTCAGTCGGTCCACCACCAGATTTAACAGGTGAACAAATCTATGAGAAGGTCCGTCACTATCCAATTGTTTACGAGGGTTCCCCGCTCCGATCGAAAAACAGAAAAATTAGCGGTTCGGTACCACTCATAATTGGGTAAAGAAAAGCATCTTTTGGGAGTTGCCATATTGGAAGATGTTGCTAATCCGGCACGACCTGGATGTCATGCATATCGAGAAGAACGTATTTGAGAATCTCTTTAATACCGTCATGGACACGTCGAAAACAAAAGACAATGTAAAGGCAAGGAGGGATGTAGAGTTGTATTGCGATCGACAGAAGTTACACATTCGTAAGGAGGACAATAAGGTAGTGAAACCGAAGTCGCCGTATAGTTTGAGCAAACAACAGTTAAAACAAGTGTGTGAATGGTTGAAGAAGTTGAAGTTCCCGGACGGTTATGCTTCGAATATAGGAGGGTGTGTAGACCTTGAAGACTACAGCTTTTATAGCTTCAAGAGTCATGATTGTCATGTGTTTATGCAACGATTGCTACCTATTGCCTTACGAGGGATGATACCGACTCCGATATGGGATGCGATAACGGAGTTGTGCACATTCTTTCGTGTAATATGCTCAAGGGTGCTACACACAGAAGACTTGATTACGTTGAAAAAAAATATTGTTCAAACAATTTGCAACATGGAAAAAGTCTTCCCGCCCGGTTGGTTTGATTCTATGGAACACCTAGTTATACATTTGACACGTGAAGCCATAAATGGTGGCCCGGTCCAATATAGGTGGATGTATCTTTATGAGAGGTAAATGAACATTCTCTCAACTTGACATTCGTTTATGTTCATCTCCCATTTATTTTCTAACACATACAATATTGCGTTTATGTTTAGGACGCTTGGGTCGTTGAAGAGAACTGTTAGAAACAAAGCAAAAGTGGAGGGGTCTATCGTTGAGTCTTATCTAGTCAATGAACTCTCGAACTATTGCTCGCTGTATTTTCATCCAAACATACAGAGTCGACATAATCGCGAGTCAAGGAACTTTGCCCCAGATATTCCTAGTTCTTCAGGAACAGACGATCGTCTAAGCATATTCAAGGTTTCTTCTCGTAGATTATTCGAGAAGGGTGGGAAATAGGTCATTCTGAATGATGCCGAGATTCACAAGATCCACACTTATGTGTTGTTGAATTGTGAAGAATTTCAACCTTCTCTGAAGATCTTTGAAGAAGAACTAGAGCTAATGCAACCTCTACTTGACGCTTGTGCCCGGGCACAAGTTGGGGAATCAAAGTTTGCTTCTTGGTTCCTAAACCACGTGAGTATATATATAGGTCTTGGTTCCTAAATCAAAGTTTTCTTCTTGGTTCCTAAACCAATAAATGTGTTTAATTTCCTATGTTGTTTTATAGGTCATGGGGGATTCATGTGAATCAAATGAACAACTGCAACATCTAGCACGCCGACCATCCCGATATGCACAGTCATATAAAGGATATTTCGTCAATGGTTACAAGTTTCATACGGTAAACCATGCTGTTGGTCGGGTCACACATAACAGCGGTGTATATGTGAGGGGTACTAATTACGACGACTCCGAGTTAGAGGGGGACTATTACGGATTGTTGAAGGACGTGTTAGAGGTTGATTTTTTCGGGCATAACGTTGTGGTGTTGTTCAAATGTACATGGTTTGATACTCCTGGTGGAGTTAGAGTTGGTCGTAAACATGGGTTGGTCGATATTAAACACAAATCCAGATTAAGATCCGATGACCCTTTCGTCCTAGCACCACAAGCCGAGCAAGTGTATTACACACCATATCCTTCAGTTGCAAAGGAATTGAAGAATTGGTGGGCGGTATTCAAGACAAAGCCTCATGGAATATATGCAGTTGCAGAATCTGCTAAAGGCATCGACGATGATGATGATGATGATGATGATGATGATGATGAACAATTCTTTCAAATCAATGAACGAGTAACTTCTACAACGTCCATGGAACCAAATGAGGACCTTAATTCAGTCTCTCTTGCAACCGGGGAGACCACCTTCGTGGCTACACATTCCGAGCAGGAAGATGTATCCGAAAATGATGCTAGTGACGACGAGGAAGAATTTGAAGACACAGACGATGATTCCGATAATGAAGATGCATTTATTTTATCTGATCATTCTTCTGATGACTAGTTATGTAGAACTTATTGTTTATGTATGTATAAAAGTCTTTATGTATTTATATCTGTTTTTGTGTATGTATATCTTCTATCTTTGTGTATGTATATCTGTCTTTGTGTATGTATATCTGTCTTTGTGTATGTATGTATGTTTTTGTGTATGTATATCATCTATCTTTATGTATGTATATTTAACTTTAAACCGTTATCTGATTTCAGATGGTGGGAAGGGGTCTGAGCAACAAGGGGAAGGCGATTGCTAGGAGATTGTTCAGTCGCGGAAGTAGCAGCTCATCCGGTAGTCAACAGCCGACACCCGCGAGTGAAGAGACCACACCTTCGAGTGAACAGACCAGAGCCACGGGGTTGGATCATATAGAAGAGAACGAGGATGATCAGCTAGATGCAGAGATCGAAATAGATGAGACCCCGGCACCAGAGCCGAGACGACGAGGCGTCGCTGTTCTACGTGAGACTCCAACTAATTCCGATAACCGACGGGCGATCGGGCTTCTGAGTGGCTGGTAAGTAGCTAGTTGTGGTTAAGGTTTTAACTTTTAATACATAACAAACTTTTAACTTTTATGTTGTACATTTTGCAATCGAGAAGTTTATCGGATAACCATGCTATCCATGACGTGGCTGCAATATGGAGGTCCATGTTCAATGGTCCGTGGGCTCGTTATACGCAGATCCCTCACGAAAATCTCGTTAAAATGTTTGGGGAGTTTAAGGTTAGTAGAAAAGTCTATGTAAACTATTTGTTGTAAATTTATAACTTAACACAAACAATGATCAATATGCAGGCTCGCTACCAGTGGCCATCCGAGACGGATGAGGCCGTGTTCCTAGCATTTTGCAGTTGCTTGCAATCCACTTATGCTGATAGGATGAGAGAGCTTCGACAAAAGGCAGGGAGGAGGGCACAAGCCGTCGATGGGATACCGTGGGATCGACATGACTTAAGCGGATCCGACCATTCTCTCCGAACTGGATGGACGCGACCTTATGACACCAGATAATAGACCAGGTATGACGGATTTTTTGTTGTTATGGGTTTGTTTTAGTTTGTATGTATGTTGATTTTTATCTTTTATGTTTTAACAGGTCTGGGCCGCCGATGATGGTGTATTTCAGCGTCAATCCGCGGCCAATACGGCTAATCGTTCGCGGTCAACGGCCCCCAGGCATACTGGAGGTTCGGTTAGCACGGTTGTCCATCGGGAACGGATGGTATTGATCATTCATCTACTATATTAAATGTATATAATTTATTATTTTATTTTGTCTACTAATAACTGAAGTCGTATATATATTGAATGTAGAGAGAAGCATGGAACCGTGAGCCCATGTTTTACTAAGGTATTTGACCGGGTTCACTGCACGAACCGACAGCTAGTTCCGGGTGCGACCGGGCCGCCTACAGATCCTCCTATTTATCTTGATCAGACTCACGAGCATAGGGCAGTAAGTTTAGTTTTTGCATAAAATTTAATTTGTTTTTAGGATTGACTTGTTTTATAGGATAAAGTTGTAGTATAAGTTTGGGCTGCCGTTGTTGGGCAGACGATAGGTGTAAACTAGTTAAAAGCATGTAATGGATATGTTCCAATTACAGTAGTTATGCTACCGAAATGTCTATAAGTTTAACATTTTTGTTTTGGTGTTTGTAGGCGTCGTTCCGCAGTACGACACAAGAGGAATACCCGGATGTTGATCCGATGACCCTTAGTCCGGAGATACAGGGTCGGTTGTGGGAAAAGGCAATCGGAGGTCCTAAAAAGAATCGTATGCCCGGGTTCGGTAAGGTAGACGATTTCATAAATTTGACCGGTCCACCTCGTCATAGTTATTCAAGCACCCCTTCAGAGGTATGTGTAATATGTGTAATACAAGCATGCATTAATTATGTTTTTATTAATTAGCGCTTAACATTAATGTCATTTGTTAAATGTGGATTCATTTCAGCTAGAGGCTTTGAGAGCCGAGATGGAGGCTGAACGGAGACAGAGACGGCTTGAACGAGAGGCGGAAGCGGAGCGGTGGCAGAAATACGAACAAGACAGGCGACAACAAGAGGCCACGAGACTGCAGTTTGAGTCCTTCATGGCGTGGTTCCAGAACCCGGAGCAGATGCAGGCATTCATGCAGCAGTTTCAGAACCAGAACGAGAGCCAGAGCCAGAACCAAGGCCGGAACCCTCCAGAATAAATAAATACAATAACGTTGTCTTTTATGTAATTTTGAATATTTAAAATTGTTTATGACAGATTATTTTGTAAGTATGTTAAAAACAATTTAGTTTGTTATATACAGCTTTTTTCAAAACTGTGTGGTTTATGCTGGGTACAAAATGTACAGGAAATTTGATTTTTAAATTATTTTTTTTCCCGAAAAATACCATTTCCGACGGATATTCCGTCGGAAATGCTTCCTAAAATCCGTCGGGAAAGGTAGCCATTGGAAATGTTAAATTTCCGTTGCAAATAATCCGTTAGAAAAGCCGTCGGGAATCCGTCACAAATAATATCTGTCGGAAATAGTACCTTTTCCGACGGAAACGGGAACTCCGTCGGAAATACCTTCCGTTGAAAATCCGTCGAAAATCCGTCGGAATAGGCTTTTCCGAGGAGGGGTTTTCTGACGAATTTTTTCCGACGGATTTTGGCCCTTTTCCGACGGATTCCAACATTTCCGACGGAATTATGACGGAAATATCCGTCGGAAAGGGTCCCTTTTTTGTAGTGAAAGGGGTCGGGGGCTATGCCTTGCCTGATGATCTTCTGGTTAGACATCTTTGGTTCTTCATGAATTCTAGTTCTGGACTTCAACACTTAGTATATTTTTCGATAATTTTATAAATACAGAAATACAGAACAGGGCTCTAACAGTTTGGGAGTAATATCGGTGTTTGCGTGGAGTTTGGGAACAATAAAACTGATTTGGTTCCTTTTTTTTTTTTACTTTATAGCGTTTTTAGTCGGTTACGTGATGCTTTTTCTGGGTTAAAAGAATATAACTAACCAATTTTTAAAAGTTTAATGGTTTAATTTATTGAAAAAATGTTAATGGGCTTAATTATTCAAAATAAAAACGTTTAATGACCTTTTTATTTGAAAAAAAAACTTAAGAAGCTAATCATTTAAAATAAAAAAGTTTGTTAATTTTTTCTTAACTTTTCTCTTATTTTTATTAGGACATTATAGTTGAAAAAAACATACCTATTATTGCAATCGTCAATTTGTTTATCATTTAAATCAGTTAACACTGTTTTTTTTTGCTTACGTGATTGGATGGCATGTTAGTTAGTTTTCATTATGTGCCATAAATCAAAAGGAGCCTTTAAAAAAAAATTAGTTATTCTAAATAATGTACAACTATGTAAAACAAATATTTTAAAACATTATTAATAAAGGGGCAAAAAGCAATATACCACATATAGCTTAATAATCACGTTTAGCATTTACTTTAAAGATATATGTACTCCTACTTAACTATAATTGTTGTCATTGACATAATATATAAATTGAGGTTAAAACTATACAAATTTGCTACTATTTTGATGTTTATATTAGTGCTATAGTTGGAGTTGGTTTTAATACGACTTTTGAATTGAAAATGTATGTTGTGTATTACATTAATTGTAGGTAAGAGATGTAGGGGGTATGCACTATTTAAAGGGATGGAGAGAATATTTCTACGTCAAGATACAAATATTATACACAAAACCACCAACGAGCAATCGAATTATTCCTTCAAACTACATTAATGGACTTTTTAATATGCTTTCTAAGAACGTAAATGTTCGTAAAATCAATGTGAACGGTTTAAATCAGATACAAATACGTCGATATCTTTATCTGAGCTCCCGCCTTCAGCAACGGCTTCTTTAGTCAAATCCCTCCATTTCTTCGCATTCCTCCTCGCTACAACTCCTTGCTCGCCATCCATAATCTCCTTTATACATGAAACCAGATTTACTCGCCTCACAATCCCTTTCTCGTCAGGCTTAACCCTTATTCCGACACCCCAAATATCCTCTAGGCACTTGGCATTTGTTATTTGATCCGACCATTGTGGCATTGCAATAACAGGTACTCCCAAACTTACTGCTTCAAGAGTCGAGTTAAATCCACAATGTGTAACAAAACATCCGACCGACTCATGTGACAACACCTCAAGTTGCCGACACCAAGCCACAACCAAACCCTTTTGGGTTTTCCGATCCACAAACCCTTTTGGAAGCTTTTCCTCTTCTGATGCCCGCACAACCCACAAGAAATTCAAGTCGCTATCATTCAAACCCCACGCAACTTCTTCCATTTGTTCAGGTACGAGTTCTCCATAGCTTCCAAACGCCACATAAACAACTGATCCCTTTGGTTTATCATTTAGCCACTCCATGCATTCGTCATGGTTCGGTTTGATGAGATTGACCCCATAGTTGTTGTCATCTTCTAATCGTTTGTCAAGGTACATTGATGGAATCGTTGGCCCGACAACCCTCAATGGCCACAGTGTTTTCATCCATTCGATCACCTAAATCAAACACGAATCATGAAAATTGCATGAGGGACGGATGTATTGCATACGGGACGGATGTACTTATAAGGATATATCAACAATATATATTATAGGCGAAAGATCGTATTTTTATTATTATCATAGGGTAAAACAATTTACAACCGTTAAATATACCACCGCTAAGGAACATCATAAGAAAATTAAAAGTCTACCATAAGCTAGATACCGAAACATAAATTTGCTTCATAAAAATTGGTAATAATAAAGTATAAAAACCTTACTTAACCGTAAATGATTTAAATTGCATTCATTTCTAATCTTTATATTGTTATTTGTAAGTTTTTAACTAATAAAATTATTTTTATACTTATCTTTAATTTAGTTAATAAACTTTATTTGACAGTAAACTACAAATTTGGTTCTTGTGGTTTGTTAATTATAACACCTTTTATTTTTACTGTTTTAAAATTATCAAATGGTTATTATAGTCTGCAAAAATTATTCAGATTTGATTCTTTTTTAGCGGCCGTTAAAAAAAATTGTGTTAAAAAATTGACGTTTTCATCATTTTATTGATTGTCTTTTGTCTTTTATTCCATCAAACTTGATTTTATGATTTTGATTCTTGTAATTTTAATTGGATAAAAGAAAAGAATATCAATAAAAGGACGAAAATATCCCTTCTTTAATAAAATTGTTTGACGCCCGTTAAAGATATAAATCAAATTCGGATATTATTACAAACCATCATACCACCTTATAATTTCAAAAGTGTTTAAAAGAAAGTACTTTTTTTTACAAACCACATGGAGCAAATTTGTAGTTTACTTTTTATTTCATTTCATGATAAGTCACTATCCACTACTGCGCATGATGATAAGGAATAGAATAAAAAACAAACAAAAACCCACCTCTTTTTCCAGTTTGTAGAACGTATTGGAGAAAACCCACCGCGTTTGATCGAAATTAGAGAACTGATTCAAAACGACGTCGGACCAAGCAGGGTATGCTCCAGGATTTTGAACAAAAGATGGCATCTCCCAACCTTCAAGCTCGGGCAATCCAGGAACCAAAACCGTAGAATCCGGTGGGATTGACACGATTCCCTTAAAAGCATGATAATAAATGTTATTTACAGCACAAGCTTGAGTAAGAAAAGCACCACCATCGATTCCAAACTCCATGGCCACATCCAAAGTCCAGTTCATGAAGGAATCATAGACGATAGCATCAATGGCGGTTTCTTCATTCTGATTAAGCTTTCTGATCAGATCTGCAAGTGACTTCGACCCCACTTCACGGAAGGATTCGAGGTAGATCTCGGAACTTCCGGCAGCTGCAGAGCCACCGACGTCGAAGCCATCGGAAATGGATTCGATTGGAATGGTGGTGTGGGAGTGGTTGGAGAGGATGGAATTGGAGATGAAGATGGTGGTTACGAGTGTTGTTTTGACGCCTTTGGAGATTAATCGTTTGGCGAACTGGATTAAAGGGTTTATGTGACCTTGTGAAGGGAAGGAGAAGAGTAGAACATGAGGTGGTTTTTTGGTTTTATGTTGTTCAGCCATTGTTGTTCTGTGAGGAGAAAGGTTATGAGATACTTGGAGGTTTAAAGGGACATATATAGAGTGTGATGACGTCATGGCTATTGTCACCATCATTGGATTCAGGTTAAAAAGAGTAATTTAAAGATGCAAATAGGAAGACGACACTACTCTTTATAACACACTTACCAAACATAATAGAATAAATTAGGCTTTTTGGTCTAAAGGTACCATTTGAAATTTCCTAGCATGGGCAATCATAACCATTTTACATGTTTATTTTCTTTTTTTCCAATATGAATCTCAATTTTATTTCTTATATGCTAGGTGCAATACCGACCGTGCGTTAGGTAATGATAAAATCTTATGATCGAAATTATATAGTGAATTCAGATATATTTTGAAATTATTTTATTTATTATGATAATTAGATTGATAAGTTATTACTATTGATGTATTGATGTAGGAATGGTACAATCTACGTGATTTTTAGAGTCAATTACGTTGAATGTATAGAGTATTGTATAAAATATAACATGGGCGTTGAACGTGACACAAAGTAGTAGCATAAATACAGTCGTTCATTTCAAGAACAAGAGAAAGCATCAAATATCTATATCTAAATCTATATATATATATATATATATGTATATTAATACTAATAAATAAGTAACATTTCTGGCACGTGCCGCTTTTTGGTGAGTCGCCTTTTCATTTTCCCGCCTATGTTCACTAAACAAGACACGTGTCATGTTTCTCAACTTTGTTTAATATGTCCACGGTAATAGATCCATAAAACATTAAAACCGACAAATCATATTTTTCGAAAATGATGGTTTCCCATATATGTTCATGTTTTAACTGTATAAATACGTGCACAAGAAATCATACAATCCCAAGTTTCATAAAGTATTTTTGATCTCTGCAAATAAGTTTCATAAATTAAAATTTTAAATTCCCATAAATAAATCATGGATATATATCGAATTTTAAATTTAAAATAACAATAACATGGATATACATCGAATCTTAAATTAAAATTGTTCAAAATACTAGTAGAGAGCGGTAAGTTAGTGCTGCTCTAAGGAAGTGGTAGCTGTTCCTGGCTCCCGAGACTCTTTCATAGAATTCCAACAATTTTTCCCGCTCTTCCTATTTCGTGTTAGAAATCCCGATAAAACAGGGATATATCAATTACAATGGTTGTTATCAACATCGACAAATGATATTTATGGTTAAAATTCTCATTAAAACAACGATAATATATTGATATAATATAGTTAGTTGTTATCTTCTTCATGTTTGAACTGTATAAATACGTGCACAAGAAATCATTCAATCCAAGTTTCATAAAGTATTTTTGATCTCTGCAAATAAGTTCTGTTGTAATGGATGGCAATACTACCATCACCCTCCTCAACGATCTTGATATTGAGAAAGACGATTTTACTGTCAAAGTAAGGGTAATTCGATTGTGAACTCAACCAGATTTCAAAAACGCCGGTCAAATTTATTCAATAGAAATGATATTGATGGATGAACAGGTATGGTACATGTGATATTATTGTAATTGTTTTCAAATTATATATATAAAAATTTACACGATTTAGATGTTTTTTATTCAGGGCACTAAAATCCATGCGAATGTTGTCAAAAGTATGGTTCAGAAATTCAAAAATCAACTCATTGAAGGCGGTTATTATTTCATAAAAAATCCGAGTATTGCAAGGAACAACAATACTTACAAACTAAGTGATAATCCCAACAAGCTTGCTCTAAATTACAAATCATCTGTTTCCAAATATTTGGTTTTTAAAGGATTTGTTTATGGGTTTTCTTTCGTACCATTTAAACAAATTATCTCAAAGTCAATTCCTGTGCATATTGCCGTTGAAGTTTTTTGTATTACGTTGCTTTTGTAATTTAGGTATGATATTCATTGAGAAACTTATTGTTAGTATTTTCTATGTAACAGATGTGATTGGAGATGTTGTGTCTTACCAGCCTATTACAAATATTGGCGTTGCAAGCAAATCAAAGAAATTTGTTCAGCTTCATATTCAGGACTTAGAGTAAGTAACTTTTGTAGAACTTATATCAGTTAAAACATTTTATTTATTCTATCAAATATTCAGTGTGTTAAATTTCATACTTTTGTTTATATTTTAGGGGAACCAGGCTTGACGTCAGTCTGTGGGTGAATTTGCTGAACAGTTCAATGATTATGTGACAAATAATAAATCTCACGGAAATGTAATACTTGTAATCCAATTTGCAATGGATAAGGTTTTCCGAGGTTTGATATCTATAAAAGTCGAATAATTTTTATATCTAACCCATAATAAATATGATTACTTTAATATTTTTTTATCCATTTAATTATATTACAGATAAGTCCTCGATTTCTAATTCATTTACCGGTACGAGACTTCTTTTGAATAATGATATTCAAGAAATAAATGATTTCAGAAATAGGTTAGTGTACACTTTCCATTTATCTTTTAATTAACTTAATAGTTGTTATAACACTAATAATCGGATATAATTTTTATATATCAACATTTATCGTTTGGATGTTGAATCAAAAACTTCTCAACGTATTTCTGTCATGTCTTCCTTATCGTATTCGTATCGTAAAGACTTTTTAGGAAAGAATGAAGCTGTTAGTATTTCGGATCTTTTCGAAATATCTGAGGTACTTAACACCTTCTTTTATATATATATGTTATTTTTATTTATTTTATAAACGTATTTATATCTTATTTAATCCTATATATTTTTTATTGTATTTAGCCGAAATCCTTGGTTATATTGGCTTCGAGAAAAGCGATCACTAAAGAAGCCTCTTGGTATTACATGGGTTGCAAAAGGTGTATAAAAAAGGTTCCTTTGTATTACATTTTAACCGAAAAAAATGATAATTCGGGTGGTGTTGAAGAAACCACCAAGTATGAATGTAGTTCGGAAAGGTGTAAAGGCACAGAGACTGAAGTGTTGCCAAAATAAGTTCCAATAATTAATTTTTTTATAAATCAAATATACTTCCCTTTATGTTTATAATATCAAAACTTTATAAGATTCAAAATACTAATACCGTATAATAAATTTAAAATTTAGGTTCAAAATTCCTTTGCGAGTTCAAGATGATATCGTTGACGTTATTTGATCGGGAAGCAAAGAAATTCCTTGATCACACTTCAAATAATTTATATAAGAAGATGAAAGACGTAAGTTTATATATTAAATGATCAAGATCAAGGTTAAATATCTATGTATTTTTAATAAATTGTTTATATTCGTATTTACACAATTATTTTTTGTGATTAATTAGATTGGGCAGTTGAACATGATTCCCGAAAAGTTTAATATTCTACTTGAGCGTAGGTTTGGATTTAAAATTGAAGCTACTGACTACAATATCCGTAGAAAATCATATTATTTTGAAATTTCTAAATTAACTGATGATGACAACATATTGAATGAGTTAGATGTGAAGATCAAGGGTTTACGAGTAATAATATTTAATTTTATTTCTTTAAATCTAGAGTAAATTACATGATTGGTCCCTGTGGTTTACACATTATAACACTGTACGTCCCTATATTAAACTAGTGGTCCCACCTATTAGGCATTTAATTTTTTTTTTGTTTTCTATCAATAAAAAAGGGACCAAGAATGTAATATATTAAACTAGTGGTCCCACCTATTTGTCTCTCTCATCACTTTTGGTATATTTATACACATAACATATATACATATATACACATACACAAGACACACATATATAATTATATATACACAAAAAAAGCATATTTATCCACATAATAACATTAAATCATTTTGGATATTTCTTTTAATTATTTTCTAGTAAAAAAACCATTTACGTTAATTAATTAAATGATACTTTTCACAACTAAATTTTGTTTTATTCTATATTACCTTAATTATTTCTCAATTCATGAATTTTTTTTCTGTATCTGCCTCCATTCACAATTATAAAAAAAAACTAAACGCATGAATTTTTTCCTGTATCTACTTCCTCAAAAATAAGTATTTTAATATAGTTACTTAAAAAAAGGTATTTTTGAATTATAAAATTGTTACGTTTTCTTATAAATAAAATATTTATTTCGAAAAAGAAGTATCATATTTATGAAAAAAATTACTTAAGAACATTTAATTAGCATAGAATTTAATAAGAGTGGTTTTTTTTTAAATATTTTTGAAAATATTGATAACATGGAAAATTTACTAAAAATTTGAGAAAATTAAGAAAAATATAAACTGGGTAAGATATGAATAATCAAAAGAGAAAGTAAAAAATCTATTTTAGAAAAAATGCAAGAGATTTTTTTTATTGTGTCATTTAATCAGAATGACGTGTCATTCATGTCAGCTCGTTTAAGTCATGTAAGAAAACGTAATCAAAATGACGTGACATGGATGACACGTCATTCTTATTACATGTTATGATAAAGAAATTTCTTACATTTTTTCTAAAATAGATTCCTCACTTTCTCTTTTGATTATTCATATCTTACCCAGTTTATATTTTTCTTAATTTTCTCAAATTTTTAGTAAATTTCTCACATTATCACTCCTTTTCAAAAATATTTTAAAAAAACCACTCTTATTAAATTCTATGCTAATTAAATGTTTTTAAGTAATTTTTTTAATAAATATGATACTTTTTTTTCAAAATAAATATTTTATTTATAAAAAAATTAACAATTATTATTAAATTTTTATAATTCAAAAATACTTTTTTTTAATGTAACTATATAAAATACTTACTTTCGAGGAAGTAGATACAGAAAAAAAAATCATACATTTAGCCCTTTCTTATAATTGTGTAAGGAGGCAGATCCAGAAAAAAATTCATGAAGTGAGAAATAATTAAGGTAATATAGAATAAAGCAAAATTTGTTGTGAAATGTATCATTTAATTAATTAACGTAAATGATTTTTTTACTAGAAAATAATTAAAAGAAATATTCAAAATGATTTAATGTTATTATGTGGATAAATATGTTTTTTTTGTGTATATATAATTATATATGTATGTCTTTTGTATGTGTATATATGTATATATGTAGTGTATATAAATATACCAAAAGTGATGAGAGAGACAAACATGTGAGACCACTAGTTTAATATATTACATTCTTGGTCTCTTTTTTAATGATAGAAAACAATTATTTTTAAATGCCTAAAATGCCCTTCTATTTAACAAGGACAAGTTAAAGGAGTTAGGACTTAGGGACCAATTACGTGAGAAAATGTAAACCATAGGGACCAAATCCGTAATTAACTCAAAATAAGGACGCACAGTGTTATAATGTGTAAACCACAGGGACCAATCATGTAATTTACTCTTAAATCTATAATACATTTTTGTTATTAATATCAACATTTTGATGTTTTCTATATCTCTCTTATAGCCTGCTGAATCCGACTCCGTTAATCTTCAATCAACAGATTTCGGATCTGTTGAAAAGTTGAAGGTAATGTTGAAAGTTGATTCATGGTACATATGTAATAACCATTATGAAATACGATACTTACAAGCCTGTTTTAATATAAACCGTAGGACGCTGTATCATGTATCCGTGAAAATGCAACTCCGTCAGATGTGAAAAGAGTGCTGCCGATAGTCCAATTTCTGATCAAAAGAAATTTCACAAGCTTGTGGGTAGTTCAGTGGATTTAAAGCGTGATTTAAATACTTCTGTGAGACCGATGATCTGAATAAAGGTTCTGCCATGAAGTTAAAAGTACCAAAAGTTGAAAAATGAATATCGGTTTTTTTTTGTTTGGTTACTTATTAGCATACGTATTTGATTCGTTATTTTATGAACACATTTTTTTGGGGATTTTTGAGATTGATTTTTATTAATTTATTAGGTTCTTATTATTAGAATTTTGTGTCATGCATACTTATTCTGAACTATTGGATTCATTTATAACAGTTTTTGTTTTATTAACTATTTTTATATTCATATTTTTTTATATGTTACTTTTCAAAATCCGTTGAAGATATACAATGTCGTTCAAGTTAAATGAATTTATATTACCTTATGTTATGTTATTATCATTGATTCTATTTTTTTAAAATATGTTATGTTTAAACGATAATAAAATGATTTATTAGGTTCTTATTATTATTATTTTGTGTCATGCATAGTTTTTCTGAATTATTGGATTCATTTATAACAGTTTTTGTTTTATTAACTATATCTATGTTCATATTTTTTTATATGTTACTTTTTAAAATCCGTTGATGTTAGGTCTATTATTTTATTGTGACAAAATAAGGAATGGATATGCTCAATTGTAAAAGGAAGTTTATAATTCCTTAAACTCTTTCCTTTCTTAATTAGAATAGACCTTTCAATATAAATAGGAGTCTAGGGTTATTCTTAATGTACGTCGATTACAATAGAGAGCCAAGATACTGTCATATTAATATTGTAATCATTCAAGTGAAATATATGACCACGAAGCTTCTTTAATCTTTGTGTTCTTATTCATTTTATTCAATATAATCATTGTGCTTGCATATACTGGGATCTACAAGTGGTATCAGAACAGACGATCTGAGTTTTTCCGATTTCCTGAAGTTATTCACGAAACAGAAGGTAAATTATCGATTTCTGCGTTTCTGAGTTTTTTCTCGATTTAAACTATTTTAGCTTTACCCGATAAAAACTTATAATTTTTTAAGGTCTGTTTTTCTCGATTCATTCTTCATTCGTTTGACTGTTTCTCGATTACACTTTACCCGATAAAATTTCATATTTTTTTAAGATCTGTTTTTCTCGATTCACTCTTCATTCGATTAACTTTTTGTTGATTCAACTTAAGATATCCTTGATTTCTATTCAAACTATTTAATCTGTTTTAATTAAAAAAAATTTAGTTTATTTTGATTACTTTTGAAAATCTTTAAATAAGAAAACTCAGGAACTAGCGACTCTTGTAGCTTTTCTTACTAAAGAATTCTCTAGTAAAAAAAATCATAAACTCTATTAATTTTGACGTTTATTCTTGACTGAACAAAATAAGAAACTCGAGAACTTAGACATTCTTGTCCATAAAAAGACTTATTTGTTTTTAGTCAAGAACCCTTTGTTCTTGTTTTCTGGTTTATCGGTTAAGAAAATTCGGATTAGGTATCTTTGAATTTTAATCGATCCTTAGATATTCTTGACTGAACAAATAAGAAAATCGAGAACTTAGATATTCTTGTCCATAAAAAGACTTGTTCTTTTTAGTCAAGAACCCTTTGTTCTTGTTTTCTGGTTTACCAGTTAAAGAAAATTCGGATTAAATATTTTTTAATTTTTTTCGAGTCCTTACAAAGCGACAAATTTATTAATCGAGTTAACAGGAATCGATATAAATTTTTATCGATTCGTTGTTTTATCGAGTCAAATTATTTTTGTCGAAATCTTAATTAATCGAGAAACTCGAAGGCGTCGAGTCCCTTGTGATCGATAAAACTCTCCTTATCGATTCAATATTTCCTTAGAAGTTTTATCGAGTCTCCTATACCCGACAAATTTTTTTATCGAGTCTTAAACACCCGACAAAAACTCTTGTCATCTTAGCCCAACCCGATAAAAAGTTTTGTCGACCCCTAGTCAATCGAGAAAACTTTCTGTTTCACAAAAACAACTCAGAAAATTAACAAAAACTCACTGATCGAGATCATCAAGCCAAGTACAATGACTACTCGCGAAGCAATGACAATTGGTTCAGACACAAAACCTCCAATTCTGTTCCCCGGAGAATACTCACAGTGGAAATACCGTTTCCTTGACTTTATTGAACGCAATGATTACGCCGATGAAATCATGCAATCAATCAGTGACAGCCCTCCTCCAGTTTTCTATCAAAATCTTCCAGCCAACCCAAATGCAGATCCTCCCCTCCTTGCTCTAAAAGGAGTCAAGCCTAAATCTGCTTATGATGACAACGAAAAAAGGATTATGAAAGGTGATCAACTTGCAAGATCATATCTCCTCATGAGCATCCCGAACGATATCTATATTAGTATCGACAGCCATAAAAGAAATGCCAAAACTATGTGGGAAGAAATAGAGAAATTCATGCTTGGCACAAAAATAGAGACCCAGCTTAAAATTACGAATTGCATCTCGCAATATAAGGACTTCAAAGCCAAAGAAGGTGAAAAACTTACTGTCACCTAGTCCCGGTTCGTACACTTAGTAAATGAACTAAGTAAGAATGAGATTCGCAAAACAAAGATCGAGAACAACGTGAAATTTGTGAGTAACTTGCTGCCTGAATGGCGTCAATTTGCCAATCAAATTAAACACAACAAATATCTCGTTGATCTCGATCTACATGAAGTCTATGAAACCCTCCTTCAAGATGAAGAAGAAGTGCTCGAAGCTATGGAGGCCAACAACAAGATCAAGAAGCCCACTGATCCCATAGCTCTAGTTGCAAAAGCTAGCTCTATCACTTCCCATAGCTCTCCTCAAGAGGTTATTTCCGAATTAGAAGATGAAGACTTTGATTATAATCCGGACATTGCTCAATTCCAACAACAGTTGGTGCTCCTCACAAGAGATTTTCAGCAAAAGTTTTCTCGTCGCTCCAACCCCAATCAACAATGTTATGATTCGGGTAAAATAAACTATGAGCGCAAGACACTTTTCGAATCAAAACCAAAAGAGCAACGTCCGCCAGCCAAACCGGAAGATAAATTCAAAAGTGAAAAGAGTTTATGCTACAACTGCGGAAAGTTCGGTCATTACGCACGAGAATGCAAAAAGCCGGTAGTCAAAGATTCAAATTACTTTACCTACAAGCTGATGCTGGCTAAACAAAAGGAGGCTAGAAAAGTATTATTGGCCGAAGATGAGGAATGGTTGAATCAAGGAAATGAAGACGACGATCCGGGGAATGAACTTCAAGCCCACTTCAGTTTAATGGCTTACTCGGATAATTTATCTTCCAACGCTTCCGACTACACCCCCAAGGTAAGTCATTCAGACTATGATCAGTTTATGATTCAAATGAATGACATGATGATACAATTGCAAGAACTACAATCTAAATTGAAAACCGAGAAACTTTTGGTTTCCAAATTAGAGGCTCGTTTAGAAAATAATCATAATCAACTCTTATTGCTACCACCAATATTGCCACTTTTCAAAATATAGCCAAAAGTGCTCAAACTGAAAAAACCACCATTCAAAATGAGAACTTGGAACTAAAACAAAAACTCTCGAACCTCACAAAACTTCTTGAGAAAACACAACAAGAGGACGATAGTTTTTCTCAAAAATTTGAGTTTTCCACTATCCAAAGAAACGATCTTTTAGAAAAACTCAAATCCTTGGAAGTTAAACTTTATACAATTGGTCAAACGGAACAAACTATTCATCTAAATGCTCCAAAATATTTAGGTTCCAAAGCCGGATTGGGATCAAATAATCCCAAGTTGTTAGAAAAAGGCATCTACAACACACCGACATTATATAAATTTGAATATATTGGCCTTGGCCCGGAATATAATATTCAATTATGAAGTCTAACCCCTAAGTTGAGAGAAGAGAAGATTGGAATAGGAAGAATAAAAACTTTCATCAAATACCGTTTTGCTATCCAACGCATGTAGAACAAGAATCTTCAAAAGACACACTTCCTAACGATTACTTTCCATCCTACACCGAAGAAGAACTTCAATCTGAACCTCCAAAACACAAACATTATATTCCTACCTTATTCTTAGAAAAGAAAATAATTCAATTAGAAAAGGTGTTGGAAAGTGAGCGTTCTTCTTCAGAAAAGGAAAAAGAAAATCTGAATTCAAAAGTTCGAATACTTGAAAAATGAGCGATACAAACGGAACTTGATAGAATTTCCAAGGCTTCTACATGCAAAGCTTTTGTTAGCTCATATTTAGATGATCAAGTCAAAACCATTCTAAACAGCTCTCTCATATCTAATGACGACTTAGACTCTCTTGAGGAAATGCCTCGTTTTGACGAGTACATTGATTCCTCATCAAACCTTAAATCCACATAACAGGTAGATGGCATAAATTTCGACTTTGACTTCAATCCAACTCTTCCAAGTCATAAGGAATTTTTAGATAAAGGGAAGAAACCAATGGAATCTGATTTCACTCCTGAAGTTAAGAATGAGTGCTGTACAAACAATTTATTTTCTAAACAAAATGATCAAACTCATTTTTCAAAACCCTTAAATTCTCATTATGTGAAAAACGCTAATCGTGGTTTTATTCATGTTTTAGCTTTTCGAACTTTAGAATCAAAGCAAGTTTGGGTCGAAAAAGGCAAAAGTACTCTGAAGTCACCATCCTGCAAATTATTCAAAATTTCCTAATGTTAAAAGAGCCAATTGCAATTTTCAATTTCCTTGCACTATTCGTTCTGTTAAACATTTAATTCATTTTTCTCGGAATAAAATTTGTTGCTCGAATTGCGGTGTGAATGACTTTATGCAATTGAATACTTCATCTTATGATTATGGTTGGTTTCCTAACATGCATTCTTCTTACAACTTTCATCATGTCAATCATTTCCATGCACATCCTGTTTATAAATGGGTTCCGAAAAAGCAAATGACTACCACTCCTAACTTCAATCGAAAGTACATGGGTGATCAGTCAACTAAACCCAATGGACCCATTTACAAATGGGTACCTAAATCTACTTAATTCTGTGCAGGTCAGTCATGTGTGGTACTTAGATTCTGGATGCTCCAAACACATGACTGGACAAAAGGAGCTGCTTGCCAACTACAAAAAGAAAAAGGGCGGTTATGTCAAGTTTGGCAACAATCACTTAGCACCAATTTAAGGACATGGAGACATTATTCAAAACAACATCACAATTTCTGACGTTTCCTATGTTCAAGGATGAGCCATAATTTGCTAAGCATTGGCAAATTCTGTGACAAACAACTGTAAGTCAACTTCCAGCTGGAACGATGCTGTGTACGTACTTTTGAAGGAAAGGAATTACTAGCCGGCACTCGCAACTCTAACCTTTACACAATCAATCTTTCTCAAGTTCAAACGCCCAAGGATATATGTCTTCTTTCGAAAGTAGATAACGCAAAGAACTGGCTTTGGCATAGACGTCTCTCCCATCTGAACTTCAAAAACATCATTCGACTCTCGATTGGGGGATTAGTCACGGGATTGCCAAAGATCAAATTTGACAAACCTCACTTATGCGATGCTTGTGAAAAGGGAAAGATAAAAAAGGTGTCCCACAAACCAAAAGTTGAACACAATACATCCCGACCTCTCCAACTCACTCATATGGATTTGTGCGGACCTATGCAGACTCAAAGCATACATGGCAAAAAGTACGTCCTAGTCATGGTCGATGACTTATATCATTTCACCTGGGTAAAATTTCTACGCACAAAGGATGAAGCGCCTGAATCGATCATAACCTTCTTAAAGGCTATTCAAGTCAAGTTGGAACTCACTGCCCAAACCATTCGAACTGATAATGGAACCGAATTCAAAAACCATACGCTTGACACTTTCCTCGAATAGGTTGGAATTACTCACACGTTTTATGCGGCTCGTACACCTCAACAAAATGGTGTGGTTGAACGATGTAATCGAACATTGGTTGAAGCTGCCGGGACTATGCTTGCATACTCCAACCTACCACTCTATCTTTGGGCTGAAGCAATTAATACGGCTTGCTATACTCAAAATCGCTCCATCATCAACAAGCGTTTCAACAAAACTCCATACGAGTTAGTCTTCAATCGTATTCCAACCATCCATCATTTTCATACCTTTGGAGAACGCTGCTTCATTTTGAAAGAGAAAGAAGATCGAGGGAAACTCAAACCAAAATCCGATGAAGCATATTGTCTTGGTTACTCTCCAACTGCTGCTGCTTATCAGGTCTACATGAAACTAGCCAGATGTGTCACAGAAAGTGTCAATGTAAAGTTTGATTCTAAGGTCGAAATGGCTCCTGAACAAGACAGTTCTGGACCCGCACTCACCGGTATATTAGCTTCTGAACACATCCGCTCGGAACCTGCCCCAAACCCCGCTCAACCTTCTACATCCAAAACTACTTCTTCCAATCTGGATGATTTATTCGAGCACTTTTACTCGGATTATTTTGATTCTCACACTGATATCCCTAATCAGATCACCCCGCCTATCTTGGAGGTTACCGAGACTACCAACCTTTCTGGACCGCCAGTTACAACGGACACCGTCTCAACTGCTGCAACTCCAAGATCATCTCCATTCGCTCCTCCCGCTCAAACTGCTGCTCCTCCCGCTCAACCTGATGCTCAACCGAGTTCCAATCCGCTCCCTGCTGAACCGACATCCTCTCCCCCACCATCAACCTCATCCCCCAAGGATGTCTCTAGTTCCACAAGATCCTCTGCCGTCGCTCCAGCCTTGGAATCACTTCAAGATCTTCCACTCGGTTCTTATGAAGATGATACCCCGGACCCTAATGCCTTTCAACCGCTTCCACATACTACCAAATAGGTCTGTTCTCATCTAGTTGATCAGATTATTGGAGATCCAACCAATCCAGTCACGACACGATCTGCCTCGGCCAACGATTGTATGTTCTCTATTTTTCTAAGCAAGATCGAACACACATCCATTCAAGAAGCAATGAATGATCCTGATTGGATTGTGGCCATGCAAGACGAACTCAATCAATTTGAAAGTTTAAAAGTTTGGCGTCTCATTCCCCGTCAACAAAACAAAACCATCATCGGTACCAAATGAATTTTAAAAAACGAACAAGATGAAGATGGGATTGTCATACGCAACAAAGCTCGGCTTGTCGCAAAAGGTTACCGCCAACAAGAAGGGATTGATTATGACGAGACATTTGCGCCCGTGGCCCGTATTGAAGCAATTCGAATGTTCTTAGCATACGCGGCACACAAGAATTTTGTGGTTTTTCAAATGGACGTCAAAACGGCCTTCTTGAACGGTGTTCTGCGTGAAGAAGTCTATGTATCCCAACCTGACGGGTTTGTTGATCCTTCAAAGCTAAATCATGTATACATCCTCGACAAGGCTCTCTACGGCTTAAAAGAAGCCCCGCGCGCATGGTATGATAGTCTTTCTGATTACTTGGTGAAAAATTGATACTCCAAAGGTAAGATCGATCCTACTCTTTTCATTAAAAAGGAAAATGGTGATATCATGCTAATTCAAATTTATGTTGACGACATTATTTTCGGTTCGACTAATCCCCAACAATGCAAGAATTTCTCCGAGCTCATGATTGCCAAGTTCAATATGAGCATGATGGGTATGATGAATTTTTTCCTCGACCTTCAAGTTTAACAATTTTCAACGGGAATATTCATCAACCAATCGAAATACATCTCGGATATGTTACGTAAATATAACATGACGACTTGTACACCAATTGGCACTCCCATGTCTCCAGGTTCGAAACTACACGCTGATCCCTTGGGAAAAGCGGTGGATTCTTAAACCTATCGGGGAATAGTTGGTTCCTTAATGTATTTAACGGCTAGTCGACCGGATATAATGTTTGCCACATGCTTATGCGCTAGATATCAAACATCTCCTAAAGAATCTCACCTTAGTGCTATAAAACGCATTTTTCGATATTTAAAAGGTACTACTGATCTTGGCCTATGGTATCCCAAGGATACGGGTTTCAAGTTAACGGCCTTTTCAGATTCTGATCACGCCGTATGCATGCTTGATCGCAAAAGCACGTCGGGACACATTCAATTCTTAGGTGATAAACTAGTAAGTTGGTCCTCGAAAAAACAAGCTTGCGTCTCCACTTCTACGGCGGAAGCCGAATACATTGCTGCCGCAAGTTGTTGCTCTCAAGTACTTTGGACGCGCACGCAACTCAAGGACTATGGATTCTGGTTTGATAAGATTCCCATATACTGTGACTCCAAAAGCGCAATTGCCATCTCAAGCAATCCTGTCCAACACACGAAGACTAAACATATCGACGTTCGATATCATTTCATAAAAGAGCATGCCGAAAGAGGTACAATTGAATTATACTTTGTCAATACAGAACTGTAGCTTGCCGACTTGTTCACTAAGGCCTTGGATGAGAAACGCTTCCAATTCCTAGTGTCCAAGTTGGGCATGCTGAATCTTAAAATCTGATTTCCTAATCAGTCTTTTCAAAATACACAAAACGTCTATCCAAGTTTTATGCATATTCCCCTTTTCTTAACTATGAATCTGCATCACTCTTGGTTTCTCGTTTGTTGGTTTTTAAATTTTGTTTACAGTTTTGTATTTTCATTTCATTTCCTTCTTTTCGGCTATGTTCGTCGTATGTCTAACCATTTCAGCTTTCAAGGGGAAGCGGCAAGGTACGTTTTTCATTAACTCACAATTGTAGGGGGAGCAAATTTTTAATACTTTACGCATTCTTTAAGGGGGAGCACTTATTTAAAAAAAATTATCGAGTTCTTAAAGACCAGACTTAAATGCACACTTAGAATAATTTTATGCTTTTCCTTGAATTTTTATCGAGTTCTTAAAGACCAGACTTAAATTTTTGTCGAGTCTCAAAGGATCGATAAGAACACTTCAAGTTGTCTAAGTGTTTTTATCGACTCCTAAAGACCCGACTTCAAGTTTTGTCGCGTCTAATAAGATCGATAAATGGATCTTCAAATGTCCAACTATTTTTATCGACTCCTTAACACCCGACATAAATTTTTGTCGAGTATCAAAGGATCGATAAAATTATCTTCAAAATATCTAAGTGAGTTTTTCTCGAGTATTTGAGAGCCGATAAACTTTGTTTATCGACTCGACATTCTTCATGTGGACTCACAGGTTTGTTCTCTAACTTTTTTTACCAAGTCTTTATGTCGACTCAGCTTGACTCAATATCTTTTTTTTTATCGATCCTATTGCACTCGATAGATCTTTTTATCGACCCTACTAGGCTCGATTTCCTTACTTGCGCAAAGGACTCCATATGTTCTTCAATCTTATCGACCAAACCAGACTCGACATTCAGACTTGGATTATTTTTATAAACTGACTTCATCTATAGAACTGACTTTTCCTATGGTTTGCTAACTGTTTTCTTTCGGTTGAAATGGCGGCTATCAATGATCCGAATCTTTCTGACGATGAACACCCAATGTCTTCTTAGCGGTCAACTGAACCGAGTATCAACGCGGTCAACCGAGACGACCTCTTGATGCCCCGGGCCAAACTTAGAAAACCCAGACCAAACAATCACCGTCTCGATTTTGGCATCACGATTGAACACCAAGTCATCCTCGATATCCTTCAACGCCACCCCCTTCGCTATGCCTTTGCCTTGGATCATCGGGTACCCCTGTTCTATCTTCAGCAGTTCTTGTATACCTTAACATACCATCCGGAAGACGGTGACCACCATTTCATTGCCAAAATCGACGATTTTGTCACCTGTTTGACACCTTCTCGGATTCGTCGAATCCTCCGTCTGCCTGTCGCCACCGACCAACGCCCATATGATGCCTTCGCAACCGAAGCAGAACTTTGTGCAGATATCCGAGCCCTTGGATACAACTCACCCGAACCCCTCACCAGCACCGGCCAGTTCAAGAGAATGTACCTGCCTCGAATATGGTTTTCACTATTCACCATCGTCAATCGATGTCTAACTAGAAAACACACCGGCATGGACAAGGCCAGTACTGCGGCCTTACGCATATTTCATGGTCTCGTATTCAACCGTCACTATGATTACGCAATGCTCATCTGGACGGACTTCGTGGAGCTCGTTGAAGACAAATCAAATTCACGCGATCGTGCTTTCGTACCCTTTTAACGGTTCCTTCAGCTATTTATTCATGCCATGCTGTCATCCAAACCTGACATACCTCGACGAACAGGATCGCCGTTGGGACCAACCAACTCGCTGAAGTTTCTCAAGCTTAACGACCGACAGTTTGATTTCATTATGCCAATCCCTGGAGCGCTACTCGCCTATGCTGATCAGGATGCACCGAGTGTGATAGCTTATAGGGAGAGACACGACTTAATGGATCAACCACCTCCGGTTGTGCCTGCCCAAGAGCCAAACCGCGAGGGACATCATGAGCATGGAGAGGGTCCTAGGGTAGACGAGCAGGTTCAGGATCATGGGGATCCTGAACAGGGTGATGAGCCAAATGTAAGGGGACATGACAAGGGCGGTGCACCTGATCAGCCAATCCCAACAACTGCTGCCGCATCAATCCCACGACCACCACCCACTAT
This sequence comes from Silybum marianum, assembly GCA_036898165.1. Taxonomy (NCBI): domain Eukaryota; kingdom Viridiplantae; phylum Streptophyta; class Magnoliopsida; order Asterales; family Asteraceae; genus Silybum; species Silybum marianum. The sequence goes on along the minus strand of CM072533.1, from coordinate 20,329,588 downwards.
CCCAAGAGCTGCTTCTACTTCCCGACCTACTCCACGATTCAAGATGCTTGTCAGCCGTAACCGTGTTCGCCCACGACCTTCATCGTCTGATGAGGATGAATCCGATATTCAACCACTTTCCCGTCGTCCAAGAACCGCAACCATCGAAGAACGAGCTCTTAGCCGAATTGGTCCACAACCACCTCTATCCGATTCTACATCGGACACTGAAGAACAAAATGCTGTACCAACTGATGAACCAAATGATGAACCGCATGATGAACCACATGATGAACCACATGATGACCCGACTGAGCCATTCGATTTTGAAACAAACCAGTTCTCTGGTTCCATGTCTGACATATTCACCGAGCCTCATATTGGCGAGATAAGGAGAGCGGAGGGAGATTTAGTTGAAAAAAAATGTGTGAGTGTGAGTGATGGGACGAGAAAAACTATTGTGAGCGCGATACCAGACTCCCCCATCCAGGTAACCGTGTCTGCTAGCCCTACTCATTAGTTGGGTATATCTAGTGGACAAGACGCTGTGAACCTAGCAGCGCACTTGCACGCCCCTCCTAGCCACTCTGAAGGCTCCCAACACCCGACAGTTTCACATATACTTGTGAGTTTAGCTTCTTATCTAGCTCCCCCTCCATTCGGGAGGCACAACTATTGAATCAAGAGGAAGTAGCTCACCTGCTTCGACTTTAGTCGTATGCACTTCGAGTCTAGAGCCAGTTAGGGAACACGTGTCTTCACACACTGAGAGCCTTCGTGGCCCAGTCGGAACTTCCATAGTGGTGTCCCTTCCGGACATTTCACGAGGATTGGAAGGAAATCCTACCAGTGCTACATCAATGCCATCACTGAACGTAGGTCATCCAGTTTATTCAACTGTGATGTCAACGGGGAATCTAAGTGATCCCGGTGTTTCCCTCTCAGGTACCAGTACTCCGTCTTTCACGATCTCTCCCGAAGCTCAAGCGCTTATGGATGCTCAATTCCAACGAGCTCAAGATTCGTTAAAAACTCATGAGGCTCGCATGACTGCTGAAAGACAAATTTATCATGATTTATTTTATTAATGTTTAACATATGATTGCCGAACTTTATAGATATGGCAACATTTTTTAAAGGTCATCAGAACATATGTATGCTGATTTTTTTGGTCGGAAATGTTTTATGACTTTCCGAGTTTGTCTATTCGATGGTTATAAACATGGTAATGTAATATTAAAACATACAAATGTCAATATGATGTCATCATTGTAAAGTCATGTCATGCATCATCATTTGTATCAGGTTAAACGTCATTCATTTTAATATTAATATGGAAGAAATTAATTTAAAGTTAAATATTTAACCATATTTTTTTAAAATATATCCAAAATATATATCTTATGGTCAATATTTAATAAATATAAATATATTTTAATAAATATATTTCCCAATCGATGGTAAATTTTCATGCGTTTCATATTCTGATTTTGAACGACGTTTGTAACACTTTATTTAAACATAATTATATAACCCTAATAATTAATAATAATTTATATATCATTTGTAACTTTTTATATATATATATATATATATATATGTATATATTTAAATAGTATCAATTATCAAAAACGAGTTCCAAGAAGAGTATATTATGAGTTTTACACATACCTGACGTGTCACGTCATTGCATATCGGTTATGTATCATCAGAATGCCGTTTGATTTTCTTAACCCTTAAATTTTCCGATACTTTATGTTACTTACTTTATCTATTTCTACAATTTCATTATCCGATATAAAATAATAACTAAATATTAATAAAATAATTTATACGACGAAAAAAATGTGATACAATAATATATGACTTATTTAAGGCATCATGTAATCCGATATATACTGTCCGAAAAATGTAAAAACAAAAAATGTATTAATAATTTTGTTTAAACCGATATATGTTTCTTACACTGCAGATATATGTTGTTCTATATAATATAAAAGTCATCGTGATCTACTTTCCTCAAAATATCAATTAGGACGTCATCCACGTCTAAGCGTATTCTCTTCGTATCACTGATACAAAAACCACATTCAACCATAAATTTAAATTTCACAATACCTTCATCTTCGAATATACTCATCCTCTCTCATAGTCGCAGGTAATCAGTTTTCACAAATGGCACCCTCAAAATCTCCTTCTGATGCAGAAATGAAGATAGAAAATGTGACCTTCCCTAATTGCAACTACGTTGCACGGTTCAGCGATGATATCGAAAACCAAAACTTAAACATTGTCTCTGCATTTCTGTAGAGGTCTCCTCTTCAATACGCATTTACACATGAACCAAAAGATGAGTAAGTTTTTACTTGGCAATTTTTAGGTAACCTGCAAATTTGATCAGTCGACAAACGAAGTAACTGCTTCTGTTCTTACTGACAGTGATTTGGTTTTTAATGTTGATGATGTTAGACGCATTCTTCATCTTCCCTCTAACGATAGGTATGCCAAATTCCCTCTTGGTTACGAACATGACCATGTTGTTCATACCCTAAACTATATTAAGGATCCGAATGCTAAAAGCCCATCTACCCTTTATCGAAAGCAAATGGGAGGGCAATGAATTTTTTTTCCAGCCATATAATTCAATGTCTTTGTCGGAAAACTTGTGGTCATGACCAATCTCCTTCGTACTTCACTAATCTAGCACATAACCGTCGGCATATTGACTTTGGAAAATACTTTTTTAATGAAATGGTCAGTACACTTATTCCTCTGAAACGGACACAGGTACCTTTATAGAGCTTTTTCTCCATGATAATTTGGGACAAGCTGGGTGAAAAGATAAAAAATTCTGAAATTTCGATCGAATTTGATCACAAAGCACCACAAGTTGGAAAGACCTCTCTGAATAGAAAAGACAATGGAACCGATAATAGTCTACCCGAAGGTATTATCGCATTTATTTTCAAGATAATCCTATTATGCTTCATTACTTAAATTATGTGTAATTTATATATCAAAAAAATATATCATGGGTAATTTATGTGACCAGGTATGATCGCATTCGCCCAAAGTTCTACTATGTCATGGACGTCCATTATACCGACTTCCGAACTAGTTAATACAGAAAATGTCACTGCTCAAGTAGATTTTCCGGTCTGTTCGGAAAAACAGATTAAAAAAAAGGTTATACCGACGAAACGTAAAAGTAATTCGGTAAATAATTCAGAAGACGATACCAAAGATTCAAATCCTACTAAGTTGTCATCAAAGAGGCAAAAGAAAGGTACATCATTTAATCTTACAGAAAACATTACTGAGCTGTTAGTAAATACCTTTCTTGAAGTTTTCCTAATATTTCTAATAACTTGAAACATGGGATTGCATTAATTTAGTGACCAACCATAATATTGGTTCGGATGAAATCATTCCCGGTAATTCTGATTCAATGACAGAAGTTCACGATCTTGACGATCTTGAACCGTTCGTGGATGATGTCGGGGAATTACATTGAATAGATGATACAGATTATTACCTTCAACGTTTGATTCGTAATTCTACAGAATTACATGATCAACATATGGATGAAGACAATCAAGCAGGTCCAGTCATTTCACGCCGGAAAGTACAAATACCTTTTTACCGCCTTTACCAACTGAAGCACCTCCGAGTATCCCATCTCCACCATCTTCTCCACCCCCAAAATCAGCATCTCCAGCTAAGAAAGCATCCACTATCTCTAACAGTAACCACAACAAGATGTTGTTGATCTTGGGGAAGACACCATCCATCCTGAACTAATTATGCCGATTCAGCAAAAAGTTGATGTTCAAAAGGACCAAATTAATGAAGACTCCAACCATAATTTAGTCGGCAAAGGTACTTTATGTTTTGAAATTAAAGATGTCATTGCCGACATAGACAGACAGTTAAGGAGTTTGGGTTGTCAAAGAGCTATATTACAGCAAGATTTTGACATCTATCAAGCAATGCTTGGTCATCGGGTTAACAACCTTCAGATGCAAAAGGAGAAGGAGAAAATCATAGGTTCACATCTTGATGATCTAATTGAGTGCACAAACAGGCTATTTGAACTTCTTAAGATTCAGAAAAAGAAGTAGACCGTATTTAGGCCGATTTCTAAAAGGTTCTTGATGCATTAAGTCAAGAAGGAAATGCCTTCCTTTATTCTTGCATCATTGGATAAGGTTTAATCTTCTCTCAATCGGCAGGAAACTTCACATGCAGATATACGAGCGTCGATTGAATTGCTTAAAGCTGCATCCGATGCCCGTGACGCTCAAATTCAGAATTTAATTTCCGATAGACGTTCATTGCCGAAAATTATAGATCATACCGGCTCAACTTCTGAAAACGAGGTGAATAAAAAAATTATTGAGTCACTTGATTCACTTCATAAGAAAGTTGATTCCATAGAGACTCAACTGAACAATCCTCCAGAAATCAAAGTCGAGGCAGAAGGTTTCATATTTGGTCTTGTGGAGCAACAAAGGTTGAAAACCGTAGAAAACCTGTGTGTTGTTCAAGCTGATGAACTTAATGCATTACGAAATGCATTAAAACGTCAAATTCGGAACAATAACCTATCACATAACTCCCCAACAGGTGATCAAATTCCGATTCAACAACATCAAGATCGAATTCCTGTTGATTGAGTTAATGATGTTCGCCCAAATGAAACTCAACTTGAAGAAAATAAAGCTTCACAAAGTGTAGCTAACAAAACTGGTGGAACCGTAGTTGTGTCTGGTCAGGAACAACCCATTCCTACTGACGATGAGAACACCAATGTTGGTGTGGAAGAAAATAATCAATTTGATGTCGGCCTTGGTGAAGAGAGTAGGACAGAAAGTGTGGCAGCAACAGACAAAGGTAAGAAGATATTGTCTGCTGAAAAACTAGCTGCTGAAGAGAAGAGAAAGAGAAAGGAGTTTAAGCGTGTGCATGTCAACCCAGAAAATCGAATAAAACTTAAAGCTTCGAGTGTTGTGGCTCATGAGTTGGTTATATCGGACAAGCAAAGAGAATAAAGTTTAAAGGCTCATGAATTGATTGAAAGTGATTTTAGGTTAGCAACCGACTGTACATCAGAAGAGGCTAAAGATGTAAAGGTAAAAGATCCGATCGCTCTCTCAAAAGAAGTTCTTCTAGCATCCGAGTAGGAAAAAGAGAGAAAAAAGAATAAACGAATTAAATGGTCGATGAAAGAATTTTGAACAGATCCATGAATTCAAAGATAACTGTTGTATATCTTTTTGGACCGAGGTTAATAGTGGATGATGCAGAAAAAGTCTTTGTGGAGATTTCAAGGGAAATGGGTTATACGAACAAAGTAAAGCTTTCCCTACTCCATAACTACGGTCTTGTAGAATGGATGGAAATTCTTCCTTTGCTTAATAAAATAAAGAGTCAGTACAAGTTTACTGTTCATAACTATATCGTAATGCTTATTAAAAAGCCAACAATGATAAGAAAGAGTTATAATCTGCCAACCGTACATGCCGAAGTAAAACTTCTGAAGCAACTAAAGAGAGAAGTTATTCGACAAGAGGACGATCACAATCAAGAGTAAAGAAATCGTATTATCAGATAGTTGCAGAAGAAAGAGGATTGCTTCCTGATTTGTCAAATCTTAATCTGTCTATACCAACTCCTTACCCACAGAAGGAGGGAACCGTCATAGCAAAACCCGAATTAGGAGTTTTCTTTGAAGATTAGTTCAGAAACTATTGGTTTTTCAGGGCAAGTGAAATACCCATTGCTCATACCGGATTTCTAAAGATCATAATAGCCTTGGTTCCACCTTTAGATCACTCGATGCCATTGTTTCATGCTATTACTGCCGAACTTGAAAAATGTAATCAAGGTTGATGTGCCGTACCTAATTGTACTTGCCACGTTTTTTAACGAATTCACATTTCGTTTCTATAAAGATATTTATATACTTGATATACATGATATTATTATTACTAAGTACGAATTATGAAGTGATAATATTGTTCACTCAAATTGTTAACAACATTGTTATCTGTAACAATTCACTTTTCGTTTTTATAACACAGTCTTGACTGCAAATTATGTATTTAAAATATATATTTACCGAGTTGTTGATGACCAAAATAATTAAAATTAAAGATCAACTATATTTAAGTATTATTTTTTTCTAAAAATTAATATACAATTAAATTATTTTTATTACTATTATTGTACTTATAAATTCATGTTGGTATTTTTTTTACTTTCAGTTCCGCCCGTGTGACACACGGGTTATAAACTAGTCTATATATATATAAAGCTGGATCATTTCATAGTCCACGTGTCATCTAAAGCGGCAACCTTTGACAATCTACGTGTCATCTTCTCTCCTTACCTTCAGAATTGGTTTTTAGGGTTTTTTTTTTCTTTTCCTAATCACGCTCCTTCATTCGACTGTTACACTTCCATCTCTCAATAAACAATTTCGTTCTTGCGGTCTCAATCTTTATTATTTCACATAATTTTAACTCTGCGTATTAGTCTCTCTCGACCAAGAATTTCAATTTTGCGGTTTCAATCTTGATTGTTTCACATAATTTTAAATCTGCGTATCAGTCGTGAACTCACTTTGTATTTCGATTCTTATGTTTTGGTTTTCAAAGTTTATGTTGTATGGTTGATGTGGTGGCGGCTGAAGTTCCCATGAAGAGGACCTAGATCTGTTCTTCACTCCTTAAAGGTAGCAGTTTTGTACTTCACTCCTTAAACTTGCAGATTTTTTTGTACTTCTTTTGCGAACTTAATTTAGGGGATTTTTTAATTATGTTTGCTATGGTTTTAGGTTTTCTTGCAGACCTTTCTATTGATATGTTCCTTTTAAGTTTTATATGATCGATTAAGAATCCATGATGTTACAGTCTTCTAAAATAGATTTGAGTTCTAATTATATGAATCCTTCCCAATTGCTACTGTATCTATATTTTTATCCATATATTGTTAGTACTATCCAACAACCATACTTGGCTGAATCTTTTTTTAATGAAGTTCTTATTTGGTGATTCAAAGATGGAAACATATATCTCATTTTGGAGCTTTACATCTCACTGCTATCATCTGTAGACTGTAAGATTTAAGATAATTGTATTAATAACTTTTCTTGATCTTCAAAGGTAGAGGTTAAGGCTGTAAATCTCTTTTATTTCTTTACATGTAGTTTTTTTCTCTCTAATTTGGTAGCTTAAAGCATGTATGAGATAAATTCTTGCCAAACAGTAAAGGATAAACAACAACATAAGGAGGAAAGAAAAGGCATAGAGTTAATCTATAGCAAACATTTAGGTTAGGATATTGAAAAGATAGAAATCTAATAACAGGGTACCTCAAATTCTGCTGGTTGAGAGAAATTTTTTCTATCTTAAGCAAACAAATTGATTGTAGTTTCATTGCAAACTAACCATTTTATCTGCTAAATTGCAAAATAAGATCTGTGTTTAACTGTTTATGTTCACCATCATTGCACATTTTGGGCATAAATTACTGTGGGCTTTTGTTCTGCTCTAATATATGTTTATTACTTGTTATTTTGTAGGTGGCAATGAATCAATGTTGGAGTTGTGGAAGTATTTATCAGTTTAGGAAAGAGCTACAAGATCATTTACATGAACCATCAGGTTTTGAAAAGAATAATCTTCCATGGGACAATGACATGTACCTCAAACCATATATGGAAGAAGATCATCTTTTATATAGTTTTGGTGAAGATGAAGAAGTTGATGATGGTAATGATATAAGATCAGCAGATGAGGACTTTATCAGAAATATAAACGGTTTAGAAAAGATAAGCATCGACAATGGGGCGGGTGTTTCACATGGTGCAAAGGTGGATTCCAAGAATGCAAAGAACGGTGGTGCCCATGATGGAGTGTTAGATGATATAAAATCAAATGATTATTCTGTCATAATTGTGCATAAGAGCTATTTTAGCTCATATAGTTCATTTGGTATCCACAGAGAGATGATAAGCGATAAGGTATCATATCAATTAGTTTTTGAATTATCTGCTCTTTTATATAACTCGATGAATTGCTTATAAATTTGTTAGTAAAAATGAGAGTTAGTATGTTAGTAAAAAAATGAGAGTTAGTATGTGGTACAGGGATACTAAGGTTAGATTCTTTTGGTGCTGTTTGGTTGGTTTTCCGTTAAGTTATGTATAGGTAAAGCTATCTGTTTGGATTAACATGTCTGTATAGAATTGGGATTTTTTTTTAGTTTGGGAGGGTTTTTATAGATGGAGAGGGGCATGTCTGGAAAAAAACTTGCTTTCTGCATAAAGCTCTCTGGTAGAAACTTATTGAATAAGCCACTTTCTATATCAATAAGCCATTACCAAATAGTCATGTATCTGAATATGTTGTTAGTCCAAATGTCCAATTAAGGTCGTTAAGCTGCAAACAAACAGGCCCTTTTAAGCTGCAATTTTCTAACTTCAATTTTAAGTTTGCAACATAACCAAAGCTGATGGAAAATGTTTTATCAAGCATCATATGTGCTGCGGCTTAACCATAGACAAGTCTACAAGATGACATCTTATTTGTTTTATAATTATTACTAGTGTAATTTTTTTCTAAATTTTATTTTAACAAATTCAAATTTTATAATATATACGATAATCATTTTATTTTTTATAAATAAACATTTTATTTTTTAACAGATCCTTGGTATTGATTATTAAGGACTTTGTAATGTCATCGGTATAACGAACCAGGCTAACCATGTATGTTTCCTACAAGATGTAAATTGTAAAAATTCATCAACTAAGATAAACAACACATCTTTTTAAGATAAACACCACATTGAGACGTCTTTTTAATTGGTAGATCAGTGATCTGCTGTGGTTTACTGATTTGTCGTGGCTTATTGAACTGCAATGGCTTAATGGACCTAATGTGATCTCTATTTTAAGTTGTAGGTACAAAGGACTGCTGTGCTTAATGGACTACACTGGTGCAGAAGGAGCTTTAGTGTTGACGTACTTGGCAAATTTCTGTTGGTAAAATATGTTGTTACAATTTATGATATTGGGATGCTTTAAATTTTGGTAAAATATGTTGAATTAAATGTTAGTCTGTATCCCAACTGAGCCATAATTGGGTAATAGAATAGTTGAATCTGTTGCTTATCTCTATTGGTAGGATACAATTGAGAACGGTTTAAGTGTCATTGAAACTGTAACCTTGAATAAAATTGAAGGGATTAGGAATTGACCTTTATATACCAGAGGAAATGGTGTGTATAATATTTGCAAAATAAAGAAATAAATTGCATGATTCAACTAAGGGAACTTCATATTATATTAGAAACAAATCTTGCTTCTTCATATTAGAAACTTGTGGCAGGTTGTGAATGGAAGGAGAATCATCTTGGGACTAATAGATCTCTTCTCAAACATGAGATTTTGTCTTTCTTAGATATAGTGGTGTTAAAGACGAGACAACCACTCCATTTGTGGAATCTTGGTTGCCACTTGGTATCATGCAAATATAAAATAAGTGTGACAATTTAAATATAAATGAAAGCTGATTATTTTGGTACATAAATAATTTCAGTATAATTACACAAAGACAATAATTGAAAAAGTTAAAATATTTGTAAAAAATGGGGTTGTTATGACAAGCATTATGAGTGATTTTTAATGCACTTTTTGTGCTTTATGCAAAGCTTCCTATTCGAGATACCATTGTGGGTAATAGACTAAGTTTTTTACCTGTTATGGTTTTTATGATTATTGGACAGTCGTAGGTACTTATCTTCAACCTTTTTTTTTGTGAACTTCACTCTTCATGATTGTCTATTTATAGCTATCTTTTTGAGCTTCTGAATGGTTATTTGAGCATAAATGTTTTTGAACAGATGCACCCACATGTTTGCTATTAGGACAAGCTATGGATTTGATTTGTTTAAGTTAAAAAAGTGAATAAGATCTATATTATTTTATTTTGAGATGGGTCATGATGTAGAAATTGGTTAAATGTTTCTTCGTTCAGATTATATTTGTTCACTTGAGCTTAAAGGATATTTTGAATTTCTTTTAATTTATTGCTTGGAGATTTTGTATTACTTGAGTTGGTGTAAAATTGTTTGGATGGTGAAATAATTGAGCATGAATTCTCACTTCTGCCTTCTCCATCTGAATCTGCAGGTTGTGGATTACAGGTGCGTCCTTCTCTTTTGTTCTCCATTTCTTTTCTCAATTTATGCTAATAATCTCCCCTTACTGACCAAACGTCTTCTCTTTTCCTCTCCGTCTTAGTTTTTTTTAATTCATTCATCTCATATTTCCTCCTACTCTCAACCCTATAGTAAAGGTATCACAACAAATTTAGGTGTTATGCCTGTTGACAACAACCGCAGATTCACATTATTGGTCTATTGGTCTAAACTGTGGATCATATAGGAATAAGGTGAGTTTTTGTTCCTTCTAAAACCTGAAAAGTTTGTTTCCCAAAATACCATCTATATTTGTGGATAAGAAATACGATTTGACCTGGTATACTTTTCATGATTACCGGGTGGCCAGTTGCTTCTCGAGTTTGTAGTGGATAGAGGAGGGATGTTGTTTGCTGAGGGATTACTAATTTTGGTATCTATCTTCTTCTCATCTTCGTCATTTGTTCTATTATGTTTCATAGCCTTTTGTTTTGATTAATTTGTCTCGGCTCAATGCATAAATTATTCAAGCATTTTGGGTGCTTCCTGATGCACTTTTTGTGTTTTATAGCAAATTTTGTTTTCTTTTTTATTCTAACAAACCCCCCTTTTAACTCTGTGTTACTTTGATCCCTGTAAAACTCAAATATGAATATTTTGGAAAAGATAGTCCAAAATTTGGTCTATTGGGGGAATGGACCCAATATTTCTTATATTAGTATTCTGATTATAACCACAAACATGATTTTAATGACACCTCTTAAAGTTCATCAATAGGCTATATAAACAGTTTTTCAACTTCTTTGTAACCGCAACTAAAATTAATTAGGGCTCTTAATCTTCATCATTATACTTGATGGATGTTTTCCAACTTTGTAACCACATGGTTTTAAAACATTGTATTCAATGTTTCGAATATAAATAATTGTTTGTTTACTTTCTAATTATCACTTGGAATTTTTTATTTTTGGAATCCAACAATCATTTTAGATTAATGGAGTTCACTCATCTCAAAAATCTCAAAAACGATAGTAGTAGTTCCATTATAAGGATAAGAATTTGTAGAATGTGAGAATCTTTGAATACCAAAAAAGGAGGAGAATTAATCAGCCTTGATATGATTTTCATCGACGAAGAGGTAATTGGGAGTATTGTCAACTTTTTGTTCTATAGATTTACACTTTAACATATATTTAACATAAGTTTCATTTACGTTTCTCTCTTGCATCAGTGACACTAATGACATGACCAATGCTTGCAACGTCGTTGAAAACCCAGGTAAACTACGTATTTCATTCATTAGTAAACTTTCAATGATGCTATCATTATAATGTACCACATTTTCCATTTTCATAAATTAATTTATATTTCATATAGGAAATCGGAATAGTAACAGGACATGCACACGATAAATATTATACTTACAAAAAATTAGTTACCCTTTTGTTTCATATTACTATATATGATGCTTACTTTCTTATTTGCAAATTTATCACAGTTAATTGGACAAAACCATGGTATTTTGGACCATATCAGAACGTATAATTCCATGTTTGCATTCACGTCAATGGGTGGTCATATTGATTCATCTATTAATAACTCACAAGGCCCATATGTTTTCCGTATGAGTGGCCAAAATTATCACCGTATTGGATCTCTATTGCCAGAGAGTGGGCGTAAACCGCAATTTGCACAACTTTATATATATGACAATGAGATTGGTAACGTAATTAACAAATTTCAGGACAGTGGTCGATCTTCTACGTTGGACCATGAAATTGTGCATGGCTTATCTCAAATGTTGGATTCTCATAACATTCTTGCAAGAACTTTTCGAATGGCAAGAGATAGATTCAAATCATCTCCACACGCTTCATTTCGATTGTGCCTCAAGGGAAACCAAACAACAGATGGTCGTCAATATAATATACCAACTGTTTCAGAAGTTGCAGGTTTAATAGTAGGTGATTTTACAGAGTCAAATTGCCATCGTGACGTCATTGTTGAGCATCAAAGTACAGGTCTTCAAAAAATCACAGATTTGCATCAAAGTTTCATGTCAATGACATACCCATTAATACACCCATATGGTGAAGATGGTTATTGATAGATATCAGAAGATAGCTTCAAAAGAAGATTGGGTTCTAAGGACAACATAGTTCAGATATTCTGAACTAGTTCTGAAAAGAGAAAGGTTCAGAACTCAGAAGACAAGCAAAGCAAAGCCTAAGGCATAACTTCTGAAGTGGCTACTTCAGAAGTTCTGAGGATGTTCTGAAGATGGTTCTGAAGATATTTCTGAAGAGGTTCTGAAGAATGATTCTGAAGAAGTTCATAAGTAGTTCTGAACTTGCTTGTCATTTTTGTACTGTAACTTTAGCATTCTTGTATGTATAAAAAATAGATAGTTTGTTAGACAATTAGAACTAACGTTCATAAAGCTTGTAAAGATACATACTTTGTAATACTGTTCATTGATCAATACAATACACAACTTCGGTGACATAATTCTTGTTCTAATTCTTGATTCTTTCTATATTCTTGATATTTTGGGATCTAACAATTAGTATCAGTGCCAATTTCATCTGTTTGATCAATTTTTGAAAAAATTGTCTAGTTGAATTCACGATCTACTATATTCAAGATGTCAAAAGAAATCGTCTCCATCGGATCTGAAACTAAACCACCAAGCTTGTTTCTGGGCGAGTACCATCAATGGAGAATCAGAATGATTCAATTCTTGGACAATATCGATGAAGCTTTAAATAATCGATTGTAAATGGCCCTCTAGAGGTCTATGTGGAAATTCTTGCAGTTCCAAGAACTGAATCTACTCCTGAAATTCTTGCAACTAGAATAAAAAAGAGCCCAGGTATGTACAGTGCAACTGAGAAAAGTCAAGCTAGAATTGATAGAAAGGCACTGACACTACTTACAATGGAAATACCAAATGAAATTTTTAACAGAGTTGATAGTCTCACATCTGCAAAAGCCATATGGGATGAGGTTGAGGCTCAAATGAAGGGGAGTACAAAAGCCCAAGCTCAAAGGTTGAACATCTGTGTTGGTACGTATGAAAACTTTAGCTATAAGGATAATGAATCTATCACAGAGACTTACCACAGATTCAACAATATCCTGAATGATCTGAGAAGGAATGGTGTTTAGAAATCCAACTCAGAAATAAATAATAAATTTCTGAACAATCTAGGTAATGAGTGGTCAAGCTTTTCTGACAATATGGTTACTAGAAATCTATCTAGGAATCCATTCATGATGTTTATGGTATTTTGTTCCAACAAGAGGACAAAATCAAGACTAGACAGAATGAGCAAAAGAAGGCAAATGAAACAGTAGCTTTATTGAGCAAGAAATATAATAATTCTATGACTATCTCATCTAAGAGCAAGGTTTGTTAAATCCCCGAGACAACTTTGTGTGATGGAGATGAATCAGATGAAGCACTTAAAAGAATTTCTAATAATATTGCATTCGTGACAAGACAATTCACTCAAAGCTATAATAAAAAATATAAGAACAAGTCTAAATATGAAGATGGACCTAAGAAAGGTCAAGATGCTGGTCAACATGAGACACAAGAACAACCAAGGTGCTTCAACTGTGGTAAGACTGGACATTATGCAAGACAGTGCAAAATGCCCAAAGTGAAAAATGTTGGTTACTATGAGAAGAAGCATCTACTTGCTAAGAAGAAGGAACTTAATCCAACTCTGGTTACCAAGTATGAAGATGACTGGTTGAACTGGAGTGATGGGGAGTATGATGAAGAAGTGGCTCACTATGCCTCAAATTGCTACATGTGCCAGCTAGATCCTAAAGATAAACATGCACATGACTCTGAGGTACTTTCTTCATTTTCTGTATTAAATTCTGAGTCAAATTCCTCTTCTGAACCAAATTCTGGAGAATCTGAAATGCAAAATCAAATTCAGAACATGACTTCTGAATTTGAAAGTCTCAGAAATAGAATCAAAGGGGAAAGAATTTTGGTAAATCAATTCAGAGCTGAGAGCCAAATTTATAAACAAAATTGCCAAGAAGCTCAACAATTTCAGGAAAAAGTATCTGCAGAAAAATTGTTATTAAAAGAAAAGATGGATAATTTACAAAAAGATATATTATATGAAAAATCTGAAAAGGAAGTTCTGAATGTCAAAATGAACTTTCTGAATCAAGAAAGACTTGATCTTTACAAAAAGATCAAGGAATTAGAAGATCTGAACTTTAAAAGAGATCAAACTGAACAAACTCTGAATATTTTAACAAATCAGGCTCAGAATTCAAAATTCAACAATATAAAAGCAAGTTTGGGATATAATGAAACTCAAGTCTTGAAAAAGGCACCTGCAAATCTTTATGATTTTTCAAAAATGAAAATTTCAATGAAACTAAAACAGGTGTCATATCTAAAACTGTTAATTACTCTTTGCCTGAAAGAATTCCATTTGTAAAATCAAAGACTTTATTTTCTGAAGAAAAACTTCTTAATTCTGGTGAAATAGTAAAAATTTCTAAAACAGAAGTAACAAATAAAAAAGTTTCAAATATTTCAGAAAATATTTCTAAATATACTTCTGAATCAAAAATTATTTCTGAAGAAAAGTCTGAACCAATCATTAAAACTGAGATTACTTCTGAACAAACTTCTGAGTTATCTTCTGAAGTTTTTCCAGAAGATAATTTTGAAAATAAATCAGAAATACATGAAGAAAAATATAATGAATTCTCAGAAATTGAATCTTTAATAGATAATGATGAGAATTCAGAAATACTTTTTGATAATTCTGACGATGAGACTGAGAAAATTTCAAATCTAATTTTTTTTGCATCAAGCATGACTCAGAACAAGTTCTCAGATTTAATGAATGCTTTAGATTCAGACGATGATCATGATCATAAAGTTGAAGTCATTGATAAAGATAGTTACCTTGTCTACAAATCAAAATCTTGTATGACTGAAGGAGAAGTTTTAAAATCTGACTTTGTAACCAGAGTTAAACTGTTTGAAAAAGGACAGCCTTCTAATTCAAGATCTGAAGTTCAAAATTCAGAACTTAAATCTAAAGTTGGTAAAAGAACTTCTTATACTAATCCGCATTTCTTATCTTTTACAGAGCTATCCACTTTAGTATGGAGAAAGAAAGATGAGAGACTATCAAAGACTGCCAAATTAGATAATTTTTCAATTTCTAAGAAAAATGATGTACCACAGGTTAATAAAGTGAATAAAAGAAAGAATTCTATTGCAAAATCAAATGTTGTTGATTCTTGTTCTTATTGTTAGGTCTAGTATTTTATTGTGTCAAAATAAGGAATGGATATGCTCAAATGTAAAAGGAAGTTTATAATTACTTAAACTCTTTCCTTCCTTAATTAGAATAGACCTTTCAATATAAATAGGAGTCTAGGTATTCAATATGAAGTTGTCGATTATCATAGAGCTGATTTCTGATATTATTTCTTGTAATCAATATACACATAAAGAGATATACGACTACGATATTCATTCAAATCCTATTTGTTCGTATTGCTTTTATTATATTACGTTTATACTTCATTGTACTTGATAATCTGGGATCTACAAGTGGTATCAGAGCCTACGATCTGAGTTTTTACGACTTTCTGAGGATACCCACGAAACAGAAGGTACTTTTCTCGATTTCTGTGTTGTTCTCTGTTCTTTGAGTTTTTGTCGATTCCTTCTTTTCACAGCTTTACCCGACAAAACTTCATATTTTCTTTTATCGATTCATACACATATCTGTTATTTTTCTCGATTTTTGTACCCATTACTGTGCGTATTTATCGAATATTGCTTATGTGTTTTTGACGATTCAAAAATAGATTGCATAATTTTTTATCAACTCTTACCCCTGCTTGATTAATTGTTATCGACTTATACTGCAGTTTATTGAATTTTTATCGCTTAATCACACAAAATATTTAATCTGTGTTAGTTAAAATTACTTTAGTTTATTTTTTTTACTTTTGAATTTCTTTACATAAGAAAACTCAGGAACTAGTGACTCCTGCAGCTTTCCTTACTAAAGAATTCCCTAGTAAATTTATAAACTCTCGTAATCTTGATTTTCATCCTTTTTCTCCGTGTAATTGGCAAGCAGCTCCTTTTGTCCGGTCATGTGTTTGGAGCAACCAGAGTCTAAGTACCACACATGACCGATCTGCACAAAATCAGACAGATTTAGGTACCCATTTGTAAATGGGTCCATTGGGGTTAGTTGACATTGCACCTTTGGGTACCCACTTGAAGCGGGACTTAGTGGTGTTAGTCATGTGATGTTTAGGAACCCATTTATAAATCGGTGATGATGGATAAAAGTTATGATGAGAATTATACGAATTTTGCATGCTAGGAAAATAACCATAATCATAATCAATCGGATTTATGCGCACAAAATCATTCACACGACAATTGGAACAACAGAGTTGATTACTAGAAAATTTAATTGAATGTCGAAATGAATGAATTTTATAAGGAAATCTAAAACGATTATGGTTTCTTTTGACATTTGAATGAGAAAAATTGTCTTCTTTGCGGGAGGATGACTTTGTTGTACTCGTGCCCCTTTTGACCCAAACTTGTTTTGTTTCTATAGTATGAACCGCTGAAACATTAAGAGGGACACGGTTAGTATGATTTTGAAATAAATGAGTGGAGTTTGTTTGTTGAGGAGTCTTTTGATTTTGACTCGTGGAACACTCCGTTGGTTTCTCCGAAATAGAGACCGATTCCATTGGTTGTTTGCCTTTGTCCAAAAACTCAGTGTGATTTGGAAGTACAGGATTGAAGTCAAAACTAGCACATATGTCTTTTAAACACTCGTCCGATTCAAGTGAAGATTGATTAGAAAGGGCATCTAATTCATCATTGATTTATTTGTCGGAAAAGGACATTTTTGTTTTGGGGGAATGTAATTTGGATCACGTTTAAATAAACCTTCGCAATCACTTAAATAATTGCTAATGAAGGCTTTACATGTGGATATATTTGAAATAGTATCATTCTCCTGATTTTTGGTGAATTGTAAAGTCTCGTTTTCAAGTTGTTGTATTTTTGTTAAAAATGATCCCTTTTCCTTTTCCGCCAGAGAACGCTCAAATTCCAACACTTTTTCAAGTTGAATAATTTTCTTTTCCAAAAATAGAGTGGGAACGTAGGGTTTACATTCAGGAATTTTATTTTGAAGTTCCTCGACAGAATAAGATGGAAAGTAGTCGTTTGGAAGAGATTCTTTTGAAGATTCTTATTCTACTATTTGAGGATAGTAGAAAAGAATTTGAAAGAAATTTTTGTTTTGTCTCTTCCAATCTTCCCTTTCTTCGACATTAGAATCCGACTTCATAAATTGAATTTGATAATCCGGACCAAGGTTCAGATATTCGAATTTATAGATTGTCTTTTCTAAATGTTTCGGGTTTTCAAATCCTAACCCGACTTTAGAACTTAAATCTTTCGGAGCACTTAAGTGAATTGTATGTTTAGTTTGACTAATTTTGTATAGTTTTAATTCCAAATATTTGAGTTTTTCTAAGAGGTCTTGTTTTTGAAAACTAACAAAGTCAAACTTGGATGAAAATTCTGCAATCTCACCCTTAAAGTTGTTAAGTTGAAGTGTGAGATCAGAATTTTGTTGTTTTAAAAACTCATTTTCTTCTTGAAAAATCATTTTCTCCGTTTCATGATTGTGAGCTATACTCTTAGAAGTTACAAGTTCGGATTGAATAAAAAGCAGTTGATTATGATTATTTTCTAAGCGTGCTTCTAGGTCGGAAACCAAGAGTTTCTCAGTTTTCAACCTAGATTGTATTTCATTTAATTTACACATCAAATTATGCATTTGAGATACAAAAGCATCATAGTCAGAAGGGCTTACCTCGGGCGTGTAGTCGGAAGCGTGTGAAGGATTGTCATCGGAATAAGCCATCAAACTGAAATGTGCTTGAGTATCCTTTTCCATATCATCATCATTTTGGTTGAGCCATTGTTCATCTTCAGCTAAAAGAACTTTGCCGGCCTCTCTTTGTTTTGCCAACATTAATTTGTATGTGAAGTAGTTGGAATCTTGGACTATCGGCTTCTTGCATTCCCGTGCGTAATGGCCGGATTTTCCACAGTTATAGCATAGGCTCATCTCACCTTTGAACTTATCTTCGGGTTCGAGTGTCGAGCGAGGTTCTTCTCTTCTTTGTTTGGGCTCAAACATGGCCTTTCGCTCCTGATTCTTTGATCCCGAGGCATATCTTTGTTGATTGGGATTTGAGCGACGTGAGAACTTTTGTTGAAAAGATCTTGTAAGGAAGGCCAGTTGTTGTTGAAGTTTGGCAATTTCAGGATCATAGTCAAAGTCTTCTTCTTTTAAATCAGGAAACATCTCTTGAGAATTGGAAGAAGAGTCTTTTTCCACCAATGCAATTGGATCAGAGTTCTTCTTAGTGTTTGACCCCATCAACTCAACGACCGCCTCTTCATCTTGCTGAAGGGTTTCCTAAACTTCGTGCAGATCGAGTTCAGCCAGATATTTGCTGTGTTTAATTTGATTAGCAAACCGGTGCCACTCCGGTTGAAGATTGCTAACAAATTTGACGTTGTTCTCGATCTTAGCCTTACGAATTTCATTTTTTCTTAGCTCGTTCACCAGTTGTACGAAACGAGTATAAGTGTTCGTAAGACTTTCTCCTTCTTTAGCCTTGAATTCTTCGTATTGAGAGATGCCATTAGTGATCTTGAGTTGCGTGCCAATTTTAGTTCCTAGCATGAACTTTTCGATTTCCTCCCACATTTCTTTAGCCGTTTTCTTGTGGCTATCGGTGTTTCAGCTTTCGAGGGGGAGCGACAAGGTACGTTCTTTACTTATTCACGCTTGTAGGGGGAGCACATAATCTTATGCACATGTTAAGGGGGAGCCTTATCATAATAATCATTTAAAAAAAAAATCAAGTGAGGTTCTCGGCCCCTAAGGGCCCGACAACAATGGATTGTCGACCTCACTTGGCTCGACAACCTCCCCAATCGACATCTCGATACAGGGATTTTTTCTCGGCCCTTTCAACTACTGCCACGTGTCATCACCCGATGACCACTATTTATAGAAATCGGGCCCCTCACTGAAAGAAACTTTTCACAATTTTTTTTTCGAATTTCCCTCTTTCTCTCTGAAAAACCCTTGGAGTTCTTGACCTTCCAAGATCAGATTCTCAAATCTTCAAGTTTTTCAGATCTGAAAGCATCACCAGGTTCATATTTCTCCCCTTATCATCTTTAATTCTTGAACTTAGTCATTTAATCCTCTACATGATCAGTCGTGTTAGCTTTACTGTTCGGTTTTTTTCCCCCTGTTTATGTGCTTTTCCGATTTTGACTGTTCAACAGTCGATTTTGTGACTGTTTAGTGTGTTTTAGACCTAAGTGCTTAATTAAAGTTGCTCTCTATCACTAATCGCACCTAGACATAGGATTTTACCTTAGTTTTAGGCCGTTTTTTTGCATCTGTGAACTTAGGATAGTCACTGAAACCTTAAGCATTTTTATCGAGTCCCTCTATGTGCCTTTGTGTTTTTAACGACCCAAGTTGGACTGATAAGAACACCTTCGTCATCACTAAGGTATTTTATCGAGCCCCTAGGACTCGATATCATTTGTTCTCGACTCACAAAGATCGATGAAAATCACTAAGTGTTTTAATCGAGTCCCTTAGACTCGATAACATTTGTTCTCGACTCACAACGGATCGATGAAACTCCCTAAGTGTTTTTATCGAGATCCTTAGATTCAATAACATGTTCTTTAAACTTCAAAGTCTTTTCATCGATTGCTTAAGGATCGATATCATGCTCCAAGTGTTTTTATCGAGTCATATAGAATCGATAACATGACATAAGAATTTTTATCGAGTCTCAAAGGATCGATAACCTGTTCTTTCCTGAGTAATTTCATCGACCCTTTAGGAGTCGACATAAATTGTTAAGTTTTTTTTTGTTTGTTTCACTCGATAGCTTGTGTTTCTCGATTCCCAATGTCTCGACATCTATCTTACAGCTACACAGGTTTGTTCTCTCAAGTTTTTAACAAGTTTTTTTGTCCCCCAACTTCACTCGACATATGTTGATTCCCGATCCCATTGAACTCGATAACATTTTTTATCGGCCCAATGGGACTCGACAAAAAGACTTAGTATTTTTTTTCTCTTCTGTTCATCACTTACTGGCACTAAATGTTCATCTGATTGACTAACAGTCTTATTTCTGTACACATGGCGGTCATGAATGATCCAAATCTCTCTGATGATGAACACCCGATGCCTTCCGAACGTTCAACAGAACCCATCACCAACGCGGTCAACTGCGATGGAATATTGATGCCTAAAGCACATCTTCGGAAAATCAAACCAAACAACCACCGTCTCGATTTTGGCGTCATAATCGAACACCAAGTCATTATCAACATCCTTCAACGCCATCCACTTCGATATGCCTTTGCTTTGGACCATCGGGTACCCCTGTTCTATCTCCAGCAATTCTGATGTACGTTAACATACCATCCGGACGATGGTGATCACCACTTTACTGCCAAAATCGACGATTTTGTCACCCGTTTAACACCTTCTCGGATTCGTCGCATCCTCCGCCTGCCTGTCGCCACCGACGAACACCCGTACAATGCCTTAGCAACCGAAGAACAACTTTGTGCCGACATCCGAGCCCTTGGGTACAACTCACCCGAACCCCTTACAAGCCCCGACCAATTCAAACGTATGTACCTACCACATATCTGGTTCTCACTGTTCACCATAGTCAATCGCTGTCTGACCAGCAAACACACTGGCATGGACAAGACCAGTACCGCGGCCTTACGTATGTTTCACGACATAGCTTTCAACCGACACTATGATTACACAATGCTCATCTGGACGGACTTCGTTGAGCTAGTTGAAGACAAGTCAAATTATCATGACCGTGCCTTCGTACGCTTTCAACGATTCCTTCAGTTATTTATACATGCCATGCTATCATCCAAACCGGACATTCCTCGCCCCACCGGATCACCGTTGGGGCCAACCAACTCACTAAAGTTCCTCAAACTCAATGACCGACACTTTAAATTCGTCATGCCTATCCCTGAAGCCCTCCTCGCTTATGTTGATCATAATGCACCGAGTGTGATAGCTTATAGGGAGAGACTCGGCTTAATGGCTCAACCACCTCCGGTTGTGCCTGCCCAAGAGCCAATCCATGAGGAACATATTGTGCAAGAAGAGGGTCCTAGGGTAGATGAGCAGGTTCAGGGTCATGGGGATCCTGAACAGGGTGATGAGCGTATCGTAAGGGGAAATGATGAGGGCGGTGCACCAGATCAGCCAATCCCAAGAACTGCTGCCCCATCCATCCCAATACCACCTCCCACTAACCCACGAGCGGCTTCTACTTCCCGATCTACACCACGTTTCAAAATGCTCGTTAGCCGTAACCGTGTTCGCCCACGACCTTCATCATCCGATGAAGATGAATCAGATACTCTACCCCTTTCCCGTCGTCTGCGAACTACTGCCATCGAAGAACAAGCTCTTAGTCGCATTGGTCCACAACTACCTCTTTCCAATTCTACATCGGACACTGATGAACTACCTACTGCTACAACTGATGCTCATGATGAGATGAATGAACCCTTCACCGCTGAAGCCGATCAAGAACATGATGAGCCGAATGAACCGTTTGACTTTGAAGAAGATCAGATCTCTGGATCAATGTCTGACATCTTCACTGGGCCCTTTACTGGAGAGATAAGGAGAGAGGAGGGTGCATTAGTTGAAAAATAAAGCGTGAGCGTGAGTGATGGGAAGAGAAAAATTATTGTGAGCGAGAAACCAGACTCCCCCATCCAGGTAACCACGTCTACTAGTCCTACTCATTCATTGAGTATGACGAGTGGACAAGCCGTTGTGGACCTAGCAGCGCAATCACACGCCCCTCCCAGCCACTCTGAAGGCTCCCAGCCGATAGTTTCAAAATTACTTGTGGGATTAGCACCTTGTCTAGCTCCCCTCCCCTCGGGAGGCATAGCTATTGAAACCAAAAGCAGTAGCCCACCTGCTTCGACTTCATTTCGAAGCACATCGAGTCTAGAGCCCGCTAGGGGACATGAGTCATTACACACTGAGAGCCTTCGTGGCCCAGTCGGAACTCCTATAGTGATGTCCATTCCAGACATTTCACGAGGATTGGGAGGAAATCCTACCAGTGCTACACCTATGCCAACACTAAACATAGGTCATACAGTTTTCTCAACTGTATTGTCAACGGGTAATCTAAGTGATCCCGGTGTTTCCCATACAGGTACCACGACTCCCACATACTTCATTCCCCCTGAGACTGAAACTATCATTGCCGCACACTTACAAAAGTCAAAAGACTCCCTAGCTGCTCATGCTGCTCTAATGACAACCGAGAGGGAAGCCTTCGTAAGAGAAATTCGTGAAGCCGCCCGCCTGAAGCAACCGGTTCCCCAACAAGCAAGCTCTTCACGACCAAGCTCCAATCACTGACTTCCGCCACAATCCCAACATGAAGATCGGCCTCCATCACCACATCGATATGAGTACAATAATGACGAGCTCATGTCGATGTTATATGCGAACCTGCTAGCCGAAGCCACTGCAAGAGGTCAACCGGAAGATTCTCTTATGGGTCTTCTAAGAAGAAATCTGGAAATCCCCACCGTCACTCGCCATGAGTTTGACGTGTTCCGAGCCGACATCGAGCAACAACTAAGCGACCTGAAGACTGCTCAAAAGCACCAAACCGATGATATTTTGGGTGCTCTTACTGCTCTGCATACTGAGATTCAAGAGTCTTGCCGCCCGGCTGTTTCTGTGCCTACTTCTCGACCTCACCAGGACGACCTGGGCTCCGCTCCAACTTGTCCTGAGGGGGAGACACGCGGGGCCTCAAGATCACAAGCCCAAACAGCCGCTGCTACATCTTCAAGACCATCTACTCAAACAACCCAACACCGACAGCGCGCACCAACAACTCAAGAAGCCGATGTGCCAACGATTGAAAAGCCTGTGGCCGATATCGAATTCGAGAGTACAGCTGAACCTGACGCACCGGAACCAAGTGAAGAAAGAGTCGACGTTCAAGGTCTACGGAACTCAGTGAGAAACTGGTTTAGAGATCCATATGAACCAGTCCTTCAAGAACAAGACTACGTGAACCTAAAGCATATGGCTAGGAATTATGCTTTGGGGGATCAAAATGAACCAAGACTGTTGCCTCATCAGATTCGGTGGCAAAGGATGCTGACATAAAGCAAGTCGAAATGGGTGAATCAGCAAATACGTGTGCCATATCTTGAAGAAACTATGGAAAAGATTTTTAGGAAGGAAAAGAAAACTAAAGATTTGGCACACATTCATCTAGTGATGGAAATGGACCCAGCTCAAGTCAAAGAGTATGTCCATATCTTGAAGATGAGAGCTCAAAATCCTGCTGATGTGATTTCAAGACACAGAATAGTTGGGATTCTGATGATCGATACGGACAGAGTCTTTCAAGTCGAATATCCTACATTCAAAGTCCAAAGAGAAGATGGTAAGGTGTATTCCTTCTCTGAGCAGATTTTGCTAGACTAGATATCATGAACTTTGAAACGTTATACAATGAATTGAGAGAAAAGAAAAACAGAAATGAGCACGAGCAAAGGGCACTAAGAGCAGTGGTTAGGCATATACAGAAGGAACTGAGGTACAACTATCTTCATGACCTACAACGTGGGATAGAAAGTGAACAAAAGAAGATTTATATTTCAAAAATTGATCAGTCTATTCCTGTAACGGGCAACATTGATGTTATGACTGTCCTTACCTATCCAGCTCATGGAGTTGTCTGGATGCACGCGAAAGGAGAAAAGAGGTTTCTCAGGTTTAATGAAGTGGCTGCATATTAAGATGGAACTTTATGGGGAATCCGAAATAGACTTGCATCAGAGTTGGCTACTGACAGGAAAAGTACTTCAAGGATGAGAAATGCGCGAAGAAATTCTCTCCTAGAAGCTGTCAGGTTAATCGACGAAAGAATCCTATACCGACAGACTCGAAGAAGATTCGAAAGCATGTTCGAGCTCAAGAAGTAAAGACTCATTTTGCCACAAAGGGGGAGATTGTTAGGTCTGGTATTTTATTATGTCAAAATAAGGAATGGATATGCTCAAATGTAAAAGGAAGTTTATAATTCCTTAAACTCTTTCCTTCCTTAACTAGAATAGACCTTTCAATATAAATAGGAGTCTAGGTATTTAATATGAAGTTGTCGATTATCATAGAGCTGATTTATGATATTATTTCTTGTAATCGATATACACATGAAGAGATATACGACTACGGTATTCATTCAAATCCTATTTGTTTGTATTGCTTTTATCATACTACGTTTATACTTCATTTTACTTGATAATCTGGGATCTACACATATACTGACATATTAAATATTCTGAAGAATCATATTCATTGTATTAATTGTGGTCATCATATTTTTCATCCCAACTGCAGAACCAACAAGAAAAATCTTGAGAAATCAATTCAGATTTTTCAGCAAAGTTAGCAAATAAGAATAAAAATAAAAATAAAAATAAAAACAATACTAAGAAAGACAAATTCAGAAGTTCTGAACAAACTTCTGAATTTCAAAATGTTAAGTCAAAGTTCAGAACTTCAATATTTTAAACTAATCTCACAGGACCCATTCTTAAAGGGGTACCTAAATCTCAATAGCCATTTTTGCAGATATGTCATGTGTGGGTCTTAGATTCAGGATGTTCAAGACACATGACACCCACAACTTTTCTGAATTCTAAGTATAAAAGAGGTATAGTAGATACCACTTTATTTCTGAAAAAAGAAGTTGATGATATGATATTGATACAAGTATATGTAGATGATATTATATTTGCTTCTAGTAATCCAAAATTTTGTAGAAATTTTGAGAAAATCATGCAAACTGAATTTGAAATGAGTATGATGGGAGAGTTAACATTTTTTCTTGGTCTTCAAGTAAAACAACTTCCTACTGGCATATTCATTAATTAATCTAAGTATGTTTCTGACTTACTTAAGAAGTTTGACATGTCTGACTGTTCTAGTATTCAAACTCCAATGGCCACTGCAACTAAATTAGAACCTGATTTGAATGGAAAATATGTTCATCAGAAAAAGCATAGGGGCATTATTGGATCTTTGCTTTACTTAACAGCTAGTAGACCTGATATAATGTTTGCTACATGTATTTGTGCTAGATATCAAGCTAATACTAAGGAATCTCATCTTCTTGCTGCTAAAAGAATCCTTAGATATCTCAAAGGTTCTTCTTCATTAGGACTTTGTTATCCAAAGGATTCTGGTTTTGAGCTAACAGCTTTCACAGATGCAGATCATGGTGGTTGTAAACTGGACAGGAAAAGCACATCTGGATCATGTCAATTTTTGGGTGGCAGACTTGTCAGTTGGTCTTCAAAGAAACAAAATTGTGTTTCAACTTCTACTGCATAAGTTGAGTATGTTGCTGCTGCCATATGTTGCTCACAAGTGATCTGGATGCAAATACAACTAAAAGACTATGGTTACACATTCAGAAAGATACCCTTATATTGTGACTCAAAAAGTGCCATAGCATTCACTGCCAATCCTGTTTAACACTAAAAAACAAAGCACATTGATGTAAGATATCATTTTATCAAAGATCATGTTGAAAAAGGTAATATTGAAATGTTTTTTGTTCAGACTGATTATCAATTGGTTGATTTATTTACCAAAGCACTTGATGAAAAACGTTTTAAGTTTTTGGTAAATAAATTGGGCATGATGAATATGTCTATTTATGTATTAAACATCAACTAAGAATTAAAAGTTTTGTTATGAGACTCATTCCATCAAAATTCTGAGAAATCTTAACTTCAGAATTTCTGAAGTTAACTTTTCAGAAGTTTATATTTCATTACTCAGAAGTATTAATTTTTTATTTCCCAAGTTGATTGTCTCACAATACTTTCAATTTTTTTTTCTCTATTTCTCTTCTTTCTAACAAATTCTATGATTAGAACTATTTAAGGTGGAGAATCATAGTTATTCATGATTCAAAGGGGAGTGATACTAACATCTAACTCTTTGGTACTCTCCTATGTCATCAAGATCTGAAATGGTGGGTAAAATTACATATCTGAGAAGTATGGACAAACTTCTGAAGGTAAATCTTTTTCCATATTGTTAAAACCTACTTCTGAAATATTAAAATGTTTTCTATTTTCCAGAAGTATGTAGTTTTCAATGTTTTTCGTGGATATGAAGTGATAGAAGTTAAGTTCTGAATTTAATTCGAAAGTTCTGAAGTGTTTCTGAATCTTTTATTCAAACTTCTGAACTTATTCTCAGAAGTTCCGTTCTAAAGTTTTCGAACTTGTTCTCAGAACTTTACTTCCCGTTATAAAGACTATATTCCTTTAAACGTGTGCCACGTGTTTTAATTTTATTGGCAATTTCCTTCACACGTCGCTTAAACGGTTCATTTATCTTAATTACCACGTGTCTATGCACGATTATCCAATCAGATATAATCCATGGCTTCATCGTCCTCCTCATTTTTTTAGCAATTTTTCCCTCTGAAATCTTTCTGTGATTATTGATCTTCAATCAAACTCAAATCCATATTCATTTCCAACAATGTCGACCTCAAATGTGGATTTACCTATTCAGACAGCCAAATCGTGTTTCAGTGATAGCAATGGATCATCGAGTGATGGTTCATTCAATGGAGTTAACTTTGGAAGACGATCTGATGCTAAAAGATACTGCTACAACTGTTAATCTTGAAGCCGGACCCTCGAATCCTAACCCTAACCCTAGCCCTAACCCGTGTACTGAGAAAATTGGGGAAACACAAATTGAGCCTATTGAAATGGCTTCTGAATCAAATGCTGAAGTTGGCGATTCTCAATCTCGTGCTGGATCAATCCCTGAAAGTAGTGATGGTCCTGATTTATCTAAACTTTATGTTCCTGAAAATAAGCGAATGGATATCAAAAAGAACAACTGTGCTCTGAACCTCAAATCGGCTGATTTCAATGATGATCAAATGATCTTGATTGAAATTTTGAAGAAACATCCTTCTCGTGTTCTATTATCAAGGAAATTTTTGGCCCCTGCCTCATACCCGCAACAGTGGTGGTTTCGTGCTTAAGTTGATGAAGAAGCAGATGACATTTCTTCTATGTTCATGGATAAAGAGTGTGTATTTCTGTTGAAGATGTTCGCAACATCCATTTTCTTCCTAAAGCAGATGAAGTTGTTGGGAAAACTTCATTCGATCCTATTCCATCATCTTTTGATCATCAGATTTTATGAAGTTGGGCTATTCTGAAAATTTGAATGCCTTAAGCTCCTTCAGAAGAAAGTGTTTACCTCCCATCTGGTATTGTTTGTTTACTATACTAAACACTTGTCTTTCTGGGAAGAGTTCAAGCCTAGATCAAGCCTCTACAAATGGAAGGATTATTTTTCATGGTGATGCACATAATAAGCATTATGATTATGCTTCCCTCATTTTTGAAGAACTCAAGTCTGCTGTTCTGAAAAAGTCTACCTACAACTACATACCATTTCAGAGATTCTTTCAGACATTCATCAAAGGTACAATGAAGGCTGTTAAAGTCATCCCAACTCTAGATCATGAGGTACATGTTCCACTCTTCTCCATGGATAGTCTAAGGCCACCAAGTGCAAAGTTACAGTTTCCAAATGCATCACTATTACCTGTTCAATTACTTGCATATGTAAATCCCAAAAGTAGGATTTTGAATGAGTATTATGAATCAATGGGACTACCAAAACCAGTAGTCTCTTCCCATGATTCTACCCCGAGTGGTGAGCATTGTGAGAGGTCTAGTATTCCTAGAAAGAGTGGGGAGGCTGTTCATGGGGGAGAACAACCTCATAGAGTGAAGAGGAAAAATGAAAATGACAGCTTGGGTAGAAGGGTGAGAAAAAGAACTGAAGAGGGGAGAACACAAGTAAAAGAGAAACAAACTTGTGAACTAAATGTTACAAGCCGGGCAGCCACATCATCTATTACTCCACACTCTTTGGTGGGTAATATTGAAACAGCCAGTGAGCCCATGGAAACTTTTGTTAACCCCCCAGCCACTCACCCATCTCTCAAAAGAAGGGTGTTTCACCAACAATTATGGGGCAAGCAGCTTATCTACCAATAGGTCCCCACTTGGAGGAGCCTATTGTTGAAAAAGAAGGATATATGTCCCCCCTTCATAGTTTTGAGCACATTGAATTGGAGAGTCCACTCCACTTTGAGCCTAACCCACAAATTATGGCATCTGTTGACACAAGCACACATCTTTTAGATGTCACCATGCAAAGTGTGAGTCATTTTGCACTAACATCCATAGATGTTCCTATTATTGGACTTCGAGGATTGGATGGAAGACCTGGTGAGGTGAACATTACAAAAGCCTCATTCCTAGAATCTGTATTCATTCATGATGTTGTGGCATCTACAGGACAACCTTCTTCTGAAGGACTGAAAACAAGACCACCTGTTGGTCTTGGAACCTTTCCCTCATCTTCTGAATTATCAGAATTCAAAGATTTCTATACTTCTGAATTTTCAAAGATTCAGAAGGACATTAAGGAATTGACGAATAAATCATCCAAGGTGATGGAGGATAGGTTGGATGATCAGCAGAGAAAGGTGGTAAATAAGTTGAATGAATTCCAATTGTCAACAGCCAATGATTTACAAAGTTTTAAACAGATAATTCTGAATTCCTTTTCTGAAGTCATTTCTATAGTTGCATCTCTTAAGACTTCAATGTCTTCTTCTACTCAGCAAGATTCTACTCAATTTGCTACAAAGGAAGACATTTCTCAAATTCTGAATCCATTATCTGCAATTCAGAATTCTCAATTATCCTTAAATGAAAGACTTTCTGCATTAGAATGCATGCCTCAGGTAGATACTTTAATGAGAATTCTTGATGATCAGGGTCCTGATGATCAAGAGCGGGAGAAAAGAGAAAAAGTATTTGAAGATGTTCAAATGCCACAAGTTCAAACTTCTGAGAAATCTTCTGAAGAAGTTCAGAACGTTGTTAATGATGATACTAACAGAGTTTCTGAGGCGATAGATGATATTTTGCATGCTGAAACTGAATGACAAGAGGTTGAAAATGTCATTTCTGAAGAAAATATTGAAGAAGGATATGATACTGAAAAAGTGTCTCTTGATTCGGAAGGAAATCAAAGCACAGAAGATACAGATATTGTTCTAGAACCAAATGAAGAAATGTTGAATGAATATCTTACATTTGAAAATGTGATTGGTAAGCCAAGTGATTTATCAGATGTGATTATGTTTGAAGATGAAGAAGAAGAGAATGAAATAAGGGATATTGTTGTCTGGAAACCTTTGATAATTGATGAAAGGAAGGTTGCAGAGATTCTGAATAATCTGATCTACTATATGGTTATCAAGTTAGTATTTCTGAGTTCTCCAAGGAATCTGGAGTGTAGATTCTTGGATGATAGACTTTCTTTGTTCAGAAACTTCTATAATCAACCAGATTTATATGCCTGTGTAACTGTTGATCTAAGCTACATGAATGAAGATTGTTTTTCTGAAGAAATCATTATGGCTTATGCTGGAGTATTTGATGAATTTGAAGTTAAGTATAAGGAGAGTATTCAGTTCTAAAGATAGATATTCCTCTTCTTGAAGAACCAAAAATTGATCAAGTATTTTTGAAAGATACCATTTTTGATGAGCTTGAAAATGAAGTCACAGTTTTTCCAGAAGATGTGCATTCTGATATGTACAAGAGAAGTCTCAAATTTGCAACTCTTGAAAGTTTTATTAGTGACAAATGGGAAGAAGAGTTTGTCTCTAAAGTTCAAGATTATTTATAAAGGCATGCTTTTAAAGACATCTTTAATCCTATTCCCATTAAAGTGTTCAGAAGTATTTCAAGATCTATTTAAGAAGACATGGAGATTGTCAGATTTGGTGCAGAGGGAAGAGATGGTACTCTTCTGGAGTTTACTCAGTATGATTTCTATTTTCTCAGATTGCAAGATAAACTGTCATTGCTCAATTTTGTTGTTAAAAAACAAGATTGTCAACTAGTGCAAGAGATCAGAAGAATCATTGGAATATATCTTAGAAATTTCATTAAACATGATACCAACTAGCCTTGGAACATGACTTAAAGAAGGTGAATCTAATGGAACCAGCTGATATATCCTCTAAAGGACTTACAACTCTCTTTACATTTCCAGAAATTGGATTTAAGTATGAAGCTGAGGGGTTAAACAGAAGAACTTTTATAGTCTCAGACATTCCAAAATATTCAATGATAGAGATATCATAATAGCTTCAAAAGGGACTGGGTTCTGAAGATATAAAGATCTGAAGAAAAGACAAAGAAAAGCCTAAGGCATAAACTTCTGAAGTGCCAACTTCAGAAGTTATAAAGATATTCTGAAGAGGTTCTGAAGAAGTTCTGAAGAAGATCTGAAGACACTTCTGAAGAAGTTCAGAACCTGTTCTGAACTTGTTTGTTATGAATGTACTGTTACTTTAGTCTTTCTATTTCATGTATAAATAGATAGTTAGTTAGATAGTTAGAACTAACCTTTTCATTAGCCTTGTAAAGACATATTTTGTAATACCGTAAATTCAATAAATACATATTACATTTGGCTATCACATTTCTGTTCAAATCTTTCCATATATTGATATCTTGATTGTTTGGGTCCTAACATTCAACTTCAACTTTGAATTGGCTATCTAAATATTTGGAATAGATTTATGGATATCAAGAAATAGAGAATGAAATATTATATCTGATCAAAGAAAGAATTAATTTCAGAGAGCTAATAAAAAAAAGTAAATATGCTGGTCATGATCAAATTAACACAAGAAGAGATGTTGATTATGTGTTGAGCAATGTATATGATTTTCTTATTAATGTCAGAGAACAAGTGGTGGAATTGAAGTGATAGAAGAAGCAAAAACTTCTAAAATTCCAACTTCTGAACCTGCTGAGGTTACTTCTGAAAACGAGAAGGGTAAAAGCATTGTGTTTTCTGAAGTACAAGTACCAAATGTTCAAACTTCTGAAGCTGAACAAATACAAGCTAGTTTAATTTCTAAACATGCTTTCACTTTATTCCTTGAATATTCTTATCCTGAGATACTCATTGTTAGATCCCAACAATCCAGAATGTAGAAAGATTACTGAACAAAAACAAGTATTACAATATGTGTATCTTTACAAGCTTTATCTATCAACATCAGTTCTAACAATCTAACAAACTATCTATTTATATACAAATGGAAATGCTAAAGATACAGTACAAAAATAACAGACGTGTTCAGAACTACTTCTGAACTTCTTCAGAACTTCTTCAGAAGTGTCTTCAGAACCATCTTCAGAACTTCTTCAGAACTTATTCAGAATCTTTAGAACTTCTGAAGTACCCACTTCTGAAGTAGCCATTTCAGAAGTTATGCCTTAGGCTTTACTTCACTTGACTTCAGACTTCTGAATCTTTCACTTCAGAATTCAATCTTCTTTTGAAGCTACTCCTGATATCTATCAATCTCCCCCTTAGCTTCAAAAGTTCAAGTCATATTTCCAGAAGTTTAAAATTTCTCTTACATCTTTAAGAATGAGATTTTTGTACTCCAATATAGATTCAATTATTCTTATCATTTCCTTTGCCAGCTTTCTGTATTTCTCCCATTCCTCATCACTAAGCTTCTTTTGTCATTTGTTTTTCTTCTTCTCCAATTTATCTCTTATAATCATAAGAGTTCTATTACAGCACTTGTGTAGTTCTTTCAAAGCACTTGCATACAAAACCTGGAGGCTGAATAACCAGAGTACTTCTTTTGAGGTTTTCAATATCTGGTAAGCTTAAGTTTGGAGCACTCATATGAATCTTTTCTTTGTTCATAACAGAAGCCACTTGGAAATCTGTTTTAGCTGCCCAAATAAACTCTCTATAGGCCATCTCTGAGAACTGGGAAAGCTTTTCTAAACATGGCAATGGAGTCATGAAAGGGATATAAACTTTTGTATACTCTTAGGAGATCTCTAAGTTAGACATTCTGAAAATCAGCTTCTATAAAAGTGGAAATCTCACCATCTTTTCTTTCAACAATGAAGTAAGCATGCTTGTAATTGTTTTTCTGCTTCAGATCAGCAGTGATTACTTTCACTATTGGACTCTCTTTTCGTACATGACTTATAGGGAGTCTGATTTTTCTAATGATATCAGAATACCATTGTTTCCATCCAAATGACTTCTGAATCCATAAATCAATATAATTGAACTTTTGTTCATATTCCATGAACATTTCTGGATGGAAAAATTCAAGAAACATGGTGAAAGCATGTTCTTCAATCCTTTGCTCTTGTAAGTGTTCAGATTCAGATTTATGAGGAATAGGAGCAATCTCTTCTAGAGAATTTTCAGAGACCTTTTATTTTCTTTCTTCAATTTCCTTAACTTCTAAACTTTGTATCTTATGAGAAAGTTTCTGAATTTCTTCAATGTCTTGTTTCTTTCTGTGAATCTGAAAATCATAGACATTGCTCATAAGATAATTAGCTCCTTTGATTTGATTTACTCTTGTGTGCCCAGCCATAGAACTCTTTCTTACATAATCTCTGAAGAATATTCTTTCCTTGATCAAGTAAATTATTTCTTCTACTACATCAGATGAAGGAAGATATTGTTCTGCATACTCTATTAACCATTTCAGAGTAGAAGTTGAGTACTTTGGTATATCTGAAACAATGAATGTCTTTGAATTATCTGCTTCTGTTCTGTAAGTGAATCCCAAATCTGGATTTGTGAAGACCTTTGTAATTCCATGCCTTTCAATACTTTCTGGCTCCAAAAGATTTACATTATTTAATCTGAATTCTAATGCCAGCTGAAAATCATGCTTAATTAGACTTCTGACATAGATCCCTAGAATTCTTCTGATTTCATAAACAACTTCAGAATCTTCTCTCATGACACAATAATTCAGAATAGTGAGCTTATCTTGCAACCTCAACTTGTATAAATCAAATAGAGAAAATTTTGTTAAAGAACTATCTCTCCTTTCAGCTCCAAACTTTACTACATACAAATCATCTTCAACAACTTTGGACATAAATCTGATCTTCTTAATCAAGTTGAGTCATGCAATTCTTGTAGTCCATGTCTTTGTACATAAAGCGCTTACCTTTGAAATATGATCCTTAGACCACTCATCATTCACATAGTCTTATAAGGTTGCATACTTGAGATTTCTTATATACATGCCATAATAATTGTCTTCAAGAAAGATGAGCTGACTTTCTCCATAACTTTCATCAACTATGGGTTCTTCAAGAACAGGAAAATCAATCAAAGGAATGTTTATGCAGCTTCTGAATCTGACATGTGGTTTGTCTGCAGCAATCATTAAGATTTCATCTGTAAAATCAAATGCCTCCATATGACTTAAATCAACCTCAATTTCAAACCATTCAGTTGGTTGATTAATAAATTCCTTGAAGATCATTAGTCTTTCATCCAAGAATCTACACTCTAGATTCCTTGGATGATTCAAGATTATATATCTCCAACAATATTGACTAATCAACATGAAAAGGTTTTCAGAAACTTCATAAATTTCAATTTCTCTTAGAACTTGAGGTCTCCAGATAATCAGATCTCTGTTCTCATTAATCACAATATCATTTTCTAACTCCATTCCTTCATTCACTTCCATTTCTTCATCAAATAAAATTACATCAGATAAATCAATTGGCTCTCCAATAATGTTTTCAAAAGCAAGATACTCGTTTAACATTTCTTCATTTGAGTCAGGAATAACATCTCTGTCTTCAGAACTAAGTTTTTTTTCAGAATCCAGAGACACCTTTTCAGTCTCATATCCTTCTTCCACATTGTCTTCAGAAATGACTTTTTCAGCTTCTAATCCTTCATCTTCTACATGTAAAATATCATCTGTTGCTTCAGAAGTTCTATTAATTTCATCATTTTCAATGTTTTGAACTTCTTCAGAAGTTTTCTCAGAAGATCTTTCAAAAGTTTGAACTTGAGCTTCTTCAGAGGATTTTTCAGAACTTTGAACTTGTGCCATTGTAACATCTTCAAAGACTTTCTGTCTTTTCTCCCCCTCTTGATTATCAGGATCATCCTAATCATCAAGACTACGCTTTAAAGTCTTTGCCTGAGAGCCACACTCTAATGCAGAAATACGATTATTCAAGGAGACTTGAGAATTCTGAATAGCAGTCAATTGATTCAGAATCTGAGATATGTCATCCTTTGTTGCAAATTCAGAAGATGCTGTCTGAGTAGAAGAAGATGGCATGGAAGTCTCTAAGGATTGAACTGTGGAAATAACTTCAGAAAAAGAGTCCAAAATAGTCTTTTGAAAATTGTTGAGATCAGAAACAGTTGCCAGTTGAAATTCATGCAATTTATCCACCACTTTCTTCTCCTGTCCATCCAACCTATCATCCATCACCTTACAATTTTTATCCGTCCATTCCTTAATGTCCTTCTAAATCTTTGCAAATTCAGAAGTACAAAAATCTTTGAATTCAGAGAATTCCGAAGATGAGGGAAGATGTCCAAGACCAACAAATGGTCTTGTTTGCAGCCCTTCAGAAGCAGGCTGGCCAGTAGATGCCACAACATCATGAACCACATGTGATTATGTAAATGGAGCTTTGGTGATGTTCACTCCACCAGGTCTTCCAACCAATCCTTGATACCTTGCAATAGGTATATCTATGGTTGTTGTGGCAATGTGACTAACACTTTGCTTGTTTACATCTGAAAGATGTGTGCTGGTGTGAATAAAATCCACATTTAGTGGTTCAGAAGGCCCAATGTTGAGTGGACTCTCAGACTCAAAGTGCTCAAAACTATGAAGGGGGGGGGGGACATATATCCTTCTTTTTCAACAATAGGTTATTCCAAATGGGAACCTATTGGTAAATTAGCTGCTTGCCCCATATGTGTTAGTGAAACACCCTTCTATTGAGAGATGGGTGACTGGCTGGAGGGTTTAACAAGTTTTGCCATGGGTTCACTGGCTTTTTCAATATTACCCACCAAAGAATGTGGAGTAATAGATGATGTGGGTGCCCGGTTTAGAACAGTTGGTTCACAAGTTTCTTTCTCTTTTACTTGTGTTTTCCCCTCTTCAGTTATTTTTCTTACCCTTCTACCCAACCTCTCATTTTCATTTTTTCTCTTCACACCATGAGGTTGTTCTCCCCCATGAATAGCCTCCCCACTCTGCCTAGGAATTCTAGACACCTCACGATGCTCACCACTCATGTTAGAATCAGGGGAAGAAGACTACTGGTTTAGGTAGTCCCATTAATTCACAGTACTCACCCAAAAACCTATTTAATGATTTTACATATGCAAGTAAGTATCTAGGTAATGGTAAAGCATTTGGGAATTGTAATTTAGCATTTGGTGGTCTAAGATTATCCATTGAGAATAGGGCAACATGTACCTCATGAGTCAAAACAGGAATTGCAGGAACAACTTTCATGGTCTCTTTGATAAAGGTTTGAAAGAATCTTTGAAATGGTATGTAGTTGTAAGTGGATTTCTTCAAAACTGCAGATTTGAGTTCTTCAAAAATGAGAGAAGCATAGTTATAATGCTTGTTGAATGCCACTCCATGAAAAATGATTCTTCCATTTGTTGATACTTGATCCAGACTTGAGTTTTTCCCAGATAGGCAAGTGTTCAGAATAGTGAATAGGGGGTAAACACTTCCTTCTGAATGAGCTTAAGGCATTCAATTGTTCAGAATACCCTAACTTCATAAAATCTGAGATCATCTTAGAAGATGATAGAATAGGATCAACTGAAGTTTTCCCAACAACTTCATCCTCCTTTGGAAGAAAATGAATACTTCTAACATCTTCAACAGAAATGCAGACTCTGTAGCCATGAACATATGAAGAAATGTCATCTGACTCTTCATCAACTTCAGCATGAAACCACCATTGTTGCAAATAGGAAGCAGAAACCAAAAATTTGCTGGATAGCAAGGCTCGAAGATGATGTTTCTTCAGAATTTCAATTAGGATCATTTGATATTCATTGAAATCAGTAGACTTTAGATTCAGGGCGCAGTTGTTCTTCTTGATTTCAAGTAGTTTCTCTTCAGGTACATATAGTTTGGACAAATCAGGACCATCACTGCTTTGTGCACGAGATTGAGAGTCAGCAACACCAACATTTGACTCAGAAGCCACATCAATAGGCTCAATTTGAGTTTCCCCAGTTTTGTCAGTTCGCGGGTTAGGGTTAGGGTTGGGGTTGGGGTTGGGGTTTTGGATTTGAAGGCCCAGCTTCAGAAATCACAGTAGTAGCAGTGTCTTTTAGAACCTGGTCATCTTATAGATTGATCTCCATTGATCCGATCGTTATCTTCTTAGGAACTACTTTGAATGAATCATTGCTTGAGGATCCATTGTTGTCACTGAAACGAGACTTTGCAGATTGAACATTCGAAGTCGACATAGTTGAAAATGAGGAAAAATTTGAGTTTGAATGAAGATCAATGAACAGGGAAAGATTTGGAGGGAAAGATTGCTAAAAGGTGAAGACGAAGATGAAATCATGGATTATAAATGACTGAATAATCGTGGATGGACACGTGGCCAAATGTAATAGTGATTAGAGTAGTAATCATCATTTATTGGGATAAATGAACCGTTTAATCGACGTGTTTAAGGATTAGCCAATGAAATTAAAACACGTGGCGCACGATTAGTCTTTACAAAGGGAAGAAAATTTCTGAGAACAAGTTCAAAAAATTTCAGAAGAAGTTCAGAACTTCTGAGAATAAGTTCAGAAGTTTGAATGAAAAGATTCAGAAATACTTCAGAACTTTCGAAATAAGTTCAGAATTTGACTTGGAATACTTCAAACCCACGAAAATCATTTAAATCTAGAAACTTCTGAAAAATAAAAACATTTGAATAATTCAGAAGTAGGTTTGAACAATATGAAAAACAGTTTATCTTCAGAAGTTTGTCTATATTCTTCAGATGTGTATAATTGAATGAGTTACCCACCATTTTAGATCTGAAGTGTTATTGAGGAGTGCTAAAGACTTGAATTTTAAGTATAACTCCCCCTTGAATAGAAACATTATGATTCTCCCCCTTAAACAATGCTAGAGATCAAAGTTGTTAGAAATAAAAGATAGAGAAATGAAAAAAAATAGCAAGTATTGTAAGATAATCAATTTTTGAAAAATTATGCCTCTGAATTAAGAAAGATAAAGTTCTGAAAACTTAACTACAGAAATTCTGAAGATAAGATTTCTCAGAAATTTGATGAAATAAACTCATAACATAAAAAATTTAAATTTGAATTTATGCTTAATACTCACACAGACATGTTCATCATACCCAATTTATTTACCAAAAAATGAAAACGTTTTTCATCAAGTTCTTTGGTAAATAAATCAGCCAATTGATAATCAGTCTGAACAAAAAACATTTCAATATTACCTTTTTCAACATGATCTTTGATGAAATGATATCTTACGTCAATGTGCTTAGTCTTTGAATGTTGAACAGGATTTGCAGTAATTGCTATGGCACTCTTTGAATCATATATAGAGGAATCGTTTTGAATGTTTAGCCATAGTCTTTTAGTTGTGTTTGCATCCAAATAACTTGTGAGCAACAGATTGCAGCAGCAACATATTCAGCCTCTGCAGTAGAAGTTGAAACACAATTCTGCTTCTTTGAATACCAACTCACAAGTCTATCACCTAAAAATTGACATGATCCAGATGTACTTTTTCTATCTAGTTTGCAACCACCATGATCTGCATTTGTGAAAGCTGTTAATTCAAAACCAGAATCCTTTGGATACCAAAGTCCCAATGAAGGAGAACCTTTGAGATATCTAAGGATTCTTTTAGTAGCAAGAAGATGTGATTCCTTAGGATTATCTTGATTTCTAGCACAAATACATGTAGCAAACATTGTATCAGGAGTTTGAATACTTGAACAGTCAGTAGCAAACATTATATCAGGTTCTAATTTTGTTGCAGTGGCCATTGGAGTTTGAATACTTGAACAGTCAGTAATGTCAAACTTCTTAATTAAATCAGAGATATACTTAGATTGATTAATGAATATGCCAGTGGGAAGTTGTTTTACTTGGAGACCAAGAAAAAATGTTAACTCTCCCATCATACTCATTTCAAATTTAGTTTGCTTGATTTTCTCAAAATTTCTGCAAATTTTTTGATTTGTAGAAGCAAATATAATATCATCTACATATATTTGTATTAAGATCATATCATCACCTTCCTTTTAAAGTTGTATCAACAGTATCTCATTTGAACTTGGAATTTAGAAGAAAAGCTGTGAGAGTGTCATACCATGCTCTTGGTGCTTGTTTAAGTCCATATAAGGCTTTGTCTAAAATGTAAACATGATCTGGAAATTCTTTGCTTACAAAGCCTTCTGGTTGTTCAACATACACTTCTTCATGAAGAATTCCATTCAGAAATGCACATTTAACATCCATTTGAAACACCTTCATGTTTTTGTGAGCAGCATA
Organism: Silybum marianum; assembly: GCA_036898165.1. Taxonomy (NCBI): domain Eukaryota; kingdom Viridiplantae; phylum Streptophyta; class Magnoliopsida; order Asterales; family Asteraceae; genus Silybum; species Silybum marianum. The sequence goes on along the minus strand of CM072533.1, from coordinate 20,290,679 downwards.
TGCAAGAAAAATTCTGATAGCTTCTAATCTTGCAACAGGAGCAAAAGTTTTATCATAATCAATGCCCTCTTGTTGACAATACCCCTTAGCTACAAGTCTTGCTTTGTTTCTCACAACAATCCCATGTTCATCCTTTTTATTTCTGAAAACCCATTTGGTGCCAATGATTGATTTACCTTTTGGTTTGGGAATCAATCTCCAGACTTTATTTCTTTCAAATTTATTTAGCTCATCTTGGATAGCTAAAACCCAGTCTGGATCTTGAAGGGCTTCATATGGCTTTTTGTACACCTTTTGATGCATCACCAATAATCGGGTGAAATGGATGACTTGATGTCCATTTGTTCACATTTGGTAATGGTTGAACAGATGAAACATTGTTTAATGAATCATAATCATCAATGATTGCTTGAGTTTTAGTATCATGATTGATAGCTGAATGTAGATCTGAAGTCTCCCACTCAAATTGAATATTCTGTACTAGTTCAGAAATAATATGCATAGGTTCAGAAACAGGGACAACAGGTTCAGAAATGACTTGCACTGTTTCTGAAATAACTTGTACAGGTTCAGAAGTAGGAAATTCTGAATTTGAGGTTGAGATAGGTGGTCCAGAAATATTTGATATCATAGGTTCTGTAGATTCTTGTTCTGGAATATTTCTGAGTAAAGAAGGATTTTGATAATCTTGGCGTCAGGTATCTAAATTTGATTTATGTAAAGCTTGAGATTCAGAAGTATGATTTGTCTTGCTGTTTTCTAAATCCAAGATTTCAGAAACTTGGTTAAGCTTGAGTTTTGAACTGTCTTGTTCAGAAGTGTTGAAACCCAGATCCTTAATTACTCTATATTCAGTAGATTTAATTACGAAAGATAACAGGGTGAGCGGAAGAACAATCTACTGTATTCAACAATAAGGTAATCAAACAACGATAAACATTTAAACAATTCAAATCAATGAATAAAGATGTTGAAGATCTAATGTATTTAATATGCTGATGATTACAACACTGAAGAACTATTTCTCTCTCAATATAGGAACTCTCACGTATTTTCTCTCCTCTCAAATCTTAACCTTACAATACAAGAAATGAATTCTATTTATACTATAGTGAGAGAGAAAGTCAAAGCATCAGCCAATGAAGAAGAGACACGTCATGGAATATTGTAACAAATTCTGTTGAGCATAAGTCGCATGACTGTCCACGTCAGCAAGCACGTGTGCTGGAAATAACCGCTGATTCACAGAGGTCCACAGAGGTTGTCCAAGCCTCTGGGAGCATCTGTGTTCTAAACACTTAGAGAAATCAGCAGCTCTGGCATCTTCTGGATAAGCTTCTGTGAAAATACTTAAGATTTCTGATTACATACTTTTACATAAAGAAATATTCTAACAATCTCCCCGTAAGTATGAATCAGAAAACAAAAGAAATTACAATATAATTACAGAAGTGAAATAAAAAAGGAGCATCTGGATGAAGCTTTATAATGTTTTGGAAAGTATCCATTAGCTTCCTCATCTTCTGTAAGCTTTCGAGTTTGAGACAGATTTTCCTTGCCAGAACTCTTTCACCTTGTTCAACTGTCTGTTCATCCATTAACAAAGATGTATATCCTATTGAGGGCTACTTTATCGTGTGGATGCTTTCTTTCATTTATCTTCTGCTTCATTTTTCTACCCAGAGGTATTAAATCACTGGGATTTATTGACAGTAGGTCGTTGTCACAGAAGTACTGGCTCTGATTATCTTCTCTCAATACTTCGTAGATTGTGTACATGATTTCCGTCCCTAGAAATTGTACATGCTTTGCTCCAGATATCTTCTTTATTGGGGACTTTGAATAGGCTTCTTCTTTAAACAAGCGATGAGCCATGAACTTATCCTTCACTTCATCTGTAACTCTATAGTCATTTGCAAAGTTTGGCAGCATTAAGAACACCTTAATATTTATGAGTGCATATCGATGAGCCTGTACCACCTCAACCGTTGTCTTCCTCTTGAAACTTCTTACTTTATCTATTTCCGCAGCCAAATTCTCTTTTCTTTGCTCAGAGGTTCATTCTGCAGGAGCCTTGTCTTTAGGTTATGTTCTAGTGGGAATGGGTGTTGATTTTGGCTCTGGAGCTGATTCTGGTTCTGGGGTAGGAATGGGAGATGAAGTGGTTGGTATTTTGGGAGTGGCAGTTGGATTTGGAGTGGGAGTTGGAGTGGGAGTTGGATTTGGAGTGGGAGTGGGAGTGGGAGTTGGTTCTGTTGTTGAAGGCTTCTGTGGCTTCTGTGAAGTTTGCATCTGTGTATTGCTCATCAGGTTAAGTAAAAACTTTGCCATATCTGGGTCCTTGGGCAAGGGTCCTTTGAATTGGGCCAGTGGTGTTGGATTCAGAGGGACTTCTTTCGCAGGTTCCTTCCCTTTTTCTTGCATAGGGGGCTCAGAGACTGGATCTTGTGGAGCGGAGGTCGATGTTGGGACTTCTGGCTTCTGTTTCTTTGAATTCTCCCCCTTCTGAGAATCAGGATCCTGATCCTCAGACCTCTTTCGCTTGAGCTCGGCCCGTTTGCAAGATCTTTCCTCTTTACTTTTATTCTTCTGGGCTTGAACAGTTGAGATGTGTTCGGCAACGTTGGTGAGTTTGGACACAGAGGTATCAAGATCTGATACCTTCTGGGAAAATGTAGTATTTGTCTTGTTGGTTTTAGCAGCGAACTTTGCACTTACGAACTTTAGTTTTTCAATTAACGAACGTTGTAAGGCAGCAACATCTGACTGTCAAACCAGAGCTTGAGATTGTGATTCTGGGAGGAGGGATTGGCAGAGCTTCTGTATATCCTTCTGCAAAGACGTAAAGTCAGATGCAGAGATGGTTACCTCTGGAGTAGGAATCTCTGTAGGAATGTTGCTCAGATCCTCTGTATTGGATTGAAGAGTTCGTGCTATCTTCTGCAGCTCCGCCTCTGTTTTCTTTGAGCTTTCCTCTGTGTTCTCTGTGACGAATCTCTTTATTTCAACCAGAGCTTTAGCTTGATCATCACTCTGAGTTTGGACCAAATTTCTGAGTTTCGTGGTCATTGTGACTTGCTCCGTTAAAGTAGCCTGCAGAGATGAGATTAAGGAGCTTTGGGCTTTAAGCTCTGTGTTCATCTTATGTTCATGAGTAACAAAGGCTTGTTTTAGATCCGCCACAGATCCCTTGACATTATCAACAAATGCTTGGAACGCAGCACTTGTGACATAGTCTTGGGTGGTAACCGGTGTATCTCCAACACATGGAGCCCCGTTTCCCTCGCGTCCAGAGGGGCCTTCATTCACGCCTGTTTTGACGTTTAGCATGGAAGGACTTCCACCCTGTCCTCGAGAGCCCTGGTTAGAGGAACTCTCTTCAGGTGTTCTGACTACTTCGGCTTCTTCCTCATCATCAGAGGATGAGGAGTCGAAAGTAGTGTGCTTACCTTGAGCAATGGCGAAAACGCCGGTAAGTGGTGCATCCTCTGGCTGTAACCCCTCTGATGGGATTTCATGAGCCTCTATACTACCAGAGGATATGGACGTATCCTCTAGGATCCCTATCTCTGTGTTGGCCACGAAGGCTTCAACATGTGTAGTTCTGGACGAGATCTGGGGCAATGGATCTCTTATTACTTCATCATCATCCTTTTGAGAGGATGAAGATGGAAGGGATTCCCCGGAAGTGCTTGAGACAGAGTTTATAAGACCCTCTACTCGGTTAGGTTCTCGGCGGTTTGGACTGGGTTGTCCTTTTTCAATGAATGTCGATGTGTTGGCATCGATTTCAGCAGTTGTGGTTACCCTGGTTGGACTCGGAGAGGTTCTCACAAATGTGTCTCTGTGGACATCTTCTGTGGCTGCTCTTAAAAGAGCATCCGGATGGGTAGAATCTCTCTAGTTGTCACTCGAATTCTTTTGAAGCTCATCCTCACCAGACCCCTCACTTCCTACTTCTGGCTCTAAATGCTCAGGGGTAGGTATTCTCGGTTCTGAGTATACCAGTGAGCTTCTATAAGAGATTAGATTGGGGAGGGTAGAAGGAATAAGGTCTAGCATGTACCTTGATAGTTCGTGATGATGTGGGTACCCAGCTGGATCCACAGTTGGTTTGTGGGTATTCATAGTGTGAATTTTGCACAGAGGAGGGACGATTGGTGCTTGAAGCTTTAGAACTGCAGCATGTGCAAAAATTTGTAGAAATCTTGGATAGCATAGGTGAGTGAGATCATTTCCTGCTTCTTGGGCTTGTACCTTCTTTAACACTGCTGCTCTGAACTCATTGTAGATGAGAGAAACGTAGTCGATATTGAGGTTAAAGTACAACTCATACATGATTGTGAGAATGTTCCTATTTGCTTGGTCCATAGAGGTGGTTGTGCAAGTGAGGCTTCGGTTCAGGATGGACACAAGCACATTCCACAATGGGGGAATATGTTTCCTCTTGAATGTTGACAGGGCTGAAATGGGTTTATTGTAACCCAAAAATGAGATAAAGGCTAGGAGAGCGTCCGTTGAGGGAAGAGCAGTTAGGTTAGGGTTTGGGACCACTGCGCCGTTGATTTTAATCTCTGGAGGAGGAAGGCTAAAAAATTGAGCGAACTTGCGCTTGGTAAAAGGTATTGCCATGGCGTCATCCGCGTTAGTGGGGTGGCCAAAACTTCCAATCATTTCCTGGGTTTCGTCGTTGATGCACAGGGTATGCCATATTTCTTGAATATATAACTCGGGGATATTCGGGTCTGCTTGAGTTAGGGCTTTGTTGATGGGATGATGTTGCAGGAACTCGATCATAACTCTGTAGGCGGCTGGATAAGTAGCAGGATCCAATAGAACTTGGGCATTGTTTGGTTTGATTGGAAGACGAGTGAAAACGAAATTTTCGGCGGTGGATTCGACAATTTGATGATCATTGTCGTTGGCTTTTTGGTTTGCACTAAGAATTTGATCGGCCATTGATGAGGTTTTGAGTTTGGAAATAAGTTGCAGGTTTGATGTTGCTAGGAGAGTTTGAGAAGATGATGAGCGTAAAAGTTTGGCGGTTTTGAAATTTTGGGGTTTTATGGAAGGTTTTGAATGCGAAGGGTTTATGCTTGATTAAATAAAATTAACAGCATAAGTAGCTGATGTCATTGGGATTAGCCGTTGATTGTGACGTGAGCAGCTTTAATTTCGCAGTCATGCGATGGGTAGATTATGGACACGTGGAAAGGCGGTTGGATGTGAGACTGGGGAGAGATGACGCGTGGAAGGGTAGGTTTCTCAAAGGTTTTCTCGATTGGGTTTAAAAAGAATTAAAAAAAATCAATTGAAATATTAAAATAAATCAATTAAAATTTTAATTAAAATCGATCATTTAGTCAGGATAAAAGATGTGTAAGTGACTAGATGATGGTTTTGTATTTAGAAAGTAATTTTTAAAGAACAAATTAAACTGATTCAAGATATTATGATGAACCTTGAAGGCAAGAGTTAATTCATAAATTCTTGAGTCAAGAAAATTTCTAATTTAAAAAGAACTTAAGAAATAGCTCCCTATCACAGAGTTTGAAAAATATTTGAGCTCTGGATATTTGGAGACTTTGAATCTCATAGATCAGAGCTCCCCCTTGAATGATGGTTTATTTTGTTGCTCCCCCTCGAGTTCTGCAAGGATAAGCTCCCCCTAGAACTATGCTTGGATCAAAAAGTAAGAATATCGAGCATTCTGTCAGCATAGAGGCACACAGAGGCTTCTGTGGGGTTCTGGATGGTGCAATCAGAGCCTAGCAGAGACCTCTGGGTGATTCTGGGTTATTGAATATAAAGACAAGGATAGAAAAGTAAAGACATGAAACATATAACCATGCAAATCTTGAAGATTTGAAGTAGTTATATATTTAACATGACCAACTTGCAGATTAGAAAATTAAATCTCCTCTCATCCAGAGCTTTTGTAAACAAATCAGCAAGTTGGTAATCAGTGGAGACAAAATACATTTCAATGGTCCCTTTTTCCACATGATCCTTTATAATGTGATACCTGACATCTATGTGCTTGGTTTTTGAGTGCATTACTGAGTTTTCAGTTATTGCTATGGTACTTTCTGAGTCACAGAGGATGGGAATCTTATCATATATCAAGCAGTAGTCTCTAAGTTGGGTTTTCATCCAGATCACCTGTGAGCAACAACTTGCAGCGGCTACATACTCTGCTTCTGCTGTAGAGGTTGAAAAACAGTTCTGCTTTCTGGAAGTCCAACTTATTAGACGATTTCCCAGAAGTTGACAACTACCAGAGGTGCTTTTTCTGTCCAACTTACATCCTGCATGATCTGAGTCAGTATATGCAATACGATCAAATGACGAATTCTTTGGATACCAGAGACCCAAAGAGGGTGATCCTTTGAGGTATCTGAAGATTCTTTTTACCGCAGCCAAGTGAGATTCTTTTAGATTGGCCTGAAACCTAGCACAGAGACAAGTGGCAAACATAATATCTGGTCTACTAGCTGTCAAGTACAGAAGTGATCCAATCATTCCTCTATAACTCTTAACATCTACTGGTTTCCCAGAGAGATCAGAATCTAGTTTGGTGCTGGGAGAGATTGGTGTTTTCATTTAAGTGACATTTTGGAATTTAAACTTTTTGAGCATATCAGAAACATATTTGGCTTGATTTATGAAAATTCCATCATGCTCATTTCAAATTCACTTTCCATTAGTTTTGAAAACAACTTTACCTCTGATTGATCAGTGGAACCAAATATGAGATCATCCACATAGATTTGTACAACAGTTAACGTACCTTTGCCTCTTTTGATGAACAGGGTGGTGTCAACTTTACCTTTTTCATAGTTGTGTGTGATCAGAAATTTTGACAGACGTTCATACCATGCTCTGGGGGCTTGTTTCAGACCATACAGAGCCTTGTCCAAAAGGTAAACGTAGTCTGGATGTCGTGCATTTTCAAAGCCTGGAGGTTGTTGCACATACACCTCTTCTTTGAGATTTCCATTAAGAAAGGCACACTTTACATCCATTTGATATACTTTGAAGTCCCTGTATGCTGAGAATGCCAGAAATAACCTAATTGCCTCCAATCTTGCAACTGGAGCAAATGTCTCATCATAATCGATTCCTTCTTCTTGGCAGTATCCTTTTGCCACCAATCGTGCCTTGTTTCTGATCACTATCCCGTCTTCATCTTTTTTGTTTCTGAAAACCCAATTTGTGCCAATTGCTGTCACATTCTCTGGTAATGGCACGAGTTTCCACACTTTGTTTTTCTCTAACTGGAGCAACTCCTCTTGCATTGCATCAATCCAGCTTGGATCTCCTAATGCTTCATCAACCTTCTTGGGTTCTATCATGCTTAGAAAGTTTACATAAAAAGATTCATTTGCTGTTGCAGATCTAGTTTTTACTCCTCCAAAGGGATCACCAATGATTTGTGATGGAGGATGATCACTTGTCCACTTCGTCATTCTTGTCTGTAGAATTTGAGTGGCTTGAATCTCAGTTTCTGGTTGAGCTTCCTCTGGAATTGAACTTGGGGTTGATGGTTCTGTGTAAGGTTTAGCTTCTGGGATCTGTTCGAGTTCATCTCTTTGCACAGATTCGTGGATTGGTTCCTCTTGAAGATCAGAGGTTGGTGCAGATGATACTTCTTCTGTGTCTTGAGATTCAGGAGTGGCCGGACCAGAATTTATTACCCCAGAGGTTTGAAGAACTTCTGGAATATTCAATGTTGTTCTTCTGGTAAGAGATTCAGATAGAATTTCTTCTCCGAGGAAATCGTTGAATATTGTATTGATCTCTGTTTCTCTGCTACCTGAAAGATAGTCAGAGGTAACATTGTTAAGATTGAGTTCTGAGTTGGAGAAATCAGAAGTCAGTTGATCATCAAAATCAACATTTATGCTTTCCATGACCATTTTTGTTCTTAAGTTGAAAACTCTGAAAGCTCTTGAATTTAAAGAATATCCTAAGAATTTAGCTTCATCAGATTTCTTATCAAACTTGCCAAGTTTATCACGGTCATTTAGAAGAAAGCATTTACATCCAAAAACATGCAAAAAATATATTGTTGGTTTTCTGTTGTTAATCAACTCATATGATGTTTTCATATGCCTCTTTACTATGATAGATCTGTTCTGGGTGAAACATGCTGTAGCTACTGCTTCTGCCCAGAAGTGAGTGGGCATTTCTGATGCTGCCAGCATTATTCTGGCTGCCTCCGCCAAGGTGCGATTTCTTCTCTCTACAACTCCATTTTGTTGAGGAGTGGTAACTGCAGAGAAGGTTTGGGAGATTCCTTGGTGAATCATGAACTCTTCCAGTTTAGCATTTTTGAATTCTGTGCCATTGTCACTTCTGAGGTTCTGAATTTTGCAATCAAGTCGGACTTGAAGTCTTTTCATCGTTAATTAGGACAGTTGGCACATCAGATTTTAACCGAATGAAAGCGAGCCAAGTATACCTGGAAAATTCATCAATTAGCACAAGGATATACTTTTTCCCAGATAGAGATTGTACAGAAATTGGACCACAGAGATCCACATGGAGTAGTTGTAAGGGTCTTATGCAAGAATGATCACTCTTTGTTTTGTGGGAAGCTCTTTTGATTTTTCCCATTTCACAAGCAGGACAGAGATGATCCTTTTGAAAGCGAATTTTTGAGAGCCCTTCAACTAAACCATGGTTGATAAGAAGTTCAAGGTTCTGAAAATTAAGATGAGACAATTTATGATGCCACAACCAAGCTACTTCACTCTTCTTGGAAATGAGACATAGAGTTTCTTTTCCATCCTTGGAGGTAAAGTTTATCATGTATAAGTTACCTTTCTTGTCTGCTCTCCACAGTTCTTCACCTGCCTTAGATAACAAGTAGCAATGTTTTTCATCAAACAGAACTAACATATTTGCATCACAGAGTTGACTGACACTTAGTAAATTATGCTTAAGATACCAGATGTGCACACGCTGGGTCTGCACATAGAATCAGAGAGATTTAGGAACCCATTTCATAATGGGTACCTTAATGTTAGCTATTGGATTCATTGCAGAGTTTCTCTGTGGAAACGATGGTTTTCTAAAATGTTCAGATCCTCTGGGTTTTGTTTCAGAGGTCTCTGTTTTTTGAAATCTTTGCTTCTGGTTATTATAGTAACTTTTCTTAGGCTTATAAGAGAAATAGCCATATGATTTACAGAAGAATTGTTTTAACTTTAAGAACAAAGAAAAGCATTCAGAGTTCTGAGACAAAAAAGAATTCATGGAATTTTCATTTCTGGAATGATAATTACAATAGTTCTTATGTGAATCTATTCTAGCATCGAAAATTTTAAATTCCTTATCTAGTCTAGATTTATTTCTCTGAACTCTTGAATTTTTCTCCGTTGGCTTTCTCTGATTCTCTTTAACTTGAGCTTTCGAATGATTCACTGAAACATGAGAAGCAGATGAATTAGAATTTCATTTAGCTTTTTGTTCGGTTGAGAACTTTGGCTTCTGAGAAGTTTGACCAGAGAACTTGAAGTTGGAGTTTTGCTTGAAAACGGGTGCTCTTTTTGCGTTTTCTTTTTCAAGCTCAAGACTTGTTTTAGCTTGAATACACATCCCAAGAAAATCTGGATGAATAGGAAACTTTTTTCTTTGTATCCTTGTGGGAACAGAAGAATTTGGTATCCCATTAGAAAGTTTAAAAGCTTCTGGGCCCGCAGCTCTGACTTCTGTGAATTCACATGGTTTTGATAAAGAATCATTTTGAATTGTGAATTCTTTTTCAAAAGTATTGATCTCTTGATTTACAAATTTCAGCAAGAGAGCTTCCGAAGATTCAAAGAAATCAGAGTCCTGATCATTGTTTTCCTAGGGATAGTATTCGTGTTTATCCTTGTCTTGACTTTCTGAAAGATTTAGATCAATGAAGGAACAGGGAGTTATCTCTGGAGGTTTTGAAAGGATAGCATCAGTTTTTGAATTTTCATTTAGGAAGCATTCATTCACTGTTTGAAGAATGTCTTGTTCAAAGATTGATGCAAATTCTGACAACATGCTCTTTTCCAGAGTTTCAATGATGTCATTTTCAAACATAGATCTTAAGTTCTCTTCTGCATGCCTGGGTATAAATGCATCAGCTTCTGGGTTTAAAGTGATTTGAGAGAAGGATCCAAACATAAAGATATTGTTCTTCTTCTGGACATGCTTTAGATTGACTTGAGCTTTTGATCCAGAGGAGTATCTTATGTTTTTGAATTTTAACCTTCTGGGACTATGTCCATTCTCATACTTGGAGCGTTTAAAAGCTGATTTTTGGTATATGATGGGAAAATCAGATTTTTGTTCCTTACCCATGCAAAATACAAGTTAATGTGGATCTCTTTTTACACGTGTAGGGATCCAGATCCTCGAAGCCAAGGCCTGTTTTCCCTACTTGTGTATTGATCTTATCATGCACTTTTTGAGCTTCTAAATAATTTTTAATTTGAAGCTTGTTTTTCTCAAGTTCTATATGCATGACCTCCCTTTCTTTTACCCAGTAATTGGAAATAGCGACAGAGTTTAATCTATCACTTTCTTTATCTTTAATTTCTCTGTCCTTTTCCTTCAGAAGTTGTTTAAAATTTGCAATCTCTTCTTTGAACAGAGTCTCTATGGATTTGTGTTTTTGTAAAATGTTTTCAATATCCACAGAGAGTTCTTGTTTTCCTTTTATTGCTATGTTCATTTCTTTCTGGTAAATATCTCTTGCCCTTTCTGTTTTGGAAAGAGATATTTCAAGGTCTTTTCGAACTCTCTTTTCATCAACAAGCTTCTGTTTTATTTTTTCAAATTCAAAAGTTAAGTTTAAAACTGTGTTTTCAAGTTCAGAGGAAGTAGAAGTGATGCAAACTGGAGTCTCAGAGGGCTGAACTTCTGAGTCTGTCATAGCCATTCCACAGAGGATGTCTTCTTCTCCACTGGATTTGTCAGATATCCAGTTCTCTTGCTCAGCAAACTTTGCCCTTTCTGTGCGATTGTATTTGTACTTATTTTTGTAATAAGCCTTATCTTTTACTATTGTGCCCTTGCATTCCTTTGCAAAATGCCCCGGTTTTCCACATCTGTAACACACGTTCTTCTTTCCTTCCTCTTCCTTCTCTCCTTCTACCTTCTCTGCCTTATGAGCTTCCTGCCTCTGGTTGTTCTCAGTCCTTGGCGCATATGGGGTGTATGTCCTGTTGTTGCCTCTGTTCCCTTGAAATGACTTGCTTCCAAATCTTCTGTTAAACTGTCTGGTTATAAGTGCCAAAGATTCAGCGAAGGCACTTATATCTTCATCTTTTGAGTCAGATGGTTCTGAGTTGACCTCTGAGACAAATGCCTTCTTTCCTTTCTTTGCATTTTCTCTGTTTTTCTTCCCAGAGTTGACCTCCAACAGTTGTTTTCTTCAGTAGAACCTCCTTCTCATGGGCTTGCAAAGTACCATACACATCATGCAGTGACCATTCCTCAAGATCTTGATTGGCTTGAAGTGACATGGTTAGATTTGACCATTCTGGATTGAGCCTTTTTAAAAACAGAACATTGTTTTCTTCATTTGAGCGAGCAATTTCACATCTCTTGCACATGTTAATCAGGGTATTAAACCAATGATAGTTTTGCTCAAGAGTTTCGTCAGGTAGTGCTTGAAATGCGTTATACTCGTTTAGGGCTTGTGCTCGTCTGTTCTTTTTCATCTTTGAGCCTCCTTCGAATTGATTTGCTAGTTGATCCCATAATTCCTTAGCCGTCTCGCAGGAATCAAGGGATATGAAAATGTCATTTGGAAGAGCCATGATCAGTAGCCTTTTTGCTTTGGGAACCATTTTTTCAGGAACTTCATCACTTTCAGTGGTTGCTGGGATCCTTGGGAGTTTGACCATGGGTACATAAGGACCGTTTAAGATTGTGTCATATAGATTAGTGTCCATCCCTTCCAAAAAATTCACCATCCTCACTTTCCATTGAGGATATTCTTCCCTGATCAACGTTGGGGGCTTGGTTAAAGAACCAGCGGAGAACATGGAGGTCATACCTTGATTAGCCATTTTCAGCAGAAATTTGGATGAAGGAGTTTAATATTTGACGATTAATTGAAATCGAAAACGTTTAAAAAATAAAAACTGGAGAGAGTTATGAGGTGATTTAGATCTAAGATAACCACTGATTTGAGAATTTTGTACTGAATTTCACAAAATCTCGAAAAATAGGGTAGAGTGAAGAACAGTAATCTAAATCGCGAGAAACAAACAAAATAGAGTAGGGATTCTCCAAAATCGGATGAGATCGACTAATCAAAAGCTTGATTAGAAAGCTCTGATACCAATTGTTGAAACCCAGATCCCTAATTACTCTATATTCAGTAGATTTAATTACGAAAGATAACAGAGTGAGCGGAAGAACAATCTACTGTATTCAACAATAAGGTAATCAAACAACGATAAACATTTAAACAATTCAAATCAATGAATAAAGATGTTGAAGATCCAATGTATTTAATATGCTGATGATTACAGCACTGAAGAACTATTTCTCTCTCAATATAGGAACTCTCACGTATTTTCTCTCCTCTCAAATCTTAACCTTACAATACAAGAAATGAATTCTATTTATACTATAGTGAGAGAGAAAGTCAAAGCATCAGCCAATGAAGAAGAGACACGTCATGGAATATTGTAACAAATTCTGTTGAGCATAAGTCGCATGACTGTCCACGTCAGCAAGCACGTGTGCTGGAAATAACCGCTGATTCACAGAGGTCCACAGAGGTTGTCCAAGCCTCTGGGAGCATCTGTGTTCTAAACACTTAGAGAAATCAGCAGCTCTGGCATCTTCTGGATAAGCTTCTGTGAAAATACTTAAGATTTCTGATTACATACTTTTACATAAAGAAATATTCTAACAAGAAGTCATTGTTGGCTCATTAAATCTAATATTTGAAGTCTCAATGATTCTTTGTGTTCCTTTGATAAGTACTATGTATGATTTGGATCTTTGAGAATTGCCAACAAAGATACCAGCTGTACCCTTAGGTGAAAATTTATCTAGATGGTGTGTATCATTCAGAAGAAAACACCTGCAACCAAATTTTTTAAAATAATCAATAGAGGGTTTTCTTTGTTTAATAATTTCATAAGGAGTTTTAAGTAATTTTCTATTCAGAATTGTCATGTTCTGAGTAAAACATGCAGTTGCAATTGCTTCGGCCGCACAGAGATAAAGGTAGTTCAGAATATGCCAGCATGGTCTTTGCAGCTTCTACCAAAGTTCTATTTTTCCTTTCAACAACACCATTCTGTTGGGGAGTTCTAGCAGCGGAAAAATTATGTGATATACCAACAGATTCCAAAAAATTCTGAAGTGTAGAGTTTGTAAATTCTGTGCCATTATCAATTCTGATCTTTTGAACTGGTAGTTGAAGAAGAACTTGTATTTTCTTCAGGAATGAGTCTTTCAGAAGTATCAGATTTGAGTCTTAAGAATTCAACCCAAGTATATCTTGAATATTCATCTACAATCACAAGAATATATTTCTTTCCACCCATGCTTTGAGTCTTCATTGGTCCACACAAATCCATATGTAGCATTTCAAGTGGAGCTTTACATGAAGATAGCATTTTCAGAGGATGGGAGCTTCTTTTGATCTTCCCTAGTTCACATGCAGAACATAAGGAATTCTTTTCAAATCTGATCTTTGGTAGTCCTCTTACAGAGTTGTGTCTTTCCAATTCAGAAATGGCTTTGAAAGTTCAGGTGTGACATTCTTCTATGCCAAAGCCAACTATCATTTCTCATAGTTGTAGGAATATAACACACTCCTTGTAATTGACCATTTGTAGTGAAAGTTGCAGTGTAGATATCTCCATCTCTATAAGCAATTAACTCATTTTTGTTTGCTGAACTCAGAACATGACAGTAGTCTATATCAAAATTAACCTTCCAATATTTGTCACAGAATTGACTTATACTGAAGAGATTATGTTTTAGACCTTCCACATAGAAAACCTTCATCACTTTGACATCTCCTTTGGAAAAAGTTCCATATCCTCTCACATAACCTTTTGCATTGTTTCCAAAGCTAACTGTTTCTCCATATCTTTCATGATAATCAGTTAGAAGTTCTTTGAAAGGTGTCATGTGTCTTGAACATCCAGAATCTAAGACCCACACATGACATATCTGCAAAAATGATTATTGAGATTTAGGTACCCATTTAAGAATGAGATTAGTCAAAAACTTTGAATTTCTGAACTTTGACTTAATCTTTTGAAAGTCAGAATTTTGTTCAGAACTTTTGAATTTATCATTCTTAGTAATATTTTTATTTTTATTTTTATATTTATTTGCCAATGTTGCTGAGAAGTTCTGAATTGATTTCTCAAGATTTTTCTTATTTGTTTTTCAGATGAAAATTATGATGACCACAATTAATGTAGTGAATATGATTCTTCAGAATATTTAAGAAAGCAGTAGATGAACAAGAATCAACACTATTTGACTTGTCAACAGAAGTTCTTTTATTCACTTTATTAATCATTGGTACATCAATTTTCTTTGAATTTGAAAAACTATCTAATTTGTCAGTCTTTGATAGTCTTTCACCTTTATTTCTCCAAACTAATGTGGATAGCTCTGTAAAAGATAAGAAATGAAGATTAGTATAAGAAATTCTTTTACTTACTTTAGTTTTAACTTCAGATTTAGAATTTGAATTATGAACTTTAGAAGTTGAATTTAAAGATTGTCCTTTTTCAAACATTTTCACTCTGGTTACAAAATCAGATGATTATATTGAAGATTTAACTGAAGATAAAGATGTTTTTGTAGATATAGGAGTACTATTTGATGAAGTAGAAGAAGTTTCCGTTTTCAGAAATTCTGGTTTTAGAAAAACAGTAATAAACTTTTCTGAAGATAATTTTGATGCTTCAGATTTTAAAATTTCTTCTTCAGTCATATAAATAGTCATCTTTATCAATGATTTGAACCATATGATCATCATCATCTTTTGAGTCTGAAGCATTTATTAAATTTGAGAACTTATCCTGAGTCATGCTAGATGCAAAAGATTTTTGATTTAAAATATTTTCAGACTCATAATCAGAATTATCAAAAATAATTTCTGAATTCTCTTTATTGTTTTGTAAAGATTCAACATCTGGAAATTCATCATATTTTTCTTCATGTTCTGATTTATTATCAAAATTATCCACTGATAAAACTATAGATAAAATTTCAGAAGTGAGTTCAGAAGATAATTCAGAAATTTTCGCAGTTTTAACAGATGGATCAGATTTTTCTTCAAAAACAGTTTTTGATTCAGAAGTAAGTTCAGAAATGTTTGTAATGTTTTTATTTATTACTTCTTTTTTAGAAACTATCTCTGATTTGCCAGAATTAAGAGATTTTTCATCAGAAAATAGAGTCTCTGATTTTCCAAAAGGAATTCTTTCAGACACAGAGAGATTAACAGGTTTGGATATGAGACCTGTGTTAATTTCATTAAAAATTTTCATTTTTGAGTAATCATAAAGATTTGCATGTGCCTTTTTTAGAATTTGACATTCATTATAT
This sequence comes from Silybum marianum, assembly GCA_036898165.1. Lineage (NCBI taxonomy): Eukaryota > Viridiplantae > Streptophyta > Magnoliopsida > Asterales > Asteraceae > Silybum > Silybum marianum. Next base: position 20,275,097 of record CM072533.1, on the reverse strand, counting down.
CCCAATCCTGCCTTTATGTTGTAAATTTTTGAATTCTGAGTCTGGTTTGTCAAAATATTCAGAGTCTGTTCAGTTTGTCCTCTTTTAAAGTTCAGATCTTCCAATTCCTTAATCTTTTTGTAAAGATCAAGTCTTTCTTGATTTAGAAAGTTCATTTTAACATTCAAAACTTCTTTTTCAGATTTTTCATTTATGATATCTTTTGTAAACTATCCATCTTTTCTTTTAATAATAATTTTTCTTCAGAATTTTTTTCAAGAATTTGTTTAGCTTCTTGGCAATTTTGTTTATAGATTTGACTTTCAGCTCTGAATTGATTTACCAACATTCTTTCACCTTTGATTCTGCTTCTAAGATTTTCAAATTTAGAAAACATATTCTGAACTTGATTTTGCATTTCAGAATCTCTAGAAGGTTGTGCAAAATTTGGTTCAGAAAAGTAATCTATTTCAGAATTTAGTTCAGAAGATAAAGAAATTACCTCAGAATCATGCGCATGTTTATCTTCTGGATCCATTTGGCACATATAGCAATTTGAGGCATAGTGAGCTACTTCTTCATCATATTCACCATCACTCCAGTTTAACCAATCCTCTTCATACTTGGTTACTAAAGTTGGATTAAGCTCCTTCTTCTTAGCAAGATCAACAGCAGATTCAACGACTTGTTCTTTAGTTTCTGGAATAGTACTTGTTGTTTCAGCAACAGGTACTTCATTTAGAATCAATTCAGGGAATTGATTTTCAGATGTAGTTTGGTTGTTCACTGAAGAACTTCCAAGAGAGGAGTCAGTAACAGGAATCTGATTTAGAGGAGTAACATTCATCCCTGAAGATGGATGATTGTCACTTGAAGGATTTACAGGGATTTCATCATCACATTCTTCAGCAGGAGGTTGACTGCTGAAATATGTTTCAGGTTCCCCATAATGAGATCTCATCCAGGCATTCAATTCTTCATCATCATCATGAGTATGAGAAGTATGAATGGGACGAGATTCATCAAAGTTAACGTGCATGGATTCTTCAACATGTTGTCTTCTTTAGTTGAAGACTCTAAAGGACTTAGATATAGAGGAGTATCCAAGAAATATACCATCGTCAGCTTTTGGATCAAATTTACCCAAATGATCTCTGTCATTCAGAATGTAACATCTACATCCAAAAATATGGAAATATTTCAGAGTAGGTCTTCTTCCATGAAACAATTCATAGGGGGTCTTCTTAAATCGCTTTACTATCAGCGATCGATTTTGAGTGAAGCATGCTGTGTTGGCTGCTTCAGCCCAGAACTGAGCCGGTAGATGCGATTCGCTAAGCATTGAGCGAGCCGCTTCAATGATAGTTCGATTTCTTCTTTCAGCAACACCGTTTTGCCGAGGAGTTCTTACTGAGAAAAAGTTGTGAGAAATGCCTTTTTTTCAAAGAAGTTTACTAGAGTACTGTTTTTAAATTCAGTACCATGATCACTTCTTATGGATCGAACAATTAGATTGTTCTAAACTTCCATCCTTTTGATAAAAGAAATTATCATTTCAGGGGTTTCACTTTTGGATCGAAGGAAGAACACCCATGTGTATCTGGAATATTCATCAACAATCACTAAAGTATATTTCTTTCCAGAAATAGATTGGACATTGACAGCTCCAAATATATCCATATGGAGTAGCTGAAGAGGAGCGGTCACTGAAGAAATTTGCTTTGACCTGAAGGAGGCTTCTGTCAGCTTTCCCTTTTCACACGCTGAACAAAGACATTCCTTTGTAAAGGTATGACTTGGGAGGTCTCTGACTAGATCTTTTTGAGACAATTCATTTATTGTCTTAAAGTTGAGATGAGAGAGTCCTTTATGCCATAACCAGTTTATGTCAGTGGATGCTTTAGAGATAAAGCACATGTTCTCAGAGTGAGAACTATTCATATTTATGACATACACATTTTCCACTCTTTTGCCTGTTAAGGCAAGCTTATCATTTCCGTCAGTGACAGCACATCTATTCTTTAATAATAGAACTTTGATGTCTTTGTCACATAACTGACTAACGCTCAAGAGATTGTGCTTTAGTCCCTCAACGTAGGCAACACGAGAAAACGATGTGGCTCCGTTGGATAGAATTCCATAACCTTTAGTGTATCCTTTGCCATTTCCACCAAAGGTCACTGATGGACCAACTTCTTCTTTGTAGTCAGAGAGCAGAGATTTTCTGCCAGTCATATGCTTTGAGCATCCGCTATCATGATACCAGATACCTTTGGCACTCTACATACAACAAAAGATTAATTGTTTAAAGGTACCCATACTACTATGGGTACTGCTTGGTTAGATAGAGGATTGGCGGAGGAGCTACTAGCTGAAGAACTCTCTTCAGTAGATATCTTCACCTTTGGTGGTTTTGCAACCTTGGTGGGTTTCACTCTCGCTGACTTGTCAGCTTGAGCTATTTTCTTTCCATGAGCTAGTTTATCAGCTCTAGTAGCGTTAGGACATTTGCTTGCACTGTGGGTAGTTTCACCACAGTGATAACACTTCCTATATTTAAAGGATTTGGAATTCAGAGAGAAAATAGGAACATTTTCAGGGATAGGACCAAGAATTCCTTTATCCATAGTCCTTGGAGGTATGACAACCTTTTCAAGGGTAGGAGTGAGATCGACCTTAATTCTGGGGGTTGGTCTCTAAGAAAAGTCAGAGACCTTCTTCCCAGATTTAGAATTTTTCTCTGAGGATTTCTTGTTCCTGTTCTGAATGATCTTATTCTTAGGAACTTGGTCAAGAAACTCGTTCTTGATCACCTTCTTGGAATTTATCACAGGCAACTTTTTTTTAGAAGAAGAGGAAGAAGTTGAAGTAGAAGGATCAGGGATAGAAGAGACAAACATTCCAAATTTGAGCATGGAACGATCATTCTCTGATTCTTCCTTTTCAGGGTTATAGCTACCCACTTCTTGTTTTCATAGGTATTTGGGCATTGATGATCTCATTGACTTTATCAGAAGCCTTACACCATCCTTCGATGGTTGCCTTTTCAGACTTGAGATCAGCGATAGCCTTTTCCCTATCAGCGATAGCTTGCTGCTTCTCAATGCTTATGGTTTGATTTGAAAAGACTTAGTCCTTAAGAGGTTCCTCTATTTTAGAAAGTTCTTTGATTCTTATGTGGCAATTTTTTAATTGCTTAGAAAGATCATTGTTTATTTTCTCGGCCTTAATCTTTCCCTTTAAAGCATTATAAAAATCAACAGTCATAGCATCGAGAGCTGACAAGTTGTCACTTTCAGAAGGTAAAGAGATAGAAGAAGTTGTTACCTGAGTGGAAGGAGACTCAGAGTCAAAACTTCTTTTTCAGATTTTTCATTTATGATATCTTTTTGTAAACTATCCATCTTTTCTTTTAATAATAATTTTTCTTCAGAAATTTTTTCAAGAATTTGTTCAGCTTCTTGGCAATTTTGTTTATAGATTTGACTTTCAGCTCTGAATTGATTTACCAACATTCTTTCACCTTTGATTCTGCTTCTAAGATTTTCAAATTCAGAAAACATATTCTGAACTTGATTTTGCATTTCAGAATCTTTAGAAGGTTGTGCAAAATTTGGTTCAGAAGAGTAATCTATTTCAGAATTTAGTTCAGAAGATGAAGAAATTACCTCAGAATCATGCGCATGTTTATCATCTGGATCCATTTGGCACATATAGCAATTTGAGGCATAGTGAGCTACTTCTTCATCATATTCACCATCACTCCAGTTTAACCAATCCTCTTCATACTTGGTTACTAAAGTTGGATTAAGCTCCTTCTTCTTAGCAAGAAGATGCTTTTTCTCATAGTAGCCTGAGTTTTTTACTTTAGGCATTTTGCACTGTCTTGCATAATGACCAGGCTTACCACAATTAAAGCATCTTGTTGGTTAAGATGTCTCAGTTTGACCAGCATCTTCATTTTTCTTAAGTCCAACTTCAGATTTTGGTTTATTCTGATATTTTTGATTATATTTTCGAGTGAATTGCCTTGTCATAAAAGCAATACTATCAGAAATTCTCTTAAGCTCTTCATCTGATTCATCCCCATCACACAAATTTGTCTCTAGGATCTCACAAATTTTACTCTTAGCATAAATGGTCATGGAATTATTATACTTTTTGCTTAACAAGGCTACTGTTTCATTTGCCTTCTTTTGTTCGTTCTGTCTAGTCTTGATTTTGTCCTCTTGTTGGAACAGAATGCCATAGACATCATGAATAGATTTTCTAGATAAATTTCTAGTAACCATTTTATCAGAGAAGCTTGACCATTCATTACCCAAGTTGTTCAGAAATTTGTTGTTTATCTCAGAGTTTGATTTTTGAACACCATTTCTTCTCAGATCATTCAGGATGTTGTTGAATCTGTGATAAGTCTCTGTAATAGATTCATTTTCTTTATACCTGAAGTTTTCATAAGTACCCACACAGATATTCAATCTTTGTGTTTGGGCCTTTCTGCTACCCTGCATTTGAGCTTCAACCTCATCCCACATAGCTTTGGCAGATGTTAAGCTATCTACCCTATTTAATATCTCATTAGGAATGACCATTGTGAGAAGAGTTAATGCCCTTTTGTCATCTTTAGCTTGAGCTTTCTCAACAGTACTGTACATACCTGAGCTTTTCTTGATTCTCGACGCAGGTATCTCAGGAGTAGACTCAGTTCTTGGTACTAATGGAATTTCCACATAGACCTCCAGAGGGGCATTTACAATCGATTGCATTAGAGCTTCATCGATATTATCCAAGAATTGAATCATCCTGATTCGCCACTGATGATATTCACCCAAAAACAGAGTTGGTGGTTTAGTTTCTGATCCGATGGAGACGATTTCTTTCGACATCTTTGATTTGAAATGGATCGAGAATTCACCTGAAATTGAATCTTGAATTTACAAATCAAGAATACCAAGGACTATCAGATCTGACAAGTTCTTCTCTGAATGTCATGAACAGATGAATTGGCTTTGATACCAATTGTTAGATCCCAACAATCAAGAATGTAGAAAGATTAAAGAACAAAAACAAGAATTGGATCACTGAAGTTGTATGTTGTATTGATTACTGAACAGTATTACAATATGTGTATCTTTACAAGCTTTATCTATCAACATTAGTTCTAACAATCTAACAAACTATCTATTTATATACAAATGAAAATGCTAAAGATACAGTACAAAAATAACAGACATGTTCAGAACTGCTTGTGAACTGACCCTAGTACTCATCGCGGTCGGTTTCATTATTTAGAATTCCCATAGGAATTGGAAACTAATCCGAGAAATATTGGAATATAACAAAAAGTTCAGAACTTCTTCAGAAGTGTCTTCAGAATCATCTTCAGAACTTCTTCAAAATCTTTAGAACTTCTGAAGTAGCCACTTCAGAAGTTATGCCTTAGGCTAATTCCATGATCGAATTACAAGATTCAGAAAGGTGTTCCCAGTCATAAAAGGAGGAATTTTACAGGAAATTCATTTGGGCAGCCAAAACTGATTTTCAAGTAGCTTTCATGCTTGGAAAAGAAAAGATAAACTTTTGCAGGCCTAATTTCGAATTACAAGGAATTAACTCAATAAACAAAGGTCTTATTGTTCATTCTCTTGGGTTTATATGCAAGTTTGATAAGAAAAAGCTTTTTGTAAGATATGAAGAAATACATAAATGATGCAATGGAACATTACTTGCAATTAGTGAAAGACTTCGGAAAAGAATGAGTCACAAACCAAAAAGAATGGATGAGAATGAATGGAAAGAGTATTCCAAATTAGCCAAAGATATGCACAGGAAGATTGGATTGCTGCTTGAATACATATATCTGATTTTAAGAGAAGTCAGAGACCTGTTGACATTATGGGGATACAACTTAAACTTTTGAAGCTAAGGGGGAGATTGATAGATATCAGAAGATAGTTTCAAAAGAAGACTGGGTTCTAAAGACAACATAATTCAGACATTCTGAATTAGTTCTGAAAAGAGAAAGGTTCAGAACTCAGAAGACAAGCAATGCAAAGCCTAAGGCATAACTTTTGAAGTGGCTACTTCAGAAGTTCTGAAGATTCTGAAGAAGTTCTGAGGAAGTTCTGAGGAAGTTCTGAAGATGGTTCTGAAGATACTTTTGAAGAGGTTTTGTAGAATGATTCTGAAGAAGTTTAGAAGTAGTTTTGAACTTGCTTGTCATTTTTGTATTGTAACTTTAGCATTCTTGTATGTATATAAATAGATAGTTTGTTAGACAGTTAGAACTAACATTCATAAAGCTTTTAAAGATACATACTTTGTAATACTGTTCATTGAACAATACAATACACAACTTCAGTGACATAATTCTTGTTCTAATTCTTGATTCTTTCTATATTCTTGATATTTTGGGATCTAACAGTTGTAGAACTGACATTCCTTTAAGAAACTTGTCAAACGGTGAATTAAAAAGACAGAACTTGACGATGAGACAATATTATTGTTTTCGTCTTCAACAAAGATTATCTGAAGGGAGAAGTCTTCTTCAAGAAGGTAGATTGTTTCAACAATATATTGTTGATTCTTACATGGCTATTAAAGAGGAGCTATTTAGATGGATAAGAAATAACCAGACAAAACTTAGAACAAATCTTTATTTTGGGTTAATGGATGCCGTTCACCGTGGGGATTCAGATTGTTCAACGGTTGGGAAATCAATTATCTTACCATCCTCAGACACCGGAGGACGACGCTATAAAGCACAAATTATCAAGACGCAATGGCGATTTGCAAATGGGCTGGATATCCAGATATATTTCTAACTTTAACATGCAATCCAAAATGGCCTGAAATCAACGACATGCTCCAGAAAATCGGTCAAAAGGATCATGAAAATCGTTTTGATATTCGTGTGTCGTGTGTTTGAGATAAAACTCTTCCAACTAATGCAAGACCTGAAAAATGAACAACCATTTGGAGAAATAATCGCATGTAAGTCAATATCATACCCACAGATATTCTACATTTATTTTACATTTATTTTACTTCTTAAAAATATTCAACCAATTATCTTATCATGATTCTCAATTATAAAACCTTTATATTTATTTATATTTTTATAGGTTTGTACACAATTGAATTTCAAAAAAGAGGATTATTGCATGCACATATCTTGCTTTTTTTACATCGGACAATGAAAAATCTTTCTGTTGACCATATCGACAATATAATAATAGCTGAAATTCTTGATCCACATGTTGATGTTGATGGCTACAATGCTATCAAGAAATTTATGATGCATGGGTCATGTGGGAGTTCCAATCCTAAATGTCCATGTATGGTAAAAGGCAGATGTTCAAAGCATTATCCAAAACCGTTTGCTGACAAAACCACTATCGATGCCGATGGGTTCCCAGTATAAAGAAGAAGGCAAACAAATGTAAGTGTTTGTAAGAAAAACATGTTCTTGGATAATCGTTTAGTGGTAGCGTACAATAGAAACTTGTTGGTTAAATTTGATGCACATCTCAATATGGAACTTTGTAATTTCTCAAGAGCTATAAAGTATCTATTCAAGTATCTTCATAAAGGATCAGATAGAGTTGTTGCAACAATTCAATCCTTAGATAGAGATGAACGGAACGATGAGATCAAAACTTACTTGGACTGCAGATATATATCCGCTGTTGAGGCTTGTTGGAGGATCTTTCAATTCGACATACATTAAAAGATTACCCCTCAGTTGAAAGATTACCATTTCATTTGCCTGGTGATCACACCGTCATTTTTCGTGAAAACAACCCTCAGTTGAAAGATTACCATTTCATATGCCTGGCGTCGAGAAGACAAAGTTTACAGAATGGTTTGAAGCAAATAAGAAATATGAGGATGCACGAGAATTAAGTTATGCAGATTTTCCGATGAAGTCGGTTTGGAATTCAACCGACAATGTTTGGACACAAAGAAAGAAAGGCATAACAATTGGCAGAATATTTTTTGCCTCACCTTCAAGCGGAGAGCTTTTTTACATGAGGATGTTGCTTAATTATGTCAAAGGATGTACTTCGTTTGAGAGTATCCGAACTGTCAACAATGTCATATACCCTTCTTTCCAAGATGCATGTTATGCATTGGGATTATTGGACGATGACAAAGAATGGATTGACTGTTTGACAGAAGCTGCACTTTAGCCAAGTGGCAATGACTTGCATCATCTATTTGTCACAATGCTCATTCATTGTCAAGTCTCGAATGCATCACAACTTTGGAAGTCCCACTATTAGGAAGAAAATAGATGTTGTGAACATCTTCAACAGAAATACACACACTGTATCCATGAACATAGGAAGAAATGTCATCTGCATCTTCATCAACTTCAGCATGAAACCACAACTGTTGCAGGTATGAGGTAGGGACCAAATATTTCCTTGATAATAGAGCACGAAGGGGATGTTTCTTCAAAATTCAATCAAGATCATTTGATGATCATTGAAATCAGCCGATTTGAGGTTCAGAGCACATTTTTTCTTTTTGATATCCATTCGCTTATTTTCAGGAACATAAAGTTTTGATAAATCAGGACCATCACTACTTTCAGGGATTGATTCAGCACGAGATTGAGAATCGCCAACTGCAACATTTGATTCAGAAGCCACTTCAATAGGCTCAATTTGTGTTTCCCCAATTTTCTCAGTACGCGGGTTAGAACTAGGGTTAGGGTTCGAGGGTCCGGCTTCAAGTTTAATAGTTGTAGCAGTATCTTTTAGCATCTGATCGTCTTCCAAAGTTATCTCCATTGATCCAACCATGATTTTCTTAGGCACTACCTTGAATGAACCATCACTCGATGATCCATTGTTGTCACTGAAACACGATTTGGCTGTCTGAATAGATAAATCCACATTTGAGGTCGACATTGTTGGAAATGAATAAGGATTTGAGTTTGATTGAAGATCAATAATTACAGAGAGATTTCGGAGGGAAAAATTGCTAAGAAATGAGGACGGAGATGAAGCATATGATTGGATGATCGTGGATTGACACGTGGCCAAAAAGTAATGACAATTAGAATAGTAATCATCATTTATTTAGATAAATGAACCGTTTAAGCGACGTGTTTAGGAATTTGCCAATAAAATTAAAACACGTGGCACACGTTTAAATGAATATAGTATTCACAACGGGAAGTAAAGTTTTGAGAACAAGTTCAAAAACTTCAGAATAAGTTCAGAACGTTTGAGAATAAGTTTAGAAGTTTGAATGAAAAAATTCAGTAACACTTCAGAACTTTCGAATTAAATTCAGAACTTAACTTTTATCACTTCATATCCACGAAAAACATTGAAAACTACAGACTTGTGAAAAATGGAAAACATTTTAGTATTTCAGAAGTAGGTTTGAACAATATGGAAAAAGATTTATCTTCAGAAGTTTGTCCATACTTCTTAGATTTGTAATATTTTTTTTTAAACTTTTACCCACCATTTCAGATCTTGATGACATAGGAGAGTACCAAAGAGTTAGATTTTAGTATCACTCCCCCTTGAATCATGAATAACTATGATTATCACCCTTAAACAGTGCTAATCATAGAATTTGTTAGAAAGAAGAGAAATAGTGAAATGAAAAAAAATTGAAAGTATTGTGAGACAATCAATTTGGAAAATAAAAAATTAATACTTCTGAGTAATGGAATATAAACTTCTGAAAAGTTAACTTCTGAAGTTAAGATTTCTCAGAATTTTGACGGAATGAATCTTAGAACATAACTTTTAATTCTTAGTTGACGTTTATTACTTAAATAGACATATTCATCATGCCCAATTTACTTACCAAAAAGTTAAAACGTTTTTCATCAAGTTCTTTGGTAAATAAATCAGCCAATTGATAATCAGTCTGAACAAAAAACATTTAAGTATTACCTTTTTCAACATGATCTTTGATAAAATGATATCTTACATCAATGTGCTTTGTTTTTTAGTGTTGAACAGGATTGGAGTGATTGCTATGGCACTTTTTGAGTCATAATACAGGTGTATCTTTCTGAATATGTAACCATAGTCTTTTAGTTGAATCTGCATCCAGATCACTTGTGAGCAACATACGGCAGCAGCAACATATTCGGCTTCTGCAGTAGAAGTTGAAACACAGTTTCGCTCAAAAATTGACATGATCCAGATGTGCTTTTCCTGTCCAGTTTACAACCACCATGATCTGCATCTGTGAAAGCTGTTAGCTCAAAACCAGAATCCTTTGGATACCAAAGTCCCAATGAAGGAGAACCTTTAAGATATCAAAGGATTTTTTTAGCAGCAAGGAGATGAGATTCCTTAGGATTAGCTTGATATCTAGCACAAATACATATAAAATCAGATTTTTTTAGCAGCAAGGAGATGAAATTCCTTATATCAGGTCCACTAGATGTTAAGTAAAGCAAATATCCAATAATGCCCCTATACTTTTTCTGATCAATAGATTTTCCATTCAAATCAGGTTCTAATATAGTTGCAGTGGCCATTGGAGTTTGAATACTAGAACAATAAAACATGTCAAACTTCTTAAGCAAGTCAGAAACATACTTAGATTGATTAATGAATATGCTAGTAGGAAGTTGTTTTACTTGAAGACCAAGAAAAAATGTTAACTCTCCCATCATACTGATTTCAAATTCAGTTTGCATGATTTTCTCAAAATTTCTACAAAATTTTGTGTCACAATTGTCAAAATTCGAGCTTTCAGGTTAGCTTCTATTAATTTTGTTTATATAGTTTAACTTTAAGAATAGGAGTTAGTTGGTTTAGGATGGCCGAAAAATCCGTAGCATTTCCGGTAGTCGCTTAAAATGTCCGGTTCCGACCCGTAACTGTCTGAAACGTCCAATACAGTGCCAAATGCTCTAATTTATACCCAATTTATATAAAATATATAGTTTTAGTATTTTAATTATAAAACTTTTATTTTTATTAGAAATTAACCAAAATGGGCTAACAATGTTGAGAAAAAGGCCAAAATTGAGAAAATGGACTTCAAATCTCACATTTTTGGGTTTAATAGAATTTTTTTTTAAAAATTGTTGGGTTTTGGGTGGGTCCCATCCCATGCCCCCCCCCCCCCCTTGTTTTCACATATAAATTTTGTTTTTTTTATTTTTCTCTCATTTGCAACATTCAAATTTCAAAAACTCTTCTCTATCTCTCTAGAAACTAAGGGACAAAATCCCTTCACTCTTCTCCCTCTCTTTTCTCACCAAAAACTCCAGCCCTTTTCTTCATCAAAAACTCATCATAGTGCAAGATTATTGAAGATATTTAACACATTTCATCATCCAAGTAAGTGCAAACTTCATCTTCTTCATTTTTCTTAACATTTTTGGGGAAAAACCCACTTTTTCATACATTTTAAGTGTTTTTCTTCTAACTTCTCCAAAAACATATAAAATTATTTACATAATGGTGATAATCAATGACCCAAACAATAAAACTCAAGAAATAGGTGAAAGATCATGATTTTATGTGTTTTTAAGTAAAAATGGTGATTTTTGGTTGCTAACAGATTTATTGCATGTGCATAAATCGTCCATTTCTTGCAAATAATATGTTCAAATATCATGAATCTTCTTTCTACAAGTTTATTTAGTGAGTTGGGGTTCTAATCCAAGTGGTCTCACTAAAAAACATTGAGTTTTGACCTCCCAAATGCTCATAACAAATCATGTGTGCAACTAGAAGTTCAACAGTAGGAAAACCCTACTTTGAACGACCATAACTCTTTGAATATTCTTCCAAATCGCTTGATTTCATTAAACAATATGGTGATTTGAGGTTCCAACTAATTGAAACAAAATGAGTGTGCAAACTGTCAACCAATGACAGATTTGTGCATGCATGTTCAAATGGCCATATCTCTTTCAAAACTCAATGAAAAAGGATGACTTTTCTTTTGAGAGTTAGTTTAATAAGTTATATTCAGTTTGCAAGTGGAATCACTTAAAAATATGGAGTTTTGACCCTCAAAACACTTAACATATTTTAGGTGTGCAATCTGTGATACCACCAATAGGTAAAATCTACTTTGCATGCTAATATCTCCTTGAATATTTGTCCATAATGCATAATTCTTCTCCTGGAGTTTTCTTTTATGAGTTAAGATTTATATGAATCCAGTTTCATTCAAAAATATGAAGTTTTGAGGCATTTACCAATTTATTAAAGTTAAGTGTGCAATTTATCAAGTAATGACAGAATTGTGCATGCAACTTTGTAGTGCCATATCTCCTTCATAACTCATCCAAAATGAGAGATTCTTATTTCAAAAGTTTCCTTTATTTGTTAGGCTTATAATCCAACTGGAATTTCTGAAAATACTAAGTAAAACTCCTCAAATGATTGTTTTACTAACAGTGTGTAATCTGCCATGCTTGCTGTGACACACTGTTTGATATAAATTATTTGAACCCTCTTTATATGTCTAAAATGCATGAAATTTTGTCACAATGACCTTAATTCAGTAATGCATCATATATAAAAAGATGGAAACTTTTATCATTTTGGATGTTACATTAATTTGATCCTTTTTAAGACTTATAGTTTCTGTTAGAAAGTTAAAATTCTTAAACTGGTGGATTTCATAAATTTTGTCACTTGAAAGACTATAATATTACATTTTTCGGTATAAATTATTTCTTTAAAAGAGCATATGTGCATTATGTATAACGGGACAATAGTAGACCAAGTTGAACATATAGGGACTTATAAACACTCTCATAGTAATCGTTAGACACATAAGTGACCGTTTTGGGTATTTTATTTTGATAGGGAAGCGTTAGCTCGGCTAGCAGACGAATTGTGCTTTAATCGGAGCTCTTTGCAAAAGGTGAGTATTCACGGCCCCTCTTTTCAAATGTTTATACGTTTGCGGTGTAAAGCATGTTGTTTTAATGGAAATAGAATTGATTTATATTGATTTAATGAAAAGTATATAAATCATTGTGATGAGCAACTTTTTATTACACAAAATGATATGTTGAGTTATGTAAAGTCCCCGTGGTACACTACTATTAAACTCTAAATGAGCCGATGATATTTGTAGATAGCACTATTTGGTTGACATACCCACCTAACTGGCAAGTAGGGGTGCACTTTATCAATTAAGAATGCTCTGCACATGTAGACTTTAGGTCCACCGCTGAGGTAGTTCGTGGGGCGTAGAATGTCGAGTAGGCTTAGTAGTGGCTCAATATTTATATATCATGTGTAATGGTAAATTTGTATTTTTGCTCATGAAAATTTTAAAACATTAAAGTTGATGCGAACTTCTGCTTCGCTATCTCTATACATTGCATATAAAATATTTTGTGCATATAAAAAACATGTGAACTCACCAACTCTTTGTAGTTGACACTTTGTTTTAACATGCTTTATAGGAAGATAAGAAGGTAACCGATCAAGCTTAGTTTATTTTTTTGTGGAACACCAATCAAGACATTTTATGTATTCAAATTGATGTAATTTGTTTGTTAAGACAAAGTTGTCAAAATGTAAACTTTTAAACTTTAAACGTTGATGTTTTAATTATGTATGTATGGTTGGTGTTTATATTCCTATTGCTGTGAACTTGAACTGTCTTACCCCGTGTTTCCGCTTTAGCGAGGTGTGACAGACTTCGTATCAGAGCCTTAGGTTATAGAGAACACCGGTTTTCTAATAAAAACCATGCACTATAACCAAAATTTTATTTTCTTAGATGAACTTAAAAATTTAAAAACCTACTACTAGTATAACTACAATAAGCATTGTTCTAGCATATTATAATTAGACAAAGCCTGATCACCTATGTCTAAATATGGTATGAGTAAGAAGGGACTTGGACTAGTTATACTAAAAATTAGCATAGATCGGGAAAACTTGTTATTTCAAAAATAAAAAAAATAGCGTGAGTTCGGATAAGTATTATAAGATGTTTCTAACGTTTATAAAATCTTTCTTTTATTTTTTTATTTCCACAGTATCATGTCACTTGTCGAGTTAGGAGGAAAGACCCGACCCACGAAGAATACGACCCTTCCGAGCACAGTCACGATGAGGATACTGCTGATTCCTCTGCTCGATCACTCCCTAATATGCCTGTACTTTCACCTACTGGCGAGGGTACATCGCGAGGACCAAGGACAATCAGAACCGCTCGAAAGCGCGTTCTCCCTGTTAGAAGAGTGACTTTCACGGTTCCTTCCGTACCTTCGGAAGAACCATCCCAATCGCGATCCAGGTCACGAAGTGTGAATCCTCCTCCACCCGCAGTTGGAGTACCTGTGCCCCGGCCACAAGGAATGACCGCAGCGGAGAACTACTGGTCTCGGGTATGGCCAACGAGGTACATACTCATCGGCTGAGGTTGGACCATTTACAACAGTCCATAGACGGTATTTTTATAACCATGTACTCACAGAATAAGATTACTGGTAGAAACATGGAGATTACCTCTGAGTCTAGGAGGCGATTAGGAGGCTGTACACATGTTTGGCTTGGGCATTAGGAGCGTTGATGGTTTTTCTACGAGTCTTGATTTGGGTATTGATGCATTAAGAGACTTCTGTTTTTATGAATCTTTTGGGTGACAACAGTTATTTTTTTTAGGCTTGTAGCCTAGATGTTAAGTTTAAACACTTTATTGTCTTATTGGGATTGTGTTTTGAATTTTTATTTTATTTTATGTTAAATTGTTATGGTTTATTATGGAGTTATGCATGATAAATATTTACCGCATGATTGTTCCAGTATGAGTTTATTTGATTATTGTTGAATGAATGTTATAAGATACGCATAACTTAGTATGCAGACTATATGTGACCATAGTATTAGAATCTGACCAAGACTCCATTTGAAATGGTGTTTTAGAACAATCCCTCCAAGGAGAGAGAACCCAGAAGTTGCATGATTGGTATCCGAACAACTCATGGCTGCATTTCCAAACATTGTTACCCAAGTAGCAGCTGGCCTAAATTCTAATCAACATAACAATCTTGGACCGGGAGGTAGGGAATGTACGTATAAATCTTTCAGGGGTTGTAACCCTAAAGAATTCCACGGAACTGAAGGAGCCGTCGGTTTACTGACCTGGTTAGAGAGCATGGAGTCTGTTCTCCACATTAGCAAGTGTACAGAGCGAAAGGAAGGTAGAGTATGATGCTTGTCTTTTACAAGGGCGAGCATTAACTTGGTGGAACACTCAAGTACAGACACGAGGGAGGGAAGCAGCAAACAATCTTACATGGGAAGACTTTAAAAGAATGCTGAAGGAAGAATATTGTCCGAGAAGTGAAATTCAGAAATTAAAAGCAGAATTATAGAACCATGAAATGAAAGGAAATGATATTGATACTTATACTGCCCGTTTCCATGAATTGGCAAACTGGTACCACGCCTGGTAACACCTGAGGAGAATAGAGTTGACCGATATGTATGGGGTCTATGTCCGGAAATTAGAGGGGACGTTACTTCAACTGATCCAAAGACACTTCAAGCAGCAGTAAACGTAGCAACACGACTCACCAACAATGCGAACCGTAGAGGAACGTTTGCAACCAACAAGGCATTGGGAAAGAGGAACGTGGATGAACCTGCAAGAAGACAGTTTGGGAAGAGGTCGGGTAAGGATCAAAGAACATCAGGAAATTATGGAATGCAGGCATCGACAACGGAGAAAGGAAAAGGGTCGTACCCGAAATGTGATAAATGCAATAATCATCAGGGAACATGCATTACTTGTCTCAAGTGTAATAGGAAAGGCCATGTTGCAAAGGATTGTCGAATGGGTGAGAAGTGGGTGTGTTATGAATGTGGAAGCCCGGATCACTTCAGGAATAAATGTCCAAAAAGGAATTGGAGGTCAGATGCCAGACAAGCGCAACCAACAAACCAAGGAAACCAAGGAGGACCGGCCAGAGGTCGAGTGTTCGAGATTGGAGATGAAGAAGCAAGGCAGAATCCAGATGTCGTTACAGGTACGTTTCTCTTGAATAATCATGATGCATCTATACAATTTGATTCTGGAGCAGATAGGAGTTTTGTGTCATTAGATTTTAGACCAAAGATAAATCTGAGGCCTCAAAAGTTGAAAGAATCATACGTAATTGAATATGCCCACGGTCAAGAATGTAGGGTCAATGATGTAATAATGAACTGCACTATAAACTTGGCTAGTAGGGATTTCCATATAGATTTAATCCCGATTAAACTAGGAAGTGTTGACACAGTTGTGGGCATGGATTGGTTATCCAAAAACCGAGCCGAAATTTGTTGTTCCGAAAAGATCATTCGAATTTCGTTACCCGAAGGGGGAAAAATCGAAGTACACGGAGAGAAACCCAGGAGGGGTATTAAAATAGTGACGTGCATGAAGATGAGAATGTATTTGAGAAAGGATTGCATTGGTTTTCTAGCTCACATCTTGGATAAGAAGACCGAAGGAAAACGCATTCAAGATATTCCTATAGTTCGGAATTTTCCTGAAGTATTTTAGGACGAGTTGCCTGGAATACCCCCACCAAGACAAGTGGAGTTTCACATAAAATTAATTCCTGGAGCCGCACCAGTGGCAAAAGCACCATATCGATTAGCACCATCAGAGATGCAATAGCTGTCGGAACAACTTCAGGAATTACTCGACAAAGGATTTATCAAACCTAGCTCTTCACCTTGGGGAGCCCCAATTTTATATGTTAAGAAGAAAGATGGATCTTTTCGAATGTGTATCGATTACAGGGAACTCAACAAGTTGACTATTAAGAACCGATACCCCTTTCCCCGGATTGATGATTTGTTTGACCAACTTCAAGGTGCAACGTACTTCTCGAAGATCGATCTTAGGTCTGGATATCATCAAATGAGAGTGCCAGAAGAAGATATCCCCAAGACGGCCTTTAGTACTCGATACGGTCACTACGAGTTCCTAGTCAGGCCATTTGGTCTAACAAACGCACCAGCAGTTTTCATGGATTTGATGAATAGAGTATGTCGACCGTATCTCGACAAGTTCGTGATTGTGTTTATAGACGATATACTTATTTATTCTCGAGACAAAAAGGAGCATGAGCAACATTTGAAGCTGATACTGGAATTGCTCAGAAACGAAAAGTTGTATGCCAAATTCTCTAAATGCGAATTTTGGATTCGTGAAGTGCACTTTCTTGGCCACGTGGTAAATGAAAAAGGAATCCAAGTTGATCCAGCTAAGATTGAAGCCATTAAGAAATGGGAAGCCCCAAAGATACCAACGGAGATCCGCCAATTTCTGGGATTGGCAGGTTATTATCGGCGATTCATCGAAAATTTCTCTAAGATTGCACAACCACTAACAACTCTAACCCAAAAAGATAAAAAGTTTATTTAGGGAGAGAAACAAGAGGAAGCATTTCAAACACTCAAACACAAGTTATGCAACGCACCGATTCTGGGTCTACCCGAAGGAGTGGATAACTTCGTAGTCTACTGTGATGCTTCACATCAGGGAATGGGATGCGTGTTGATGCAAAAAGACAAGGTTATTGATACGCATCAAGACAACTGAAGATTCACGAGAAGAATTATACTACTCATGATTTGGAGCTAGGAGCGGTGGTGTTCGCAGTCAATGTTAAACATGAGGCAAAGATGAGGCATTATCTCTACGGTACTAAGTGTACTATCTTCACAGATCACAAGAGCCTTCAACATATTCTTGACCAGAAAATGTTAAACATGAGGCAAAGAAGATGGGTTGAACTACTTAGTGACTACGACTGTGAAATAAAGTATCATCCAGGCAAGGCTAATGTAGTAGCCGACGCGTTAAGCAGAAAGGAAAGAGTAAAACCGACAAGAGCACGTGCTATGGGAATGATGGTTCAGACAAGTCTAAAACCTCAAATTCTGGAAGCACAAGGAGAAGCTTTGAAAGAGGAGAACATGAAGAATGAAACCCTGCAGCACTTAGAGAAGGAATTTGAAATGCGAACAGATGGGGTACATTATTATAAGAATAAAGTATGGGTACTGAAAGTTGGTGATCTACGATCAATCATTTTAGACGAAGCCCATCGATCCAGATACTCGATTCACCCAGGAGCAGATTAAATGTATAAGGATTTGAAGGAGTATTATTGGTGGCCAGGAATGAAGAAAGATATTGCCGTGTTCGTAAGCAAGTGCCTGAATTGTGCTAAGGTAAAGGCCGAACATCAGAAACCATCTGGTAAAGGCCTGAAATACCACAATGGAAATGGGAGCAAATAACCATGGATTTCGTAACCAAGCTACCCAGAACCGGAAAGGGGCACGATACTATATGGGTTATAGTGGACCGACTTACCAAATCGGCTCATTTCATGCCTATTCGTGAAGATTTTAGCATGGAAAAACGTGCCCAAATCTACATCAGCGAGATATTTACACGTCATGGTGTGCCTACTTCCATTATTTCGGATAGGGATACACGATTTACGTTACGATTTTGGCAATCTCTTCAAAAGGCTTTGGGTACGCGTTTGGATCATAGCACTGCCTATCATCCTCAAACAGATGGTCAATCGGAAAGAACTATTCAAACGTTACAGGATATGCTCATGCATGTGCAATAGATTTTGGTGGGAGTTGGGATACCCACCTGCCACTAGTTGAATTCTCTTATAACAACAACTATCACACCAGCATATAATATGCACCATACGAAGCTCTATACGGACGTAAGTGCAGATCACTGCTTAGTTGGGTAGAAATCGGAGATAGACAGTTGACAACGCCCGATATTATTTAGGAAACCACTGATAAGATTTCGACCATCAAAGAAAGACTCAAGACAGCAAGAGATCGTCAGAAGAGTTATGCGGATAATCGGAGAAAACCGTTGGAGTTTCAAGTGGGAGATAGAGTGCTATTAAAAGTGTCCCCATGGAAGGGACTGGTACGCTTCAGGAAGAGAGGCAAGCTGGGTCCAAGATACATTGGTCCATTCGAAATACTCGAAGGAATCGGACTAGTGGCGTACAAGTTGAAGTTACCACCGAATCTAAGCACCATCCACGACACATTTCATGTGTCGAATCTAAAGAAATGCCTAACAGATGAAACGTTGATGTTACCCATGGACGACGTTCAGATTAACGATCGGTTAAACTTCGTTGAAGAACCAGTTGAGATATTGGATTGAGAAGTTGAACGGTTAAGGCGCAGTAAAATCCCTATTATTAAAGTCCGTTGGAATGCGAAACATGGTCCAGATTATACATGGGAACGCGAAGATTTGATGAAGCATAAGTATCCCAGCTTATTTGCGAACACCCCGGAGAAGGCTAGTTCTTAAATTTCGGGACGAAATTTCTCTAACGGGGGAGACTGTGACAACTGTCAAAATTCGAGCTTTCAGGTTAGCTTCTATTAAGTTTATTAGTGTTTATATAGTTTAATTTTAAGAATAGGAGTTAGTTGGTTTAGAATGGCCGAAAAATCCCTAGCATTTCCGGTAGTCGCTTAAAATGTCCGGTTCCGACCCGTAACTGTCTGAAACGTCCAATACAGTGCCAAATGCTCTAATTTATCCCCAGTTTATATAAAATATATAGTTTTAATACTTTAATTATAAAACTTTTATTTTTATTAGAAATTAACCAAAATGGGCTAACCATGTTGAGAAAAAGGCCAAAATTGAGAAAATAGACTTCAAATATCACATTTTTTTGCTTAATAGAATTTTTTTTAAAAATTGTTGGGTTTTGGGTGGGGGCCATCCGATGGCCGCCCCTCCCACCCCCCCCTGTTTTCACATATAAATGTTGTTTTTTTTCTCTCATTTGCAACATTCAAATTTCAAAAACTCTTCTCTCTCTCCCTTCACTCTTCTCCCTCTCTTTTCTCTCCAAAAACTCGAGCCCTTTTCTTCTTCAAAAACTAATCATAGTGCAAGATTATTGAAGATATTCAATACATTTCATCATCCAAGTAAGTGCAAACTTCATCTTCTTCATTTTTCTTAACATTTTTGGGGAAAAACCCACTTTTTCATACATTTTAAGTGTTTTTCTTCTAAATTCTGTAAATTTTGAGTTTTATGGAAAGATTATACACCCAAAAACATATAAAAAAGTTTACATAATGGTGATAATCAATGACCCAAACAATAAAACTCAAGAAATAGGTGAAAATCATGAGTTTATGTGTTTTTCAGTAAAAATGGTGATTTTTGGTGCTGTCAGATTTATTGCATGTGCATAAATTGTCCATTTTTTGCAAATAATATGTTCCAATATCATGAATCTTCTTTCTACAAGTTTATTTAGTGAGTTGGGGTTCTAATCCAAGTGGTCTCTGTTGGTTCCAGATTCCTATAAACCGATTGTTAATTGAGAGTATTGAATCAAAGTGACATGCGGAAGCAGATCAATTAACAATTTGAATCAATAGAACAGTAAACAGAATGAAGAACAAAGATTATGAAATGAATTACGCACAGTATTCTTCAAAATATAAATGTATTAATCGACTTTTTTTTACAAACACAATACAATGCTATTTATACAGATACAAAAACAGAAAGTCAAAAAGCTAGCCAATTACAAAGTGCCATGTGTCTAAAAGGGAGCGTCTAACAACAATTAGTTATAACAAGAAAGAGTGTGTTGGCTTTTGTAGACATCTCTTCTTCATACTTTAATTTCTAACATTCTCCCCCTAAGTATGAAGTCAGAGAAAAGAAAACTTTCTTCAGAGAGGATCCACAGCAGCAATGATACTTGAAATATTATTGATAAGCTCTCTGTTCTTCTGAAGTCCATCCAGTCTTTTCTCTACTTTCTTTGCAACTTCTGGATTTGTCGTGTCTAAGCCAAAGATAGCACTTGATGATGTAGACTACCTCGTAAGAGTATTTGTGAGCTTCTTTGATGCGAAAGAAGCTCTTTCCATTTGGTCTTTTGAAGATGATTCCCTCTTCTCGGTTCAAGGTTAGCCTACCCACTCGAATTTGCTTATCCCTTCAAGTTCCTCATTTGGTGCGTAGATAGCCGATTATCCATTTTGAAATTTAAGCCAACTGAAATCGACCGCCTTTTGTATCTAATGTATGATTTCATACATAGAATAATTCTAGTGTAGGCAACATGGTCTTGTGGATCTTTGCGTTCGTAAAGCCGAGTCTTCATAAATTCTTCCGTAAAAATGAGATCACTTTGGATGGATGGACAACAGATCATTATCACATATGTAATAACTCTTGTTGTTTGATCTGACTATCTCGTAGATTGTGTACCAAATGGGGGTATCTTGAAACTGCTTATGTTTCATGGCTGTGATCTTTGTAATCGGGAGCAAGAGTGAAAACCGTATTTTGTCTTGTTTATGAGCCATGAAGTTATCTTTAACTTCATTGCTTACATTGTATTGGTTGGCGAAGTTAGGCATCATGAGATAAATCTTCTGATCTGTTGGAGCATACATGTGCCTTTTCTCAACTTCAAGTGTTGGAAGTTCAATGTTTCCAACAATGTTTCCAACTTTATTTAATTTTTCTTCAAATTCTCCTCTTCTGATCTCTTTCTGCTTCTGAGCGGCCTCTGCTCTGACTCTTGCTCTTTCTTCAGCTTTAGAATTCTGTCTCTGTAGTTCTTCTTTAAGTCTAGCCTTCTCTCTTTCCAGATTTTCTCTTTCAGCCCTCTCTATCTCTATTTGTTCTTCAACTATTAGCCTCTGGCGTATTATCTCTTCTTCTTTCTCTTTTTCAGCTCTGAACATTTCCTCATCCTCCTCTCTGGCCCTTTTAGCTCTT
Source organism: Silybum marianum (assembly GCA_036898165.1). NCBI lineage: Eukaryota > Viridiplantae > Streptophyta > Magnoliopsida > Asterales > Asteraceae > Silybum > Silybum marianum. Next base: position 20,253,323 of record CM072533.1, on the reverse strand, counting down.
TCCTTTGCAGCTTTAGCTCGTTCTCGTTCTTCGTGAGCTCTGACTATTTCAGCCCTTTCAGCCGGAGAGCTCGGGATTCTGCTTTTTCCCATAAGATCCGTAATGAACTTAGCTAGCTCCGGATCTCCGGGCAGAGGCCCGAGAATGCGTAGCCAGAGGTGTTGGAGTGAGTGGCACTTGTTTTGAAGAAGAAGGTTGCTGTGATGGTTTTGGAGGTGAAGAGTCAGCAGTGGTCGTGTTTGGTTCTGGTGGTGTTTGTTTGGCTTGCTTAGGCTCAGACCTTTCTCCCTCTTCTGAGAATCATGATCCTGATCCTCAGAACGTTTTCTTTTCAGCTCTGCCTTTTTGCAAGCCCTTTCTTCCTTGGCTTTCTTCTTGGCATTAAACGCCTCAGCAATAGAAGAAACCAGAGGCACAAGTTGAGATAGAGTAGATTCCATTGCAGCAAGTTTCTGGTCTGTTGAGGATGTGGAGGGCTTGGAAGAGTACTTTGAAGCGATGGTAGACATTCGCTCAAGAATAATCTTCTGGAAAGAGGCGAGGTCGCATTTCTTGACGAGCGTAGACCCGCAGGGATCATCGAAGTAATGATGGTCTTGACAATCTTCTGTATATCGGCCACCAGAGTGCTGTAGTCTACAGAAGCACGTAGAGAGTCAGGAAGTTGAGAGATTGCCTCTGTATTTGCTTGAAGACCATTTTTCAAGAGCAAAAATTGTTCAGCAAAAGAGGCCTTCTGATCTTCTTGAGATGTACTCATTTGGCGCTGAAGATCTGTTAAGAGACAGCTTCGACTTTCAATTTTAAATTGAAGGCTCGAAGAAGAGAATTATTAGTTGTTACGGATAATTTTAGATCTTCCACAGATCTCTGAATTTGATCAGCAAATGCCAAGAACGCTGCATTTGTGACGAAATCAGAAGATGTAACCGGTGCATCTCCAACACATGGAGCCCCTTTACCCTCGCGTTCAGAGGGGCCTTCTACACCTGTTTTGACGTTGAGTGTAGAAGGACTTCCAACCAGTCCTTGAGGGCTGTTATTCACAGGCTCCTCTTCGGTTGTTCTGACTGTTTCAACATTATCCTCATCATCAGAGGATGAGGTGCTGAAGACAGTATGCGTACCTTGATGAAGTGTAAACACTCCGGTAAGAGGTGCATTCCTAGGCTGTAACCCCTCTGATGGGAATTCATTAGCATCTATCCTAGGAGAGGATGTGGACTCATCCTCTGTGCGTATTGGTATGTCAGTCACGGAGACATGAACATGTGGTGAAGGAAGTGGCGAGTTCTGGGGCGAATGAACTCTTATATTATCATCATCATCCTTTTGGGAGGATGATGAAGTGGAGGTGCTTTCCCCAGATGAATTTGATTCAGAAGAAGAAGAAGTATCCTCTGAACGGCTGGTTTCTGGGTGGTTTGAACTGGGCTGTTCTAAGTCAATGAGTGGAGACGTGGTGACGTCAACCTCAGAAGTTGTGGGTGCCCTTTGGGGAATAGGAGAGGAACACTCATATGTGTCTCTGAGGACATCTTCTGTACCTTCATTTAATAGAAGGTCGGCATGGGTAGAAGCACTCGGATGTTCACTCCTAGTTTTTTCAAGCTCATGCTTACTGCACCCCCGACCACCTACACTGGCTCTAAGTGCTCTGGGGTAGGAATTCTCTGTTCTGAGAAAACCATAGAGCTTCTATAGATTTGGAGATTAGAAGAGCTAGATGGGATTAGGTTTAGCATGTACCTGGATAATTCTCTGGGTGCAGAGTAGCCGATGCTGTCGATGGTTGATCGATGGGAGCTCATTGATGCAATTTTGCGTAATGGCTGAATCAGGGGAGCTTCGATTGCCCCAATTGCAGGATGAGTGATGAGAGATAGAAATCTTGGGAACATGAGTGCTGGTAGTGGCTTTCCCTGACTCTGATGGATCACCTTAGTGTGCACAGCTGCTTTAATCTCTTGGAAGATGAGACTTGCATAGTCCAAGGGTCGATTGAAGAACATCCCATACAGTATAGTCAGAATGTTGCGGCTAGCTCGATCCGCAGAACCTATTTTGCAGGTGTTAGGCTCTTGTTGAGAATGGAGACGAGTAGATTCCACATTGGGGGCAACTTCTTCCTCTTGAATTCGGACAGCCTTGTAAGAGGTTCATTGTAACCCAGAAGATTGATGAAGGCTAGGAGGGCTTCTGTGGAAGGGTTTTCTTCTAGGGCAGGATTGGGAATGGTTTGCCCATCCACTTCGATCACTGAAAGGGGAAGATGGAAATATTTGGCAAGTTTTCTTTTGGTGATGGGGATTTGAACAGCAATTTCCACTTGTTCAGGATGGGTGATAGAACCGGCGAGTGTTTCATCAGTGTTGATGATCATTGTTTGCCACAGTTCTTGGACATAGATTTCAGGGATGTTTGGGTTGGTTAGGGTTAGGGCTCGATTCAACTGATGTTGTTGTAGAAACTCGATCATGATGCGAAATTCCGGTTGATAAGTGTTAGGGTTGAGCAGTACCTGCACATTGTTCGCCTTCAATGGCAGTTTCACAATGGGAGTACTATCAGCAGTGGAATCGATGATTCTTTCTTCATCATTGTTGGAAGGACGGGCACAGTTGGAAGCAATTTTGAAATTTTAAATGCTTGACAGTAGAACACTTTGTCTTTGCAATGAGAAGGAACACTGATTTAGGGAATTTTTGCGAGGAAGAAGATGAAGGTTGAAATTGGGGGTTTTATGTGAGAGAGAAACTGTAGAATGGGAAGGGGTTATTAAGTTTGGGGAAAAACAAAAAACGGTTCATTTGAGCTGATGTAAGCACGCGGGTATACACATGCAGTGTTTCGATTGGGGACACGTGTACGACGAGACACATGTATGATGATGATTTAGTAGCAGATGCTATTTTTCTTAAAAGCAGAAATAAACAAAAGTAATAAAAAAAAATCTGTTTAATTAATCAATTAATTTTGAATTAATTGAATAAACACAGATTTTAATCTTAATTTTATTTATTTAAGTTTAAAAATCAGTCAAGTGAAAACAAAAATCACATGAGAGTTTGGTTTCTATAAAAGAATAATGAAGAAGAATTTGCATTAAACATATAGATTTAAACAACCTTGGAGGCAAGAGTTGATTGAATTTATATATTTAATGGAAATTATAAGAAATATCAATTTATAGAAAATTTAGTTGAAGAACATGTCGACTTGATTTATATTTGAAAAAAAAAATTTGAAATGAATCAAAAAGTCTAAGAGACCTTGGCGGCAAGAGAAACTCAGAGCAGATAGATTCAAATAAAATTTAAGTGAAATAGTAAATCAGAAGACAGCTAACCAGAGTTAGACTTAGACGAATATCTTCTGCATTGTGAAACTCCCCTTTGAATGGTAAACTCCCCCTTGAATGGTAAACTCCCCCTTGAATGGTAAACTCCCCCTTTAGTAGCTTCTTTACCTCGTTTCTCAATCTGCACTTTATGATATCTCTTGAAAGAAAAATATTATAATTAAACAGAAAATCAGAGTAATTCAGAGGCTTTTCTGAAGTGTTCTGAAGAGTTCAGAAAGCATCAGAGACTTCTGATGACTTCTGAAGTATCGTCAGAATAGTTCAGAGGCTTCTGGATGCTTCTGTAGAAATCATTGTTTACATATTAAGCATTCCCAACTTGCTAATTAAGAAGTTAAAACGACTCTCATCAAGAGCTTTTGTGAAAATATCAGCAAGTTGATAATCAGTAGAAACAAAATACATTTCGAGTGTACCCTTTTCGACATGATCCTTGATGAAATGATACCTGACATCGATATGCTTTGTTTTAGAATGCTGAACTGGATTTTCTGTAATGGCGATAGCACTTTTAGAATCACAGAGGATGGGAATCTTATCGTATATCAGACCATAATCTCTGAGTTGGGTCTTCATCCAAATAACTTGTGAACAACAACTAGCAGCAGCAACATATTCAGCTTCTGCTGTAGATGTGGATACGCAGTTTTGTTTCTTGGATGTCCAACTTATAAGTCGATTTCCCAGAAGTTGACAGCTACCTGATGTACTTTTTCTGTCAAGCTTACAACCTGCATGATCAGAATCTGTATACGCCATTAAATCAAATCCAGAATTTTTAGGATACCAAAGGCCCAACGATGGTGAACCTTTTAAGTACCTAAAAATTCTTTTAACATCAGCCAAATGAGACTCTTTAGGATTGGCTTGATAACGAGCACAAAGACAAGTGGCAAACATAATATCAGGTCCACTTGCTGTTAAATATAAAAGAGAACCAATCATTCCTCTGTAGCTGGTAATATCAACAGATTTACCAGAGGAGTCAGGTCCTAATTTCATACCAGGAGAGATAGGTGTTTTCATGGATGATGAGTTTTGAAGATGAAACTTTTTAAGCATGTCAGAAACATATTTTGCCTGATTTATAAAGATACCAGAGGTGCTTTGTTTAACTTGAAGTCCTAGGAAGAAAGTTAATTCTCCCATCATACTCATTTCAAATTCAGTTTCCATCAACTTAGAAAACAAATCAACTTCTGTTTGATGAGTAGAACCAAATATTATGTCATCCACGTAAATTTGAACTATAGTTAACATACCTTTGCCTCTTTTGATGAACAGAGTTGTATCGATTTTACCTTTTTCATATCCTTTGCTGATCAGAAATTTCGATAGTCGTTCATACCAGGCTCTTGGGGCTTGCTTTAGACCATACAAAGCTTTGTCAAGAAGATAAACATATTACCGGATATCTTGCATCTTTGAAACCATCAGGTTGTTCAACATACACTTCTTCTTTTAGACATCCATTAAGAAATGCACATTTAACATCCATTTGGTAGACTTTGAAGTTTTTGTATGCAGAGAAAGCCAAGAATAATCTTATTGCTTCTAGTCTTGCAACAGGAGCAAAGGTTTCATCATAATCGATACCTTCCTCTTGACAGTAACCTTTAGCCACCAAACGAGCTTTATTTCTGACAACAATTCCATCTTCATCCTTTTTGTTCCTAAATACCCATTTTGTTCCAATAGCAACTTTGCCTTTTGGTAAAGGAACAAGACGCCAAACTTTATTTCTTTCGAATTGAAGTAGTTCTTCCTGCATAGCATCCACCCAGCTTGGTTCAACTAAGGCTTCATGTACACGTTTAGGTTCGATCATACTAAGAAAATTAACAAAGAATGCTTCATTTGCAAGTAGCGCATCGTGTTCGACCCCTTAGAAGGACTACCAATTATAAGATCTGGTGTGTGAGATTTAGTCCATTTCGTCATTCTGGGTTGAGAAATTGAATGGGTTGTTTCATTTGACGAAATGATTTCATCTGGAAACACAAAATCGTCTTTATTTTCTTCTGTATGTCCTTCTGGTATCTGTTCTGTCACCTGTCCTTGTGTCTCCCCCTCAGATGATGGAACAGAAGTAGCTTCTTGACTGGCAGATGTAGTAGTGGGAACTTCTGGACAAATAGTCGTGACAGATGAAACAGAAGAAGCAGGACCAGAGAGAGTAATGCCTGAGGCTTGGAGAATATCTGGTATCTGCAAATGTGGAGGTGACATTGCTTCTGACACAACTTCGTCGCCCAGAAAATCTTGAAAAATAGCATCAATCTCGGATTCTCTGGAACCTGAAAGATAGTCAGAAGTAACAGTATTAAGCTTGAGTTCTGAAGTAGAGTGTTCAGAAGTCAGTTGGGTGTTATCATCGAAGTCAATGTTGATGCTTTCCATAACAGTTTTTGTTCGTAAGTTAAAAACTCGGAAAGCTCTTGAATTTAACGAGTAGCCTAAAAATTTAGCTTCATCGGACTTCGGATCAAATTTGCCAAGATTATCTCTGTCGTTTAAGATAAAACATCTGCAGCCAAAGATATGAAAAAATTTTACAGATGGTTTTCTTTTATTAATCAGCTCATAAGAGGTTTTGAGATGCCTCTTGACAATAATTGAACGGTTTTGAGTGAAACAAGCAGTAGCAAATGCCTTCGGCCCGTAAGTGAATTGGGAGACCGAGTCGCGAGCATCGTTCGTCGCTTCAACCAAGGTTCTGTTGCGACGTTCAACTACACCGTTTTGTTGTGGAGTGCGAACAGCAGAGAAGTTTTGAGTAATTCCTTGTTCAACAAGATACGATTCAAGCTTGGCGTTCTTGAATTCTGTACCATTATCACTTCGAAGCTGCTGAATCTTCTGATGTAGAAGAACTTGAATTCTGGTCATCATATTTTGTAGTACCACTGGGACTTCTGACTTTTGACGAACGAAAGCAAGCCAAGTATATCATCCTTAGAGGTAAAATTCATCATATACAAGTTACCTTTCCTGTCTGCTCTCCAAAGTTCTTCACCTGCCTTAGAGAATAAATAACAATGTTTTTCATCAAATACTACTAGTATTTTAGAATCACAAAGTTGACTTACACTGAGGAGGTTATGTTTCAAGCCAGAAACATAAGCTACCTTTGATAAGGTGATATTACCTTCTTGTAGAGTACCGTAGCCTTTTATTTGACCTTTACCATTATCACCAAAAGTTACTACTCCACCTGATTTGTCCTTGAATTGGGATAGTAAATTTTGGGATCCAGTCATGTGCCTCGAGCATCCAGAGTCAAGATACCAGATATGCACACGCTGTTTCTGCAATCAAAAATCAGAATTTCTTAGGTACCCATCGCATAATGGGTCCTTTTATGTTAGCTTTTGGAGTATGCTCGTTTTTTGATTTAACAGAAGATAAAGACTTTATTTTTGGTTTTTGATTTTTTTGAGTTTTATTCTTTTTGTGACAAACATACTGTGAATTGGAATGATCAGAGGTTTGCGAGAAAAATTGTTTTAACTTTAAGAACAGTGAAAAACATTCAGAAGACTGAAACATAGAAGATTGAATTGAATTTTCATTACGAGAATGGTAATTACAATTATTCTTTCTAAAGTCTTTTCTAGTATCAGTTGTTCTAGAGAACCTATCTAGACTAGACTTTTGTTTTAGTTCTGGCTTTTTCTTCTCTGTGTTCTTTCTCTGATCTACTTTTGCAGAAGCTCTGTTATTTACTGAAAAAGGAACATAAGAATTAGAGGATTTCCATTTGCCTTTTTGAATATTAGTAAACTTCGGAAGAGTAGAGTTTAAAATCTTTTGATTTTGCACTTTGTTTTTGAGTTCTGCCTCTTTCTCAAGTTCAAGACATGTTTTGGCTTTGAGACACATATCTAAGAAGTCTGGATGTATAGATACTGAATTTCTCGGTTCTGGAACAGAAACAGGAAGACTAGGTATACCACTTGAAAGTTTAGCACAATCTCTATCAGAAGCTCTGATTTCTTGAGATTTATCAAAGATACAAATAATCATCCTTTTTATCAATAATTTCTGAATTATTTGTGATAACTTTTGATGATTTAAAAGAATTTATTTCTAAATTTGAAAGGTAATTTTCAGAGTTATCAAAAAATTCTTCATCATTATTGTCATTCTCCCATGGATACGTAATCTCAGCCAAACTTTCTTGAGTTTCAGAAAGATGTAAATCTTCAAATGAACAGGGAGAGATCTCTGGATGATTCTCACAAAGAGTTTCATTTCTAAAACACTTATCCAGTATTAGAGAGAATATCGTTTTCAAACATAAGTCGTAGATCTTCCTCTCGCCCGACTTGGAACAAAAATATCCGCCTACGGATTCAAAATTGTATGTTTATTTGAACCAAAATTGAAAATATCATCTTTCTTCTGAACTTTATTTAGATCAACATTTGTTTTAAAACAATATTCAATATTTTCGAATTTAAGTTTGCTTTTTGTATGATGATTTTCATATCTAGATTTTTTAAAAATAGATTTTTCATACAAAATTGGAAACTTTGGCTTCTGTATTTGTCCCACACAAAAACAGATTTCGTATCCGACCTTTTCTTACACGTGTAGGGATCTAGGTCCTCGAAACCAAGTCCGCATCTTCCTACTTGTGTGTTAATTTTGTCATGAACCTTCGTGCATCCAGATATGTTATAATCGTAGCTTTTTCTCGTTGAAGTTCAACGTGTAAAAATTCTCTCTCTTTCTGAAAATAGTTTTTAAGTGCTACAGAGTTGAGTCTATCACTCTCTTTGTCTCTGATTTCTCTCTCTTTTCCTTCCAGAAGTTTATTGAAATTCAAAATTTCCTTTTTAAGTTTTTCTTCGTAAAAATTTTAAACTCATTGAAATCGTTTCCTTTGCAGTATTTAATTCGAGTTTTTCTTCTGTAAGTAAATCCATTTCTCTTTTGAAAATATCTCTTTCCCTTTTGATTGTAGAAAGAGTTTTTTCAGTACTTTTTCGTAATTTCTTTTCGATTGTGAGTTTCAGTTTTAGTTCCTCAAAATTGTTTGATAACATCACAATCGTTTGTTCAAGCTCAGATGATCCAGAGAAATTACTAACCGGTGACTCAGAGGGTTGATCCTCTGATTCGTTTGTGTTTGCCATTCCACAGAACATGGCTTCATCACCGCTAGATTCGTCTTGCACCCAGTTTTCTTTTTCTGCAAAGTGTGCTCTTTCAGTGACATTGTACTTATATTTGTTTTTGTAATAAGTCTTATCCTTTTCCAGAGCTCCTCTGCAATCTCTCGAGTAATGTCCGGGCTTGCCACATCTGTAGCAGACATCTTTCTTCCTTTTTAATTCTTCTTCTTTCTTCTCTTCTTCTGTTTTCTCTACTCTCTGTACTTCTTGTTTAGGAACATAGGGACGATCAAATCGTTTATTTCCTTTCAAAGACTTATTTCCAAAACGATTAGTAAATTGCTTGGTTATTAAAGCCAGAGAGTCAGCAAACGCTTTAATTTCATCATCTGACTCAGAGTCATCTTCTGGAGCAGTCTCTGATATGAAGGCCTTCAATTTCTTCCTGTCATCACTTCGTCTTCTGATTCCTTTTGTTTCTGAGATCAAAGCCGTAGGACCTCCGATGTTTGTTCTTTCGAACAACTTCTTTCATGAGCTTGCAGTGTGCCGAATACATCATGCAGCGACCATTGTTCAAGGTCCTGATTGGCTTGTAATGACATGGATAGATTTGACCATTCAGGGTTTAACCTTTTGAGAAATAGAACATTGTTGTCTTCCTTTGATCTAACAATGTCACATCTCTTGCAGAGATTAATCAGATTGTTGAATCGATGAAATGTTTGTTCCGTAGATTCATCGATCGGCCGCTTGAAAACTATTATATTCATTTAGAGCTTGGGCTCTTCTGTTCTTTTTCATTTTCGCACCACCTTCTAAGAGATTCTCCAGTTGATCCCATAAATCTTTTGCTGTGTCACATGAGTCCAGAGATTGAAAAATCTCATTTGGAATGGCCATTATCAACAGAGACTTAGCTTTCTTAGCTAATTCCACCTTCGCCTTTTCTTCATCAGTCCAGTTATTCCTTGACTTCTGAACCAGTCTTGCTGGTACCTCGTCTGTATTTGCAGTGGCTGGAATTCTGGGAATAGTAGTGGTGGGAACAAACGGACCGTTTTGAATAATTGGATATAACTCAGCATCCAATCCCTCATAGAAGTTAACCATTCGAATCTTCCATTGTGTGTACTCATCAGGTACAAGAGTTGGAGGTTTAGTCGTGGACCCGTACGTATAAACGCATTCGTGCTCGAATTTGCCATTTGAGTAGGATAGAAGAGCAAATTTGAAGATTTGAAAGAAATTTAGAACAATTAAATCTCAATTTGAAAGAAGAACAGGTCGATTATATCACTGTTTCTTCAGATTACAAAATGAATGACTCAATTTAAGAGAAGATTGTTAACGATTTAACAAAGTCTCGTAAAACAGAGTGGATTAATAAGCAAATTTTGAATCTGAGAAAATACTGTTCGATCGAAAGGAATTTCTTCAATGGAAGAGATCTAATAATCAATAGATTGATTAGAAGGCTCTGATACCAATTGTTGGTTCCAGATTCCTATAAACCGATTGTTAATTGAGAGTATTGAATCAAAGTGACATGCGGAAGCAGATCAATTAACAATTTGAATCAATAGAACAGTAAACAGAATGAAGAACAAAGATTATGAAATGAATTACGCACAGTATTCTTCAAAATATAAATGTATTAATCGACTTTTTTTTACAAACACAATACAATGCTATTTATACAGATACAAAAACAGAAAGTCAAAAAGCTAGCCAATTACGAAGTGCCATGTGTCTAAAAGGGAGCGTCTAACAACAATTAGTTATAACAAGAAAGAGTGTGTTGGCTTTTGTAGACATCTCTTCTTCATACTTTAATTTCTAACAGTCTCACTCAAAAACATTGAGTTTTGACCTCCAAAATGCTCATAACAAATCATGTGTGCAACTGGAAGTTCAACAGTAGGAAAACCCTACTTTGAACGACCATAACTCTTTGAATATTCTTCCAAATCACTTGATTTTTCTTCTGGAAGTTAATTTAATGAGTACCTTTCAAATGCCACTGATTTCCTTAAAAAATATGGTGATTTAAGGTTCCAACTAATTGAAACAAAATGAGTTTGCAAACTAAACCAATGACAGATTTGTGCATGCATGTTCAAATTGCCATATCTCTTTCAAAAGTTAATGAAAAAGAATGATTTTTCTTTTGAGAGTTAGTTTTATGAGTTATATTCAGTTTGCAAGTGGAATCACTTAAAATATTTTAGGTGTGCAATCTGTGAAACCACTAGTAGGTAAACCCTACTTTGCGTGCTAATATCTACTTGAATATTTGTCCATAATGCGTAATTCTTCTTCTGGAGTTTTCTTTTATGAGTTAGGATTCAGATGAATCCAGTTTCATTCAAAAATATGAAGTTTTGAGGCATTAACCAATTTATTAAAGTTAAGTGTGCAATCTATCAAGTAATGACATAATTGTGCATGCAACTTTGTAGTGCCATATCTCCTTCATGACTCATCCAAAATGACAGATTCTTATTTCAAAAGTTTCCTTTATGTGTTAGGTTTATAATCCAACTGGAATTTCTGAAAATACTAAGTAAAACTCCTCAAATGATTGTTTTACTAACAGTGTGTAATCTGCCATGCTTGCTGTGACACACTGTTTGATATAAATTATTTGAACCCTCTTTATATGTCTAAAATGCATGAAATTTGGTCACAATGACCTTAACTCAATAATGCATCATATATAAAAAGATGGAAAATTTTATTATTTTGGATGTTGCATTAATTTGATCCCTTTTAAGACTTATAGTTTCTGTCAGAAAGTTAAAATTCTGAAACTGGTGGATTTCATAAATTTTGTCACTTGAAAGACTATAATATTACATTTTTCGGTATAAATTATTTCTTTAAAAGAACATATGTGCATTATGTATAACGGGACAATAGTAGACCAAGTTGGACATATAGGGACTTATAAACACTCTCATAGTAATCGTTAGACACATAAGTGACCGTTTTGGGTATTTTACTTTGATAGGGAAGCGTTAGGTCGGCTAGCTGACGAATTGTGCTTTAATCGGAGCTCTTTGCAAAAGGTGAGTATTCACGACCCCTCTGTTTAAATGTTTATACGTTTGGGGTGTAAAGCATGTTGTTTTAATGGAAATTGAATTAATTTATATTGATTTAACGAAAAGTATATAAATCATTGTGATGAGCAACTTTTTATTACACAAAATGATATGTTGAGTTATGTAAAGTTCTCGTGGTACACTACTATTTAACTCTAAATGAGCCGATGATATTTGTGGATAGCGCTATTTGGTTGACATACCCACCTAACTAGCAAAGTAGGGGTGCACTTTATCAATTAAGAATGCTCTACACATGTAGACTTTAGGTCCACCGCCTGAGGTAGTTCGTGGGGCGTAGAATGTCGAGTAGGCTTAGTAGTAGCTCAATATTTATATATCATGTGTAATGGTAAATTTGTATTTTTGCTCTTGAAATTTTTAAAACATTAAAGTTGATGCGAACTTCTGCTTCGCTATCTCTATACCTTGCATATAAAATGTTTTGTGCATATAAAAAACCTGTGAACTCACCAACTCTTTGTAGTTGACACTTTGTTTTAACATGCTTTATAGGAAGATAAGAAGGTAACCGATCAAGCTTAGTTTATTTTTTTATGGAACACCAATCAAGACATTTTATGTATTCAAATTGGTGTTTATATTCCTACCGCTATGAACTTGAACTGTCTTACCCCGTGTTTCCGCCTTAGCGAGGTGTGACATTTTGAATTAGTAGAAGCAAATATAATATCATCTATATATATTTGTATCAATATCATACCATCACCTTCCTTTTTTAGAAATAAAGTGGTATCTACGGTACCTCTTTTAAATTTAGAATTCAGAAGAAAAGTTGTGAGAGTGTCATACCATGCTCTTGGTGCTTGTTTAAGTCCATATAAGGCTTTGTCTAAGTTATAGGCATGATCTGGAAATTCTTTGCTTACAAAGCCTTCGTGTTGCTCAAGATACACTTCTTCATGAAGAATTTCATTTAGAAATCCACACTTAACATCCATTTGAAACACCTTTATGTTTTTGTGAGCAGCATATGCAAGAAAAACTCTAATAGCTTCTAGTCTAACAGGGGTGTTAGACCTCATTTCAGAAGAAGTATGAATCAGAATTAAGCAACTACATGCACATCCGATGACGTGACAGGCACACCCTCCGTGTGTGACTTAGTTTGTTATTCACTTGCTTACGTGTCTTGTTGTAATAGGCTAGGTAGTTGACTTTCAATATTGTAATGGTATAAATAGCTCAATCTCAGTTTGTAATAGTATCGATTTGAAAGACAAAAATTTGAGAGCTGAATTGAGCACACTGTTGTTTATCTTTCAAAAGCAATTCAATACTAATTACAATTGTTCTTCATATATGTTCTTACTAATTTTACTATTTATCATAGATCTACTTGCTTGCGCTCATATTTACTTATTTGATCTATCGATTACGTGTTAGAAAGGGATCTGGGTTCCAACAATTAGTATCAAAGCCTGATAATCAATCTATTGATTATTAGATCTCTTCCATTTGGAGAAATCCCTTTTCTATTGACAATATTTTTCAGTTATAAGCTCCTGTTCTTCATTCTATCCTGTTTTACGAGATTTTGTTAAAATCATTACAATTTTCTCTAAATCTGTGGTAATTTCTGCTTAAATCTGAGATTAGTAAGAATATAGTCTTATTTCAATCAATTTTAAATTTGTTTACTCCAAATATCAACAAATCTTCAGTAAACTTCAAATCTCTGTTTCTAGTAATATGGCGAATTCTAATCTGAATGCTGTATATACTTCTGGTTCTCTGACCAAACCTCCTACTCTAAAACGTGATGAATATCCACAATGGAAGATCTATATGATAAACTTCTATGAAGGATTTGACGTTGAACTGTATCCTATTGTTCAAAATGGTCCGTTCGTTCCAATGACAACTATTCCTAGGTCCCTGCTACTGCTGTCACTGATGAGGTCCCTGCAAGACATGTTCCAAAATCAAGGGATAGTTGGTCTGAAGCAGAGAAGGCAAAGGTGGAATTGTCCAGAAAGGCTAAAAGTCTCTTAATCATGGCAATCCCAAATGAAATTTTTCAATCTCTGGATTCCTGTGAAAGTGCCAAAGAACTATGGGATCAAATGGAAAACTTTCTGGAAGGAGGTGCAAAAATGAAGAAAAACAGAAGACCCCAAGCTCTGAATGAATATAACAGTTTCCAGGCCACTCAAGGAAGCAAAAGGTTTGATCGCCCTACTCCTAATTATGCACCTCGTCAAGAAATACAAAGATCTGAGAAGACTGAGGCAGAGAAGAAGGACGAGGAGTTAAAGAAAAAGAAGGATGTGTGCTATAGATGTGGCAAGCCAGGGCACTATTCAAAAGATTGCAGGGGAACTCTGAACAAAGACAAAATGTACTACCAGAACAAATACAAGTATAATGTCGATGAAAGAGCCCACTTTGCAGAAAAAGAAAACTGGCTAGGAGATGAGTCAAGTGGTGATGAAGCAATGTTCTGCGGAATGGCCCGAACAAATGAATCAGAAGATCAGCCATCTGAAACACCTGTAAGCACTCTCTCTAACACATCTGAGCTTGAGAACACTATTTTGGAAATATCTATTAATTTTGAAGAACTTAAGCAAAAGCTTACAGTTGAAAAGAAACCGAGGAAACAAACTGAAAAAACTCTCTCTGAAACTCAAAGAGAGAGAGAGATTTATAAAAGAGAAATGGATCTTTTAAACGAAGAAAAATTGGAACTCAATGCTGAAAATGAGAAGATTTCCAAAAATTTTAAAAATACAGAAGTTAAGTTCAAGGAAGAGAAATTGAACTTAAACAAAGTTTTGGAAAACAAAGAAAAGGAGATTAGAGCTAAGGAAAGTGACAAATTAAATTTTGTTGCACTTAAAAACTATTTTAAGAAGGAAAGAGAGTTTTTACATATTGAACTTCAAAAGACAAAGCTACAGATCAAAACATATCTGGATGCTCAGAAAGTTCATGACAAGATAAATACACAAGTAGGAAGATCTGGACTTGGTTTCGAGAATATGGATCCCTACACATGTGAGAAAAGATCAACTCTGAAATCTGTTTTCTGTCTAGGACAAGAACAGAAGCCTGTGTTTCCAATTTTATATGGACCATCTATTTTTAAAAGATCAAAACTTTAAAATGGTTGTCATCAACGAAAACTCAAGTTCAAAAACATCGAATATTCGTCTGGAAAAACAAGTGTTGATCTGAAAAAAATTCAGAAGAAAGGCGACATTTTCAAATTTGGCTCAAACGTTCATATGTCTTTGAATCCAAAGGCGGATATATTTATTCCTTCACAAGCAGAAGAAGAGCTACGTCTAAGCTTCGAAAAAGATATTCTATTCACTCTGGATAAATGCTTTAAACTTGAACTTGAAAATGTTCATAAACTCTCTTCAGAAACCAATCCAGAGATAGTCCCATGTTCTTTTATAGACCTAAATCCTTCTGAATCTCAAGATTGTTTTGAAACGATTACATATCCTTGGGAAAATGATGATCAAGGTAATGATTTCTTTAACTCAGAAAATTATCTCTCAACTTTAGAAAATCAACTACCTTCTGAGTACAAAATGATCCCAGAAGTAACTAAGAATGAGGAAGCTCCTTTTTTATTTACTAATGAAGCTCTGTAAATCAGAGCCTCTGGTCTGAATATTGAAAAACATTCAAGTGGAATACCAACTTTTTATGTTCCTCCAACAGGACAGAAAAAACCTTTGCCCATTCATCCAGATTTCATTGGGATGTGTCTTAAGGCCAAATCTTGTCTTGAACTTGAGAAGGAAGAAAGTCTTAAAAAGAAATGTTTTGTTAAGCAAAAATCATCTCAATCATGTTATCCAAAGTTTACTTCTGCTCAAAAAGGCAAATGAAAATCTAATATTTCTGCTTCTGTTTCAGTAATTCAGAAAACTCCAGAGAAAGTTTATTAGAGGAAGTCTCAACAGAAGAACACTTATGATTCTAAGCATAAGTCTAGCCTAGCTAAGAAGTTCAATAGAACTACCGATACTAGTATAGACAGGAATAAGAAGAATTGTAATTATCATTATTCTAATGAAAATTCAATGCAATCTTTTATGTCTCAGAATTCTGAATGTTTTTCTTTATTTTTAAAACTAATGGAATTTTTCTCCAGGTCCTCTGATCATTTTTATGATGATTTCTCACACTTCAAAACTAAACCAAAGAAAAATAATAATACAGCAAACAAAAAGACCAAACCTTTAAATCCTGCAACATCAAATCATGTGCAAGATAAAAAGTGTGAAAAGACTAAAACTAACATTAAAGGACCCATTATGAGGGGTACCTAAAATACTCTGATTGTGATTGTAGAAGCAACGTGTGTACATCTGGTATCTTGACTCTGGATGCTCGAGGCACATGACTGGATCGAAAAACTTACTCTCCCAATTCAAAGACAAATGTGGTGGAGCTGTAATGTTTGGAGACAATGGTAAGGGTCAAATAAAAGGCTATGGTACTTTACAAGAAGGTAACATTACCTTATCAAAAGTAGCTCATGTTTCTGGACTGAAACATAATCTGCTGAGCGTAAGTCAACTTTGTGATTCTAAAATACTTGTTGTATTTGATGAAAAGCATTGTTACTTGTTTTCTAAGGCAGGAGAAGATCTCTGGAGAGCAGACAGAAAAGGTAATTTGTATATGATGAACTTCACATCAAAGGACGGTAAAAAAACCCTCTATCTTATCTCCAAAAAGAGTGAAATTGCACGGGTATGACATCACAAAATGTCTCACTTAAATTTTGATAATCTTGAGATGCTTGTTAAACATAATTTGGTAACTGGTCTTCCAAAAGTCCACTTTCAACAGCTAAGGAGTGACAACGGTACTGAGTTCAAGAATGTCAAGCTTGAAGCATACCTTGTTGAAAATGGAATTACACAGAACTTCTCTGCTGTACGAACTCCTCAACAAAATGGTGTAGTTGAGCGGCGCAACAGAACTTTGATTGAAGCTGCCAGAATGATGCTTGCAGCTTCTGGACTTCCCATCCATTTTTGGGCTGAAGCTGTAGCCACTGCATGTTTTACCCAGAATCGTTCGATAATTGTCAAGAGGCATCTCAAAACCTCTTATGAGCTAATCAATACTCGAAAACCCTGTGTTAAATTCTTTCACATTTTTGGATGCAGGTGTTTCATTTTTAATGACAGAGAAAAACTTGGCAAGTTTGACAGGAAATCAGATGAAACTAAAATCTTCGGATATTCGTTAAATTCAAGGGCTTTTCGAGTTTTTAACTTACGTACTAAGAGTGTTATGGAGAGCATTAACATCGATTTTGATGATCAAACTCAATTAACTTCTGAGTATTCTATTTCTGAACTTAAACCTAACACAGTAACTTCTGAATATCTTTCAGGTACCAGAGAATCTAAAATAGATGCTATTTTTCAAGATTTTATGGGCGAAGAGATACTTCCAGAACCAAGACCAACCCCTCAATCTTTAAGTATTCCTGAAGTTCTTCAAGCTTCTGGAATTACACTTTCTGGTCCTGAATCCCCTGCTGAGAGCACTTCAGAGCCATCTGTCATCCCTGTTTCATCAAGTGACTGTCCAAAAGTCATTCCTATGCCTTCATCAGAGAGGGAGTATGAAGATCCTCCTATTTCTGAATCCCTTCCAAAAGAGGTGCTTTCATCATCTGAAACAGAAGTTCACGCTCAACCAATACCTCAATCTCGGATGACGAGATGGACTAAGTCTCACACCCCAGATCTCATGATTGGCAGTCCCTCTGAAGGTGTTAAGACAAGATCTGCTACTGCAAATAAAGCTTTCTTTGTAAATTTTCTTAGCATGATCGAACCAAACATGTTCATGAAGCCTTGCAAGAACCTAGCTGGGTAACCGCTATGTAAGAAGAACTGCTACAATTTGAACAAAACAAAGTATGGAACCTAGTTCCTTTACCAAAGAACAAAGTAGCTATTAGTACTAAGTGGGTCTTCAGAAACAAGAAAGATGAAGACGACATAGTGATCAGAAACAAAGCACGACTGGTTGCTAAGGGGTATTGTCAAGAAGAAGAAACCGGTTACGATGAAACCTTTGCCCCTATAACAAGACTTCAGTCGATACGACTATTTTTGGCTTTCTCTGCTTACAAGAACTTTAAAATCTATCAAATGGATATTAAATGTGCATTTCTGAATGGTTATCTCAAAGAAGAAGTGTATGTCGAACAACCTGGTGGCTTTAAAGATTCTAAACATCCAGGGTATGTCTATCTTCTTGGCAAAGCTTTATACAGTCTAAAACAAGCACCTATAGCATGGGACAAACGCCTATCTACGTTTATGATCAGTAAAGGTTATGATAAAGGTAAATCGATACAACTCTGTTCATCAAAAGAGGCAAAGGTATGCTAACTGTTGTTCAAATTTATGTGGATGACATAAAATAGAACTTGATCTATTTTCTAAATTGATGGAACAAGAATTTGAAATGAGTATGATGGGAGAACTAAGGTTCTTTCTAGGACTCCAGGTTAAACAAATTGCCTCTGCATCTTCATAAATCAAGCTAAGTATGTTTCTGACATGCTTAAGAAATTTCATCTTCAAAATTCCTCACCAATGAAAACTCCTATCTCTACTAGCACGAAACTAGGCCGTGATCCTTCTGGGAACTCAATGGATTTTACGAGTTATAGAGGTATGATTGGATCACTTATGTATCTGACTACAAGTAGACCAGATATTATGTTTGCCACTTGCCTCTGTGCTCGCTATCAAGCGAATCCAAAATTCAACTTCAGGTGAATTCTCGATCTACTTCAAATCAAAGATGTCGAAAGAAATCGTCTCCATCGGATCAGAAACAAAACCACCAACTTTGTTTTTGGGTGAATATCATCAATGGCGAATCAGAATGATTCAATTCTTGGACAATATCGAAGAAGCACTAATGAAATCAATTGCAAATGGCCCTCTTGAGGTCTATGTGGAAATTCCAGTTGTTCCAAGAACTGAATCTACTCCTAAGATTCCTGCATCGCGAATCAAGAAAAGCCCAGGTAGGTATAGTACTGCTGAGAAAGCTCAAGCTAAAATTAACAAAAGGGCATTATGAAAACCCAAGCACAAAGATTAAAGCTCAAATAGGGTAGATAGTTTAACATTTGCCAAAGCTATGTGGGGTGAAGTTGAAGCTCAAATGCAGGGTAGCGTAAAAGCCCAAGCACAAAGATTGAATATCCGTGTGGGTACTTATGAAAAGTTCAGGTATAAAGAAAATGAATCTATTACAGAGACTTGTCACAGATTCAACAATATCCTGAATGATCTGAGAAGAAATGGTGTTCAGAAATCAAACTTTGAGATAAACAACATATTTCTGAACAACTTGGGTAATGAATGGTCAAGCTTCTCTGATAACATGGTTACTAGAAACCTATCTAGAAAATCTATTCATGATGTCTATGGCATTCTGTTCCAACAAGAGGATAAAATCAAGACTAGACAGTAGCCTTATTGAGCAAGAAGTATAATAATTCCATGACCATTTCTGCTAAGAGAAAAGTTTGTAAAATTAGAGACTTTGTTTTCTGAAGAAAAACCTCTTATTTCTGGTAAAACAGAGATAGTTTCTGAAACAGAAGTCATAAAT
This sequence comes from Silybum marianum, assembly GCA_036898165.1. Classification (NCBI taxonomy): domain Eukaryota; kingdom Viridiplantae; phylum Streptophyta; class Magnoliopsida; order Asterales; family Asteraceae; genus Silybum; species Silybum marianum. Next base: position 20,234,088 of record CM072533.1, on the reverse strand, counting down.
AAAAATGCTACAAACATTTATGAACTTGCTTCTGGGTCAAAAAACTGTTTCTGAGAAAAATTTGAACCATCTATGAAAACTGAGATAACTTGTGAATCATCTTCTGAACTCACTTCTGAATTATTTTTTGAAGTTCTACTAGTAGATAATTCTGATAATACCTCAGAACATGAAGAAAAATATGATGAATTCTCAGATATTGAATCTTTAAAAGATAATGATGAGAATTCAGAAATTATTTTTGATAATTCTGATGATGAGTCTGAAAATATTTCAAATCATAAATTTTTTGGATCTAGCCTGACTCAGGATAAGTTCTCAGACTTAATGAATGCTTCAGATTCAGAAGATGATGATGATCATATGGTTCAAGTCATTGATAAAAATGGATATTTGGTATATAAATTACAATCCTGTATGACTGAAGGAGAAATTTTAAAATCTGAAGCACCAAAATTATCTTCAGAAAAGTTTAATACTGTTTTTTTGAAAACAGAATTTCTGAAAAATGAAATTTCTTCTACTTCATCAAATGATACTCCTATTTCTACAAAAACATCTTTGTCTGCAGTTAAATTCTTCAATATCATCATCTGATTTTGTAACCAGAGTTAAAATGTTTGAAAAAGGACAATCTTCAAGTTCCACTTCTAAAGTTTATTATTCAAAACCTAAATCTGAAGTTAAATCTAAAGTTGGTAAAAGAATTTCTTATACTAATCCTCATTTCTTATCTTTTACAGAGCTATCCACTTTAGTTTGGAGAAAGAAAGGTGAAAGACTATCAAAGAATGACAAATTAGATAGTTTTTCAATTTCAAAAAAAATTGATATACCAAAGATTAATAAAGTGAATAAAAGAAGTTCTGTTGGGAAATCAAATAGTGTTAATTCTTGCTCATCTATTGCTTTCTTAAATATTCTGAAGAATCATGTTCACTGTATTAATTGTGGTCATCATAATTTTCATCTGAACTTCAAAACAAATAAGACAATTCTTGAGAAATCAATTCAGAATTTCTCAGCAACATTGGCAAATAAATATAAAAATAAAAATAATACTAAGAATGATAAATTCAATAGTTCTGAACAAACTTCTGACTTTCAAAAGATTAAATCAAAGTTCAGAACTTCAAATTTCTTGACTAATCTCACAGGATCCATTCTTAAATAGGTACCTAAATCTCAATAATCATTTTTTACAGATATGTCATGTGTGGGTCTTAGATTCTGGATGCTCAAGACACATGACACCTTTCAAAGAACTTCTAACTGATTATCATGAACGATATGGAGGAACAGTTAGCTTTGGAAATAATGGAAAAGGTTATGTGAGAGGATATGGAACTTTTTCCAAAAGGAGATGTCAAAGTAATGAAGGTTTTCTATGTGGAAGGTCTAAAACATAATCTTTTCAGTAGAAGTCAATTTTGTGACAAGTATTGGAAGGTCAATTTTGATATAGACTACTGTCATGTTCTGAGTTCAGCAAGCAAAAATGAGTTAACTGCTTATAGAGATGGAGATATCTACACTGCAACTTTCACTGCACATGGTCAATTACAAGGAGTTTGTTATATTTCTACAACTATGAGAAATGATAGTTGGCTTTGGTATAGAAGAATGTCACATCTGAATTTAAAAGCTATTTCTGAACTGGAAAGACACAACACTATAAGAGGACTACCAAAAATCAGATTTGAAAAGTATTCCTTAAGTTCTGAATGTGAACTAGGGAAGATCAAAAGAACCTCCCATTCTCTGAAAATGTTATCTTCATGCAAAGCTCCACTTGAAATGCTACATAGGGATTTGTGTGGACCAATGAAGACTCAAAGCATCGGTGGAAAAAAGTATATTCTTGTTATTGTTGATGAATTTTCAAGATATACTTTGGTTGAATTTCTAAGACTCAAATCGATACTTCTGAAAGGCTCATCCCTTTTCTGAAGAAAATACAAGTTCTTCTTCAATTACCAGTCCAAAAGATAAGAAGTGATAATGGCACGGAATTTACAAATTGTACACTTCAGAACTTTTTGGAATCAGTTGGTATATCCTATAACTTTTCCGCTGCCAGATCTCCCAAACAGAATGGTGTTGTTGAAAGGAAAAATCGAACTTTGGTAGAAGTTTCAAGGACCATGCTGGCATATTCTGAACTACCTTTATCTCTGTGCGGCAGAAGCAATTGCAACTTCATGTTTTACTTAAAACTCCTTATGAAATTATTAAACAATGAAAACCCTCTATTAATTATTTCAAAAATTTAGGTTGCAGGTGTTTTCTTCTGAATGATACACAACATTTAGATAAATTTGCACCTAAGGGCACAACTGGTATATTTATTGGCTATTCCCAAAGATCCAAAGCATACAGAGTACTCATCAGAGGAACTCAAAGGATCATTGAGACTTCAAATATTAGATTTAATGAGCCAACAATGACTTCTAAACAAGATAGTTCAGAACTCAAGCTTAACCAAGTTTCTGAAATTTTGTATTCAGAAAATAGCAAGACAAATCACACTTTTGAATCTCAAACTTTACTTAAATCAAATTTAGATACTCTTTGCCAAGACTTATTTAATATTTCTGTGAATGTTTCTGCAGATTATCAAAATCCTTCTTTACTCAGAAGTATTACAGAACAAGAATCTACAGAACCTACAATATCAAATGTTTCTGGACCACCTATCTCAACCTCAAATTCAGAACTTCGTACTTCTGAACCTTACAGAATATTCAATTTGAGGGGGAAACTTCAGATCTACATCCAGCTATCAATCATGATACTGAAACTCAAGCAATCATTGAGGATTATGATTCTTCCAACAATTTTTCATCTGTTCAACCATTACCAAATGTAAACAAATGGACATCAAATCATCCAATTCACCAGATTATTGGTCATGCATCAAAAGGTGTACAAACAAGATCAGCCACAGCAAATGAATGTCTGTATGTGAATTTTTTAAGCAGTATGGAACCCAAAATGCCATATGAAGCCCTTCAAGATCCAGACTGGGTTTTAGCTATGCAAAATGAACTAAATCAATTTGAAAGAAATCATGTTTGGAGATTGATTCCAAAACCAAAAGGTAAATCAATCATTGGCACCAAATGGGTTTTCAGAAATAAAAAGGATGAACATGGAATTGTTGCGAGAAACAAAGCAAGACTTGTAGCTAAGGGGTATTGTCAACAAGAGGGAATTGATTATGATAAAACCTTTGCTCCTGTTGCAAGACTAGAAGCTATCCGAATCTTTCTTGCATATGCTGCTCACAAAAACATGAAAGTGTTTCAAATGGACGTTAAATATGCATTTATGAATGGAATTCTTCATGAAGAAGTGTATGTTGAACAACTAGAAGGCTTGTAACCAAAGAATTTCTATATCATGTTTACATCTTAGACAAAGCCTTATATGGACTTAACCAAGCACCAAGAGCATGGTATGACACTCTCACAACTTTTCTTCTGCATTCCAAGTTCAAAAGAGGTACTGTTGATGCAACTTTATTTCTGAAAAAGGAAGGTGATGATATGATCTTAATACAAATATATGTAGATGATATTATATTTGCTTCTACTAATCCAAAATTTTGCAGAAATTTTGAGAAAATCATGCAAACTGAATTTAAAGTTAAACAACTTCTCACTGACATATTCATTAATCAATCTAAGTATGTTTCTGACTTACTTAAAAAGTTTGACATGTCTGACTGTTTTAGTATTCAAACTCCAATGGCCACTGTAACAAATTTAGAACCTGATTTAAATGGAAAATTTGTTGATCAGAAAAAGTATAGGGGCATTATTGGATCTTTACTTTACTTAACAGCTAGTATACCAGATATAATGTTTGCTACATGTATTTGTGCTAGATATCAAGCTAATCCTAAGGAATCTCATCTTCTTGCTGCTAAAAGAATTCTTAGATATCTCAAAGGTTCTCCTTCATTGGGACTTTGATATCCAAAGGATTCTGGCTTTGACCTAACAGCTTTTGCAGATGCAGATCATGGTGGTTGCAAATTTGATAAAAAAAGTACATCTGGATCATGTCAATTTGTAGGTGATAGACTTGTGAGTTGGTCTTCAAAGAAGCAGAATATGAGCCAACATATTCTACTGTAGAGGCTGAATATGTTGTTGCTGCAATTTGTTGCTCACAAGTTATTTGGATGCAAACACAACTAAAAGACTATGGCTACACATTCAAAAAGATTCCTCTATACTGTGATTCTAAGAGTACCATAGCAATTACTGCAAATCCTGTTCAACATTCAAAAACTAAGCACATTGATGTAAGATATCATTTTATCAAAGATCATGTAGAAAAAGGTAATATTGAAATGTTTTTTGTTCAGACTGATTATCAATTGGCTGATTTATTTACCAAAGCACTTGATGAAAAACGTTTTAATTTTTTGGTAAGTAAATTGGGCATGATGAATATGTCTGTGTAGGTATTAAGCATCAATTTAGAATTCAATAAAATTATGTTCTGAATCTATTTCATCAAATTTCTGAGAAATCTTAACTTTAGAATGTCTGTAGTTATGTTTTCAGAACCTTACATTTCATGATTCAGAAGCGTAATTCCTTCTTAAATTTCAAAATTTGATTGTCTTATAATACTTGCAATTTTTTTTCTTTCATGTCTTTATCTTTTATCTATAACAACTTTGATGTCTAGCATTGTTTAAGGGGGAGAATCATAATACTTCTTGATTCAAGGGGGAGTCATACTCACATCCTATAACATTCAAAGATCTGAACTGGTGGGTAACACATCAAACCTTACAAATCTGAGGAATATGGACATACTTCTGAAGATAAAAAAAATTTACTGTCCAAACCTACTTCTGAATTATTTAAATGTTTTCTTTTTTTCATAAATTTGTAGATTTAAATGATTTTCGTAGTTTTGAAGTATTAAAAGTCAAGTTCTTTAGTTCTTGTTTTAATTTCATTGTGTCCCTCCACGATAATTCAGACATTTATAATCCATGGATTCATCTTCGTCTTGATTTTTTAGCGATCTTTCCCTCAAAAATCTCTCTGTGTTCATTGATCTTCATTCAAACTCAACTTTTTCCTCATTTTCAACTATGTCGACTTCGAATGTTCAATCTGCTAAGTCCCGTTTTAGTGACAGTAATGGATCTTCAAATGATGTTTCATTCAAAATCGTACCCAAGAAGATAATGGTTGGAGCAATAGAGATCAATCTAGAAAATGAACAAATCCTGAAAGACACTGCTACTACTGTGATTTATGAAGTTGGTCCTTCGAACCCTAACCCTAACCAGCACACTGATATATAATTGGGGAAACTCAAATCGAGCCTATTGAAGTGGCTTCTGAGTCGAATGTTGGTGTTGCTGATTCATCATCTCGTGCACAAAGCAGTGATGGCCCTGATTTGTCCAAACTCTATGTTCCTGAATAAAAATTACTTGACATCAAAAAGAACAACTACACCCTGAACCTAAGATCTACTGATTTCAATGAATATCAAATGATCTTAATTGAAATTTTGAAGAAACATCCCCTTCGAGCCTTGCTATGAAGAAAATTCTTCGTCCCTGCTTCATATCTGCAACAATGGTGGTTTCATGCTGAAGTTGACGAAGAAGCAGATGATATTTCCTCATATGTACACGGCTACAGAGTCTGTATCTTTGTTGAAGATATTAGAAGTATTCATTTTCTTCCAAACGAGGATGAAGTTGTTGGGAAAACATCCAATTGAATGCTTTAAGCTAATTCAGAAGGAAGTGTTTACCCCCTATCTGGTACTGTCTATTCACAATTCTGAACACTTGTCTGTCTGGGAAAAGTTCAAGTTTGGATCAAGCATCAACAAATGGAAGGATCATATTTTGTGGAGTGGCATTCAACAAGCATTATAATTATGCTTCTCTTATTTTTGAAGAACTCAAATCTGCAGTTTTGAAGAAATCTACTTACAACTACATACCATTTCAGAGATTTTTTTAAACCTTTATCAAAGGAGCCATGAAAGCTGTCCTTGCAATTCCTGTTTTAACTCATGAGGTACATGTTCCCCTTTTCTCAATGGATAATCTCAGGCCACCAAGTGCTAAATTACAATTTCCAAATGCTTTACCACTACCAGGTTACTTACTTGCGTATCTAAAATCATCAAATAGTTTTTTGAATGAGTACTGTGAATTAATGGGACTACCTAAACCAGTAGTCTCTTCTCCTGATTCTACCAAGAGTGGTGAGCATCGTGAGGTGTCTAGAATTCCTAGGCAGAGTGGGGAGGCTGTTCATGGGGGAGAACAACCTCATGTTGTGAAGAGGAAAAATGAAGATGAGAGGTTGGGTAGACGAGTAAGAAAAAGAACTGAAGTGGGGAGAACACAAGTAAAAGATCAAGAAACTTGTGAACCAACTATTCTAAGTCGGGCACCCACATCATCTATTACTCCACATTCTTTGGTGGGTAATATTGAAAAAGCCAGTGAGCCCATGGCAAAACTTGTTAACCCCTCCAGCCACTCACCCTTCTCTCAACAGAATGGTGTTTCACTAACACATATGGGGCAAACAGCTAATTTACCAATACGTTCCCATTTGGAAGAACCTATTGTTGAAAAAGAAGGATATATGTCCCCCCCCCCTTCACAGTTTTGAGCACATTGAGTCTGAGAGTCCACTCAACATTGGGCCTTATGAACCACTAAATGTGGATTTTCTTCACACTAGCACATATCTTTCAGATGTAAACAAGCAAAGTGTTATCACATTGCCAAAACAACCATAGATATACCTATTTCAGGTTATCAAGGATTGGTTGGAATTCCTGGTGGAGTGAACATTATTAAAGCTCCATTTATAGAATCACATGTGGTTCATGATGCTGTGGCATCGACAGGCCAGCCTTCTTCTAAAGGACTGCAAACAAGACCATTTGTTGGTCTTGGACCTTTACCCACATCTTCTGAATTCTTAGAATTCAAGGATTACTGTACTTCTGAATTTGCAAAGATTCAGAAGGACATAAAGAATTTGACGGATAAAACTTCTAAGGTGTTGGAGGATAGTTTGGAATAGCAGGAGGTAACAGTGGTAAATAAGTTGAATGATTTTCAGCTACCAACATCAAATGATCTACAATCTTTCAAGCAGGCAATTCTGAATGCTTTTTCTGAGGTTGTGTGTACAGTGGCTTCTATGAATTCTTCTATGCCTTCTACTTCTTCTAGTCAGCCAGACTCTTCCCAGTTTGCTACAAAGGAAGATATCTCTCAGATTCTGAATCAACTGTCTTCAATTCAGAATTCTCAATCATCTTTGAATAATAGACTCTTTGTCTTAGAGTGTAGGCCTCAAGCAGATACTTCCAAAAGGATTCTTGATGATCAGGATCCTGATAATCAAGAGGGGGAGAAGAGACAGAAAGTATCTGAAGATGTTGAGATACCACAAAATCAATCTTCCGAAAAATCTTCTGAAGAAACTCAGAATGTTGTTGATGAAGATGTTAACAGAGTTTCTGAAGCTATTGATGACATTTTACATGTTGATACAGAAGGTCAAGTGGCTGAACATATTACTTCTGAAGAACTTGTTGAAGAAGCGTATGAGACTGAAAAAGTGTCTCATGAATCTGAAAAGAATGTAAGCTCAGAAGACACAGACATTATTCCAGATTCTAATGAAGAGATGCTAAATGAATATTTAGCCTTTGAAGAAACAATTGGAGAACCTGGTGATCTTTCAAATGTGATAATGTTTGAAGATAATGAAGAGATGGAGGAGAATGTTGATGAAGAAATAAATGTACATAGAGAAATGGTAATTTGGAAACCACAAATTCTGAACAAAGTGAATAGTGATGAAGTTTCTGAAAACCTTTAGAGGCTAATATGTCAATTCTGCTGGGTATATCTAATTTTGAATAATCCAAGGAATCTGTAGATTCTTGGATGTCTGGTTGTTTTCAAAGAATTCATAAATTAACCATCTGAGTATTTTGACATAGAAGTAGACTTGTGTCATATGCATGATGTGGAAGTTTCAGATGAGATCTTGATGGCATTTTCTGAAAAGTTGGAAGTAAGATTCAGACCTTGCATTAATATACCTTTGATCAAATTGCCTTTACTTGAAGAACCTGTTATTGAACAAGTGTATGAAAAGGAAATCTGTATGAGTTTTCTGAAGCCAACCAACTCGTCTTTCTAGAAGATTCTTACAACAATTTGTACAGAAGAAGTTTGAAGCATGCAACTCTTGAAGATTTTCTTAATGATAGATGGTCTGAAGATTACATTTCAAAACTGAAGGATTTTGTTCAAAAGTATGGAATTCAAGACCTACATGATTCTACTTTGATTAAAAAGATCAGAAGCCTTTCAAAAACTTTTATAAATGATCTTTATATTGTGAAGTTTGGAGTAGAAAGAAGAGATGACACTCTAAATGAGTTTTCTCTATTTGACTTTTATAAGTTGAGATTACAAGAAAAACTTGTAGTTCTGGCTTTCTGTGTTAAAAGAGAAGATTCTGAACTTGTTTTAGAAATTAGAAGAATCTTGGGAATGTATATCAGAAATCTGATCAAGCATGATTTTAAGTTAGCCTTGGAATTCAGATTACATAAAGTGAATCTTTTAGAGCCAGTTAGTATTGAAAGAACTGGGCTGACTAAAATATTTACAGAACCAGATATAGGTTTCAGGTTTGAAGTAGAAGGAACCTATAAAACTTTTATTGTATCTGATATATCAAAGTACTCTACTTCTACTCCGAATTGGCTTCTGAAATATGTTGAATGGTTTGTTCCTGCATCTGACATAAAAGAAGAGATTTTCTATCTGATCAAGGAAAGAATAAATTTCAGAGAATTTATTAGAAAAAGTTATCTTGCTGGGCACAGAAAAGTAAATCAAATTAAAGGAGCTGACTATCTTTTGAGCAATATATATGATTTCCAGATTCACACCAAGAAACAAGATATATAAGAAATCTTGAAGATTCAGAAGATTGTAAGTTCAGAAGAAAGCCTTAAAGAGAAAGAGAAAGGAAAAGAAAAAGTTTCTGAACATTTATCTGAAGAAATAGCTCCTGTTACACAAGTTTCTAAATCTGAACGTATGCAAGAACAAAGAATTGAAGAAAGTGCTTTCACTCTGTTTCTTGAGTACTTTCATCCAGAGATGTTCATGGAGTATGAACAGAAATTCAATTATATTGATTGCTGGGTTAAGAAATCTTTTGGATGGAAGCAATGTTACTCAGATATTATAAGGAAGATCAGAATTCCTGTAATGAAGCCAAAAAAGAAAGTCCAATTGTGAAGGTAATTACAGCAGATTTAAAAAATAGAACAAATTACAAATATGCTTTCTTCACTGCGGAAAGAAAGAATGGTGGATTCTTCACATTCTCAGAAGCTGATTTTCAGAATGTTCAACTTAGAGACTTACTTAGAGTATATAAAAGTCTCTATCCTTTTCATGACTTCATTGCCAAATTCAGAAAATCTTTTCCAGTTCTCAGAGATGGCCTCTATAGAGAATTTATTTGGGCAGCAAAGACTGATTTCCAAGTTGCTTATGTTCTAAATCAAGAGAAAGTTCATCTAAGCAGGCCAAATTTCAAGTTGCCAAACATAGATAACCTCAAAAGAAGTACACTGGTCATTCAGCCTCAAGGATTTGTTTGCAAATGTTTTGAAGAGTTGTTGTTTATAAGGTTTGAGGAACTTCATAAGTGTTGTAATGGAACTCTAATGGCCATAAGAGACAGGTTAGTAAAGAAACAAAACAAAAGACAAAAGAAATTAAGTGATGAAGAATGGGAGAAATACAGAAAGCTTGCTCAGGATATGATCAGAATTATTGAATCCTTGCTTGAATACAGATATCTTATTCTGAAGGATGTCAGACAAATCTTAAACTTCTAGAATTATGATTTAAACTTTTGAAGCTAAGGGGAGATTGATAGATATCAGAAGTAGCTTCAAAAGAAGACTGGGTTCTGAAGAGAAAGGTACAGAACTCAGAAAGCAAGTGAAGTAAAGCCTAAGGCATAACTTTTGAAGTGACTACTTCAGAAGTTCTGAAGATTCTGAAGAAGTTCTGAAAATGGTTTTGAAGACACTTATGAAGAAGTTCTGAAGAAGTTCAGAAACAGTTCTGAACTTGTCTGTCATATTTTGTACTGTATCTTTAGCATTTCCATTTGTATATAAATAGATAGTTTGTTACTCTGTTAGAACTAACGTTGATAGATACACATTTTGTAATACTGTTTGATAATCAATACATCATACAACTTTAGTAATACATTTCTTCTTCTTATTCTTTAAACTTTCTACATTCTTGATATTTGGGATCTAACAAAATGCAATTTGTCTCTACTAACTTTCAACTTGCTGATATTTTTACAAAAGCTCTGGATGAAACACGTTTCAATTTCCTAGTCAGCAAGTTGGGCATGTTAAATATGTAATTTTACTTAAATCTTTGATCCTCTTAGAATTCTGTCAAATCACTTTTTAGATCCCAAACAATCAAGAATGTAGACAGATTAAAGAATAAGAACAAGAATTGGATCACCGAAGTTGTATGTTGTATTGATTACTGAACTATATATTACAATATGTGTATCTTTACAAGCTTTATCTATCAACGTTAGTTCTAACAATATAACAAACTATCTATTTATATACAAATGGAAATGCTAAATATACAGTACAAAGATAACAGACATGTTCAGAACTGCTTCTGAACATCTTCAGAACTTCTTCAGAAGTGTCTTCAGAATCATCTTCAGAACTTCTTCAGAATCTTCAAAACTTCTGAAGTAGCCACTTCAGAAGTTATGCCTTAGGCTTTACTTCACTTGACTTCAGACTTCTGAATCTTTCTCTTCAGAACCCAGTCTTCTTTTGAAGCTACTTCTGATATCTATCAATCTCCCCCTTAGCTTCAAAAGTTCAAGTCATACTTCCAGAAGTTCAAAATTTCTCTTACATCTTTAAGAATGAGATTTCTATACTCCAATATAGATTCAATTATTCTTATCATTTCCTTTTCCAGCTTTCTGTATTTCTCCCATTCCTCACCGCTAAGCTTGTTTTGTCTTTTGTTTTTCTTCTTGTCTAGTTTATCTCTTATAATCATAAGAGTTCCATTACAGCACTTGTGCAACTCTTCAAATCTTACAAATAGCAGTCTATCAAAAGACTTGAAAACAAAACCTGGAGGCTAAATGACCAGAGTACTACTTTTGAGGTTTTCAATATCTGGTAAGCTTAAGTTTGGAGCACTCATATGAATCTTTTCTTTATTCATATACATAAGCCACTTGGAAATCTGTTTTAGCTGCCCAAATAAACTCTTTGTACAGGCCATCTTTGAGAACTGGGAAAGCTTTTCTAAATTTGGCAATGGAGTCATGAAAGGGATATAAACTTCTGTATACTCTTAGGAGATCTCTGAGGTAGACATTCTGAAAATCAGCTTCTGTAAAAGTGGAAATCTCACCATCTTTTCTTTCAATAGTGAAGTAAGCATGCTGTAATTGTTTTTCTGCTTCAGATCATCAGTGATTACTTTCACTATTGGACTCTCTTTTCGTACTTGACTTACAGGGAGTCTTATTTTTCTAATGATATCTGAATACCATTGTTTCCATCCAAATGACTTCTGAATCCATCAATCAATATAATTGAACTTTTGTTCATATTCCATCATTTCTGAATGGAAAAGTTCAAGAAACATGGTGAAAGCATGTTCTTCAATCCTTTGCTCTTGTAAATGCTCAGATTCAGATTTCTGAGGAATAGGAGCAATCTCTTCTAGTGAATTTTCAGAGACCTTTTCTTTTCCTTTTTCAATTTCCTTAACTTCTGAACTTTCTATCTTCTGAGAAAGTTTCTGAATTTCTTCAATGTCTTGTTTCTTTGTGTGAATCTAAAAGTCATAGACATTGCTCAGAAGATAATCAGTTCCTTTGATTTGATTTACTCTTGTGAGCCCAGCGATAGAGCTCTTTCTTACATAATCTGTAAAGAATATTCTTTCCTTGATCAAGTAAATTATTTCTTCTACAACACCAGATGATTGAAGATATTGTTCTGCGTACTCTATTAACCATTTCAGAGTAGAAGTTGAGTACTTTGGTATATCTGAAACAATGATTGTCTTTGAATGATCTGCTCCTGTTCTGTAAGTGAATCCCAAATATGGATTTGTGAAGACCTTTGTAATTCCCTGTCTTTCAATACTTTCTGGCTCCAAGAGATTGACATTATTTAATCTGAATTCTAATGCCAACTGAAAATCATGTCTAATTAAATTTCTGACATAGATCCCTAGAATTCTTCTGATTTCAGAAACAACATCAGAATCTTCTCTCTTGACACAATAGTTAAGAACAGTGAGCTTATCTTGCAACCTCAACTTGTATTAATCAAATAGAGAAAATTATGTTAAAGAACTATCTCTCCTTTAAGCTCCAAATTTTACTACATACAAATCATCTTCATCAACTTTGGACATACATCTGATCTTCTTAATCAAGGTTGAGTCATGCAATTCTTGTAGTCCAAGTCTTTGTACATATGATCTTACTTTTGAAATGTGATCCTTAGACCACTCATCGTTCACATAGTCTTCTAATGTTGCATACTTGAGATTTCTTCTATACATGCCATAATAATTGTCTTCAGGAAAGATGAGCTGACTTTCTCTAGATCTGATCAACTATAGGTTCTTCAAGAACAGGAAAATCAATCAGAGGAATGTTTATGCAGCTTCTGATCAACTATGTGGTTTATTTGCAGCAATTATTAAGATTTCGTCTGTAAAATCATATGCCTCCATATGACTTAAATCAACCTCAATTTCAAACCATTCAGTTGGTTGATTAATAAATTCCTTGAAGATCATTAGTCTTTCATCCAAGAATCTACATTCCAGATTTCTTGGATGATTCAAGATGATATATCTCCAACAGTATTGACTAATTAGCATGAAAAAGTTTTCAGAAACTTCATATCTTTCAGTTTCTCTTAGGACTTGAGGTCTCCAGATAATCCGATCTCTGTTCTCATTAATCACAACATCATCTTCTAACTCCATTCCTTCATTCACTTCCATTTCTTCATCAAATAAGATTACATCAGATAGATCACTTGTCTCTCCAATAATGTGTTCAAAAGCAAGATACTCGTTTCACATTTCTTCATTTGAGTCAGGAAAAACATTTGTGTCTTCAGAACTGAGCTTGTTTTCAGAATCCAGAGACACCTTTTCAGTCTCATACCCTTCTTCCACATTGTCTTCATAAATGACTTTTTCAGCTTCTAATCCTTCATCTTGTGCATGTAAAATATCAGCTATTGCTTCAGAAGTTCTATTAATTTCATGATTTTCAATGTTCTGAACTTCTTCAGAAGTTTTCTCAGAAGATCTTTCAGAAATTTGAACTTGAGCTTCTTCAGAGGATTTTTCAGAACTTTGAACTTGTGGCATTGGAACATCTTCAAAGACTTTCTGTCTTTTCTCCCCCTGTTGATTATCAGGATCATCATGATCATCAAGACTACGCTTTAAAGTCTTTGCCTGAGAGCCACACTCTAATGCAGAAATACGATTATTCAAGGAGACTTGAGAATTCTAAATAGCAGTCAATTGATTCAGAATCTGAGATATGTTATCCTTTGTTGCAAATTTAGAAGATGTTGTCTGAGTAGAAGAAGATGGCATGGAAGTCTTTAAGGATTGAACTGTGGAAATAACTTCAGAAAAAGAGTCCAGAATAGTCTTTTGAAAATTGTTGAGATCAGAAACAGTTGCCAGTTGAAATTCATGCAATTTATCCACCACTTTCTTCTCCTGTCCATCCAACCTATCCTCCATCACCTTACAATTTTTATTCGTCAATTCCTTAATGTCCTTCTGAATCTTTACAAATTCAGAAGTACATAAATTTTTGTATTCAGAGAATTCAGAAGATGAGGGAAAATGTCCAAGACCAACAAATGGTCTTGTTTGCAGTCCTTCAGAAGAAGGCTGGCGTGTAGATGCCACAGCATCATGAACCACATGTGATTCTGTAAATGGAGCTTTGGTGATGTTCACTCCACCAGGTCTTCCAACCAATCCTTGATATCCAGCCATAGGTATATCTATGGTTGTTATGGCAATGTTACTAACACTTTGCCTGTTTAAATCTGAAAGATGTGTGCTGATGTGAATAAAATCCACAAATAGTGGTTTAGAAGGCCCAATGTTGAGTGGACTCTCAAACTCAAGGTGATCGAAACTGTGAAGGGGGGACATATATCCTTCTTTTTCAACAATAGGTTCTTCCAAATGGGAACCTATTGGTAGATTAGCTGCTTGCCCCATATGTGTTATTGAATCACCTTTCTGTTGAGAGATGGGTGAGTGGCTAGGGGGTTAACAAGTTTTGCCATTGGCTCACTGGCTTTTTCAATATTACCCACCAAAGAATATGGAGTAATAGATGATGTGGGTGCTCGGCTTAGATCAGTTGGTTCACAAGTTTCTTTATTTTTTACTTGTGGTCTCCCCTCTTCAGTTCTTTTTCTTACTCTTCTACCCAGCCTCTCATTTTCATTTTTCCTCTTAACACCATGAGGTTGTTCTCCCCCATGAACAGCCTCCCCACTTTGCCTAGGTATTCTAGACACCTCATGATGCTCACCACTATTGGTAGAATCAGGGGAAGAGACTACTGGTTTAGGTAGTCCCATTGATTCACAGTACTCACTCAAGAACCTATTTGATGATTTTACAAGTGCAAGTAAGTAACTTGGTAATGGTAAAGCATTTGGGAATTGTAGTTTAGCATTTGGTGGTCTGAGATTATCCATTGAGAAAAGAGGAACATGTACCTCATGAGTCAGAACAGGAATTGCAGGAACAGCTTTCTTGGCCCCTTTGATGAAGGGTTGAAAAAATCTCTGAAATGGTATGTAGTTGTAAGTAGATTTCTTCAAAACTGCAGATTTGAGCTCTTAAAAAATAAGGGAATCATAATTATAATGCTTGTTGAATGCTATTCCATGAAAAATGATTCTTCCATTTGTTGATGCTTGATCCAGACTTGAGCTTTTTCCAAACAGGCAAGTGTTCAAAATTGTGAATAGGGAGTACCAAATAGGAAGTAAACACTTCCTTCTGAATGAGCTTAAAACATTCAATTGTTCAGAATATCCTAGCTTCATAAAATCTGAGATCATCTCAGAAGATGATGGAATAGGATCAAATGAAGTTTTCCCAACAACTTCATCCTCCTTTGGAAGAAAATGAATGCTTCTAACATCTTCAACAGAAATGCAGACTCTGTAGCCATGAATATATGAAGAAATGTCATCAGACTCGTCATCAACTTCAGCATGAAACCACCATTGTTGCAAATAGGAAACAGGATCCAAAAATTTTCTGGATAGCAAGGCTCTAAGGGGATGTTTCTTCAATCCTTTCTCCTTTCTTTTCCGAAACTCAAATAGAAAACTCTCCCCATGGGACCGGGGTTTGAGGTCGGTCCGTGACCCCTGGATGCCGAAGGCGTCCTTGGGGTAATCTCGGGGGAGAGCTAATGCTTGTTGGGTATTTTGGTTTGACACTGCTTCACACCCAAAAAGAATTTCAATCAGAATTATTTGATTTTCATTGAAATCAGTAGACCTAAGATTCAGGGCGAAGTTGTTCTTCTTGATTTCAAGTAGTTTCTCTTCAGGTACATATAGTTTGGACAAATCAGGACCATCACTGCTTTGTGCACGAGATTGAGAGTCAGCAACACCAACATTTGACTCAGAAGCCACTTCAATAGGCTCAATTTGAGTTTCCACAATTTTGTCAGTTCGCGGATTAGGGTTGGGGTTGGGGTTGGGGTTTGGATTTGAAGGCCCAACTTCAGAAATCACAGTAGTAGTAGTGTCTTTTAGAATCTGGTCATCTTCTAGATTGATCTCCATTGATCCAACCATTATCTTCTTAGGAACTATCTTGAATGAATCATTGCTTGAGGATCCATTATTGTCACTGAAACGAGACTTTGCAGATTGAACATTCGAAGTCGACATAGTTGAAAATGAGGAAAAATTTGAGTTTGAATGAAGATCAATGAATAGGGAAAGATTTCAGAGGGAAAGATTGCTAGAAAGTGAAGACGAAGATGAAATAATGGATTATAAATGACTGAACAATCGTGGATGGACACGTGGCCGAAAATAATGGTGATTAGAGTAGTAATCATCATTTAGTCGGATAAATGAACTGTTTAAGCGACGTGTTTAAGGATTAACCAATGAAATTAAAACACGTGTCGCACGAGTAGTCTTTACAACGGGAAGAAAAGTTCTGAGAACAAGTTCAAAACCTTCATAAGAAGTTCAGAACTTCTGAGAATAAGTTCAGAAGTTTGAAAGACGGAATTCAGAAATACTTCAGAACTTTCGAAATAAATTCAGAACTTGACTTTTAAAACTTCAAATCCACGAAAATCATTTAAATCTACAAACTTCTGAAAAATATAAAACATTTGAATAATTCAGAAGTAGGTTTGAACAATATGAAAAAAAAATTATCTTCAGAAGTTTGTCCATATTCCTCAGATTTGTTAAAATTGATGTGTTACCCACCATTTCAGATATTGAGTCTTATTGGAGAGTACTCAAGACTTGGATGTGAGTATCACTCCCCCTTGAATTAAGAATAATTATGATTCTCCCCCTTAAACAATGCCAGACATTAAAGTTGTTAGTAATAAAAGATAGAGAAATGAAAAAAATATCAAGTATTGTAAGACAATCAATATTTGAAAATTATGCATCTGAATTATGAAAAATAAAGGTCTGAAAACATAACTACAGAAATTCTGAAGGCAAGATTTCTCAGAAATTTGATAAAATAAAGTGAGAACATAAAATATTTATTCACTTTATTAATCATTGGTACATCAATTTTATTTGAATTTGCAAAACTATCTAATTTGTCAGTCTTTGATAGTCTTTCACCTTTCTTTCTCCAAACAAAAGTGGATAGCTCTGTAAGAAGATAAGAAATGAGGATTAGTATAAGAAATTCTTTTATTCACTTTAGTTTTAACTTCAGATTTAGGATTTGAATTATGAACTTTCGAAGTTGACTTGAAGCTTGTCCTTTTTCAAACATTTTAACTCTGGTTACAAAATCAGATGATGATATTGAAGACTTAACTGAAGAGAAAGATGTTTTTGTAGATATAGGAGTACTATTTGATGAAATAGAAGAAGTTTCACTTTTCTGAAATTCTGGTTTCAGAAAAAACAGTATTAAACTTTTCTGAAAATAATTTTGATGCTTCAGATTTTAAAATTTCTCCTTCAGTCATACAAGATTGTAATTTATATACCAAATAGGCATCTTTATCAATAATTTGAACCATATGATCATCATCATCTTCTAAATCTGAATCATTCGTTAAATTTGAGAAAATTTATCCTGAGTCATGCTAGATGCAAAAGATTTTTGTTTTAAAATATTTTCAGAGCCATCATCAGAATTATCAAAAATAATTTCTGAATTCTCATTATTATCTTGTAAAGATTCAACATCTGATAATTCATCATATTTTTCTTCATGTTCTAATTTATTATCAAAATTATCTATTGGTAGAACTTCAGATAAGGTTAGAAGTGAGTTCAGATGGTTCAGAAATTTTCTCAGTTTTAATAGATGGTTCAGATTTTTCTTCAGAAACAGTTTTTGATTCAGAAGTAAGTTCAGAAATGTTTGTAATGTTTTTATTTATTACTTCTGTTTTTAGAAACTATCTCTGATTTGCCAGAATTAAGAGATTTTTCATCAGAAAATAGAATTTCTGATTTTACAAAAGAATTCTTTCAGGCAAAGAGAGATTAACAGGTTTGGATATGACACCTGTGTTAGTTTCATTAAAAAAATTTCATTTTTGAATAATCATAAAGAATTGCAGGTGCCTTTTTCAGAATTTGACTTTCATTATATCCCAATCCAGCCTTCATATTGTAAAATTTTGAATTATGAGCTTGGTTTGTCAAAATATTCAGAGTCTGTTCAGTTTTTCCTCTTTTAAAGTTCAGATCTTCCAATTCCTTAATTTTTTTGTAAAGATCAAGTCTTTCTTGATTTAGAAATTTCATTTTAACATTCAGAACTTTTTTTTTTCAGATTTTTCATTTATGATATCTTTTTGTAAACTATCCATTTTTTCTTTTAACAATAATTTTTTTTCAGAAATTTTTTCAAGAATTTTTTCAGCTTCTTGGCAATTTTGTTTATAGATTTGACTTTCAGCTCTGAATTGATTTACCTTTCACCTTTGATTCTGTTTCTGAGAGTTTCAAATTCAGAAAACATATTCTGAACTTGATTTTGCATTTCAGAATCTCCAGAAAGTTGTTCAGAATTTGGTTCAGAAGAGTAATCTATTTCAGAATTTGGTTCAGAAGATGAAAAAATTACCTCAGAATCATGTGCATGTTTATCTTTTGGATCCATTTAATTTGAGGCATAGTGAGCTACTTCTTCAACATATTCACCGTCACTCCAGTTTAACCAATCCTCTTCATACTTGGTTACTAAAGCTGGATTAAGCTCTTTCTTCTTAGCAAGAAGATGCTTTTTCTCATAGTAGCCTGAGTTTTTTACTTTGGGCATTTTGCATTGTCTTGCATAATGACCAGACTTACCACAATTAAAGCATCTTGCTGGTTCAGATGTCTCAGTTTGACCAGCATCTTGACTTTTCTTGAGACCAACTTCAGATTTTGGTTTATTCTGATATTTTTTATTATATCTTTGAGTGAATTGCCTTGTCATGAAAGCAATATTATCAGATGTTCTCTAAGCTCTTCATCTGATTCATCCCCATCACACAAATTTGTTTCTGGGGTCTCACAAATTTTGCTCTTAGCAGAAATGGTCATAGAATTATTATAGTTCTTGCTCAACAAGGCTACTATTTCACTTGCCTTCTTTTGTTGATTCTGTCTAGTCTTGATTTTGTCTTCTTGTTGGAACAGAATGCCATAGACATCATCAATAGATTTTCTAGATAAATTTCTAGTAACCATGTTATTAGAGAAGCTTGACCATTCATTACCCAAGTTGTTCAAAAGTTTATTGTTTATCTCATAGTTTGATTTCTGAACACCATTCCTTCTCAGATCATTCAGGATATTGTTGAATCTGTGATAAGTCTCTATAATAGATTCATTTTCTTTATACCCGAAGTTTTCATAAGTACCCACACAAATATTCAATGTTTGTTCTTGGGCCTTTGTTCTACCCTGCATTTGAGCTTCAGCTTCATCTCACATAGCTTTGACAGATGTTAAACTATCTACCCTATTGAATATCTCATTAGGAATGGCCATTGTAAGAAGAGTTAATGCTCTTTTGTCAACTTTAACTTGAGCTTTCTCAGCAGTACTGTACATACCTGGGCTTTTCTTGATTCGTGATGCAGGTATCTCAGGAGTAGACTTAGTTCTTGGAACTGATGGAATTTCCACATAGACCTCCAGAGGGCCATTTACAATCGATTGCATTAGAGCTTCATCAATATTATCCAAGAATTGAATCATCCTGATTCGCCATTGATGATATTCACCCAAAAACAGAGTTAGTGGTTTAGTTTCTGATCCGATGGAGACGATTTCTTTCGACATCTTTGATTTGAAATAGATTGAGAATTCACATGAAATTGAATCTTGAATTTATCAATCAAGAAAACCAAAAACTGTCAGATCTGACAAGTTCTTCTCCGAATGTCAAGAACAGATGAATTGGCTCTAATACCAGTTGTTAGATCCCAAACAATCAAGAATGTAGAAAGATTAAAGAACAAGAACAAGAATTGGATCACCGAAGTTGTGTGTTGTATTGATTACTGAACTATATTACAATATGTGTATCTTTACAATATTTATCTATTAACGTTAGTTCTAACAATATAACAAACTATCTATTTATATACAAATGGAAATGCTAAAGATACAGTACAAAGATAACAGACATGTTCAGAACTGCTTCTGAACTTATTCAGAACTTCTTCAGAAGTGTCTTCAGAATCATCTTCAGAAATATTCAGAATCTTCAGAACTTCTGAAGTAGCCAGTTCAGAAGTTATGTCTTAGGCTTTACTTTTGACTTCAGACTTCTGAATCTTTCTCTTTAGAACCCAGTCTTCTTTTGAAGCTACTTCTGATATCTATCATCACTTATTTCTGTGTAGTTTTGTCTTGTCTTATTTTCTGTTCGAACAAATCAGAAATATCCAGAAGCCCCTGATCGATTCTGACGGTTTCTTTCAGAGTTACTCAGAAGCCTCTGGACATCTCTGGTCTTCCCCGACCACTTTTTACACTTTTTGATCCAAGTGTTAATAGAAAAGGTGCACATCTTACAGTTTCGAGGGGGCGCAGAATGCAATCTTCAAGGGGGAGCAGATTGATTTTTTTTTAGAAGCAAAATGATTTTTTTATTAGGAAAGCATAATGCAATTTTTGAGGGGGAGCAAATCTTACATGTTCGAGGGGGAGCTTAACAAGTCTAACTTCTGTTAGCTGTCTTCTGAACTTCTCTTACTTAACAATTTTCTTTGAATTTGTTTCTTCTGACTAACTCTTGTCGTCAAGGTTACAAAGATGCTTCAGATTCAACTTAAATTCTTTTGAAAAGATTTTCTAAGACATTTGTGGTCAAAAATTATTTTCTATGACCAGATATTCTCTACCTTTGTATTTTTTCTGAATTTTTTTTAATAAGCCTATTTTATTTGACTCTTGCCTTCAAGGTTACTTAAAATTTTCTTATTCTATTTTAATTTCTTAAATAAATACTTGGTTTCGAATATTACACTTTCATTTGGTACAAAAAGTTTTATATCCAAATGTCTGATTTTCAAATTATTTTAAAAGGAATTACTTAATTTAAAGTTCTCTTTTACTCAACAGTTTATCTGGTTGTTTAAATTGTAATTTTCTTTTAATTAATTTCCTTTTAATTTTTTTTTGAGGGAAAACTCAATCGGTTTAGGGGCTAAAGCTTTTCACTTGTCAGTTCTCCTTTACACGTGTCATTCATCGTGCCCTTGCATGTTGACACGCCTGCGCGCACACCTCATCTAACACGAACCATTTTTGTTAGTCCCCAAGTTAAAACCCTTCCCATTAAAAAATCAGTCAAGTACTCTCTCTCTCATATACAAACCTCGATTTGGAACTTTACCAGTACCGTGCGTCATCATCTTCCTCAAGAATCTGAATACTTCCTAATCGGCATCTTATTCTCTCCAAGGCTTTCTTCATCAATGGCGTCTCCTGTTGCAAATCCTAATACCCAACTCGACGACGACAACTTGGTCACCTCCACAGCTGATAGTGCTCCAGTTGTCAAGCTACCACTGAAACCCAACAATGTTCAGGGTCTTCTCGATCCCAATACTTATCTTTCTGATTTTAGGATCATGATTGAGTTCCTGCAACACCATTCCCTGAATCGAACCCTAACCCTGACAAACCCAAATGTTCCTGAAATTTATGTACATGAGGTCTGGCAAACTATGTTCATCAAGGATGAAAATGCCCTAATTGGAACCTTTGGCCACCCCAATGGATCTGAAACTGCCGTCCAAATCCCAATCACTCGCAAGAAAATAACAAGATATTTTCAACTTCCTCAACCATTCATTGAAGCTGAAGGCCAAACAGTTCCCAACCCTGACCTAGAACCTAATCCCACACCAGAAGCTCTATTGGCCTTTATTCGCTTCTTGGGCTACAATGAACACCTCCATAGGCTATCCGAGTTCAAAAGAAAGAAGCTGCCCCCAATGTGGAATGTTCTTGTCTCCATCCTGAATAAGAGCCGTACCTGCAAAATAGGGTCTCTCGATCAAGCCAGTAAGAACATTCTCACAATCATATATGGGATGTTCTTTAACAGACCTCTGGACTACACAAGTCTTATCTTCCAAGAAATGAAAGTTGCTGTTCAGACAAAAGTTTCCCTCCAGAGCCAAGGGAAACCATTTCCTGCTTTAATGTTTCCACACTTTCTATCACTATTTACCTTCCCAGCCATTGGTGCACTGAAAGCTCCTCTGCTTCAGCCTTTCTGCAAAATAGCTTCAATGAGCTCTCACAAGCCAACAATGGACAACAACGGCTATCCTGCATCTAGAGACCTCTCCAGGTACATGCTAGATCTTATTCCTTCAACCTCTCTTACTCTCATTTTCTATAAACGCCCTATGGTATTCTCAGAACAAAGAGTATCTACCCCAGAGCACTTAGAGCCCAGATTAGAAAGTGAGGGGTCAAGTGCGACTGAGATTGAAAAGAATTCGAATGAACACCAGAGAGTTTCTACCCATCCCGACCTCTTAATGCAAGAGGGTACAGAAGATGTCCATAGAGACACATTTGAGCGAATCTCTCCAAGATCCCCAAGGGTACCCACATCTCCTGAGGTAGTTGTCAACACATCTACTCTCATTGAAAAAGGACAACCAAGTCCAAACCACCAACAGGCAAACAAATCTGAGGGAATTCTTTGTTCCTCTGAATCACCCACATCCGGCGATTCCACCTCCTCCTCATCCTCATCCTCATCATCCTCTCAACAGGTTTTGATGATGAAACTATAAGAGTTCAGTTGCCCCAGAACTCGCCACCACCCACACAAAACGTTGATGTCTTCGTGACCAACGATATCATAGGGCAACCAGAGGGTACGTCCATACCCTCTGTTAGTTTAGATGCTAATGAAATCCTATTAGAGGGCTTACAGCCACGATATCACATTGTGTTCAGCTCCCCATCCTCTGATGATTGGGATCAAGCTGAACCTTTCAGAACAACCTAAGAGGTGTCTGTGATTAACAGCCCTCGGCGACAGGTTGGAAGTCCCTCCACACTCAACGTCGAAACAGGTGTGAAAGAGGGCCTCTCTGAACGCGAGAGACAAGGGGCTCCATGTGTCGGAGATGCTCTGGTTACTTCTTCTGAATTCGTCACAAATGGAGCGTTCAAGGCATTTGCTGATCAAATTCAAAGATTTGTGGAATATCTAAAATTATCCATGGTTTCTCAGCAACAAACTCTCACAGCCATTTAAACCCAACAAGCAACTCAAAATCAAGCATTGGAGGCTATCTGATAATGCAGAGGCTCAACAAAATTCTGCTAATGCTCACTTCCAGGCTTTGGACGCAGGCATTAAATCAAATGCAAAGGCCATCTTTAACCTTCCTTCAGAGATACCTACACCAGAAGTCACAATCTCTGCTGACGAATATGGATCGTTTGTTGCTGACATCCATAAACTAATACAAGTTGTTTTTCCTTCTGAAGATACTTCTGCGTCTGCCTCTTCTATGGTCAAGAAGTCTGACATGGCACATTTTCAAAAACCAATGATTGAACACATCAATACTCTGGCCTCCAAGTATGCATCAAAAACAAACTCCAGCAACTTGAATATGGACCAAAAGCTCACATCTCTAGAGACCTCTGTCTCAAAGTTATCCTCTTTTGGTTGGTTCATTATCTGCTTCCTTTGAAGACCGGAAGAAAGTCAAAGAAGCTCGGGCATGTAAGAAGGCGGAGTTACGCAAATGTTCTGAGGATTAGGATCCTGATTCTCAGAAGGGGGAGAACATGGAGAACCTTAAAAAGAGAAACACTGAAACGGGTCAAAATATGGACCAACATAAAGGTAAAGCCTCAAACTCCTCACCTTCTCCTTCTGCACCTCCTCCCTCTAAACAGACTCCATTGACGCCTACTCCTCAAGCTACTCACAAGGGTCCCTTGCCCAAGGATCCAGAAATTGCAAAATTCATACTGGATATAATTGGCAACACCAAAAATCATCTCACCCAGCTGAAACAGAGGCAGCTAAAGTAGAAGCAGCTAAAGTAGAAGTTGCCAGAGAATAGACTAAGATCTGAGGTTGAACAAAAGGCTAAGTCTGAAGCCGAAAAAGCTAAGGAAGAAGCCCTAAAAGCTAAAGTTGAAGCAGAGAAAGTCATGGCTCAGGCAGAAAAAGAGAGAGAAGAAGCTGAAAAGGCCAAAGAAGCTGCTGAAAGGGCTCGTGCCAATTTTGAAGAAGCAAAAAGGAAAGAGGCTGCAAAATTCAGAGCCGCAAATGAAGAAAAGATGCAGAAGTTGGGAAGACTTGAGCTACCCAACTTAGAAATAAAAAATAAGCACATGTATGCCCCTGCAGATCAGAAGATATACCAAATGATGCCGAATTTTTCAACTGATTATCAAGTCAGTGATGAGATCAAAGACAAATTCATTACTCACAGGCAACCAAGGAAAGAGGCTTATTCCATTGTCCCAATCAAGACCATTTCATACAGGCATGCACAATTCGAACAAACACCCATCTGGTACACGATTTACAAAGTTGTTAGAGAAGACAACAAATCATCCTACTTTGTGACAATGACTTTTTATCAATCAATCCTTCTAATTTGATAACTTTGGAGAAATTTAAGAAGACTCAAATGAACAGAGAGAGTGATGATCAAAACAATGTTGCTTACTTCCGTATCATTGACTGTATGAAGTCTTTCATTCGATACAAAAGGCAAGTAGACTTCCAAACGGGTTTGAACTACAAAGTAGATAACTTGTGTATGGCTGCACCAAATGAAGATTTAAAGGGTATTAATGCACTATAGGATTGGGGAAGTGATAACTCAACCTGAAGTTGGAATTGTGTTCAGAAGGCCGAGCAGAAAAAGCTTCTTAGGAATTAAAGATGCTCACAGATACTCTACAGAAGTTGTGTATATCATAAAATGTTATGCTTCTGTAGCAGTTGATAATCAAGATTCAGAAGTCAGAGAGAAGATTGAAAAGAGATTGGACAAACTAATGAAGCTCAGAGAAGTTACATATGACATCTCCAAAGTCATTTCTCAAACAGCTCCCTTCTGATAAAATTACAATACTTCAACTATTGAGTCTATGAAAGAACAGCGAAGCTACACGTGCAGCATTCTGATTTTCATACTAGGGGGAGATTTTTATACCTCATTTTAGAAGTAGTAAGAATCAGAATTAAGCAACTACATGCGCGCCCGATGACGTGGCAAGCACATCCTCCGTGTGTAACTTAGTTTGTTATTCACTTGCTTACGTGTCTTGTTGTAATAGGCTAGGTAGTTGACTTTCAATATTGTAATGGTATAAATAGCTCAATCTTAGTCTGTGATAGTATCGATTTAAAAGAAAAAAATTTGAGAGCTGAATTGAGCACACTGTTGTTTATCATTCAAAAGCAATTCAATATGAATTACAATTGTTCTTCATATATGTTCTTACTAATTTTACTGTTTATCATAGATCTACTTGCTTCCGCTCATATTTACTTATTTGATCTATCGATTACGTGTTAGAAAGGGATCTGGGTTCCAACAAGGGGCAAAGGTTTCATCATAATCTACTCCTTCTTGTTGACAATACCTCTTAGCTACAAGTCTTACTTTGTTTCTCACAACAATTCTATGTTCATCTTTTTTATTTCTAAAAACCCACTTGGTGCTAATGATTAATTTACCTTTTGGTTTTGGAATCAATCTCCAAACTTTGTTTCTTTCAAATTGATTTAGCTCATCTTGCATAGCTAAAATCTAGTCTGGATCTTGAAGAGCTTCACTTGGATTTTTGGGTTCCATGCTACTTAAAAATTTTACATACAGACACTCATTTGCTGTGGCTGACCTTATTTGTACACCTTTAGATGCATCACCAATAATCTGATGAACTAGATGATTTGATGTCCATTTGTTCAGATTTGGTAATGGTTGAACAGATGAGACATTGTTGAAGGAGTCATAATCATCAATTATTGCTTGAGTTTCAGTATCATAATTCATAACTGAATGTAGATTTGAAGACTCCCCCTCAAATTGAAGATTTTGTACTGGATCAGAAATAATAGGCGTAGGTTCAGAAACAGGAACAACAGGTTCATAAATGACTTGAACTGTTTCTGAAATGACTTGTACAGATTTAGAAGTAGGAAAATCTGAATTTGAGTTTGAGATAGGTGGTTTAGAAAGATTTGATGTTGTAGTTTCTGTAGATTCTTGTCCTGGTATGCTTCTGAGAACAGAAGGATTCTGATAATCTGCAGAAACATTAATAGAAATATCAAATAAGTCTTGGCATAATGTGTCTAAATTTGATTTAAGTAAAGTTTTAGATTCAGAAGTGTGATCCGTCTTGCGGTGTTCTGAATCCAAACTTTCAGAAACTAGGTTAAGCTTGAGTTCTGAACTGTCTTGTTCAGAAGTCATTATTGGCTCATGAAATCTGATTTTTGAAGCCTCAATGATCCTTTGAGTTCCTTTGAAATCTAATGTTTGAAGTCATTATTGGTCAACCCAAGTATATCTTGAATATTCATCTACAATGACAAGAATACACTTCTTTCCACCCATGCTTTGAGTCTTCATTGGTCTACACAAATCCATATGGAGCATTTCAAGTGGAGCTTTGCATGAAGATAGCATTTTCAGAGGATGGGAGTTTCTTTTGATCTTCCCTAGTTCACATGCAGAACATAAGGAATTCTTTTCAAATATGATCTTTGGTAGTCCTCTAACAAAGTTGTGTCTTTCCAGTTCAGAAATTGCTTTGAAGTTCAAACGTGACATTCTCCTGTGCCAAAGCCAACTGTCATTCTTCATTGCAGTGGAAATATAACAAACTCCTTGTAATTTACCATCTGCTGTAAAACTTGTTGTGTCGATATCTCTATCTCTATAGGCAGTTAATTGATTTTTGTTTTCAGATCTCAGAATATACAATAGTCTATGTCAAAATTTACTTTCCAATACTTGTCACAAAACTAACTTATACTGAAAAGATTATGTTTTAGACCTTCAACATAGAAAACTTTCATCACTGTGACATCTCCTTTGGAAAAAGTTCCATAACTTCTCACATAACCTTTTGCATTGTTTCCAAAGCTAACTGTTCCTCCATATCTTTCATGATAATCAGTTAGAAGCTCTTTAAAGGGTGTCATGTGTCTTGAACATCCTGAATCTAAGACCCACACATGACTTATCTGCAAAAATGGTTATTGAGATTTAGTTACCCATTTAAGAATGGGTCCTGTGAGATTAGTTAAAAATTTTGAAGTTCTGAACTTTGACTTAACATTTTGAAATTCAGAAGTTTGTTCAGAACTTTTGAATTCGTCTTTCTTAGTATTGTTTTTATTTTTTTATTTTTTTTATTCATATTTGCCAATTTTGCTGAAAAGTTCTGAATTGATTTCTCAAGATTTTTCTTGTTGGTTCTGCAGTTGAGATGAAAAATATGATGACCACAATTAATACAATGAATATGATTCTGCAGAATATTTAATATGTCAGTACATGAACAAGAACCAACAACATTTGATTTTGCAATAGAAATCATTCTTTTATTCAGTTTATTAACTTGTGTACATCATTTTTCTTAGAAATTGAAAAATTATCTAATTTGGCAGTCTTTGGTAGTCTCTCATCTTTCTTTTTCCATACTAAAGTGGGTAGCTCTTTAAAGATAAGAAATGAGGATTAGTATAAGAAGTTCTTTTGCCAACTTTAGATTTAAGTTCTGAATTTTGTACTTCAGATTTTGAATTAGAAGGCTGTCATTTTTCAAACAGTTTAACTCTGGTTATAAAGTCAGATGATGATATTGATGATTTTTCTGAAGTTAAAGATGTATTTTTAGATATAGGAGTAATATTTGATGTTGTAGAAGAATTGTTTTTAAAAGTTTTGAGATTGTCTGAAGTCTCATTTTTCAGAAATTCTTTTTTCAGAAATACAGCATTAAAAATTTCTGAAGGAAATTTGGCTCTTCAGATTTTAAAACTTCTCCTTCGGTCATACAAGATATTGATTTGTAGACAATGTAACCATCTTTATCAATGACTTCAACTTTAGGATCATCATCATCGTCTGAATTTGAAACATTCATTAAATTTGAGAACTTGTTCCGAGTCATGCTTAATGCAAAAAAAATTAGATTTGAAATTTTCTCAGGCTCATCATTAGAATTATCAAAAAAGTATTTCAGAATTCTCATCATTATCTATTAAAGATTCAATTTTTGAGAATTCATCATATTTTTCTTCATGTATTTCTGATTTATTTTCAAAATTATCTTCTGGAAAAACTTCAGAAGATAACAAAGAAGTGTGTTCAGAAGTAATCTCAGTTTTAATGATTGGTTCAGACTTTTCTTCAGAAATAATTTCTGATTTAGAAGTATATTTAGAAATATTTGAAACTTTTTTATTTGTTACTTCTGTATCAGAAATTTTTACTGTTTCACCAGAATTAAGAAGTTTTTCTTCAGAAAATAAAGTCTCTGATTTTACAAATGGAATTCTTTCAGGGAAATGGTAATTAACAGTTTTAGATATGACACCTGTGTTAGTATCATTGAAAATTTTCATTTTTTAAAATCATAAAGATTTGCAGGTGCCTTTTTCAAGACCTGACTTTCATTATATCCCAAACCTGCTTTTATATTGTAGAATTTTGAATTCTGAGCCTGATTTGTTAAAATATTCAGAAAGTTCATTTTGACATTCAGAACATCCTTTTTAGATTTTTCATTTAATATATCTTTTTGTAAATTATCCATCTTTTCTTTTAATAACAATTTTTCTTCAGAAACTTGTTCTAGAATTTGTTCAGCTTCTTGGCAATTTTGTTTATAAATTTGGCTCTCGGCTCTGAATTGATTTACCAAAATTCGTTCTCCTGTGATTCTGTTTCTGAGACTTTCAAATTCAGAGGTCATGTTCTGAATTTGATTTTGCATTTCAGATTCTCCAGAATTTGGTTCAGAAGAGGAACTTGACTCAGAATTTAATTCAGAAAATGAAGAAAGTACCTCAGAGTCATGTGCATGTTTATCTTTAGGATCCAACTGGCACATGTAGCAATTTGAGGCATAGTGAGCCACTTCTTCATCATAATCTCCATCACTCCAGTTCAAACACTCTTCTTCATACTTGGTAACCAGAGCTGGATTAAGTTCCTTCTTCTTGGCAAGTAGATGCTTCTTTTCATAGTAACCAACATTTATCACTTTGGGCATTTTGCACTGTGTTGCATAATGTCCAGGCTTACCACGTTGAAGCACCTTGCTGGTTCTTGTGTCTCATGTTGACCAGCATCTTGACCTTTCCTAGGTCCATCTTCAGATTTAGACTTGTTCTTATATTTCTGATTATATCTTTGAGTGAATTGCCTTGTCATGAATGCAATATTATCAGAAATTATTTTAAGCTCTTCATCTGATTCATCTCCATCACACAGAGTTGTCCCTGGGATTTTACAAACCTTGCTCTTAGATGAGGCTACTGTTTCATTTGCCTTCTTTTGCTCATTCTGTCTGTTAGATCCCAAACTATCAAGAATGTAGAAAGATTTAAAGAACAGGAACAAGAATTATATGACTGAAGTTGTATATCGTATTTATCACTGAACAATATTACAAAGTATATGTCTTTTCAAGCTCTATGAACGTTAACACTAACTGTCTAACAAACTATCTATTTATATACAAAGTGAAATGCTTAAGTTACAGTACAATAATGACAGACATGTTCAGGACTGCTTCAGAACATCTTGAGAACTTCACTTCAGAACCTCTTTAGAAGTGTTCTTCAGAACTTCTGAAGTAGTCACTTCAGAAGTTATGCCTTAGACTTTCTTTTGCTTGTCTTCAGACTTCTGAGCTTTTCTCTCTTCAGAACCTGGTCTGCTTTTGAAGCTATCTTCTGATATCTAACAATCTCCCCCTTAGCTTCAAAAATCCAAAGTATACAATCAGAAGTTCAAAATCTCTGTTACATCTTTAAGAATAAGGCTTATGTATTCCAAAATAGATTCAATGATTCTGAGCATCTCTTTTGCCAACTTTCTGTATTTCTCCCGTTCCTCATCACTAAATTTCTTTTGTTTTTTATTCTTTTTCTTCTCCAGTCTATCTCTTATAATCATAAGAGTTCCATTACAACATTTGTGCAGTTCTTCAAATTTTAAAAATAATAATTTATCAAAACACTTGCACACAAAGCCTGGAGGCTGAATGACCAAAGTACTTCTTGTGAGGTTTTCAATATCTAGTAAGCTTAAGTTTGGAGCACTCATATGAACTTTTCCTTTGTTCATAATATAAGCCACTTGGAAATCTGTTTTAGCTGCCCAAATAAATTCTCTGTACAGGCCATCTCTGAGAAATGGGAAGATTTTTATGAATTTAGCAATTGAATCATGAAAGGGAATATAAACATTTGTATACTCTTAAGAGATCTCTGAGGTGAACATTGTGAAAATCAGCCTCTGTAAAAGTGGAAATCTCACCATCTTTTCTTTCCACAGTGAAATAAGCATGCTTGTAATTGTTTTTCGGTTTTAGATCAGTAGTGATTACTTTCACTATTGGACTTTCTTTTATTACTTGACTTACAGGGAGTCTGATTTTTCTAATGATATAAGAATATCATTGTTTCCATCCAAATGACTTCTGAATCGAGCAATCAATATAATTGAACTTTTGTTAATATTCCATGAATATTTCTGGATGGAAGAATTCAAGAAACATGGTGAAAACATGTTCTTCAATCCTTTGCTCTTGTATATGTTCAAATTCAGATTTATGAGGAATAGGAACAATCTCTTCTGGATTGTTTTTAGAAACTTTTTCTTTTCCTTTTTCAGTCTCCTTCGGGCTGACTTCTGAACTTTCTATCTTCTGAGAAAGTTTCTGAATTTCTTCAATATCTTGTTTCTTTGTATGAATCTGAAAATCATAGACACTACTCAGAAGATAATTAGCTCCTTTGATATCCAGACTTGAACTTTTTCCAGAAAGACAAGTGTTCAGAATTGTGAATGGACAATACTAGATTGGAGGTAAACACTTCCTTCTGAAGGAGCTTAAAGCATGTAATTGTTCTGAATAGCCCAGTCTCATAAAATCAGAGATAATTTCTAAGGACGATGGAATAGGGTCATATGATGTTTTTCCAATAACTGCATCTTCTTTAGGAAGAAAATGAATACTTCGAATATCTTCAACAGAAACACAGACCCTGTATCCATGAATATATGAAGAAATGTCATCTGCTTCGTCGTCAACTTCAGCATGAATTGTTGTAGGAGGCAGGAACTAGAAATTTCCTTAATAAGAGAGCACGTAGGGGATACTTCTCCAGAATTTCAATCAATATCATTTGATCATCATTGAAATCGGTTGAATTGAAATTCAAAGCACAATTGTTCTTCTTGATATCCAACGCCTTTTCTTCAGGAACATATAACTTGGACAAATCAGGGCCATCACTACTTTCAGCACGAGAATGAGAGTCACCAACACCAACATTTGATTCAGAAACCACATCAATAAGTTTAATTTGTGTTTCACCAATTTTTTTAGTACGCGGGTTAGGGTTAGGGTTAGAGTTAACATTCGAAGGTCCGACTTCTGTTTTAGCAGTTGCAGCAGTGTCTATTAACATTTTATCATCTTCCAGATTTATCTCCAAAGAACCAACCATTATCTTCTTAGGAACAATTTTGAATAAAGCATCACTAGATGATTCATTACTGTCACTGAAGCGCGATTTGGCAGATTGAACATTAGAGGTCGACATTGCAGGAAATGAGTAAGAATTTGAAGTTGTTTGAAGATCAATAAGCACAGAGAGATTTCGGAGGGAAAAATTGCTAACAATGATAACGATGATGAACCCATGGAGTTTATATGACTGATTTAATCGTGGATAAACACGTGGCCAAAAGTAATGGTGATTAGAGTAGTAGTAATCATTTATTTAGATAAATGAACCGTTTAAAAGACGTGTTTAAGAGATATCCAATGAAATTAAAACACGTGGCACACGCTTAAATGAAAGTTAACGGGAAGTGAGTTTCTGAGAACAAGTTTAAATACTTCAGAATGAGTTCAGAACTTCTGAGAACAAGTTCAGAAGTTTGAATGAAAGAATTCAGAAATGCTTCAGAACTTTCGAAATTAGTTCAGAACTTAACTGTTATTACCTTAAATCGACGAAAATCATTTAAAATTACAAACTTTTGAAAAATAGAAAACATTTAGATATTTCAGAAGTAGGTTTGAACAATATGAGAAGAAAAAGATTTTATCTTCAAAAGTTTGTCCATACTTCTGTGATTTGTAATTTTTGAACTTTGACCCATCGTTTCAGATCTTGAAAACATAGAAGAGTACCAAAGATGTAGATTTTAGTGTTACTCCCCCTTGAATCATGAATAACTATGATTCTCCCCCTTAATTAGTTCAAATAATCAAATTTGTTAGAAAAAGGAGAAAAAGAAACTAAATTAAAAGTATTAAGAAACAAACAACTTGGGAATTAAAAATTAATTCTTCTAAGAAATTAAATATGAATCTCTGAAAAAGTGAACTTCAGAAATTCTGAAGTGAAACAATTTTCAGAATTTTGATAGTGTATCTCAGAACATAACTTTTAATTCTTAGTCGATGTCTAATACTTACATAGACATATTCATCATACCTAATTTACTTACCAAAAAAATTAAAACGTTTTTCATCAAGTGCTTTGGTAAATAAATCAGCCAATTGATAATCAGTCTGAACAAAGAACATTTCAATATTACCTTTATCAACATGATCTTTGATAAAATGATATCTTACATCAATGTGCTTTGTCTTTGAGTGTTGAACAGGATTTGCAGTGATTGCTATGGCACTCTTTGAGTCACAATACAGCGGTATTTTTCTGAATGTGTAACCATAGTCTTTTAGTTGTGTAACCATTGTAGCAGCAACATATTCAGCTTCTGCAGTAGAAGTTGAAACACAGTTTTGCTTCTTTGAAGACCAACTCACAAGTCTATCACCTAAAAATTGACATGATCCAGATGTGCTTTTCCTATCCAATTTACAACCACCATGATCTGCATTTGTGAAAGATGTTAGTTCAAAACCAGAATCATTTGGATACCAATGTCTCAATGGAGGTGAACCTTTGAGATATCTAAGGATTCTTTTAGCAGCAAGAAGATGAGATTCCTTAGGATTAGCTTGATATCTAGCACAAATACATGTAGCAAACATTATATCAGTTCTACTAGCTGTTAAGTAAAGCAAGGATCCAATAATGCCCCTATACTTTTTCTGATCAACAGATTTACCATTTAAATCAGGTTCTAATTTTGTTGCAGTGGCTATTGGAGTTTGAATACTACAACAATCAGTCATGTCAAACTTTTTAAGTAAGTCTAAAACATACTTAGATTGATTAATGACTATGCTAGTGGGAAGGTGTTTTACTTGAAGACCAAGAAAAAATGTTAACTCTCCCATCATACTCATTTCAAATTCAGTTTGCATGATTTTCTCAAAATTTATACAAAATTTTGGATTAGTAGATGCAAATATAATGTAATCTACATATACTTGTATCAATATCATATCATCACCTTCCTTTTTTTAGAAATAAAGTGGTATCTATTGTGCCTCTTTTGAATTTGGAATTCAGAAGAAAAGTTGAGAGAGTGTCATACCATGCTCTTGGTGCTTGTTTAAGTCCATATAAGGCTTTGTCTAAGATATAGACATGATCTGGAAATTCTTTACTAACAAAACCTTTTGGTTGCTGAACATACACTTCTTCATGAAGAATTCCATTCAGAAATGCACATTTAACATCCATTTGAAAGACTTTCATGTCTTTATGAGCAACATATGCAAGAAAAATTCTAATAGCTTCAAGTTTTGCAACAGGAGCAAACGTTTCATCATAATCAATACCTTTTTGTTGACAATACCCCTTAGCAACAAGTCTTGGTTTGTTCCTCACAACAACCCCATTTTCATCCTTTTTATTTCTGAAAACCCACTTGGTGCCAATGATTGATTTACCTTGTGGTTTTGGAATAAATCTCCATACTTTATTTCTTTCAAATTGATTTATGTCATCTTGCATAGCTAAAATCCAGTCTATATCTTGAAGTGCTTCATATGGCCTTTTGGGTTCCATACTACTTAAGAAATTCACATACAAACACTCATTTGTTGTGGCTGACCTTGTTTGTACCCCTTTAGATGCATCACCAATAATCTGATGAATTGGATGGATGACTTGATGTCCATTTGTTCACATTTGGTAATGGTTGAACAGATGAGACATTGTTGAAGGAGTCATAATCATCAATGATTGCTTGTATTTCAGTATCATAATTGATAACTAAATGTAGATCTTAGGTCTCCCCCTCAAGTTGAAGATTCTGCACTGGTTCAGAAATAATAGGCATCAGTTTAGAGATAGTAACAACAGGTTCATAAATGACTTGAACTATTTCTGAAATGACTTGTATAGATTCAGAAGTAGGAAAATATGAATTTGAGGTTGAGATAGGTGGTCCAAAAAGATTTGATAATGTACGTTCTGTAGATTCTTGTTCTGATATGCTTCTGAGCAGAGAAGGATTCTGATAATCTGCAGAAACATTCACAAAAATATCAAATAAGTCTTGGCATAATGTGTCTAAATTGGATTTATGTAAAGTTTTAGATTCAGAAGTGTGATCTGGCTTGTTGTTTTCTGAATCCAAAATTTCAGAAACTGGGTTAAGCTTGAGTTCTAAACTGTCTTGTTTAGAAGTCACTGTTGGCTCATGAAATCTGATATTTGAAGTCTCAATAATCCTTTGAGTTCTTTTGACGAGTATTCTGTATGCCTTGGATCTTTGAGAATAGCCAACAAAGATACCAGCCGTACCCTTAGGTGCAAATTTATCTAGGTGCTGTGCATCATTCAGAAGAAAACACCTGCAGCCAAAGATTTTACAATAATCAATAGAGGGTTTTCTTTACTCAATAATTTCATAAGGAGTTAAGTAGTTTTTTGTTAAGAATAGTTCTGTTCTGAGTAAAACATGCAGTTGCTATTGCTTCTGCCCAAAGAGATAAAGGGAGTTCTGAATAGGCTAGCATGGTCCTTGCAGTTTCTACCAAATTTCTATTTTTCCTTTCAGCAACACCATTCTGTTGAGGAGTTCTGGCAGCAGAACAAACTTTGAATATTTTTCCTTTCAGCAACACCATTGTGTGTAAATTCTGTGCCATTATCACTTTTGATCTTTTGGATTGGTAGTTGAAGAACAACTAGTATTTTCTTCAGAAAAGGGATGAGCCTTTCAGAAGTATCAGACTAGAGTCATAGAAATTCAACCCAAGTATATCTTTAATATTCATCAACAATAACAAGAATATATTTCTTTCCACCCATGCTTTGAGTCTTCATTGGTCCACATAAATCCATATGTAGCATTTCAAGTGGAGCTTTGCATGAAGATAGCATTTTCAGTGGATGGGAGCTTCTTTTGATCTTCCCTAGTTCACATGCAGAGCATAGAGAATTCCTTTTAAATCGGATATTTGGTAGTCCTCTAACAGAGTTGTGTCTTTCCAGTTCAGAAATATTTTTGAAGTTCAGATGTGACATTCTTCTGTGCCAAAGCCAACTATCATTTCTCATAGTTTTGGAAATATAACAAACTCCTTGTAATTGACCATCTTCAATGAAAGTGGCAGTGTATATTTCTCCATCTCTATAAACAGTTAATTCATTTTTATTTGCTGAACTTAGAACATGACAGTAGTCTATGTAAAAATTTACTTTCCAATACTTGTCATAGAACTGACTTATACTGAAAAGATTATGTTTTAGACCTTCAACATAGAAAACCTTCATTACCTTTACATCTCCTTTGGGAAAAGTTTCATAACCTCTTACAAATCGTTTTGCATTGTTTCCAAAGCTAACTGTTACTCCATATCTTTCATGATAATCAGTAAGAAGCTCTTTGAAAAGTGTCATGTATCTTGAACATCCTGAATCTAAGACCCACACATGACATATCTGCAAAAATGATTATTGAGATTTAGGTACCCATTTAAGAATGGGTCCTGTGAGATTAGTCAAAAACTTTGAAGTTCTGAATTTTGATTTATCATGTGAAGATACAGAACTTTGTTCAGAACTTTTGAATTTGTCTTTTTTAGTATTTTTAATTTTATTTGCCAATTTAGCTGAAAAGTTTTGAATTGATTTCTCAAGATTTTTTTTATTGGTTCTGTTGTTGAGATGAAAAATATGATGACCACAATTAATACAATGAATATGATTTTTCAGAATATTTAATATGTCAGTACATGAACAAGAATCAACAATATTTGATTTTGCAATAGAAGCCTTTCTTTTATTCACTTGATTATGTGGTACATCAGTTTTCTACAAATTGAAAACTATCTAATTTGGCAGTCTTTGATAGTCTTTCACCTTTCTTTCTCCAAAATAAAGTGCATAGCTCTGTAAAAGATAAGAAATGAGGATTAGTATAAGAAGTTTTGATACTAACTTTGGATTTAAGTTCTAAATTTGAACTTTAGATTTTGAATTAGAAGACTGTCCTTTTTCAAACAATTTAACTCTGGTTACAAAATCAGATGATGATATTGAAGATTTTTCTGAAGTCAAAAATGTATTTTTAGAGATAGGAGTTTTGAATAAATCTGTAGTGTTGGTATTTAGAAATTCTGCTTTCAGAAATACATGATTGAACATTTCTAAAGGCAATTTTGGAGCTTCAGATTTTAAAATTTCTCCTTCAGTCATACTAAACTTTCATTTGTATACATGATAACCCTCTTTATCAATGACTTCAACACTAGGATCATCATCATCTTCTGATTCTGAAGCATTTATTAAATCTGAGAACTTGTTTTGAGTCATGCTTGATGCAAAAAAATTTAGATTTGAAATTTTTTCAGACTTATCATCAGAATTATCAAAAAATATTTCTGAATTTTCATCATTATCTTTTAAAGATTCAATATCTGAGAATTCATCATATTTTTTTTCATGTTCTGATTTATTAAGAAAATAATCTTCTGGATAAACTTCAGAAAATAATTCAGAAGTATGTTCAGAAGATAATTTCAGAAGTAATCTCAGTTTTAATAATTGGTTCAGATTTTTCTTCAGAAATAATTTTTGATTCAGAAGTATGTTCAAAAATATTTTCTGAAATATTTGAAACATCTTTACTATTACTTCTGTTTCAGAAATTTTCTCTGTATTACAAGAACTAATATGCTTTTCTTCAGAAAATAAAGTCTTTGATTTTACAACTGGAAGTCTTTCAGGCAAAGAGTAATTAACAGCTTTGGGTATGACACCTGTATTAGCTTCATTAAAAATCTTCAGTTTTGAGAGATCATAAAGATTTACAGGTGCCTTTTTCAAGATTTGACTTTCATTGTATCCCAAAACCTGCTTTTATATTGTAAAATTTTGAATTTCGAGCCTGATTTGTTAAAATATTCAGAGTTTGTTCTGTTTGACCTTTTTTAAAATTCAGATCTTCTAATTCCTTAATCTTTTTGTAAAGATCAAGTCTTTCTTGATTCAGAAAGTTTATTTTTACATTCAGAACTTCTTTTTCAGACTTTTCATTTATAATATCTTTTTGTAAACTATCTATCTTTTCTTTTAATAATGATTTTCCCTTCAGAAATTTTTTCAAGAATTTGTTCAGCTTCTTGACAATTTTGTTTATAAATTTGGCTTTCAGCTCTAAATTGATTTACCAAAATTCTTTCACCTTTGATTCTGTTTCTAAGTGTTTCAAATTCAAAATACATGTTCTGAATTTGATTTTGCATTTCAGGTTCTCCAGAATTTGATTCAGAATTTAGTTCAGAAGAAGAACTTATCTCAGAATTTAATCAGAAGATGAAGAAAGTACCTCAGAGTCATGTGCATGTTTATCTTCAGGATCCAGCTGGCACATGTAACAATGTGAAGCATAGTGAGCCATTTCTTCATCGTATTCTCCATCACTCTAGTTCAACCAATCTTCCTCATACTTGGTCACCAGAGCTGGATTGAGTTCCTTCTTCTTAGTAAGAAGATGCTTCTTCTCATAGTAACCAGCATTTTTTACTTTAGGCATTTTGCATTGTCTTGCATAATGTCCTGGCTTACCACAATTGAAGCATCTGGTTCTTGTATGTCATTTTGACCGGCATCTTGACCTTTTTTTGGTCCTTCTTCAGATTTAGACTTGTTCTTATATTTCTGATTATATCTTTGAGTGAATTGCCTTGTCATGAAAGCAATATTATCAGAAATTCTTTTAAGCTCTTTCTGATTCATCTCCATCACACAGAGTTGTCTCTAGGATTTCACAAACCTTGCTCTTAGCAGAAATGTTCATGGAATTATTGTACTTCTTGTTCAAGAAGGCTACTGTTTCATTTGCCTTATTTTGCTCATTCTGTCTAGTCTTGATTTTCTCCTCTTGTTGAAATAAGATGCCATAAACATCATGAATTGATTTTCTATACAGATTTCTAGTAACCATATTGTCAGAAAAGCTTGACCACTCATTACCCAAATTATTCAGAAATTTATTATTTATTTCTGAGTTAGTTTTTGAACTCCATTCTTTCTAAGATCATTCAGGATATTGTTCAATCTGTGACAAGTCTCTATAACAGATTCCTTTTCTTTATACCTGAAGTTTTCATAAGTGCCAACACATATGTTTAATCTTTGGGCTTGGGCTTTTGTGCTTCCCTGCATTTGAGCTTCAACCTCATCCCATATGGCCTTCGCAGAGGTTAAACTATCTACCCTATTAAATATTTCATTTGGAATAGCCATTGTAAGAAGAGTCAATGCCCTTTTTTCAATCTTAGCTTGATTTTTCTCAGCTGTACTGTACATACCTAGGCTTTTCTTGATTCCCGATGCAGGAATCTCAGGAGTAGACTCAGTTCTTGGAACTGCACGAATTTCCACATAGACCTCCAGAGGGCCATTTACAATCGATTGCATTAGAGCTTCATCGATATTGTCCAAGAATTGAATCATTCTGATTCGCCATTGATGGTACTCGCCTAGAAACAAGGTTGGTGGTTTGTTTTCAGATCTGATGGAGACAATTTCTTTCGACATCTTGAAAAAAATAGATCGTGAATTCAACTGGGTTTGAATCAAATTGGTCTTGAATGTATCGATCAAGAATTTCAAGAACTGTCATATCTGACAAGTTCTTCACAAAATTTGATCAAACAGTTGATTTAGCTCTGATACGAATTGTTAGATCCCAAACTATCAAGAATGTAGAAAGATTTAAAGAACAGGAACAAGAATTATATCACTGAAGTTGTATATCGTATTTATCACTAAACAATATTACAAAGTATATGTCTTTTCAAGCTATATGAACGTTAACACTAACTGTCTAACAAACTATCTATTTATATACAAAGTGAAATGCTAAAGGTACAGTACAATAATGACAGACATGTTCAGAACTGCTTCGGAACATCTTCAGAACTTCACTTCAGAACCTCTTCAGAAGTGTTCTTTAGGACTTTAGAACTTCTAAAGTAGTCACTTCAGAAGTTATGCCTTAGACTTTCTTTTACTTGTCTTCAGACTTCTGAGCTTTTCTCTCTTCAGAACCTGTTATGCTTTTGAAGCTATCTTTTGATATCAAACAATGTCTAGTGTTGATTTTGTCCTCGTGTTGGAACAAAATACCATAAACATCATTAATGGATTTCCTAGACAGATTTCTAATAACCATATTGTTAGAAAAGCTTAACCACTCATTACCCATATTGTTCAGAAATTTATTATTTATTTTTGAGTTGGATTTCTAAACACCATTCCGTCTCAAATCATTCAGGATATTGTTGAATCAGTGGTAAGTCTCTGTGATAGATTCAATATCCTTATACCTGAAGTTTTCATACGTACCAACAAGATGTTCAACCTTTGAGCTTGGGCTTTTGTACTCCCCTGCATTTGAGGCTCAACTTCATCCCACATGGCTTTTATAGATGTGAGACTATCAACTCTGTTAAAAAATTCATTTGGTATCGCCATTGTAAGTAGTGTCAGTGCCCTTCTATCAATTTTAGCTTGACTTTTCTCAGCTACACAGTACATACGTGGGCTCTTTTTGATTCTGGATGCAAGAATTTCAGGAGTAGATTCAGTTCTTGGAACTGCAGGATTTTCCACATAGACCTCCAGAGGGCCATTTACAATCGATTGCATTAAAGCTTCATCGATATTTCCCGAGAATTGAATCATTCTGATTCGCCATTGATGCTACTCGCCCAGAAACAAGGTTGGCGGTTTAGTTTCAGATCCGATGAAGACGATTTCTTCCGGCATCTTGAATATAGTAGATCGTGAATTCAGCTGAGTTTGAATCAAATCGGTCTTGAATGTATCGATCAAGAGTTTCAAGAACTTGACAAGTTCTTCACAAAATTGATCAAACAGATGAATTAGCTCTGATACCAATTGTTAGATCCCAAAAATATCAAGAATATAGAAATATTCAAGAATTAGAACAAGAATTATGTTACCGAAGTTGTATATCGAATTGATCAATGAACAATATTACAAAGTATGTATCTTCACAAACTTTATGAACGTTAGTTCTAACTATCTATTTATATACATACAAGAATGCTAAAGTTACAGTACAAAAATGACAAGCAAGTTCAGAACTACTTCTGAACTTCCTCAGAATCATTCTTCAGAACCTCTTCAGAAGAATCTTCAGAACCATCTTCAGAACTTCTTCAGAACTTCTGAAGTAGCCACTTCAGAAGTTATGCCTTAGGCTTTGCTCTGCTTGTCTTTTGAGTTCTGAGCCTTTCTCTCTTCAGAACTAGTTCAGAATATCTGAACTATGTTGTCTTTAGAACTCAGTCTTCTTTTGAAGCTATCTTCTGATATCTATCAGGTTCAGTAGTTGGGGCCATAGGAAGTTGATGCGTGTACACTTGTCAGGAAGAAAAACCTTCATCGAGTGGATAAGATTGAGAGACATGACGGTCACTTTGATGACTCACCCGCGGATAAATACGAAGGAAAAACACGCAAGTCTAAAACCATTACAGAAGATATGTTGTGCAAACTTCATCTCTAGATGTAGTTACCATGGTTCTGTAACTCGAAGTTCAGAAGGGAAGAAAAAAACGAAATCCAAACAATCTGGTCAATTGAAAATATTTTGGGACTAGAAGAAGATTTTAACATTTACTTTTGAAAAATAGTGATTCGGAACTTTCAGAGTTCAAAAACTTTTGATAGACATTCCAGAAGCTCTGTAATATCTTTGAGAATAGATGGATTATAGAGATCATGAATGAGCTATCTTAAATCTGGGAGAAAATAAGATGGTCGGATAGACACACAGAGGCTTCTATATACTCTTTGAGAAAAGAGGATAACTAGAAGTAGTGGTTAACTATCTGAAATTTTCGAAGAAGATTAGCAGAAGATCGGATGGACATACAAGAAGCTTCTGTATAGTCTTTGAGTAAAGAATACAAAAAAAAGTACTAGACGACTACCTGAAATTTTCGAAAATGATTTGCAGAAAAATGGATAGACATGCCAGAAGCTTCTGTATAATCTTTAGGAAAAGAGTATGTCCAGAAGTAGTGGATGCCTATCTGACTTTGTCAAATTTCTTCTGCTTCAGTTTTGACTTACCATTTCTTCTTAATATACCAAGACGTTGCCCCCCTTGAAATATGCATTGTCTCTTGCTCCCCCTCAAACTATGCTTGGATCATAAAGAAATGTAAATGCCGCAGAGTTTTAGGTGCAGTTGCTTATATAGTGTGTAATACGGTAGTACAGAAGAAGTAAATGGACCAGAGATAAGGAAGGACACGCTTACGAATAAAATACAGAAAGACTATATAAATAAAAAAATGGATTTTCTTTGCATATTGAGCATGCCCAACTTGCTGATTATGAAAGAAAATCTGTTCTCATATAGAGATTTCGTGAATAGATCAGCAAGTTGGAAATTTATAGAGACAAAATAATTTCAATTGTACCTTTGTCTACATGATCCTTTATGAAATGATACCGACATCAAGGTGCTTGGTTTTTTAATGCTGAACTAGATTAGCGGTGATAACAATTATACTCTTTGAATCACACAAAATTGGGATTTTGTCATACAGAAGACCGTAGTCTATGAGCTGAGTTTTCATCCAGATGACTTGTGAACAACAACTAGCAGCAGCAACTACGTGCTAAGACCAGCGTAGAGTTTCCATAGAGTTGGAGGATAAAAGAGGTGCTAGGAATAAAATAGAGCATGTACCTGGAAAGTGGGCGCTTATGTGGATAGCGGTTTTTATGAATAGCAGGACGATGTGTCTTCATGTTGTGGAATTTGAAAAATGGGGCTTCACAGAGGATGTTGTATTTAGTGTAGGCGCTTCTGAGAAGAATTGGAACAAACCTTGGTAACATCAGAGAGTGCAGGTTCATCCCTTTTTCTTGTGAGTAGACTTTGTTTATGACAGAACCTTTGAATTCTCATAGTCCAGGTTTCTTTTGAAGAACATTCCATACATTATAGTAAGAATGTTGGTATTGGCTTGGTCCATGTGAAGGACATCAAAATCTCTAGATATGTTAGTGCCATCCTTGCTTACTTCATAAGATTGCTAATTCTCTTGCACGAACTGCACAGGGACCTTGGAATCGACTAGTTTTAGTGTTGGTTGTAAGGAATGGTTCTTCAGAAATTCAATCATAATGACAAAATCGGCACCATAAATGTTTGTGTTGAGGGTTATTTGGAAGTTATTTGGCTTTATTGGAAGGGGAACAAAAGGTGCACATTCTGCACCAGTAGATTGTTGGAGTTGAGCATCAGCATTTACATTTTCAGCAGCCATTTCGCTAGAATTAGGATTTTTGAACGTGTAGTTGCAGGTTTGAAATTTGGGGAAAACAATGGAATCAGAATAGGAGGGATGGTGAAAAAGTAAAAATGAGTAGTAAAATCGATTTAAATAGTAGGACGTGGAAGAGTACTCGAGTGCGTGGGATAACGCAACGTCTCCAAGTGAAGTGGAATAGAAAACGGTTCAGTAGTTGGGGCCACAGGAAGTTGACGCGTGTACACTTGTCAGGAAAAAAAACCGTCATCGAGTGGATAAGATTGAGAGACATGACGGTCACTTTGATGGCTCACCCGCGGATAAATACGAAGGAAAAACACGCAACTGTAAAACCATTACAGAAGAGATGTTGTGCAAACTTCATCTCTAGATGTACTTACCATGGTTCTATAACTCGAAGTTCAGAAGGGAAGAAGAAAATAAAATGCAAACAATCTGGTCATTTGAAAATATTTTGGGACTAGAAGAAGATTTTAACATGTTCTATTTGAAAAATAGTGATTCGGAACTTTCAGAGTTCAGAAACTTTTGATAGACATTCCAAAAGCTCTGTAATATCTTTGAGAAAAGATGGATTACAGAGATCGTGAATGAGCTATCTTAAATCTATGAAAAAATAAGATGGTCGGATAGACACATAGAGGCTTCTATATACTCTTTGAGAAAAGAGTATAACCAGAAGTAGTGGTTAACTATCTGAAATTTTTGAAGAAGATTAGTAGAAGATCGGATAGACATACAAGAAGCTTCTGTATAGTCTTTGAGTAAAAA
Source organism: Silybum marianum (assembly GCA_036898165.1). Lineage (NCBI taxonomy): Eukaryota > Viridiplantae > Streptophyta > Magnoliopsida > Asterales > Asteraceae > Silybum > Silybum marianum. The sequence goes on along the minus strand of CM072533.1, from coordinate 20,190,411 downwards.
ATACAACCAAAAGTACTAGACGACTATCTGAAATTTTCGAAAGTGATTTGCAGAAGAATGGATAGACATACCAGAAGCTTCTGTATACTCTTTGGGAAAAGAGTATGTCCAGAAGTAGTGGATGCCTATCTGACTTTGTCGAATTTCTTCTGCTTCATTTTTGACTTACCATTTCTTCTTAATATAGCAAGACGTTGCTCCCCTTGAAATATGCATTGTCTCTTGCTCCCCCTCAAACTATGCTTGGATCATAAAGAAACGTAAATGTTGAAGAGTTTTAGGTGCAGTTGCTTATATAGTGTGTAATACGATAGTACAAAAGAAGTGAATGGACCAGAGATAAGGAAGGACACGCTTACGAATAAAGTACAGAAAGACTATAAAAATTTAAAAAAATGGATTTTCATTGCATATTGAGCATGCCCAACTTGCTGATTAAGAAAGAAAATCTCTTCTCATATACATTTTTCGTGAATAGATCAGCAAGTTGGATATCTGTAGAGACAAAATAATTTCAATTGTACCTTTCTCTACATGATCCTTTATGAAATGATATCGACATCAAGGTGCTTGGTTTTTTAATGTTGAACTGGATTAGCAGTGATAACAATTGTACTCTCTGAATCAAACAAAATGGGGATTTTGTCATACAGAAGACCATAGTCTTTGAGCTGAGTTTTCATCAAGATGACATGTGAACAACAACTAGCAGCAACAAGTTTGTGCTAAGACCAACGTAGAGTTTCTATTGAGTTGGAGGATAAGAGAGGTGCTAGGAATAAAATAGAGCATGTACCTAGAAAGTGGGCGCTTATGTGGATAGCCGTTTTTATGAATAGTAGGATGATGTGTCTTCATGTTGTGGAATTTGAAAAATGGGGCTTCACAGAGGATGTTATATTTAGTGAGGGCGCTTCTGGGAAGAATAGGAACGAACCTTGGTAACATCAGAGAGTGGAGTTTCTTCCGTTTTTCTTGTGAGTAGACTTTGTTTATGACAGAAACTTCGAATTCTCATAGAATAGTTCTACATAGTCCAGGTTTCTTTTGAAGAACATTCCAAAATCTCCAGATATTTTAGTGCCATATTTGCTTACTTTACAAGATTGCCAATACTCTTGCACGAACTACACAGGGAGTTTGGAATCGGCTAGTTCTATTGCTGGTAGTAAGGCATGGTTCCTCAGAAATTCAATCATAATGCCAAATCCGGCACGATAGTTGTTTGTGTTAAGGGTTATTTGGAAGTTATTTGGCTTGATTGGAATGGGAACAAAAGGTGCACTTTCTGTACCAATAGATGGTTGGAGTTGAGCATCAACATTTACATTTTCAGCAGCCACTTCGCTAGAGATAGGGTTTTTGAACGTTTAGTTGCAGGTTTGAAATATGGGGAAAACAAAGCAATCAGAATAGCTGGGATGGTGAAGAAGTAAAAATTTGTAGTAATATCGATTTAAATAGTAGGACGTGGGAGAGTACTCGAGTGCGTGGGATAACGCAAGGTCTCCAAGTGACGTGGAATAGAAAACGGTTCAGTATTTGGGGCCACAGGAAGTTGACGCGTGTACACGTGTCGGGAAGAAAAACCGTCATCGAGTGGATAAGATTGAGAGACATGACAGGCACTTTGATGACTCATCCGTGGATAAATACGAAGGAAAAACACGCAAGTGTAAAACCATTACAGAAGAGATTTTGTGCAAATGCTCATCTCTAGATGTACTTACGATGGTTCTATAACTCGAAGTTCAGAAGGGAAGAAAAAAATGAAATGCAATCAATCTAGTCATTTGAAAATATTTTAGGACCAGAACAAGATTTTAACATTTTCTTTTTGAAAAATAGTGATTCAGAACTTTCAGAGTTCAGAAACTTTTGATAGACATTCCAAAAGCTATGTAATATCTTTGAGAAAAGATGGATTACAGAGATCATGAATGAGCTATCTTAAATCTGTGAGAAAATAAGATGGTCAGATTGACACACTAGAGGCTTTTGTATAACGAGAAGTAGTGGTTAACTGTCTGAAATTTTCGACGAAGATTAGCAGAATATCGGATAGACATACCACAAGCTTCTGTATAGTCTTTGAGTAAATAATATAACCAAAAGTACTAGATGACTATCTGAAAATTTCGAAAATGATTTGCAGAAGAATGGATAGACATACCAGAAGCTTCTGTATACTGTTTGAGAAAAGAGTATGTCCAGAAGTAGTGGATGCCTATCTGACTTTGTCAAATTTCTTCTGGTTCATTTTTGACTTACCGTTTCTTCTTATTATAGCAAGACGTTACCCCCCCCCTTGAAATATGCATTGTCTCTTGCTCCCCCTCAAACTATGTTTGGATCATAAAGAAATGTAAGTGCTGCAGAGTTTGACGTGCTGAGGCTTCTCTAATGTGTACAGAAGCTTATGCATCCCTTTGGAGTAATACGGTAGTACAGAAGAAGTAAATGGACCAAATGTAAGGAAGGACACTCTTACGAATCAAATACAGAGAGACTATAAAAATAGAAAAAACGGATTTTCATTCCATATTGAGCATGCCCAACTTGCTGATTAAGAAAGAAAATCTCTTCTCATATAGAGATTTCCTGAATAGATCAGCAAGTTGGAAATCTGTAGGGACAAAATTCATTTCTATTGTACCTTTCTCTACATGATCCTTTATGAAATGATACCGACATCAAGGTGCTTGGTTTTTAATGCTAAACTGGATTAGCGGTGATAGCAATTGTACTCTCTGAATCACACAAAATGGGGATTTTGTCATACCGACGACCAAAGTCTCTGAGCTGAGTTTTCATCTAGATGACTGGTGAAAAACAACTAGCAGCAGCAACATATTCTAATTCTGCTGTAGAGGTAGACACAGAGTTTTGCTTCTTGGATGTCCACCTAACTAACTTATTACCAAGTAGTTGACAACTTCCATATGTTCTCTTTCTGTCTAATTTACATCTTGCATTAGGTACTTTGGATACCAGAGACCCAAGAATTGGGTTCCTTTTAGGTATCTAAAGATTCTTTTGACAGCAGCTACATGAGATTCCTTGGGATTAGCTTGGTATCTAACACAGAGACATGTGGCAAACATAATATCTGGTCGATTTGCAGTTAAATACAGAAGAGATCCAATCATCCATCTGAGTTCTTGACGTCGACTGATAATCCAGAGATATCAACGTCAAGCTTTGTGCTGGGAGAAATTCGTGTTTTCATAGTTGTAGAGTTGTGAAGTTTGTACTTTTCATAGTTTGTTTAATATGGAGCCCAAGAAAGAAATTTAATCTCTCCCATCATGCTCATTTCAAACTCACTTGTCATCAACTTAGAAAAGATATCAACTTCTTTTTAATTTGTTGAGCCAAATATAAAGTCGTCCAAATAGATCTGGATTATAGTTAACTCCCTTTGCTTCGTTTGATAAACATAGTAGTATCAATTTCACCTTTTCGTAGTGGTGTTTGATCAGAAACTTTGGAAGTTTATCATACCATACGTGTGGAGCTTGTCTGAACCCTTACAAAGCTTTATCTAGAAAATAGACATATTCTGGATGATCTGAGCTCTCAAAACCAGGGGGTTGTTGGACATATACTTCTTCATAGAGCTTGCCATTCAGAAAGGCGGATTTGAAATCCATCGGATATACTTTGAAGCCTTTGTATGTAGAGAGGGCCAGAAACAAACGAATTGCTTCTAGTCTGCTACTGGAGCAAAGGTTTCATCGTAATCAGTCCCTTCTTCTTGACAATATCCTTTTGCAACCAGTCTGGCCTTGTTTCTGACAAATATACCATCTTCATCCTTCTTATTCCTGAAAACCCACTTAGTGCCAATAGCAGTTTTATTTTTAGGTAAGGGAACGAGTTTCCAAACCTTGTTTCTTTCAGATTGTAGAACTTCTTCCTGCATTGCATCTATCCAACTTGGATGTTAGAGGGATTCATTAACTCTTTTTAGTTCTACCATGCTAAGAAATTTCACAAAGAATGCTTCATTAGCAGCGGCAGATTTGGTCTTTAAACCAGCACCAATTATTTGCTTTGAAGTACGGTTTCTTGTCCACTTCTTCAAGGGAGGTTGAGAAACCAATGGGGGTGCGATTTCTGTATCAGGATTTTTCTCTTCTGATATGCTTTGTGTTGGAGAACAACCAAGTTGCTCCCCCTAAAATGAAGGAACAAAGTTGTAAGGATCAATTGTTGAGCTTTCTACTTCTAGGGCAGGAATTTATTCCTCTGATCATGAATTTGAGTTTGAATGTGAGAATGAATTCTGGAGTCTCATCATCTGTATCTGGAAGTTCATTTGAAATAGTAGGGGAGCCAGAAGGACCAGAAATTGTTATAGCTGAAGTTCGGAGTTCTTTTGTTTTTCTGACTAGAACTTCTCTGTTTGCATTGGCAGAGACTAGTTCATCTCCAAAATAGTCCTCAAATAATGAATCTAGTTCTGACTCTCTGGACTTTGAGATGAAGTCAGTAGTAACGTTGTTCAGCTTAAGTTCTGAGTTAAATGGTGCTCTCCATGACCGTCTTGGTTCGAAGATTGAATACATTGTATGCTTTTGAAGTATTGGAATATCCAAGAAATTAGGCTTCATCAGACCTCTTGTCGAACTTGCCATGTTTTTCGTGATCATTGAGAATAAAGCATCTGCAGCAAAGACATGTAAGAACTTTATGTTTGGTTTTCTTTCATTGATTAGTTCATATGCACTTTTTAGTTGTCTCTTGACCACTATAAATTTGTTTTCTGTAAAACACGCGGTAGAAACAGCCTCAACCAAGAAGTGAGTGGGAAGTCCATAAGCAGCAAGCATTGTCCTTGCAGCTTCAACTAAAGTTCTGTTTCTTTTTCCACTGCCCCATTTTTTTGAGGGGTCCTTGCAGCAGAGAAGTTTTCTGAAATTTCCTCTTTGTTTAGCTACTCTTCAAGTTTGGAATTCTTGAATTCTGTGCCATTATCACTTCTCATCTTCTAGATTTTTCTTTGCAGAAGCACTTGAATTCTCCTCATCATGGTGATTAGCACTTCTGGTATGTTGATCATAACTCCTCTCAGTGATTCGAATATAATTCCATATATACTTAGTGAAAATTTCATAAATAAGTGATTCTTCATATTCAGGGATAGCATACACTGATTGCACTCAGTGATCGCTGAAAGTCAAGAATAATAACTTATCTCGGAAGATCTGATGATCAACACTCACATCAAAAGATTATTTAGCGAAAGTCGAATATTGAAGCCGAAGAAAAAGATAATTAGCTAAGTGACCTAAAGCGGTTCAACAATAGCAACAATCGCCTACATAGTGTGAATCTTGCTTATGCCTCAGCGATATTCGAAGCCTTCATCCTTGAAGATTCTAGTTTAGCGATCAAGTGGGGCCTATTCAGCATGATTGATGTTGATCTTATCCTCGATGCACAAAAGTCAAAAACTCCATGCCTTATCAGAAAAGGACGTACAGATTGTTCCTTAAGTCCCCATCAAATCTGATTTGGTTATTGTTCAAATACGGCCAAAAGTATGGTTATCTTTTGGACAAAGGACAAGTCTCTAATAGAAACCTGACACATGACATATACCTTTTTCTTTGCATTTAATGCAACGGTGTTGGATCCCAGATCCCTTTCTACCAATGAATCAATAGATCACACAGTGAAATACGAGCGGAAGCAGATGTAGATCTATGATTTAATACTAATCAATAATGATCAACAGTAAGAACAGTAATGGAGAACAATTGATAACTTGTGTTGATAACCTGGAAGTTGATAACTTGTTCTAATTCCGCTTACAACTGTAAATTTGTTTATGCAATATAAACTCATTTAAAAACCTAAAAATCTTGTTTTTGTATTCAACCCCCCCCCCCCCCTGTACAAACTGTTTCTATATCCTTGAACTCTTGTAGACTCCTATGGAACCAACAAGTGGTATCAGCGCAGTTTTTATTCCTTTCTAATCTTTAAAACAACTTATATCTTGTTATTTTAAAATGGCTAAGACAAACACAAACTATATAGACAATGGATCTTTAGCTAAACCTCCAAGATTTAGCCGTGATAATTTCCTAGTCTGGAAGGAAAGAATGACTATATTTCTAGAAGGATCAGATTCTAAGATACCCAATTATCTAGAAAATTGGCCATACATTCCTACACTTCTAGGCCCTGCAGCTCTTGTTTTTACTAAATGAATTTCTACCTCTTATTATAGTGTGTGCTTCCGGAGGGCACACATGTAAGAAGGAAGTTTGAGTTTGATGCAAATGGCTAAAATATCTTCTGCTTTATATGATTATCAATGAGAGACGCATTGTCAAAACTCCAAATCAAAGGAGTGAATAGGATAAGAAAGAACTAGTTGTCGACTCAAAAGCTAGATCTATTATTGCAATGTCTCTTCCACATGATGTCTATCATTCTGTAATGAAGATGAGAACCTCTAAATCCATGTTGGATACGCTCTGTATACAATATGAAGGAACTTACTAAGTTCAGATTACTCGTAGTATTAATCTAGTGAGACGATATGAAAGCTTTATGTTTATGAAAAATGAACTGTCTGTTAATTGACATGAAAACTGTTAATAGAGAATACTCTTCAAATACTTCTTTAAGTGCTTTATATGAAATATTGCTCAATCAAGAGAAATCTCTTGTCATAAAATAAAATCTCCTGAAAGATACTAAAACAGCCAAAAGTACTTCCTTGGCTTTATTAACTTCAGAGATAGAAACTCCAAAACTCATTTCTTCTTCTATTTCATCTATCCCTGAGTTAGATCTTCCTAACCTAGAATATATCACTGACGCTGATATCTTAAAATTTGATAACTTTCTAGCTCATTACTAACAATTTCAGAAGATTTGCTAGAAAGAATAACTTCAGAAAGACACCCGCCATCACTGACTCTGATAAGTGAAAGACTGTTTCTACTGAAAAAGCCTCAACAATATGCTACAACTGTCATCGTAATGGCCACTTTGCCAGCGAATGCAGATCCAAAAAGGTTGGTGCTACACCATCTTCTCAAATCTTTGATAAATCTAAAACTGAAAAATACTCTAAGTTAAAAGAGAAATATCAATATCTGAAAAAGAACCAACGAAAAGGCAAAGGTCTTGTTGCTGAAGAAGTTGACTGAGATCAAGAAGAAGATTGGGCTCAGACCTCTGATGAATCTGAATCAGATAAAGAAGACATAGCTTTCCTATGTCTAATGGTACGAATAAAAGAAGCTAAAGAGGCCTCTCACACCTCTTCATCAGAGTCTCCATCGACGCATGTACCTATTCATGATAACTCCTCTAATCCTATTCTTGATAGTGTCTCTGCTCTCGATTCTATGACTGTTGATTTTTACAATGGGCTAAATGGTAAAATTAAAGCTGAACAAATAAATATAGATCTCTCTGAACAACTTAAAAATTGTCATTTAAGGATTAAGGAACTTACTAAAATCGAAGATGATTTTAAAGATCAAATTTTTGTAAATCAAACAATCAGTAACGAGAAAGAACAAGCTATCACTGAGCGCAAGAGGGCCATCGTGGATCTCAAGGCTGAAAAAGCTACCATTGAAGGATGGTGTAAGGCTTCTGACAAATTCAAGGAAATCATTAATGCTCAGATCCCTAAAAAGGTCAAAAGTGGTCTAGGATATTCGTCTTACCAAGAAGAAATAGACAATGATCGTTCCATGTTAAAATTTGAAATTTTTGTTTCTTCTATCCCTGACCTCCTCTACTCAGAATGTCCCTATCCCTGAGAAAAAACATTCTAAATCTTCTTCCATGGATTCAGGGATGGTGATCAATGACAAATTTCTTGATCATGTTCCTACAATCAAGACTTTCCAAAAACATAAAAAGAAATCCTCAGCTCCTTCAGTAGGTCATCCTAAATCTGGAAGAAAGATCCCTGGATTTATTCAGAGATCAACTCCCAAAATTAAGATAGACCTAACTCCTTTTGATCCTGAGAAACTTATTGTTCCTCCTAGGACAATGAAAAAAGGAATTCTTGGTCCTGTTCCCTGAATTTGTTTTGACCTCTTCTTTGAATACTTTTAGGTCAAAACCTTTTCTTAAATATAGGAAGTGCTATCACTGTGGTGAGACAACCCACATTCTTAGGAAATGCCCTAATGTTACTAAAGTTGAAAGATCGGCTCATGGTAAGAAAGTAGCTCTTACTGAAAAATCAGCTAAAGTGAAATCTACTAAGGGTGGTAAAATATCTAAGGTGAAGATAATCACTGAAGAAAGGTCTTCAGCAAATAACATATCCGCCAAACATGTTGTTTCCATTAAAAATGCAGAACCCGTAGTAGTATGGGTACCTATGAAAAATTAATCCTTTTGTCTTATGCAGGAAGCTAAAGGTATCTGGTATCTCGATATCGGATGCTCAAGGCACATGATTGGCTGAAAATCTCTGCTCTCTGAATAAAAGGAGGAAACTGGTCCCTCGGTGACCTTTGGAGGAAATGGCAAAGGATACACCAAGGTTTATGGCATTCTATCCAACGGAGCAACTTTATTTGGTCGTGTTGCTTATGTTGAAGGGCTAAAGCATAATTTATTAAGCATTAGTCAACTCTGTGATAAAGACTTCAAAGTCCTGTTCACAAAGACAAAATGTGCGGTCACTGATAAAAATGATAAACTTGCTCTAAAAGGCAAAAGATCAGAGAACGTATATGTCATCAATATGGATAGCTCTCACTCTGAAAATGTGTGCTTTTTCTCAAGAGCTTCCTCTGATATGAACTGGCTCTGGCACAAGAGGCTATCTCAGTTAAACTTTAAGACAATCAATGAATTGCCTTAAAAAGAACTTGTCAGATATCTCCCTAAACATGCTTTTACAAAGGAATTACTTTGTGCAGCTTGTGAGAAAGGAAAGCTGACAAAAGCATCCTTCAGATCTAAGCAAGTTCCTTAGTTACCACCCCTCTTCAACTACTTCATATGGATCTATTTGGACCAGTCAACGTCCAATCCATGTCTGGAAAGAAATACACTCTTGTAATAGTTCATGAATATTCTAGATACACATGGGTATTCTTTCTTCGATCCAAAAGTGATACACCTGATGAAATCATCTCCTTTATAAAAAGAATGGAAGTCCTGAACAATCTAATTGTTCGATCCATGAGAAGTGATCATGGCACTGAATTCAAAAACAACACTCTGATTACTTTCTTTGAAGAAAAAGGAATCACTCATAATTTTTCGTCAGTAAGAACCCCTCAGCAAAATGGTGTTGCTAGACGAAGAAACTGAACGATCATTGAAGCCGATCGCTCAATGCTCAGTAAATTACGTCTACCAACTCAATTATGGGCTGAAGCAGTTAACACTACATGTTTCACTTAGAATCGATCTCGGGTAGTCAAACGATTAAAGAAGACCTCCTATGAACTATTTCATGGAAGAAGACCCTCTCTGAAATATTTACATATCTTCGGATGTAGATGTTATATTCTGAATGACAGAGATCATTTAGGAAAATTTGATGCAAAGGCAGATGATGGTATATTTCTTGGATACTCCTCAGTATCTAAGGCATTCAGAGTCCTCAACAAAAGAAGACAACATGTTGAAGAAACCATGCATGTGAACTTTGATGAATCACGCTTATCAAATTCTATTCCTATCTGTGAAGACGACGAGGAGCTGAATGATTGGATGAAATCTAATTTTGGGAAATCTGAATCTTATTTTTGGACACCCGCTGTCACCGAAAATAATGATGATGAAGGTGCTAACTTCATTCCTACTACGAGTAATGATCCACCCTCATCAGGGATAGACGTTACTCCCCTAAATAAAATTCCTCCCTATGGTTCCTCCAATAATGATTCTTATGTTAATAATCACACACCTTTCTCAACACAAGGGAATGCACAACCCTCTGAATCTCCACCAAGGATGATAGGGAATGCTGAAGAACCTACTGCAGACGCATCCGTCGTTCTCTGTGAGTAAGAATAAGTCGTTGAATCTCAAGTTGATCAATCTCTTCAATTACCAGCTCAGCGTTGGACTATAAATCACCCAATAGATCAAATTATGGTGATCCAAATGCAGGTAGTAAAACCTGTAGGGGTACAAGTAATATATGTCTATATGTAAACTTTATTTCTTTAACCGAACCTAAGAAGATCGATGATGCTATCACTGATCCAAATTGGGTCTCGGCTATGCAAGAAGAGCTAACCGAGTTTCATAGAAACAAAGTTTGGAATCTTGTACCTCGTCCATCTAGTAAAACTGTTATAGGTACTAAATGGTTATTTTGTAACAAGCTAGATGAAAATGGCACTATTATCCGTAACAAGACTCGACTTGTTGCTCAGGGATACAGACAGGAAGAAGGGATTGACTATGATGATACTTTCGCTCCTGTTGTTAGACTAGAAGTCATAAGACTTTTCTTAGCTTCTACTGCCCATAAAGAGTTTAGAGTTTTTCAAATGGATGTTAAAAGTCGTTGAATCTCAAGATGATCAATCTCTTCAACTACCAGCTCAAAGTTGGACTATAAATCACCCAATAGATCAAATTATTGGTAATCCAAACGCATGTATTAAAACCTGTAGGGGTACAAGTAATATCTGTCTATATGTAAACTTTATTTTTTTAACCGAACCTAAGAAGATCGATGATGCTACCACTGATCCAAATTGGGTCTCTGCTATGCAAGAAGAGCTAACCGAGGTTCGTAGAAACAAAGTTTGGAATCTTGTACCTCGTCCATCTGGTAAAACTGTTATAGGTACTAAATGGGTATTTCGTAACAAGCTAGATGAAAATGGCACTATTATCCGTAACAAGGCTCGACTTGTTGCTCAGGGATACAGACAGGAAGAAGGGATTGACTATGATGAGACTTTCGCTCCTGTTGCTAGACTAGAAGTCATAAGACTTTTCTTAGCTTATGCTGCCCATAAAGACTTTAGAGTTTTTCAAATGGATGTTAAAAGTGGTTTTCCAAATGGTAAATCAAAGAGGAAGTTTATGTTGAGCAACCTCCCGGGTTCGCTGACCCTAAACATCCTGGTTTTGATTTCAAACTTCAAAAGGCTCTTTACAGGTTAAAACATGCTCCTAGAGCTTGGTATGATCCCCTTTCTAAAAATCTTCTCAAAGAAAAATTCATTCGTGGAAAATTTGACCAAACCCTCTTTCTATGAAAATATAAAGGTCATACAATTTTGCTCAAATATATGTTGATGATATTATATTTGGATCCACAAGACTCAAACTAGGTACTCGTTTTGCAAATAGAATGAAGAAAGAATATAAAATGAGTATAATGGGTGAACTAACATATTTTCTAGGCTTGCAGATTAAGCAATCTGACAATGGCATTTTTATATGTCAAAGCAAATATATTAAAGACATGCTGAATAAATTTGAAATGACTCAATGTTCAGCAATGAAGACTCCTATGGCACTTCCTCTGACTTTGAACAAAGACCCTAATGGGAAACCTGTCAATGTCACTGCCTAGAGAGGAATGATTCGCTCTCTGCTGAAATTAACAGCTAGCCGACCCAATATCATGTACTCTGCCTATCTCTGTGCAAGATATCAAACAGAACCTAAGAAATCTCATCTAGTCGCTGTAAAGAGAATCTTCATATATCTGAAAGGAACTCCGAATTTGGTTCTTTGGTACCACAAATGCTCAGTGTTTGATCTAATTGGTTACTCTGACAGTGATTTTGCAGGTTGCAAGATAGATAATAAGAGCACCACTGGTGGATGTCAGCTACTAGGTGGTAAGTTGGTAAGTTGGACAAGTAAAAAGCAAAATTCAGTGTCCACATCAACCACTGAAGCTGAATACGTAGCTGCTGGAAGTTGTTGTGCCCAAATCCTATGGATGAGGAACCAACTCAGAGACTATGACCTTAAGCTATCCAAATCCCTATTTATTGTGATAGCACTACTGCTATTGCTATTGCAAATTGAACTTCACTTTGTACCCACTAATTATCATCTCGCTAATCTTTTCACAAAGCCTCTTGATGAGACTAGATTCAATCTATTAATTAGCGAACTTGGTATGTTAAACGCTGAAGAATGAATATCTTTTAGCAATTAACAAATATTAGTGATAAACAAATTAATTTTCAAATTTCTTTCATATCCTGAACTATAACTCAGCGATAGACATACATCTCACCAAGCTATGTACTTATATTCCTTATCCTCTCTGAATGTTTGTTACTCACGGAATGGATCTCAAAAGAGAAAACCCATCATTGACATTCTATTAATCTTAAATGACGAGGATTTAAAAAGGATAAGAGTGAATTACATACTTCGTCCTTAGGGTTCATTGATTTTAACACTCTCGGTCCCTAAAGTGAACTATCTATGGCTTGCATCCTCATGGTTTCAATTTTATAACGTATCGGGTCCCTAAAAGTGATTCCGTTAGATTTATGTCTGCTAAAGCCCACATGTGCAAGGTACATGATGGGTATTTTGGTCATTTTACTATTTTTTTATATTATATTAGAACCTCAAGGACCAAATATGTATTTTTCTCTATTATATTCCATTATATATATATATATGCATGTGGGGTATGTATGCTTGTATTACATGGAACCACAACCCTCCCCCACTTTATTCTCCGGCAAAAACAACCGTCCCCCCTTCTTCTCCAACGAAGAAAACCCCTCCCCTCTTTCTTCTCTGGCCAACGCACTCCCCTCCCGGTGAACACAATCCCCTCCCTCTTCTCCGTCGAGCACAATCCCCTCCCTCTAATATATACATATATATATATATATATACACACACGTCGAGTTACAAAAATGACAAGCATGTTCAGAACTACTTCTGAAGAAGTTCAGAAGTGTCTTCAGAACCTTCTTCAGAACTTCTTCAGAAGTATCTTCAGAATCATCATAACTTCTGAAGTTGCCACTTCAGAAGTTATGCCTTAGGCTTTTTTCTGCTTGTCCTCTGAGTTCTTTCTTACTCTTTAGAACCCAGTACCTTTTGAAGCTATCTTAGTATCTCTATCAATCTCCCCCTTAGTTTCAAAAGTTCAAATCATAATTCCAAAAATTCAAGATTTGTCTAACATCCTTCAAAATTAGATTTCTGTATTCCAACAAAGATTCTGCAATTCTGATCATCTCTTTTGCAAGCTTCTTATACTTCTCCCAATCTTCATCATTCAGATTCTTTGGTCTTCTGTTTTGTCTTTTAACCAAACGATCTCTGATAGCCATTAAAGTTCCATTGCAGCATTTGTGGAGTTCTTCAAATCTCACAAAGAGTAAATCTTGAAGGCACTTGCATACAAAACCTGGGGGTTGAATTACCAGAGTACTTTTCTTCAGATTTTGAATATCTGGTAGACTTAAGTTTGGTTTACTCAGATGAACTTGTTTCTTATTCAGCACATATGCAACTTGAAAATCAGTCTTTGCAGCCCAGATCAATTCTCTATACAAACCATCTCTTAGAACAGGAAATGATTTTCTGAACTTTGTAATGGAATCATGAAACGAATAAAGACTCCTGTAAACTCTGAGCATATCTCTTAAGTAGACTTTCTGAAAGTCAGCTTCTGAAAAATTAGATATCTCACCATTTCTGCATTAATCACTTTGATGACAGGACATTCTTTTCTTGCTTCATTAACAGGAATCCTTAGCTTTCTTATGATATCAGAATACCATTGTTTCCATCCAAAGGATTTGTTGATCCCAGCAATCAATATAATTAAACTTCTGTTCATATTCCATGAACATTTCTGGATGAAAATATTCAAGAAACATAGTAAATGCACTTTCTTCAATCCTTTATTCTTATAGTTGTTCCTCTTCAGAAATTTGCTTTATAGGAACCAACTCTTCAGAAATATTTTCAGAAATTTTCTCCTTTTCTTTTTCCTTTTCCTTTGGACTTACTTCTGAACTTTCAAGATTCAGAGTGACTTCTGAATTTCTTCTATGTCTTGCTTCTTTGTATGGATCTTGAAATCATAAGCATCACTTAGAAAATAGTCAGCTCCTCTAATTGTTTACTTTCTTGTGACCAGCCAGATAACTCTTTCTTACAAACTCTCTGAAACTATTTTGTTTACTCTCTGATTTTATTCTTTCTTTGATCAAATAGACTATTTCTTCTTTGATATCAGATTCTTCAATAAAATCTACCATTAGTAACTCCTTCCACAAACTATATAAAACCAATGTCTGGACTAGTGAATAATCTTTTCAGCCCTGACCTTTCAATAAAAACAGGCTCTAACAAGTTTACTTTGTTTAGTCTGTATTCTAAAGCCAACTGAAAGTCATGCTTAATGAGTAAACAGTTATGATTCTCCCCCTTAAACAATGCTATTTATTTGTGAAAAAAAAATGTTAGAGAAATTAAAGAAAAAAAATTGAAAGTATTTGAGAGATAATCATCTTTGAAGAAAAAAATTATAACTTCTGAGATATAGAAAGAAGGAATTTCTGAAAACAGAACTTCAGAAAATCTGAAGTTCAAAATATTCAGAATTTGGAAAAAATAATCTCAGAATATAATTTCTAAATACTTACATAGACATATTCATCATGCCCAATTTACTTACCAGAAAATTAAATCGTTTCTCATCAAGTGCTTTGGTAAATAAGTCGGCCAATTGATAATCTGTCTGAACAAAAAACATTTCAATATTACCTTTTTCCACATGATCTTTGATAAAATGATATCTTACATCAATAGGTTTTGTTTTTGAATGTCGAACAGGATTAGCTGTGATAGCTATGGCACTCTTTGAATCACAATATAAAGGAATCTTTTTGAAAGAGTAACCATAGTCCTTGAGTTATGTTTGCATCCAGATCACTTGTGAACAACAGATTGCAGCTGCAACATAATCAGCTTCTGCAGTAGAAATGGAAACACAATTTTGTTCCTTTGAAGACCAACATACAAGTCTGTCACCCACAAATTGACATGATCCAGATGTGCCTTTCCTGTCCAATTTGCAACCACCATGGTCTGCATCTATGAAAGCTGTTAGTTCAAAACCAGAATCCTTAGGATACCAAAGTCCCAATGAAGGAGAACCTTTGAGATATCTAAGGATTCTTTTAGCAGCAAGAAGATGAGATTCGTTAGGATTAGCTTGATATCTAGCACAAATACATGTAGCAAACATTATATCTGGTCTACTAGCTGTTAAGTAAAGCAAAGATCCAATGATACCCCTATATTTCTTTTGATCAACAGATATGCCATTTAGATCAGGAGATAATTTTGTTGCAGTGGCCATTAGAGTTTGAATACTAGAACAGTCAGACATGTCAAACTTCTTAAGTAAGTCAAAGACATACTTAGATTGATTAATGAATATGCCAGTAGGAAGTTGTTTAACTTGAAGACCAAGAAAAAATGTTAACTCTCCCATCAAACTCATTTCAAATTCAGTTTGCATAATTTTCTCAAAATTTCTACAAAATTTTAGATTAGTAGAAGCAAATATAATATCATCTACATATATTTGTATTAACATAATATCATCACCTTTCTTTTTCAGAAACAAAATGGTATCAACAGTACCTCTTTTGAATTTGGAGTTCAGAAGAAAAGTTGTGAGAGTGCCATACCATGCTCTTGGTGCTTGTTTAAGTCCATATAAGGCTTTGTCCAAAATATAGACATGATCTGGGAATTCTTTGTTAACAAATCCTTCTGGTTGTTCAACATACACTTCTTCATGTAGAATACCATTCAGAAATGCACACTTGACATCCATTTGAAACACCTTCATATTTTTATGAGCTGCATATGCTAGAAACATTCTGATAGCTTCAAGTCTTGCAACAGGGGCAAACGTTTCATCATAATCAATTCCTTCTTGTTGACAATACCCCTTAACAACAAGCCTTGCTTTGTTTCTCACAACAATTCCATTTTCATCCTTTTTATTTTCTGAATACCCGTTTTGTGCCAATTATTGATTTACCTTTTGGTTTAGGAATTAATCTCCAAACTTTGTTCATTTCAAATTGATTTAGCTCATCTTGCATAACTAAAATCCAATCTGGATCTTGAAGAGCTTCAACTGGCTTCTTGGGTTCCATGTTGCTTAAGAAATTCACATACAAACACTCATTAGCTGTTGCTGATCTTGTTTGAACACCTTTTGATGTATCACCAATGATTTGATGAATAGGATGATTAGATGTCCATTTGTTCACATTTGGTAATGGTTGAACAGATGATACATTGTATGTTTGATTTTTGAATTTCTGAAATTTCTTGATCTGTTATGTTTTTGAGGAGAGAGGGATTCTGATAATCTGTAGAGATAAAGGAAGTTCAGAATAAGCAAGCATGGTCCTTGCAGCTTCTACCAAAGTTCTATTCTTTCTCTCAACCACTCCATTCTGTTGAGGAGTTCTTGCAGCAGAAAAGTTATGTGAAATACCAACAGATTCCAAAAAGTTCTGAAGTGTAGAATTTGTAAATTCTGTGCCATTATCACTTCTGATCTTTTGGATTGGTAGTTGAAGAAAAACTTGAATTTTCTTTAGAAAAGGTATGAGCCTTTCAGAAGTGTCAGATTTATGTCTAAGAAATTCAACCCAAGTATATCTTGAATATTCATCTACAATGACAACAATATACTTCTTTCCACCCATGTTTTGAGTCTTCATTGGTTCACACAAATCCATGTGAAGCATTTCAAGTGGAGCTTTGCATGAAGATAGCATTTTCAGAAGATGGGAGCTTCTCTTGATCTTCCCTAGTTCACAAGCAGAACATAAGGAATTCTTATCAAATCTGATCTTTGGTAGTCCTCTAACAGAGTAATGTTTTTCCAGTTCATAAATAACTTTGAAGTTCAGATGTGACATTCTTCTGTGCCAAAGCCAACTATTATTCCTCATTGTGTTGGAAATGTAACATACTCCCTTTAATTGACCAGTTGTTGTAAAGGTAGCAGTGTAGATGTCTCCATCTCTATAGGCAGTTAACTCTTTCTTGTTTTCTGAACTCAGAACATGACAGTAGTCTATATCAAAATCGACTTTCCAATATTTGTCACAGAATTGACTGATACTGAAGAGATTATGTTTAAGACCTTCAACATAGAAAACTTTCATTAGTGTAACTTCTCCTTTGAAAAAAGTACCATAACCTCTTACATAACCTTTTGCATTATTTCCAAAACTAACTGTTCCTTCATATCTTTCATCATAATCAGTTAGTAGTTCTTTGAATGGTGTCATGTGTCTTGAACATCCAGAATCTAAGACCCACACATGACATATCTGCAAAAATGATTATTGAGATTTAGGTACCCATTTGAGAATGGGTCCTTTGAGATTAGTAATAATTTTTGAAGTTCTGAACTTTGACTTCAGATTTTTCAGTTTAGATGTTTGTTCAGAACTTTTCGATTTGTCTGTTTTAGATTTATTTTTATTTTTCTTTTTATTTTTATATTTACTTGCCAATTGAGCTGAATAGTTCTGAATAGATTTCTTAAGATTATTCTTCTTTGATTTGGAGTTTATTTGAAAATCATGATTACCACAATTAATATAGTGAATATGATTCTTCAGAATATTTAATAAAGCAATAGAAGAACAAGAATTAACCCTATTGAATTTATCAACCAAATTTCTTTTATTCACTTTATTAATTTTGGGTACATCATGTTTCTTTAAAACGGAAAAACTATCTAATTTGTTAGTCTTGGATAGTCTTTCACCTTTCTTACTCCAAACTAAATAGGACTGCTCTGTAAAAGATAAGAAATGAGGATTAGTATAAGTAGTCTTTTTATCAATTTTAGATTCTGTGGATTTATATTCTTTATAATGAACTTCAGAAGTTGAATTGGAAGACTGTACTTTTTCAAAAAAATTGACTCTATTTATAAAGTCAGATAATGATATTGAAGATTTTTCAGGAGTTAAAGATGTTTTTGAAGAAATAGAAGTATGATTAGATGATGTGGAAGAAATGTCAGTTTTCAGAAACTCTTGTTTCAGAAAAACAGTGTTAAACATTTCTAAAGAACTTTGGTGCTTCAGATTTTAAGATGTCCCCATTAACCATAGATGATTGTAATTTGTACACCAAATAACCATCTTTATCTATAACCTGAACCATATGATGATCATTATCATCTGAATATGATGCATTCATTAACTCTGAGAACTTATCTTGAGTTTACAATATTTTCAGACTCATCATCAGAATTATCAAAAATAATTTCTGAATTCTCATTATTATTTTGTAAAGATTCAATATCTGAGAATTCATCATATTTTTCTTCAAGTTCTGATTTAAGATCAACATTATCTTCTGATTCAACAGTTTGTTCAGAAGATAATTCAGAAATTTGTTCAGTAGTTTTCTCAGATTTAACAGATGATTCAGATTTTTTCTTCAGAAATAATTTTAGATTCAGAAGTAATTTCAAAAGGTTTTAAAAACATTATTACTTATTACTTCTGATTCAGAAATTATCTCAGTTTTATCAGAATCAAACGATTTTTCTTTAGAAAACAGAGTTTCTGATTTGACAAAGGGAATTTTTCAGGCAAAGAGTAGTTAACAGGTTTGGATATAATACCTGTGTTGGTTTCATTAAAAAATTTCATTTTAGAATAGTCATAAAGATTTGCAGGTGCCTTTTTCAGTATTTGACTATCATTATATCCCAAACCTACTTTAATATTGTAAAATTTTGAATTCTGAGCCTGATTTGTCAAAATGTTCAGAGTCTGTTAAGTTTGACCTCTTTTAAAGTTAAGATCTTCTAATTCCTTAATCTTTTTGTAAAGATCAAGTCTTTTTTGGTTCAGAAAGTTCATTTTTACATTTAAAACTTCCTTTTCAGATTTCTCATTAATAATATATTTCTTTAAACTGTCCAGTTTTTCTTTTAATTGAAGTTTTTCTTTAGAAACTTTTTCAAGAATTTGTTCAGCTTCTTGGCAGTTTTGTTTATAAATTTGACTTTCAGCTCTAAATTGATTTACCAAAATTCTTTCACCTTTGATTCTGTTTCTGAGAGTTTCAAATTCATAAAACATAATCTGAAATTGATTTTGCACTTTAGAATTTTCAGAAATTTGTTCAAAATTTGGTTCAGAAAAAGAATTTAATTCAGAAGATGAAGAAGATACCTCAGAATCATGTGCATGTTTTTCTTCTGGATCCATTTGGCACATGTAGCATTTTGAAGCATAATGAGCTACCTCTTCATCATCATCTCCATCACTCCAGTTTAACCAGTCTTCCTCATACTTGGTTTCTAAAGCTGGATTTTGTTCCTTTTTCTTTGCAAGAAGATGCTTCTTCTCATAGTAGCCTGAGTTTTTGACTTTAGGCATTTTGCACTGTCTTGCATAATGACCAGGCTTACCACAATTGAAACACCTTGCTGGTTCGGATGACTCATTTTGACCAGCATCTTGACTTTTCTTAGGTCCAACTTCAGACCTTGGTTTATTCTGATATTTTTGATTATATCTTTGAGTGAATTGCCTTGTCATAAAAGCAATATTATCATAAATTCTTTTAAGTTCTTCATCTGATTCATCCCCATCACACAGAGTTGTCTCTGGAATTTCACAAATTTTGTTTTTAGTAGAGATGGTCAAGGAGTTGTTGTATTTTTTGCTTAACAAGGCTACAGTTTCATTTGCCTTTTTTGCTCATTCTGTCTAGTTTTGATCTTGTCCTCTTGTTGGAACAAGGTGCCATATACATCATGAATAGTCTTCCTAGACAGATTCCTTGTAACCATGTTATCAGAAAAGCTTGAGCATTCATTTCCCAAGTTGTTCATAAATTTATTGTTTATCTCTGAGTTTGATTTCTAAACACCATTTCTTCATAGATCATTCTGAATATTTTTGAATCTATGATATGTATCAGTAATTGATTCATTTTCTTTATATATGAAATTCTCATAAGTACCCACACAGATATTTAAGCGTTGTGCTTAGGCTTTTGTACTACCTTGCATCTGGGCTTCTACTTCATCCCACATAGCTTTGGCAGATGTTAGACTATCTACCCTATTAAAGATTTCATTTGGAATATCCATAGTAAGAAGAGTTAATGCCCTTTTGTCAATTTTTGCTTGAGCTTTCTCAGCAGTACTGTATATACATGGGCTTTTCTGGATTCTTGATGCAGGTATTTCAGGAGTGGATTCAGTTCTTGGAACTGCAGGGATTTCCACAAAGACCTCTAGAGGGCCATTTATGATTGATTGCATTAAAGCTTCATCGATATTGTCCAAGAATTGAACCATCCTAATTCGTCATTGATGATATTCTCCTAAAAACAAAGTTGGTGGTTTGGTTTCTGATCCAATGGAGACGATTTCTTTCGACATCCTTGATTTGAAAAAGATCGAGAATTCACCTGAATTTGAATCTTGAATTTGTCGATCAAGAACACAACAAGAACTGTCAGATCTGAGAAGTTCTTCTCTAACCTTCAAGAACAGATGAATTGGCTCTGATACCAATTGATAGATCCCAAACAATCAAGATATAGAAAGATAACAAGAAATAAATCACTGAATGTTGTATATTGTTATTGATCAGATGAACTGTATTACAAAATGTATCTTTACAAGCTTATGAAAACCTTAGTTCTAACTATCTAACAAACTATCTATTTATACAAGAAATAGAAATGCTAAAGTTACAGTACAAAAATGACAAGCCTGTTCAGAACTACTTCTGAACTTCTTCAGAACTTCTTTAGAAGTATCTTCAGAATCTTCAGAACTTCTGAAGTTGCCACTTCAGAAGTTATGCCTTAGGCTTTTATCTGCTTGTCTTTTGAGTTCTGAGTCTTTCTTTCTTCAGATCTTTCTTACTCTTCAGAACCCAGTACCTTTTGAAGCTATCTTAGTATCTCTATCATTGATACCATGGAAGATAGCGATAAAAAGACACATACATCTGAGCATTTGGTGGGTGTCAAATGAATCTTTGGCTTAATTAGGCATTTTCACACATAGAATTTCTTGATAACACATTAAATTCAAAACAAATTTTACGCCTAACTTCTCAGGTTTACAGCCACTATCCCCACCATCAAAACTCCAAAACCCCTCATTTTAGCTTTTATCCTCCACGATTTTTCTATAGAATCCAACGAAATGGATACTCCAAAAAAATAAAGAAATCAAATTAAGCATATTAATAGCAGCTATGGATATATATATATACATATATATATAATAGAGAGATGAAGAAGATGGTGGGTCAGGTAGGCTATGAAGAAGATGGTGGAGGTGTGGTGGGGTCACATGGGATATATATATATATATATTTATATAAATAATAGAATATAAAAATGTAAATTACATATTTGGTCCTTGAGGTTCTAATATAATATAAAAAATAGTAAAATGACCAAAATACCCATCATGTGCCTTGCACATGTGGGCTTTAACGGACATAAATCTAACAGAGTCACTTTTAGGGACACAATACATTATAAAATTGAAACCATGACGATGCAAGCCATAGATATTTCACTTTAGGGACTCAGAGTGTTAAAATCAATGAACCCTAAGGACGAAGAATGTAATTCACTCAAAGGATAATGATTAACATTTATTATTTAAATGATAATCTTATCATTTTTCCAAAAGAAAATGACATGTCAGACCTTTTTCTGACACACGACGGACATCGACATTTCCTATCCTATCAAACCCTAGGGACGTGCACATGATCATCATTTCATTTCTAAAAGCTAAATCGTCGTTTAGCATTTCCTTTTCTTTCTCTTCTTTTTTCTCTTTCCTAACCTTATAAAAGGAAAACCTTTTTCCGTATAATTTTTACGCGCTCATATCCTCTCAAAGCAAAGAACTCAAATTCTCTCCACAATCCTTCAAGAACACCAGGAACACGCACTTGTGCGTTTTTCTCAGTTTTCAAGTTTTTCTTAAGGTTTGACCTTTCTTATTAATTTTTATGCTCAAACAACATCTTAGATGTTGTTTACTACTTCTAATCATCTTCTATAATTTCTGGTTATAAATATTTGTGTTTGAAACTCTATTTCTTTTAAAATCATAGAAACATAAAAACCTATTCTAAGTTCCTTCTTAGAACAGAAGCCATCTTGGTCTATTTTTTATCCAAAATTTCGGCTTACTTTTTCTCAAAATTTCGGCTTACTTCTAGATACCATACATAACCAATCTGTTTAAAACACCCTTTAAAAACGGCCAAAAACAACAAGTATTTTGATATTGTTCATCAAAACACTTGTTCTTCTTATCGATTTGGTATTCTTTGTACCAAAATATTTGGTCTATAAAATTTTGTATTAAACCATGATTTTGCTTTTTGGTGTTCCTATCTTCGAAACAGAAATGGCATCCTCTAGCAAGAACGTCCACGCTGAAGAAGAAGTTGTACCAGTCACCTACATTGAAGGTGCTCCTGAGAGTAAATTCACCCTTGAACAGGCTCTCATCAACGTGGACATCCCTGCTGACAAACCGCACTTCGCTGATAGTGCTAAGTTCATAAAGGCATGCCCTCTGTATGTATGCATTCACTCACAACCTGTTGATCATAACTCCTCTCAGTGATTTGAATATGATTCCTCTATATACTTAGTGAAAATACCATTTGTAAGTTTAAGTTCAAATTCAGCAATAGAACACACTGATTGCACTCAGCGATCGCTGAAACTCAGAAACCTTAATCTTATCTCTGAAAATCTGAAGAACAACGTTCACACCACAAGAACATTCAGTGAAAGTCGTAGATCAAGCTGATGATAGAGATAATCAGCTAGTGATCTGAAGCGGTTCAGTGATAAGGATTGTCTAAATAGAAGTGTGAAGTCTTGCTAGGCCTCAGTGATACTCTGAATTTTGTCCTTGAAGTTTCAAGTTCAGCGATCAAATGAAGTCTATAAAGCAAGAACAATGTTGATCTTATCCTCGATGCACAAAAGTCAAAACCTTATACTATGTCAGAGAATGACGTACGGATAATCTCTTATGTCCCCATCATATATGATTTAGTACTGTTCACACGCGGCCAAAAGCATGGTTTCTTTTGAACAAAGGACAAGCTTCAATGAGAGCTTGACACGTGGCTTATACCTTTTGTCTTGCATTAATTGCAAACGGCTTTAAATACATGAAGATCTTTCCTTCATCGTTATGCATACTACTTTCTATTTCTTAAACCTCTCTCCGTTTTCTTTCTCATTTCCTTGTGCATCAAACTATGTGATTTCTTTGTTACAATAGAATAGGTTTAATCACTTGTTCTAATTCCGCTTGTAACTGTAAATTTGTTTATTCAATATAATCTCATTTAAAAAACTAAAAATCTGTATGTTTGTATTCAACCCCCCTTCTACAAACTGTTTCTATATCCTTGAACTCGTGTAGACTCCTTTGGGACCAACAAGTGGTATCAGAGCAGTGTTTGTTGCTTTCTAATCTTTAAAATACATGTTTATTAAGCTATTTTAAAATGACTAATACTAATACAAACAACATTGATGATGGATCTTTAGCTAAACCTCCTAGGTTTAGCCATGATAACTTTCCATTATGGAAGGAAACAATGACTCTATTCCTAGAAGGGTCAGATCCTAAGATCCCCTACTATATAGAGCATGGACCATTCATTCCTACATCCCTGGTCCTTGGTGTTTCCGCTACCAAAACCACTCCAGCCATCGCTAAAAGGAGAATTGTCAAAACTCCAGATCGATGGACTTAAGATGAGAAAAAAGATGTAGCTATAGATTCTAAAGCTAGATCCATAATAGCAATGTCCTTACCAGATGAAGTCTATCATTCTGTATTGAAGATGAGAACATCTAAAGCTATGTGAGATACTCTATGTATCCAATATGAAGGAACTGATGAAGTTCAAATCACTAGATGTATAAATTTGGTAAGACAATATGAAAGCTTTATGTATTTAAAAGGTGAAACCCTTTCTCAAATTCACCAAAGATTTAACTGTCTCCTAATTGATATGAGACTGTCAACATAGAATATTTTAATGCTGAAATACTGATAAAGTTCATGAAGCCACTACCTGAACAATGGGGAGTGTACACTACATGTCTAAATTTGTCAAAGAATCTTGAAACTCTCTCTCTTAGTGCTTTATACGGAATGCTCTTATATGAAGAGCAATCTCAAGCTTTAAGGAAAAACTTTATCAATGATATCAAAGGTGCCAAAAGTACTTTTTTGGCACTAGTGACTTTAGAAGTAGATCTTTCAAAACAAGTTTCTTCCTCTATTACCTCTATCACTGAATTAAATCAAACTGATTCACAAGAACTCACTGATGCTGACATCTCTGAGTTTGATAATTCTCTAGCTCTTATAACAAACAATTTTAGAAGATTTGCTAAAAAGAGCAACTTTCGAAAAACTCCTGCTATCGCTGACTCTGATAAGTCAAAAACTCTGCCCGCTGAAAAAGCATATGCTATATGCTACAACTGTCAGCGAAAGGGCCACTTTGCAAGTGAGTGTAGATCTAAGAAAGTACCCGCACCCACTACCTCTCAGAACTCTAATAAAAGGGAAAAATATTCTAAGTTAAAGAATAAATACAAAGATCTGAAAAAGATCCAACAAAAAGGCAAAGGTCTAGTTGCTGAAGAAGTTGATTGGGATTAAGAAGATGATTGGGCCAAAACCTCCAATGAATCAGATTCTTATGAAGAAGATATTGCCTTCCTCTGTCTAATGGCAAGAATCAAGGAAGCTAAAGAAGTTTCTGATACATCATCCTCATAGTGTCCTTCGACTCAGGTAAACATCTCTACAAACACTTCTATACCTGAAACTGATAACTTGTTAGCTCTCGATTCTATGACTGTTGATTTTTACAATGCTTTAAATGGAAAGATCAAAGCTGAGTAAATCAATATTGATATTTCAGGACAACTGAAAATTTGTCATTTAAAAATCAAAGAACTTACAAAGGTTGAAGAAACTCTTAAAGACCAAGTCTTTGTGAATCAAACAATAAGCATTGAGAGACAACAAGCTATCACTGACCGGGAAAAGGCTATTGTTGATCGCAAGGATGAAAAAGCTACCATCGAAGGATGGTGTAAGGCTTCTGATAAAGTCAGCGAGATCATCAATGCCCAGATCCCTATGAAAGTCAAAAATGGTTTAGGATATAACCTTGACAAAGAAGAATCAGAGAATGATCGTTCTTCTTCTCAAAATAAGAAGCAGCCTATCTCTAAAACTAAGGATTCTAAGAAGATGATCAAGGACAAATTCCTTGACCATGTTCCTACAATCAAGAATTTTCAGAAACAAAAGAAGAAATCCTCTATTCCTTCATTGAGTCATCCTAAAACTGGAAAGAAGATCCCTGGATTTATTCAGAGATCTACTCCCAGAATTAAGATTGATCTCACACCTGTCCCAGAAAAAATTGTTATTCCCCAAGGACACTAGACAAATGAATTCTTGGTTCTGCTCTTGAAAATGCTTCTTCTTGCTCTCTGAACTATTTCAATTCCAAACTCGTTTACAAATATAGGAAATGCTATCACTGTGGTCAAACTACCCACATTGCTAGCAAATGTCCTAATGCTACCAAATCTGAAAAAATTGCTCATGGAAAGAAAGTAGCTCAAGCTGATATTAGCGAGAGCGAAATCCACCAAGGTTGGTAAAACGTCCAAGGTGAAAATATCCACTTAAGAAAAGCTTTCACCTAGTAGCTCATCCGCCACACCTTCCACTAACACAGTAGGACCCATAGTAATATGGGTACCTATAAAAGATTAATCTTTTTGTTTTATGCAGAGTGCTAAAGGTATCTAGTATCTCGATAGCGGATGCTCAAGACACATGACTAGCAGAAAATCTCTACTCTCTGAATACAAGGAAGGAGCTGGTCCCTCAATGACCTTCGGTGGAAATGGCAAAGGATACACTAAAGAGTTATGGAATTCTATCCAATGGGGCAACTTCATTCAGTCGAGTCGCCTAAGTTGAAAGACTAAAGCACAATTTATTGAGCGTTAGTCAGCTATGTGACAAAGATTTCAAAGTTCTTTTCCTAAAGAAAAGATGTGTTGTCACTGACATTAATGGCAAACTTGCCTTAACAGGCAAAAGGTTAGAAAATGTGTACGTCATTAATATGAATAGTTCTCACTCTGAGAATATGTATTTCATCTCTAGAGCCTCCTCTAAAATAAACTGGTTATGGCACAAGAGACTCTCTCATCTCAACTTTAAGATGATCAATGAATTATCTCAAAAAGAACTTGCCAGGGATCTTCCTAACCATACCTTTACAAATGAATCGCTTTGTTCAGCGTGTGGAAGGGAAAACTGACAAAAGCCTCTTTAAGATCTAAACAAGTCTCCTAAGCGACTTCACCTCTTCAACTTCTTCATATGGATCTATTTGGACTTGTCAATGTCCAATCTCTGTCTTGAAAGAAGTACACTCTTGTGATAGTTGATGAATATTCCAAATATACTTGGGTATTGTCAGATCCCAAACAATCAAGATATAGAAAGATAACAAGAAATAGATCACTAAATGTTGTATATTATATTGATCAGATGAATTGTATTACAAAATATGTCTTTACAAGCTTATGAAAAACATTAGTTCTAACTAGCTAACAAACTATCTATTTATACATGAAATAGAAATACTAAAGTTATAGTACAAAAATGACAAGCATGTTCAGAACTACTTCTGAAGTGTCTTCAGAACCTTCTTCAGAACTTCTTCAGAAGTATCTTTAGAATCTTCAGAACTTCTGAAGTTGCCACTTCAGAAGTTATGCCTTAGGCTTTTATCCGCTAGTCTTTTGAGTTCTAAGTCTTTCTTTCTTCAGATCTTTCTTACTCTTCAGAACCCAGTACCTTTTGAAGCTATATTAGTATCTCTATCAGGTATTCTTTCTTCGATCCAAGAGTAACACACCTGAAATAATTATCTCTTTTATTAGAAGAATGGAAGTCCTGAAAATCTCACTGTTCGCTCCATGAGAAGTGATCATGACACTGAATTCAAAAACAATATCCGGATTAACTTCTTTGAAGAAAAGGGAATCACTCATAATTTCTCTTCAGTAAGGACTCCTCAGCAAAACGGTGTCGGTGAAAGAAGAAATCGAACGATCATTGAAGCAGCTCGCTCAATGCTCAGCGAATCGCATCTACCTACTCCATTCTGGGCTGAAGCAGTCAACACGGCGTGCTTTACTCAAAATCGATCCCTTATAGTAAAGCGATTCAAAAAGTCTTCCTATGAATTATTTCATGGAAGAAGACCTACTCCGAAATATCTACACATCTTTGGATGTAGATGCTATATTCTGAATGATAGAGATCATTTGGATAAATTTGATCCAAAAGCTGATGACGGGATATTTCTTGAATACTCTTCTATATCTAAGTCTTTCAGAATCTTCAACAAGAGAAGACAACACATTGAAGAATCCATGCATGTCAACTTCGAATCGTCCAACCAACTCTATATCTCTCCGTGAAGAAGATAAGGAATTGAATGAATGGATGAAATCTCATTACGGGGAACCTGAAATTTATTTCATCAATCAATCAAATGCTGAAATTAATGATAATGGATTTTCACACGCCGCTAAAGCGGAAACACGAGGTAGGACAGTTCAAAGTTTCACATCAATAGGAATATAAACACCAACCATACATATATAACTAAAACGTCAAGTTCAAAGTTTTAAAGTTTACAACTTGACTACTCTGTCTTAAATAAACAAATTACAACAAAATAGACATGTACAAAATCTTGATTGGTGTTCCACAAAAACATGCAAACTTGATCGGTTACCTTCTAATTTCCTGTAAAGCATGATAAAACAAAAGAGTCAACTACAAAGAGTTGGTGAGTTCACAGGTTTTCAAATGCACAAAACATTTTATATGCAAGGTATAAAAATAGCGAATCGGATGATCGCATCAACTTTAATATTTTAAAGTTTTATGAGCAAAAATACATATTATAATTACACATGATATTAAAATATTGAGCCACTACTAAGCCTAACGACATTCTACGCCCCACGAACTACCTCAGCGGTGAACCTAAAGTCCACATGCGTAGAGCATTATTAATTGATAAAGTGCACCCCTACTTGCCAGTTAGGTCGGTGTGTCAACCAAATAGCACTATCCACAAATATCATCGGCTCAAACGAATATAGAGTTAAATAGTAGTGTACCACGGGGACTTCACATAACTCAACATATCATTTGTGTAATATAAATTTGCTCATCATAATGATTTATATGCTTTTCATTAATCAATATAAATCAATTCAATTTCCTTTAAAACGACATGCTTTACACCCCAAAACGTTTAAGTTTTTTAAAAGAGGGCCGTGAATACTCACCTTATAGCAAAGCCACCAAGAAAATTCACGAGACGTCCGCTTGATGGCCTACGCTTTCCTATCAAAGCAAAGTACCCAAAAAGGTAACTTATATACCTAACGATTACTATGGGAGTGCTTATAAGTCCAACTTGATTATCTATAGTCCCGTCATACATAATACACAAATGCTCTTTAATATGATAAATTATACCGAGAAGTAATGTTATAACCCTTCAAGTGATCAAAGTTCATGAAATCAACAATTCTATAATGTTCACTTTTGGACAGAAACTAATAGTGCTAAAGATGATCAAATTACAGTGACATCCAAAATGACAGTATCTCATCCTTTTATATGTGATACATTACTGAGATAAGGTCATTGTGACCAAATTTCATGCAATTTGGACATGTAATAATTGTTCAAATAATTCATACAAAACAATGTATCACAGCAAGAAGGGCAGATTACACCCTGTTGGTAAAACAACCATTTGAGAAGTTCTACTAAATGTATTTCAGAAATTCCAGTTGATCATAAACAAAACACATAAAGGAAACTTTCAAGATAAGAATCACTCATTTTGAATGAGTTATGAAGAAGATATGGCACCACAAAGTTGCATGCACACATCTATCATTGGTTGACAGATTGCACACTTAAATTTAATAAATTGGTTAATGTCTCAAAACTTCATATTTTTGAATGCAAACAGATTCATATGAACCCTAACTCATAAAAGAAAACTCCAGAAGAAGAATTATGCATTATGGACAAATATTCAAAGAGATATTAACATGCAAAGTAGGGTTTACCTACTGGTGGCTTCATAGTTTGCACCCCTAAAATGTTTTAGGTGTTTGGAGGGTTAAAAATCCATATTTTCATGTGATTGCACTTGAAAACAAAAGATAACTCATAAAGTTGACTATCAAAGTAAAAATCATCCTTTTCATTTAGTTTTGAAGGAGTTATGGCCATTTGAACATGCATGCACAAATCTGTCAGCTTTGGACATATTGCACACTCATTTTGTTTTGAATAGTTGAAACGTCAAATTACCATATATTTGAGTGAAACCAGTGGCATTTAAAAGGTAACTCTTTAAAATAATTTTCTGAAGAAGAATCAAGTGATTTGGACGATTATTTTGTGAGTTATGGTTGTTCAAAATAGGGTTTGCCTACTTTTGAACTTCCAGTTACAAATCTATCTTGTTATGAGCATTTGGGGGGTCAAACTCAATGTTTTTGAGTGAGACCACTTGGATTAGAACCCCAACTCACTAAATAAACTTTTAGATAGAAGATTCACGATATTTGAACATATTATTTGCAAGAAATGGACGATTTATGCACATGCATAAAATCTGTCAGCACCTAAAATCACCATTTTGTTGTTAAAAAACATCATGCAACATTTTTGGGTCATAGATTACCACCATTATATGAACATTTTTACATGTTTTTAGTGTGAAATCTCTCCATAAACTCAGAAAATTCGGAGGTTTAGAAGAAGAAGACTTAAAATGCAAGAAATAGTTGGTTTTTCACCCAAAAATGGTATGAAAATGAAGGAGATGATGTTTGTACTTACTTGGATGATTAAGAAATCCTTTTTCATCAATAATCTTTGCCAAATGTTTTAGTTTTTGATTGAAATGTGGCTGAGTTTTAGAGAGAAAAGTAAAGAGAGGGAAAGAGAGGTGAATATGTCTCTTGAGAGTGAAAATGAAGATTTTGAAAAAAAAAATAGTTTATATATGGGGGGAAAAGAAAGAGAGGGGGGGGGGGGGGGGGCAAGCTATGGACCCCACTCTAATTCCATAATTTTTTTTAAATATAAGTGTAAGACCCAAATTTGTTATAATGTCATTTTTCACAATTTTGACATTTTTATCTCCATATTGTAAGCCCATTTTGGTTAAATTCTAACAAAAATAAAAATTTTTATATTTAGCATACTAAAACTATATATTTTATATAAATTGGGTATAAATTAGAGCATTTGGCACTATGTAGGACGTTTCAGATAGTTACGGGTTGGAACCGGACTTTCTAAGCAACTACCGGAAATTCTAGAAATTTTTCGGTCAGTCTAATCTAACTAACTCTTATTCGTATAACTTAACTATATAAACTCTTACAGACTAAATAAGAGCTAACCTGGAGGTTCAAATTTGATAGTTGTCATAGTCTCTCCCTGTTAAAGAAATTTCGTCCCGAAATTTAATAATTGCTACTGCCAATGGACTCCTTTGCAAACAAATGCGGATATTTGCCTTTCATGTAATCTTCTCTTTCCCAAGTATTCTCTGGGCCATGTTCCGCATTCCAGTGAACTTTGATAATAGGGATCTTACTACGTCTCAGTTGTTTGACTTCTCGATCAAGTATCTCGACTGGTTCTTCAATGAAATGTAACCGATCATTAATCTAAACGTCTTCCAGGGGTAGAATATTGTTTCATCTGTTAGACATTTCTTCAGATTTGACACATGGAACGTGTCGTGGATGACGCTTAAATTCTGTGGCAACTTTAGTTTGTACGCTACCGGTCCAATTCTTTCGGTTATTTCAAATGGACTAACGTATCTGGGACACAGCTTTCCTCTATTCGCGAAACCTACTAGTCCTTTCCATGGTGATACCTTCAAAAGCACTTTATCACCTACTTGGAATTCTAACAGCTTTCTCCGATTATCCGCATAACTCTTCTGACGATCTCTTGCTGTCTTGAGTCTTTCTTTGATGATTGAGATCTTGTTAGTGGTCTCCTGAATAATATCGGGCGTGGTTAGCTGTCTATCTCTGATTTCTAACCAGCTAAGTCGTGATCTACATTTTCGTCCGTATAGGGCTTCATATGGCGCGCACTGGATGCTGGTGTGATAGTTGTTGTTATATGAGAATTCAACAAGTGGTTGGTGGATATCCCAACTCCCACCAAAATCTATCGCGCATGCACGCAACATATCCTCTAGCGGTAGTTCTTTCCGATTGTCCATCTGTTTGAGAATGATAGGCAGTGCTATAATCCAAACGTGTACCCAATGCTTTTTGAAGAGACTGCAAAAAATCGTGACGTAAAACGTGTGTCTCTATCTGAAATAATGGAAATAGGCACACCGTGACGTGTAACTATTTCATCGATGTAAATGTGTGCACGTTTCTTGTGACAACTGTCAAAATTCGAGCTTTCAGGTTAGCTTCTATTAAGTTTATTAGCGTTTATATAGTTTAACTTTAAGAATAGAAGTTAGTTGGTTTAGAATGGCCGAAAAATCCCTAGCATTTCTGGTAATCGCTTAAAATGTCCGGTTCCGACCCGTAACTGTCTGAAACGTCCAATATAGTGCCAAATGCTCTAATTTATACCCAATTTAATAAAATATATAGTTTTAGTATTTTTATTATAAAACTTTTATTTTTATTAGAAACTAACCAAAATGGGCTAACAAAGTTGAGAAAAAGGCCAAAATTGAGAAATTGGACTTCAAAACTCACATTTTTGGGCTTAAAATAGAGTTTTAAAGGAAACTTTTTGGGTTTTGGGTGGGGCCCATCACCATGGCCGCCCCCCCCCCCCTCTAATCCACATATAAAACTTATTTTTTTTGTATTTCCCCTCATTTGCATCATTCAAAATTCAAATCTCTCTCTCTCTCTAGAACTAAAGAGCCATAAACACTTCTCTCTTCTTCCTCTCTTTCTCTCCAAAAACTCCAGCCATTTCTTTCATCAAAAACTCATCTTAGTGCAAGAATATTGAAGATATTCAACACACAATCATCCAAGTAAGTACAAAACTACATCTTCTTCATTTTCTTATCATTTTTGGGTGAAAACCCCACTTTTCTTGCATTTCTAAATTACTTTCTTCTAATATCGAAAAATTCTGAGTTTGTGGAGAGATTTTACACCAAAACATGTAAAATGTTTATAAAATGGTGATAATCTATGATCTACACAAATAAAAGTCAAGAAAATGGGTAAAAATCATGATTTTATGTGTTTTGAGTGAAAATGATGAATTTTGGTTCTGGCAGATTCTACGCATGTGTGTAAATCGTCAAATTCTTACAATTTTTATGTTCAAATATCATGAATCTTCTTTCTACAAGTTTATTTAGTGAGTTGGGGAATCCAAGTGGTCTCACTCATAAACATTGAGTTTTGACCCCCCAAATGCTCATAACAAGATGCATGTGCATCTGGAAGTTGAACAGTAGGTAAACCCTACTTTGAACGACCATAACTCTTTGAATATTTCCTCCAAATCACTTGATTCTTCTTCTGGAAGTTAATTTAATGTGTTACCTTTCATATTCCACTGATTTCATTCAAAAATATGGTGATTTGAGGTCCCAACTAATTGAAACAAAATGAGTGTGAACTGTCAACCAATGACAGATTTGTACATGCATGTTCAAATGAACCATATTTCTTTTGAGAGTTAGTTTTATGAGTAATGTTCAGTTTGCAAGTGGAATCACTTAAAAATATGGAGTTTTGACCCTCCAAACACCTAAAATACTTTAGGTGTGCAATCTGTGAAACCACCAGCAGCTAAACTCTACTTGGTGTGTTAGTATCTCCTTTGTTATTTGTCTTTAATGCATGATTCTTCTTCTAAAACTTTATTTTATGAGTTAGGATTCATATGAATCCAGTTTCATACAAAAATATGAAGTTTTTGAGGCATTAACCAATTTATTAAAGTTAAGTGTGCAATCTGTCAACTAATGACATAATTGTGCATGCTACTTTGTAGTGCCATATCTCCTTCATAACTTCTTCAAAATCAGTGATTCTTATCTCAAATGTTTCCTCTATGAGTTATCTTTCCAATCCAACTGGAAATTCTAGAAAACACTCAGTAGAACTCCTTAAATGAGTGATTTACTAACATGGTGTAATCTGTTTTACCGGTTATGACATAATGTTTTGCATGAATTATTTGAACCACTTTTACATGTCCAAAAGGCATGAAATTTGGTCACAATGACCATAATTCAGTACTTTATTTTGTATAAAAAGATAGGAAACTAAGTCATTTTGGAAGCCCTTGGAAACTAATCATATTTAGGACAATTGGTTTCTGTCCAGAAGAGAAATTCTGGACTTATGTGACAACTGTCAAAATTCGAGCTTTCAGGTTAGCTTCTATTAAGTTTATTAGTGTTTATATAGTTTAAATTTTAGGATTAAGAGTTAGTTGGTTTAGAATAGCCGAAAAACCCCTAGCATTTCCGGTAGTCGCTTAAAATGTCCGGTTCCGACCCGTGACTGTCTGAAACGTCCAATATAGTGCCAAATGCCCTAATTTATACCCAATGTATATAAAATATATAGTTTTAATGTTTCAAATATAAAACTTCTATTTTTATAGAATTTTATCACTTTTGGGCTTACATTTTGAGGAAAAAGGGCCAAAAATTGAGAAAATGACATTGTATTCTTAATTGGGCTTGAATTTTATTTTATTTATAAAACAAATATATGATTTTGAGAGGAGTGGGCCCCCATGGCCGGCCTCCTCTCTAAACCCCCATATAAATACATTTTTTTTTCATTTTTCTCCTCATTTTGCATGTTCAAAATTCAAAATTTGCTCTCACCTCTCTCTCTCTAGAAGTGAAGAGACATTTTCTCCCTCTCTAAAACAAAAACTCCTGCCATTTCTCATTTCAAATCATCATCAAGATCAAGTTCATACAAGGATTTAGAAGCTCTAATCATCATCCAAACAAGGTAACAACTTTACCATCATTTTCTTACCATATTTGGGTGAAAACCCCACTTTTCTTACATTTTTTTAGCTACTTCTTCTAATATCCAAAAATTCTGAGTTTGTGGAGAGATTTTACACCAAAACATGTAAAATGTTTATAAAATGGTGATAATCTATGACCTACACAAATAAAACTCAAGAGAATAGGGGAAAAATCATGATTTTATGTGTTCTTGAACAAAAATGGTTATTTTGGTTCTGGCAGATTCATGCATGTGTGTAAATCGTCAATTTCTTACAATTTTTATGTTCAAATATCATGCATCTTCTTTCTACAAGTTTATTTAGTGAGTTGGGGTTCTAATCCAAGTGGTCTCACTCAAAAACATTGAGTTTTGACCCCCCAAATGCTCATAACAAGATGCATGTGCATCTGGGAGTTCAACAGTATGTAAACCCTACTTTGAACGACCATAACTCTTTGAATATTTCTCCAAATCACTTGATTTTTCTTCTGGAAGTTAATTTAATGTGTTACCTTTCATATTCCACTGATTTCATTCAAAAATATGGTGATTTGAGGTCCCAACTAATTGAAACAAAATGAGTGTGAACTGTCAACCAATGACAGAATTATATTTATGAGTTATCTTTATGAGTTATCTTTCAAAACTCAAGGAAAAAGGTTGATTTCTCTTTTGAGAGTTATATTTATGAGTTATCTTCAGTTTGCAAGTGGAATCATTTAAAAATATGGAGTTTTGACCCTCCAAACACCTAAAATACTTTAGGTGTGCAATCTGTGAAACCACCAGCAGCTAAACTCTACTTTGTGTATTAGTATCTCCTTTGTTATTTGTCTTTAATGCATGATTCTTTTTCTAGAACTTCATTTTATGAGTTAGGATTCATATGGATCCAGTTTCATGCAAAAATATGAAGTTTTGAGGCACTAACCAATTTATTTAAGTTAAGTGTGCAATCTGTCAGCTAATGGCAGAATTGTGCATGCAACTTTGTAGTGTCATACCTCCTTCATAACTTCTTCAAAATCAGTGATTCTTATCTCAAAAGTTTCCTTTATGAGTTATGATTCTAATCCAACTGGAAATTCTAGAAAACACTGAGTATAACTCCTCAAATGAGTGATTTACTAACATGGTGTAATCTGTTTTACCGGTTGTGACATATTGTTTTGCATGAATTATTTGGACAAATTGTACATGTCCAAAAGGCATGAAATTTGGTCACAAAGACCATAACTCGGTAATTTATCTTATATAAAAATATAGGAAACTAGATCATTTTGGAAGCCCTTGAAAACTGATCATTTTTAGGACAATTAGTTTCTGTCCAGAAGAGAAATTTTGGACTTAATTGATTTTTATAAATATTGATCATGTGATGGATAATAAGATCATTTTCGGTATAAATTACGATGTTAATGAGCATATGGGCATTTTGTATAATTGGACATATATAGACACTTATGGGCTTAAGATTTATTCACCTCTAAGTAGTATTAGACCTATAAGTGACGGTTTTGAGTATTACTCTTTGATAGGGAAGCGTTAAGTCGTTGTGCGGAGATTCAGATTGTATTGTTTTGCGTTGCGGAGCGTTGCTATAAGGTGAGTATTCACAGTCCCTCTTTCAAAGTGTTTTATACGTTTTGGGGTGAAAAGCATGATTGAATGTGTTTTATGAGCCATTGTAATTATGATTATGAAATCTTGTTAAATTTGATGTTGTGGGCACTAAGGCATGTACACTAATAGTTATATTGAGTAAAATGTAACATACAAGTTTGTACACTACTATTAACTCAAGTGAGGAGCCGAGGGTATTTGTGGATAGCGCTATTTGGACGGACAATCCCACCTAAAAACCGATAAGTAGAGGTGTGGATAGCAATCCCACCTAGAAACTACAGGTAGGGGTGCACGATACTTAAAAACGAAGGTTCTACATATGTGGGGTATTAGTCCCACCGCTAAGGTAGAATTAAAAATATTGTTTTGTGGTCGAAAGGTTTAGTGGTGGCTCTTTATATACAAAAATTAGAGTACATAATGCCTTAACGTTTTAAGATATCAGTAAGTGCCAAAAATTTATTTTTGCTCATATTCACTCATACAATTGATTATTTTTGAAATATTGAAAACCTGTGAACTCACCAACTCTTTGTAGTTGACCTTGTTTTTATCATGCTTTTCAGGGGTAAGAAAAGATTAACCGAATCTTTCTTTTATGTGGGCGCATCGACATCAACCGTCTTGTTTATTTGAAAACTGTTTAGTTGAAACACTTGGTTTAATTTGTTTTTGTTAGAACTTGTACTTGATGCAAAATGTAAAATTTTAAACTTAAACCGTTGTTTATTTGAATGGATGGTTGGTGTTGTTTTTATCCTATTGTTATGAAATCTTGCGCTATCACACCTTGTGTTTCCGCTTTAGCGGGGTGTGACAGACTTGGTATCAGAGCCATAGGTTATAGAGAACACCGGTTTTTCTAAACAAATACTATAACCAAAAGTTTTCGAAAACTGTTTTTATAAAGTACTAGTATAATTGGAATAAGTGTCGACTTAGCATATTGATATTAGGCAAAGCCTGATCCCCTATGTCTAATTCAATATGTGTAGGGGAGACATGGAACAATTATATTGGGAACTTCTTGCCCAAATGGAAAGCATGGTCATAAGTGTGAGTTTGCATAAGTATTTTAATTTTTTTTTATAAAGTGCATTTAGTAATTAAATTTGTTACTGCCGCAGTTTAAAATGTCTAGCTCTTCTTCCACTCCTGATCACTCCCCCGACGAATCCGGGTACTTTACTAGCCTCTCTAGGAGGAACCAACCCATGCTTGAAGAGAGTGATCCATCTGAGGAAAGTGACGCGGCCACCCGAGAGACTTCTTGGAGATTTCTGTACCTGCGCCACCTCCGGTCGATGTGGCTGGACCGTCACGCGGACCTAGGACTATTCGGACAGCCCGAAAGCGTGTCCTCCCTGGCCTAAGGGTGGTATTCACGGTTCCGTCCGACCCGTCCGGCGAACCAGCTGGATCGCGATCTCGATCGCGAAGCGTGACGCCTCCGTCTCCGGCCGTGAGAGTTCCAGAGCCGCAGCCTCAAGGGATGACGGCAACCGAGAACCTCTGGGTCACAGGATTGGAGGTTCAGATACAGGGACAGCGAGATAGACTAGAAGAGTTTAAGCAGACCTTAGAAAGCATTCTTACAGTCTTGCACACTCAAGACGAGATCACTACGGGGATCAGGGTGCTCGCACATGAGGCCGGGAGGGCTACTCGGAGGTTGTACACGTATCTGTTTTGGACATTAGGAGCACTGATGGTGATGATAGGAGTATTGATTTGGGTAATGATCCATTAGGGAACTTCTATTATTAAGAATCTTTTGGAGGACCATATTTGCTTTTGAGGCTTGTAGCCTAGATGTTTAAGATTAAACAATTTTATGTTATTTGGGTTGTACTTTAAAACTTATGTTTGAATTACTTTGGTTTATCTTTGATAATTATGTAAGTTATCTATTTAATTCATGTTGTTTTGAAATGTATGTGTTCGTGAGTAGTATTGGATGTATGTTATAAGATGTGTATGATTTAATAAGTAGATTTATAACGGCCATTGTAACACAAAATTGACTAAAATTCAATTTAAAATTGTGTTTAGAACAATGCCTCCAAGAAGAGAGAATTCCGAAGTTGCGAGACTTGTGTCCGAACAACTCATGGTTGCACTTCCGAACATTGTTAGTCAAGTGGCAGCTGGCCTGAACAATAATCAAAACAACAGTCAAGGGTCTGGAAACAGAGAATGTACATATAAATCCTTTAGGAGCTGTAACCCTAAATAATTTCATGGAACTGAGGGAGCCGTGGGATTATTAACTTGGATAGAGAGCATGGAGTCTGTGCTCCATATTAGCAAATGTACCGAAGGTAAGAAGGTAGAGTTTGCTACATGCTTATTACAAGGACGAGCGTTAACATGGTGGAATATACAAGTACAAACCCGTGGTCGAGAAGCTGCTAACAGTCTTACGTGGGAGGATTTCAAGAAAATGTTGAAAGAAGAATACTGCCCAAGAAGCGAAATTCAGAAGCTGGAAGCGGAATTGTGGAATCATGAAATGAGAGGGAATGATATCGACTCCTACACAGCCGGATTTCATGAATTGGCAAAAATGGTACCGCATCTGGTAACGCCTGAAGAGAACCACGTTGATAGGTATATTTGGGGATTATCTCCGGAGATACGCGGGGATGTTACCTCAGCAAACCCAAAAACTCTACAAGAGGCAGTAAGTTCGGCAACCAGACTCACAAACAATGCTACTCGCTCGGGATTGTTTGTAAGGGATAAGGCACAAGGGAAGAGAAAACTGGATGAACCAATGAGAGAGCAAGTTTGGAAAAAGGACAAGCAAGGAACAAAGAACTACGAGTAACTACGGAATTCAAACTCAACTGCAGAGAAAGGGAAAGGACCTTATCCCAAATGTGACAAATGCAATAGACAGCATACCGGACAATGTATTATCTGTCAAAAATGCAACAAAGGAGGTCATTATGCCAAGGATTGCAGGAGCACAGGAAGGCGGGCATGTTTTGAGTGTGGAAGCCCGGATCACTTTCGGAATACATGTCCACGATGGAATCAGAGACCGAACACTCATCAAGCAAGACCTGCCAACCGAGGAAATCAAGGAGGTCCGGCAAGAGGTCGAGTGTTTGAGATTGGAGCAGAGGAAGCAAGGCAAAACCCAGATGTCGTTACAGGTATGTTTCTTCTGAATAATCATTATGCGTCTGTACTATTTGATTCTGGAGCAGATAGGAGTTTTATGGCGACAGAATTTAGATCAAAGATAAATTTAAAACCTCAAAAATTGAAAGAAATATACGTCATTGAGTTCCGTTAAATTGAAAGAAAAATTGATAAATTTAAAACCTCAAAAACCGAGCTGAAATTTGTTGTTCCAAAAAGATCATTCGAGTTCCGTTACCCGAAGGGGGAAAACTCGAAGTACACGGCGAGAAAACTAGAAGGAGTGTTAAAATAGTAACGTGTATGAAAATGCGAAAGCATTTGAGAAAGGACGGTATTGTCTTTCTAGCTCATGTTAAGAATAAGAAAGCTGAAGAAAAACGCGTTCAAGATATTCCTATAGTTCGGGACTTTCCCGAAGTATTCCCAGACGACTTTCCTGGAATACCCCCGCCAAGACAAGTTGAATTTCACATCGATTTAATTCCTGGAGCTGCGCCCGTGGCGAAATCACCATACCGGTTAGCGTCATCTGAGATGCGAGGCGTCGAGAACAACTTCAGGAGTTACTCGATAAGGGATTCATCAGACCCAGCTCTTCACCTTGGGGAGCTCCAATCTTATTTGTTAAAAAGAAAGATGGATCTTTTCGAATGTGTATCGATTATAGGGAACTCAACAAGTTGACAATTAAGAACCGATACCCCCTTCCCCGGATTGATGATTTGTTTCACCAACTTCAAGGTGCAACGTACTTCTCGAAGATCGATCTTAGGTCTGGATATCATCAAATGAGAGTGCGAGAAGAAGATATCCCCAAGACGGCCTTTAGGACTCAATACGGTCACTACAAGTTCCTAGTCATGCCATTTGGTCTAACAAACGCACCGGCAGTCTTCATGGATTTGATGAATAGAGTATGTCGACCATACCTAGACAAATTCGTGATCGTATTTATAGATGATATACTCATTTATTCTCGAGACAAAAAGGAGCATGAGCAACACTTGAAGTTGATATTGGAATTGCTCAGAGACGAGAGGTTGTACGCGAAATTCTCTAAATGTGAATTATGGATTCGTGAGGTGAATGAAAAGGGGATCCAAGTTGATCCAGCTAAGATTGAGGCCAAAGACACCGACCGAGATCCGACAATTTCTGGGATTGGCAGGTTATTACCGGCGATTTATCGAGAATTTCTCTAAGATCGCGCAACCACTAACGACTCTAACACAAAAAGATAAAAAGTTTATTTGGGGAGAGAAACAAGAAGAAGCCTTCCAGACGCTCAAACACAAGTTATGCAACGCACCAATTCTGGCTCTACCTGAAGGAGTCGAAAACTTCGTAGTCTACTGTGATGCCTCACATCAGGGAATGGGCTGCGTGTTAATGCAAAAAGACAAAGTTATTGCATACGCTTCGAGACAACTAAAGATTCACGAGAAGAATTACACCACTCATGATTTGGAATTAGGGGCGGTGGTGTTCGCACTCAAAATCTGGAGACACTACCTATACGGCACCAAGTGCACCATTTTCACTGATCATAAAAGCCTCCAACACATCCTTGACCAGAAAATGCTCAATATGAGGCAGAGAAGATGGATGGAACTACTTAGTGACTACGACTGTGAAATAAAGTACCATCCGGGAAAAGCTAATGTGGTAGCCGATGCGTTAAGCCGAAAGGAAAGAGTAAAACCAACAAGAGTATGTGCTATGGGAGTAATGGTCCAGACGAGTTTAAAAACTCAAATTATTGAAGCACAAAGAGAAGTTTTAAAAGAAGAAAATAGGAAGAATGAAACCTTGCAACATTTAGAGAATGAAATTGAAATGCAAGAGGATGGTGTGTATTACTTCAAGAATAAAGCATGGGTACCGAAGGTTGGTGATCTACGGTCAACCATTTTGGATGAAGCCCATCGATCCAGATATTCGATTCACCCAGGAGCAGATAAAATGTATAAGGATTTGAAGGAGTATTATTGGTGGCCGGGAATGAAGAAAGATGTTGCTGTATTCGTAAGCAAGTGCCTGACTTGTGCTAAGATAAAGGCCGAACATCAGAAACCATCTGGTTTACTCCAACAACCTGAAATACCACAGTGGAAGTGGGAGCAAATAACAATGGATTTCGTAACTAAATTACCCAGAACTGGAAAGGGGCACGACACAATATGGGTTATAGTAGACCGACTTACCAAATCGGCTCATTTTCATCCCCATTCGCGAACATTTCAGTATGGAAAGGCGTGTGCAAATCTATATTAATGAAATAGTTACACGTCATGGTGTGCTTATTTCCATTATTTCGGACAGAGATACACGATTTACATCGCGTTTTTGGCAATCACTCCAAAAGGCATTGGGTACACGTTTGGATTATAGCACCGCCTATCATCCTCAAACGATGGACAATCGGAAAGAACTATTCAAACGCTAGAGGATATGTTACGGGCTTGCGCAATAGATTTCGGTGGAAGTTGGGACACCCACCTGCCACTTGTTGAATTCTCCTATAACAACAGCTATCATACCAGCATACAATGTGCACCGCACGAAGCTCTATATGGACGTAAGTGCAGATCGCCGCTTAGCTGGGTAGAAGTCGGAGATAGACAGCTGACAACGCCTGATATTATACAGGAAACCACTGACAAGATCTCAATCATCAAAGAAAGACTCAAGACAGCAAGAGACCGTCAGAAAAGTTATGCGGATAATCAGAGAAAGTCGTTGGAGTTTCAAGTGGGAGATAAAGTGCTATTAAAAGTGTCCCCATGGAAGGGACTGGTACGCTTCAGGAAGAGAGGCAAGCTGGGTCCCAGATACATTGGTCCATTCGAAATACTCGAAAGAATCGGACCAGTGGCGTACAAGTTAAAGTTACCGCAAAATCTAAGCGCAATCCACGACACATTTCATGTGTCGAATCTAAAGAAATGCCTAGCAGATGAAACGTTGATGTTACCCATAGACGACGTTCAGATTAATGATCGGTTAAACTTCGTTGAAGAACCAGTTGAGGTTTTGGACCGAGAAGTTAAACGGTTAAGGCGCAGTAAAATCCCTATTATTAAGGTCCGTTGGAATGCGAAACATGGTCCAGAATATACCTGGGAACGTGAAGATTTGATGAAGCAAAAATATCCCAGCTTATTCACGAACACCCCGGAGAAAGCCACTTCTTAAATTTCGGGATGAAATTTCTTTAACGGGGGAAGACTGTGACAACTGTCAAAATTCGAGCTTTCAGGTTAGCTTCTATTAAGTTTATTAGTGTTTATATAGTTTAAATTTTAGGATTAAGAGTTAGTTGGTTTAGAATAGCCGAAAAACCCCTAGCATTTCCGGTAGTCGCTTAAAATGTCCGGTTCCGACCCGTGACTGTCTGAAACGTCCAATATAGTGCCAAATGCCCCAATTTATACCCAATGTATATAAAATATATAGTTTTAATGTTTCAAATATAAAACTTCTATTTTTATAGAATTTTATCACTTTTGGGCTTACATTTTGAGGAAAAAGGGCCAAAAATTGAGAAAATGACATTGTATTCTTAATTGGGCTTGAGTTTTATTTTATTTATAAAACAAATATATGATTTTGAGAGGAGTGGGCCCCCATGGCCGGCCTCCTCTCTAAACCCCCATATAAATACATTTTTTTTTCATTTTTCTCCTCATTTTGCATGTTCAAAATTCAAAATTTGCTCTCACCCCTCTCTCTCTAGAAGTGAAGAGACATTTTCTCCCTCTCTAAAACAAAAACTCCAGCCATTTCTCATTTTCAAATCATCATCAAGATCAAGTTCATACAAGGATTTAGAAGCTCTAATCATCATCTAAACAAGGTAACAACTTTACCCTCATTTTCTTACCATTTTTGGGTGAAAACCCCACTTTTCTTACATTTTTTTAGCTACTTCATCTAATATCCAAAAATTCTGAGTTTGTGGAGAGATTTTACACCAAAACATGTAAAATGTTTATAAAATGGTGATAATCTATGACCTACACAAATAAAACTCAAGAGAATAGGGGAAAAATCATGATTTTATGTGTTCTTGAACAAAAATGGTTATTTTGGTTCTGGCAGATTCATGCATGTGTGTAAATCGTCAATTTCTTACAATTTTTATGTTCAAATATCATGCATCTTCTTTCTAAAAGTTTATTTAGTGATTTGGGGTTCTAATCCAAGTGGTCTCACTCAAAAACGTTGAGTTTTGACCCCCCAAATGCTCATAACAAGATGCATGTGCATCTGGGAGTTCAACAGTAGGTAAACCCTACTTTGAACGACCATAACTCTTTGAATACTCTTCCAAATCACTTATTTTTCTTCTGGAAGTTAGCTTAATGAGTTACCTTTCATATGCATCTGATTTCATTCAAAAATATGGTGATTTGAGGTTCCAAATGATTAAAACAAAAAGAGTGTGCAAACTGTCAAACAATGACAGAATTGTGCATGCATGTTCAAATGGCCATATATCTTTCAAAACTCAATGAAAAAGGTTGATTCTTCTTTTGAGAGTTATATTTATGAGTTATCTTCAGTTTGCAAGTGGAATCACTTAAAAATATGGAGTTTTGACGCTCCAAACACCTAAAATACTTTAGGTGTGCAATCTATGAAACCACCAGCAGCTAAACTCTATTTTGTGTGTTAGTATCTCCTTTGTTATTTGTCTTTAATGCATGAT
Organism: Silybum marianum; assembly: GCA_036898165.1. Classification (NCBI taxonomy): domain Eukaryota; kingdom Viridiplantae; phylum Streptophyta; class Magnoliopsida; order Asterales; family Asteraceae; genus Silybum; species Silybum marianum. Next base: position 20,146,709 of record CM072533.1, on the reverse strand, counting down.
TCTTTTTCTAGAACTTCATTTTATGAGTTAGGATTCATATGGATCCAGTTTCATGCAAAAATATGAAGTTTTGGGGCACTAACCAATTTATTTAAGTTAAGTGTGCAATCTGTCAGCTAATGGCAGAATTGTGCATGCAACTTTGTAGTGTCATACCTCCTTCATAACTTCTTCAAAATCAGTGATTCTTATCTCAAACGTTTCCTTTATGAGTTATGATTCTAATCCAACTGGAAAGTCTAGAAAACACTGAGTATAACTCCTCAAATGAGTGATTTACTAACATGGTGTAATCTGTTTTACCGGTTGTGACATATTGTTTTCCATGAATTATTTGGACAACTTGTACATGTCCAAAAGGCATGAAATTTGGTCACAAAGACCATAACTCGGTAATTTATCTTATATAAAAATATAGGAAACTAGATCATTTTGGAAGCCTTTGAAAACTGATCATTTTTAGGACAATTAGTTTCTGTCTAGAAGAGAAATTCTGGACTTAATTGATTTTTATAAATATTGATCATGTGATGGATAATAAGATCATTTTCGGTATAAATTACGATATTAATGAGCATATGGGCATTTTGTATAATTGGACATATATAGACACTTATGGGCTTAAGATTTATTCACCTCTAAGTAGTATTAGACCTATAAGTGACGGTTTTGAGTATTACTCTTTGATAGGGAAGCGTTAAGTCGTTGTGCGGAGATTCGGATTGTATTGTTTTGCGTTGCGGAGCGTTGCTATAAGGTGAGTATTCACAGTCCCTCTTTCAAAGTGTTTTATACGTTTTGGGGTGAAAAGCATGATTGAATGTGTTTTATGAGCCATTGTAATTATGATTATGAAATCTTGTTAAATTTGATGTTGTGGGCACTAAGGCATGTACACTAATAGTTATATTGAGTAAAATGTAACATAAAAGTTTGTACACTACTATTAACTCAAGTGAGGAGCCGAGGGTATTTGTGGATAGCGCTATTTGGACGGACAATCCCACCTAAAAACCGATAAGTAGAGGTGTGGATAGCAATCCCACCTAGAAACTACAGGTAGGGGTGCACGATACTTAAAAACGAAGGTTCTACATATGTGGGGTATTAGTCCCACCGCTAAGGTAGAATTAAAAATATTGTTTTGTGGTCGAAAGGTTTAGTGGTGGCTCTTTATATACAAAAATTAGAGTACATAATGCCTTAACGTTTTAAGATATCAGTAAGTGCCAAAAATTTATTTTTGCTCATATGCACTCATACAATTGATTATTTTTGAAATATTGAAAACCTGTGAATTCACCAACTCTTTGTAGTTGACCTTGTTTTTATCATGCTTTTCATGGGTAAGAAAAGATTAACCGAATCTTTCTTTTATGTGGGCGCATCGACATTAACCGTCTTGTTTATTTGAAAACTGTTTAGTTGAAACACTTGGTTTAATTTGTTTTTGTTAGAACTTGTACTTGATGCAAAATGTAAAATTTTAAACTTAAACTGTTGTTTATTTGAATGGATGGTTGGTGTTGTTTTTATCCTATTGTTATGAAATCTTGCGCTATCACACCTCGTGTTTCCGCTTTAGCGGGGTGTGACAACTTAATTGATTTTTATGAATATTGATCATGTGATGGATAATAAGATTACTTCGGTATAAATTATGATATTAACGAACATATGGGCATTTTGTATAATTGGACATATATAGACACTTATGGGCTTAAGATTTATTCACCTCTATAAGTAGTATTAGACCTATAAGTGACGGTTTTGAGTATTACTCTTTGATAGGGAAGCGTTAGGTCGTCGTGTGGGGATCGGATGTGTTGTCTAGTGTCGCGGAGCTTTGCTATAAGGTGAGTATTCACAGCCCCTCTTGCAAAGTATTTTATACGATTTGGGGTGAAAAACATGATTGAATATGTATATGAGCTATTTTCATAATGATTATGAAATTTTGTTAAATTTGATGTTGTGGGCACTAAGGCATGTACACTAATAGTTATATTGAGTAAAATGTAACATAAAAGTTTGTACACTACTATTAACTCAAGTGAGGAGCCGAGGGTATTTGTGGATAGCCCTATTTGGACGGACAATCCCACCTAAAAACTACAAGTAGGGGTGCACTGTACTTAAAAATGGGAGAAACGAAGGTTCTACATATGTGGGATATTAGTCCCACCGCTAAGGTAGAATTAACAATAAACTTTTTTTGTGGTCGAAAGGTTTAGTGGTGGCTCTTTATATACTAAAAATTAGAGTACGTAATGCCTTGACGTTTTAAGATATTAATATGTGCCAAAAATTTATATTGCTCATATTCACTTACAAAATTGGACGTTTGAAATATTTAAAACCTGTGAACTCACCAACTCTTTGTAGTTGACCTTGTTTTTATCATGCTTTTTAGGGGTAAGAAAAGATTAACCGAATCTTTCTATTATGTGGGCACATCGACATCAATCATCTTGTTTATTTGAAATTGTTTAGTTGAAACACTTGGTATACCTTATTTTGTTAGAACTTTTAGTTGATGCGATGTAAAATTTTAAACTTAAACTATTATGTAATTGAATGGATGGTTGATGTTGTTTTTATCCTATTGTTATGAAATCTTGCGCTATCACGCCTTGTGTTTCCGCTTTAGCGGGGTGTGACATTTCTCCATACTGAAATCTTCACGAATGGGGATGAAACGAGCTGATTTTGTAATTCGATCTACTATAACCCATATCGAATCATGTCCTTTCCTAGTTCTGGGTAGCTTGGTTATGAAATTCATAGTTATTTGCTCCCATTTCCATTGGGGAATTTCAGGTTGTTGAAGTAGACCGGATGGTTTCTGATGTTCGACCTTGACTTGAGCACAAGTTATCCGCTCCTGGGTGAACCGAATATCTGGATCGATGGGTTTCATCCAAGATAGTTGATTGTGAATTTCCAACCTTTGGTACCCATACTTTATTCTTAAAATAATGCATTCCATCTTATTGTAATTCAAATCCTTTTTCTAAGTGATGCAAGGTCTCATTCTTCAAATTTTCATCTTTTAAAGCTTCCTTTTGTGCTTCAAAAATTTGAGTCTTTAAACTCGTTTGAACCATCATTCCCATAGCTCGTGCTCTCGTCGGCTTCACTCTTTCCTTTCTGCTTAATGCGTCACCTACTACGTTAGCCTTGCCCGGATGATACTTTATTTCATAATCGTAGTCACTAAGTAGCTCGACCCATCTTCTTTGCCTCATATTGAGCATTTTATGGTCAACTATGTGTTGAAGGCTTTTATGATCAGTGAAAATGGTGCACTTAGTGCTATAGAGAGAGTGTCTCCAGATTTTGAGTGCGAACACCACCGCTCCAAACTCCAAGTCATGAGTGGTGTAATTCTTCTCATGAATCTTTAATTGCCTCGATGCGTACGCGATAACTTTATCTTTTTGCATTAGTACACATCCCATCAATTGATGTGAGGCATCACAGTAGACTACAAAATTATCTACTCCCTCTGGCGAGGCCAAAATCGGTGCGTTGCATAACTTTGTTTAAGAGTCTGGAATGCTTCCTCTTGTTTGTCTCCCCAAATAAACTTCTTATCTTTCTGAGTCAGTGTCGTCAGTGGTTGTGCGATCTTGGAGAAATTCTCAACAAATCGTCGATAGTAGCCTACTAACCCAAGAAATTAATGGATCTCAGTTGGTGTCTTCGAGGCTTCCCATTTCTTAATCGCCTCGATCTTAGCTGGATCAACATGTATCCCCTTTTCATTTACTACGTGGCCTAGAAAGTGTACTTCTCGGATCCATAATTCACATTTGGAGAATTTGGCGTACAAATTTTCATTCTTGAGCAATTCTAGTATCAACCTCAAATGTTGTTCATGCTCTTTCTTATTGCGAGAATAGATGAATATATCATCTATAAACACAATCACGAATTTGTCTAGGTATGGTCGACATACTCTATTCATCAAATCCATGAAGACTGCTGGTGCGTTTGTTAGCCCGAAAGGCATAACTAGGAACTCGTAATGACCATAATGAGTTCTAAACACTATCTTAGGAATGTCTTCTTCACGAACTCACATTTGATGATATCCCAATCGAAGATCGATTTTTGAGACATACGTAGCCCTTTGAAGTTGATCAAATAAGTCATCAATTCGAGGGAGGGGGTATCGGTTCTTGATAGTCAAGTTATTGAGTTCTTTGTAATCGATACACATTCGGAAAGATCCATCCTTCTTTTTAACAAACAAGATTGGAGCTCCCCAAGGTGAAGAGCTAGGCCTAATGAATTCTTTATCGAGTAACTCTTGAAGTTGTTCTGACAGTTCTTGCATTTCTGATGGTGCTAACCGGTAAGGTGATTTTGCTATGGGCGCAGCTTCCGGAACTAAATCAATGTGGAATTCAACTTGTCTTGGTGGGGGCAGTCCGGGTAGCTCATCTGGGAATACCTCGGGAAAATCCCGAACTATAGGGATATCCTGAATGCGTTTCTCTTCGGTCTCCTTATTCACAACGTGAGCTAAAAATGTTGTGCAGTCTTTTCTTAGGTACTTTCGCATCTTCATGCATGACACAATTTTAAAATCCCTTCTGGGTCACCATGTACTTCGACTGTTTCTCCTTCGGGTAGTGGTATCCGGATAATTTTCTTAGAGCAGCAAATTTCCGCTTGGTTTTTAGACAACCAATCCATACCCACGATTATATCAAAACTTCCCAACTTAATCGGGATTAGATCTATACTGAAGTCTCTATTAACCAAGTTTAAAGTGCAGTTCATTATTACGTCTTTGGCCCTACTTTCTTGACCGTTGGCACATCCAATAACATACTCTTCTTTTAACTTTTGAGGTCTTAGATTTATCTTTGGTCTAAAATCTAATGACACATAACTCTTATTTGCTCCAGAATCAAATAATACAGATGCATGATGATTGTTCAGAAAAAACATACTTGTGACCACATCCGGGTTTCGTCTTGCTTCTTCCGCTCCAATTTCAAACACTGACCCCTTGCCGGTCCTCCTTGATTACCTTGATTTTTTGGTTATGCTTGCCTAGTATCTGGTCTCCAATTCCGTCTTGGGCATTTATTCCTGAAGTGATTTGGGCTTCCACATTCATAACAAACCCGCTTCATCTCATGGTTCCATAATTCTGCTTCTAATTTCTGAATTTCACTTCTCGGACAATACTCAATCCTTAAGCATTTTCTTGAATTCATCCCATGTGAGTCTATTAACTGCCTCTCGGCCTCGAATTTGGACCTGGGTGTTCCACCATGTCAAGGCTCGTCCTTGTAGAAGAGAAGCAGAAAATTCTACCTTGTTTCCCTCGGTACATTTACTAATGTGGAGAACTGACTCCATGCCTTCTAGCCAAGTTATCAGTCCAACAACTCCTTTCGTTCCATGGAACTCTTTTGGATTACAACTCCTAAAGGATTTGTATGCAACTCCACTACTTGGCTAACAATATCCGGTAGTGCTGCCATAAGTTGTTCTGATACTGACCTTGCGACTTCGGGATTTTGTCTCCTTGGAGGCATTATTCTAAAAGACAATTTCAAATTGAGTTTTGATCAGATTCTATTACTATATCCGAACTAGTTCTACTTACTAAGTTTAGGCGTATAATATAATATACGTCTAGTACTAATCATTTAATCATACATTCAAACAATATACGAAATTTCAGATAGCATGCATAACCTTCAAAAATAAAATAAAACATTTCAACATAAATTTCCAAAATATAAATCCAAAAAGATAACACATTGTTTACAACTTAAAACAAATAATGTTTCAAATAAGAGTGTTTCAATCCCAAAAAGATTCAAATAAAGAGGTTGACTAGTGCATCATCAACCAAATCAACACTCCTAGCAAGATCACTAGGACTCCTAACGCCCAAGCCAAATATGTATGCACCTCCGAATCGCCCCTCTAGCATCAAGGGCCACCTCCATAACTCTATTCGTGAATTCATCCTGTGTGTGCAGTATCGCCAGGATGTCATCTATAGATTGTCGGTAATGGTCCAGTCTGTGTCGGTGGAGGTCTACTTCATTAACCATTCCAGAGACCCACGCGTGCTCCAACGCGGTCATCCCCTAGGGCTGCGGTATAGGGACTCCTATTGCCGGAGGAGGAGGAGTCACACTTCGCGACCTGGATCGCGATCGGGATGGTTCTTCTAAAGGTACGGAAGCAATCGTGAAAGTCACCCTCCTGATAGGGAGAACGCGCTTTCGAGCAGTTCTGATCATTCTTGGTCCTTGAGATGTACCCTCCCCAGTAGGTGAAGGTACAGGCATAGAAGTGAGTGATCGAGCGGAGGAGTCAGCGGTGTCCTCCTCGTGACTTTGCTTAGATAGGTCATACTCCTCATGGGTCGGGTCACTCCTCCTAATTCGACCAGTGATAAAGCCGGACTCGTTAGTGGAATTTTCAAACGACGACATGATACTGTATAATAAAAATAAAATTATAAACGTCAGAAACATTTTATAATACTCATGCGAACTCACATAAAATCATATTTTTCGATTTGAAATAAGAAGTTTTCCGATCTACGGTGACTTTTAGTATACCTAGTCCAAGTCCCTTCTTATTCGTACCATATTTAGACATAGGTGATCAGGCTTTGCCTAATTATAATTTGCTAGAACGATGCTTATTGTAGTTATACTAGTAGGAGCTTTTAAATTTTTAAATGTATCTAAGAAAATAATTTTCTTTTTTGAAAATTTTGGTTATAGTGCATGGTTTTTGTTAAAAAAAAACAGTGTTCTCTATAACCTAAGGCTCTGATACCAAGTCTGTCACACCCCGCTAAAGCGGAAACACGAGGTAGGACAGTTCAAACTTTCACAGCAATAGGAATATAATAAGCAACCATACATATATATAACTAAAACGTCAAGTTCAAAGTTTTAAAGTTTACAACTTGACTACTCTGTCTTAAATAAACAAATTATAACAAAATAGACATGTACAAAATCTTGATTGGTGTTCCACAAAATCATGCAAACTTGATCGGTTACCTTCTACCTGTAAAGCATGATAAAACAAAAGAGTCAACTACAAAGAGTTGGTGAGTTCACATGTTTTCAAATGCACAAAACATTTTATATGCAAGGTATAAAAATAGCGAATCGGATGATCGCATCAACTTTAATATTTTAAAGTTTAATGAGAAAAAATACATATTATAATTACACATGATATTAAAATATTGAGCCACTACTAAGCCTAAACGACATTCTACGCCCCACGAACTACCTTAGCGGTGAATCTAAAGTCCAGATGTGTAGACCATTCTTAATTGATAAAGTGCACCCCTACTTGCCAGTTAGGTGGGTATGTCAAAATTTTCTTAGCAAGGCTTAAGTATATAGTTAAGTGTGTAACTGGCTTAGATTTCCGATGTCTAATCCCGATAGCCCGTTATGGCAAGTATATGATAAAATTTATTTTAATGTAATGCCAAAAACATTTAATTTCACCAAATATAATAAGAGTTGATGATATAAAATTCTAATTTTAAATATAGAAGTCCAATTTTCTACCCATTTTGCAAAAATTGAGAAAAATTGACCTAAAACTACTTGTATTTCATTTCTCTTTTTATTACAAACTGTTAAACAACAATTTGGGCTTTTAAAAATTAATATTTTTCATGAAAATTCGGCCTGGTCCCCCCCCCCCCAAGCCCAAATCCCCAACATATAAAAACTCATTTTTTTCACATTTCCCTCATTTTCACCTCTCTCTTCAAAATTTGAAATTAAAAACCTTTCATTCTCTCTTCTTACTCCTTCCACTCCAGCCAAAAATTCATTCTTTTAGAAAAATCTTGAAGACATTGAAAAAATTTGATCATGCAAAAAGGTAAAAAGCTTCATCTTCATTGATTTCTTCCTAAATTTGGTGAAAAACCCATTTCTATTGCATTTTCATTACCCTTCTTGTAACCTCCGAATTTTCTGAGTTCTAAGGAGAGATTATACACCAAAGACATGAAAAAATGTTCATATAATGGTGGTAATCCATGACCCAAGTATTAGAACAAAAGAGAGTAGGTAAAATCAAGTTGCATGCGGGTTTTAACCCTTGAAAAGGGAATTCTTGGTGCTGACAGATTACTACCTAGTATTTCTGTCGCCGATATCTTGCAAAATAATTGTCCAAATGTCATCAATCTTCTTCCAAATCGTTATTCTATGAGTTGAGGTTCTAATCCAAGTGGAATCACTCAAAAACATTGAATTTTGACCCCCAAAACACCCATCTCAAGTTAAGTATGCAAACCGTAAGTTCAATAGTAGGTAAACCCTATTTTGGACGGCCATATCTCCTTGAGTATTTATCCAGAATGCTTGATTTTTCTTGTGGAGTTTATTTTAATGAGTTATATTTCGAACGCAACGGGTTTCACTAAAAAATATGGTGAGTTGGGGTTTCAACTATTTAAAACAAAATAAGTATGCAATCTGTCCAAAGCTGACAAATTTGTGCATGCATGTTCAAATGACCATAACTACTTCAAAACTCAATGAAAAAGAGTAATTTGTCTTGTGGAAGTTAGGTTTATAAGTTAGCTTTGTAATACAATTCCAACCATTGAAAAAGGATAAGTTTGGATCTCTCAACCAACTGTAACTTCCAGATTGTGCAATCTGTCTTAATGATTTTGCCCTTTAAAAGTGAGAATAGCTATTTAAAAACTTAAAACCCCTCCGAAATTCGTAATATTTTGACAAAATGTTTCTAACTCAGTACTTTAAACTATACAAAAAATTGGATAAGAAATTAATTGTGGATGATGTAATTTGGGGATGATTTGTAAGGTGAAGTATCTTAAAGACCAATGGAAACTTTCTGGATTTTATGACTATATGTGAACCAAGTTGGAACCTTTAAAAATTTGAGTTAAATAAACAATTCGGACAATTCAAGGTCTACTTATATTACAATTCTTTATATATTAAATTGGCATTACATAAGATAGGTTTTGATACAAGAAAAGACTTAATTCTTTTAGCCCCGAAAAGGAAAAGTGACTAATTGCATACCTTGCTTTGATAGGAAACGATTAGGTCGGGCAAGTAAGCGACTACGTTCCTCTTTCAAGATTAATAGCAAACCGGTGAGTATTCACGACCCTTTTACTATGTTATTACAATTTTTGGGGGAAAAGCACGTTATAATTGGAATATTTGAAATGTTTGATGGGAACTAATGTTAAACTTGCTAAATGTTTGAATGTGGCACTAAGTCATGTACACTAGTAGTAAGTTGAGTTAAAAATGTTAAGTCCCAAATAGGCGACTCTCAGTGATTAGAATATGATTCCTTTATATACTCGGTGAAAATCCCATTTATAGACTCAAGTTCATTTCAGCGTTAGCATACGCTGATTGCCATCAGCGATCGTTGAAATCTCAGGAACCTTAAGTCTATCTCTGAAGACCTGAAGATCAGCTATCACACCAGAAGAACATTCAGCGAAAGTCGAAGACCAAGCTGAAGAAAGAGATAATCAACTAGTGATCTGAAGCGGTTCAGTGATAGCAAGGATTATCTAAATCAGTGTGAAGTCTTGTGAAGTCTCAGCGGTACTTCGAAAGTTCATCCTTGAAGTTTCAAGTTCAGCGATCAAGTGAAGCCTTCAAACAAGATTAAAGTTGATCTTATCCTCGATGCACAAAAGTCAAAACGTTATACTATGTCAGAAAAGGACGTACGGTTTGTCTCTTACGTCCCCATCAAATCTGATATGATTGTATTTACTCGACAGAATCAAGTCAAACAAAACAACCAAATATAGGGTGTATAAATCGATGATTATTCGGACGCACTAACTGGTTATGAAATCTGTTCATATTCGACCAAAGCATGGCTGATTTTTTGGACAAAGGACAAGCTTCCTATAATAGTTTGACACGTGGCAAAATACCTTTTTTCTTGCATGATATGCAAATGGGTATAAATAGGATGAAGATATCATCTTCATCTTCATCCTCATGCATGCTACTTTCTCTCCTTGAACCTCTGCTTCTTTTCTTTCTAATTTCTTGTGCATCAAATCTGTGTGTTTCTTACGTTACAATAGAATAGGTTATTTAACTTGTTCTAATTCCGCTTGTAACTGTAAATTTGTTTATTTAATATAAACTTATTTAAAAACGAAAAAATCTATCTGTTTGTATTCAACCCCCCCTCCCCTTCTACAAACTGTTTCTATATCCATTGAACTCTTGTAGACTCCTTTGGGACTAACAAATGGTACCAGAATAGTGTTTTCTCTCTTAAATCTTTAAAATACCTATTTCTTAAAAAGATATTTTAAAATGACAAACACGAATACAAACTATATCGACAATGGATCTTTAGCCAAACCACCTATGTTTAGCCGTGATAATTTCCCATTGTGGAAGGAAAGAATGACTCTATTCCTAGAAGGGTCGGATCCTAAGATCCCCTACTATATGGAGAAAAGACCATTTGTTCCTACAGCTCTCTTACCTGTTGTTCCTGCTGTTGGTAGCATAGCGGCAATTCCTGAAAGACAAATTATCAAAACTCCAGATCGATGGAGTGATGATGACAAAAAGGAAGTAGCTATATACTAAGGCTAGATCTATAATAGCCATGTCTTTACTGGATGAAGTCTATCATTCCGTGATGAAGATGAGAACCTCTAAGGCCATATGGGATACTCTTTGTATCCAATATGAAGGAACTAGTGAAGTTCAAGTCACTAGATGCATAAACTTAGTAAGACAATACGAAAGCTTTATGCACTATAAAGGTGAATCTCTCTCTCAAATTCATCAAAGATTTAATTGTCTGTTGATTGACATGAAAACAGTCAACAGAGAATATTCAAACGCTGAAATCCTGACAAAATTAATGGAGGCACTTTCTGAGCAATGGGGAGTGTACACTACATGTTTAAAACTGTCAAAGAATCTTGAAACTCTATCTCTGAGCGCCTTATATGGCATGCTTCTTAATGAAGAACAATCTCAGGTTTTAAGGAAAAACTTCATCAATGAACTTAAAGGTGTCAAAAGTACTTCTTTGGCATTGGTAAGTTCAGAGGCCGAATCTTCAAAACAAGTCTCTTCTTCTATCACTTCAATCACTGACTTAGCTCAAACTGATTCAGAAGAACTCACTGATGCTGACATCTCTGAGTTTGATAATTCTCTAGCTCTCTTAACCAATAACTTTAAAAGATTTGCTAGAAAGAGTAACTTTCGAAAGCCTTCTGCTCTTGCTGACTCTGAGAAGTCAAAGACTGCAATCGCTGATAAAGCATCCTCACTGCCAGCGAAGAGGTCACTTCGCCAATGAGTGCAGATCAAAGAAAGTAGCAGCTCCCACACCTTCCTAGAACTCTGAAAAGAAAGATAAATACTCTAAACTAAAAAGCAAATACAGAAATCTGAAGAAAAGCCAGCAAAAAGCTAAAGGTCTGATTGCTGAAGAAGTAGACTGGATGATGAAGATGACTGGGCTAAGTCATCTGATGAGTCAGGCTCAAATGAAGAAGATCTTGCCTTCCTATGTCTGATGGCAAGAATCGAAGAAGCTGAAGAAGTCTCTGAGACATCTTCCTCTGAGTCCCCTTTATCTCAGGTACCTATTCCCTCTACATCTTCCTTTACTGAAAGTAATAGTCTGCTCTTGATGCTATGTCGGTTGATTTTTATAACACTTTAAATGGAAAGATAAAAGCTAAACAAATAAATATAGATCTCTCTGAACAATTAAAGAATTGTCACATTAAGATAAAAGAATTAACAAAAATTGAAGACAACTATAAAGATCAAATCTTCGTAAATCAAACTATAAGCATTAAAAAGCAACAAGCTATCACTGAGAGAGAAAAAGCTATTGCTGATCTCAAGCCTGAAAAAGCTACCATCGAAGGATGGTGTAAAGCCTCTGACAACGTCAATGAAATCATCAATGCTCAGATCCCTCTAAAAGTGAAAAGCGGGATAGGCTATAACCCAAGTAAAGAAGAATCAGAGAATGACCTTTCCATGTTAAAATTCGGAATGTTTGTCTCTTCTATCCCTGATCCCTCTTTTACCTAAACCTCAGTCCTCTGAGAAGTTGTCTATTCCTAAGAATAAGAACATTCAGAAACAGACAAATAATTCCTCTGCTCCTTCAGCGAGTCATCGTAAATCTAGGAAGAAGATCCCTGGATCCGTTCAGACATCAACTCCTAAAATTAACATTGACCTCTCTCCCGTCCCTGAAAAAGGTTGTCATACCTCCAAGGACAGCTGACAAAGGAATTCTTGGTCCTGTTCCTAAGAAAGCTCCTTTTTCTCTTATCTCTTCCAAGCTTGTCTTTAAATATAGAAAATGCTATCATTGTGGTGAAAATACCCACATTGGCAGCAAATGTCCTAATGCTACAAAAGCTGAAAAATTGGCCCACGGAAAGAAAGTAGCTCAAGCTGATAAACAAGCAAAAGCAAAATCCTCCAAGAGTGTTAAAACTCCCAAGGTGAACATATCCGCCGAGGAAAATTCATCAGTGAATAGTTCCTCTGCGACTCCTTCCACTAACTCAGCAGGACCCATAGTAATTTGGGTACCTATGAAAACTTGTCTTAACAGGTATCTGGTATCTAGATAGAGGATGCTCAAGGCACATGACAGGCAGAAAATCTCTGCTCTCTGACTACAAAGAAGAAGCTGGTCCCTCAGTGACCTTTGGTGGAAATGGCAAAGGATACATTAAAGGCTACGAAATTCTATCCAACGGAGCAACATCCTTCAGTCGGGTTGCTTATGTTGAAGGGCTAAAGCACAATCTTTTAAGTGTTAGTCAGCTTTGTGACAAAGACTTCAAATTTCTATTTCTGAAAAATAGATGTGTTGTCACTGATAGTAATGACAAACTTTCCTTAACAGGCAAAAGAGTTGAAAACGTTTATGTCATTAATATGAATAGCTCCCACTCTGAGAACATGTGCTTCATATCCAGAGCGTCATCTGATGTAAACTGGTTGTGGCATAAAAGGATCTCTCATCTGAACTTTAAGATGATTAATGAATTGTCTCAAAAAGACCTTGTCAGGGATCTTCCAAAACACACATTTGCAAAGGAATCTCTTAGCTCAGCGTGTGAAAAAGAAAAACTGACCAAAGCCTCTTTTAGATCTAAACAAGTTTCTTCAGTTACCTCTCCTCTTCAATTACTCCATATGGATTTATTTGGACCTGTTAATGTCCAATCTCTGTCTGGAAAGAAGTACACTCTTGTGATAGTTGATGAATATTCCGGATATACTTGGGTATTTTTTCTTCGATCCAAAAGTGATACACCCGATGTAATTATCTCTTTCATCAAAAGAATGGAAGTTCTGAACAACCTAGTTGTTCGTTCCATGAGAAGTGATCATGGTACTGAATTCAAAACAGCACCCTGATTAACTTCTTTGAAGAAAAAAGAATCTCACAACTTCTCTTCAGTGAGAACCCCTCAGCAAAATGGTGTTGCTGAAAGAAGAAACTGAACAATCATTGAGGCAGCTCGCCCAATGCTCAGCGAATCGCATCTTCCTACTCAATTATGGGTCGGAGCAGTGAATACAGCATGCTTTACTCAGAATCGATCTCTGATTGTTAAGCGATTCAACAAAATCCCCTATGAACTTCTTCATGGAAGAAAACCCTCTCTGAAATATTTACACATCTTTGGGTGCAAATGTTATATTCTAAATGACAGAGATCATTTAGGAAAGTTTGATCCTAAAGCTGACGATGGGATTTTTCTTGGATACTCTTCAGTGTCTAAATCCTTCAGAATCTTCAACAAAAGAAGACAACATGTTGAAGAATCTATGCACGTCAACTTTGACGAATCACGTCCAATCAACTCAACCTGAAACTTATTTCAGCAGTTAACCAAATGCTGAAATGAATGATGACTGTCTCCCTGATTTTCCTATTCCGAATACTGATTTATCCTCAGGGATCAATATCACTCCTCTTGATCAGATTCATCCATCTGATATCTCTCAAGGAAACTCTTCAGTGAACAACCAAGCTTCATCGTCATCTCCAGAATTGATCTTAAATGATGAAGTCCCTGTTGCTGAACCAACAACTAGTATTCCTCAAAAAGAAGGAGTTGCTGAATCTATTGTAGATCAGTCTTCTCAACCTCCCGCTCAGCAGGTATCCTAATGCAGGTATCAAAACTCGCTGAGGTTCAGGTAATATCTGTCTTTACGTAAACTTCATTTCCCTCTCTGAACCTAAAAAGATCGATCAAGCTATCTCTGATCCTAGCTGGGTCTCTGCCATGCAATAAGAACTCTCTGAATTTCAAAGAAACAATGTTTGGAACCTTGTCCGTCGTCCATCTGGAAAAACAGTGATAGGAACCAAATGGGTCTTTAGAAATAAGCTAGATGAAAATGGCACTGTAATTTACAATAAGGCTAGACTTGTTGCTCAGGGTTACAGACAGGAAGAAGGAATTGACTATGATGAACCCTTTGCTCCTATAGGTAGACTAGAAGCCATAAGACTCTTCTTAGCTTATGCTGCCCATAAAGATTTCAAAGTTTTTCAAATGGATGTTAAAAGTGCTTTTTTAAATGGAAAACTCAACGAGGAAGTTTATGTTTTCAAACTCCTTATTTCCCTGACCCTAGTCACCCTGGTCACATTTTCAAACTTAAAAAGGCTCTCTATGGGTTAAAACAGGCTCCTAGAGCTTGGTATGATACCCTCTCTAACTTTCTCCTTAAAGAAAAATTTGCCCGTGGAAAAATTGATCAAACTCTGTTTTTAAGAAAACATAAAGGTCATACTATTTTTGCCCAAATTTATGTCGATGATATTATATTTGGTTCCACAAGACTCAAACTTTGTACTCGTTTTGCAAATCGAATGAAAAAAGAATATAAGAAGAATATGATGGGTGAACTAACATATTTTCTAGGTTTGCAGATTAAGCAATTTGACAAAGGTATCTTTATTTGCCAAATTTGATATGAATCAATGCTCAGCGATGAAGACTCCCATGGCACCTCCTCTGACGTTGAACAAGGAATCTGATGGAAAACCTGTCAATGTCACTGCCTATCGTGGGATGATCGGATCTTTGCTGTATCTTACAGCGAGCCGACCCGATATCATGTACTCTACCTGTCTCTGTGCTAGATATCAAGACGAACCCAAGGAATCTCACCTCATCGCTGTAAAGCGGATCTTCAGATACCTGAAAGGAACTCCTAATCTGGGTTTTTGGTATCCTAAAGGCTCAGGGTTCGATTTAATCGGATACTCTGATAGTGATTTTCCAGGTTGCAAAATTGACAGAAAGAGCACCACTGGTGGGTGTCAGCTATTGGGTGGTAAGTTGGTTAGTTGGATTAGTAAAAAGGAAAACTCTGTGTCCACCTCCACCGCTGAAACTGAATACGTTTCCCCTGGTAGCTGTTGTGCTCAAATCCTTTGGATGAGAAATCAACTCTGGAATTATGACCTAAGTCTTTCTAAGATCCCAATATATTGTGATAGTACAAGTGCTATTGCAATTCCAAACAATCCGGTTATTCACTCTAAAACCAAGCGCATTGAGATTCGCTATCACTTTATCAGAGATCATGTGATGAACGGTGACGTAGAACTTCATTTCGAGCCAACTGAATATTAGCTCGCTGATCTATTCACAAAGCCTCTTGATAAAACTAGATTTAATCTACTCATCAGTGAGCTTGATATGTTAAATGCTGAATAACCTCTCCCTTCCCTGAACTCTGATTCAATGATACTTGATATCTCTCAGGTATGATTTCTTATCTCCACTCTCTGAATGTTTCTTTTCAGAGAGTATGTTTTCAAAACAAAAACCCATCAGTAACAATCGTTTATTGTCCATTGATGAGGATTTAAGGATAATGATTAACATTTATTTATTAAATGATAATCAAATATTTTCTTTTCGAATAAGAAAAGGACACGTCAGACTTTTATCTGACACACGACGGACCACGACGTTTCCTTTCTACTCTTTTCTAGGGACGTACGCAGGTCATCATTTCTTTTTCTAAAAGCTAAAACCGTCGTTTAGTTATCCGTTTCCTTCTCCTCTTGCTATTAAAGCAAAAATCTTTTTCATTTCCTTATTTACGCGCTCAAATTACTCTAAAAAGCAAGAACCTTCTCTCGACCTTCAAGCAATCTTCAAGAACACCAAGAACACGCACTTGTGTGTTTTTCTTAACAGTATTCACTTTCAAGGTTTGATCTAACCCTCTTTTCCTCCTGTGTGTAAACCACGATGACGAAACCTTCTTTTCATCTCTTCTTATGATTCTGTTTAACAAATAACTTTACCATCTTTTAAAAAAAATTTAACTAATGAGTTAAAAAGATCCAAAGCTTTTTGTACCAAAACCTGTTCTGGGTTCAAACTTAGAACAGAAGACCAAACTATTGGTACTTTCTTGATCAACAAGTTTTTTAAAAAAAAAGCTAGTCTATTTTGTGTTAAAAACACAAGTATTTTGGTCTTTGTTCATCAAAATACTTGTTTTTCTTCTACACATTTTGATAATTCTTGTACCAAAACCTACTCTGGTTTATTACTCTTGTATTAAACCATGATTTTCTTCTTTGGTGTTCCAATCTTTGAAACATAAATGGCATCATCAAGCACCAACATGATCGAGAAGGCCCCTGCAAGCAATTTCAGCATGGAAGGCTACTTTCAAGGTCTGCAACTACCTGGCACTAGTCGCATTCCAGCTGACAAAGCCTATTTCAATGATGGAGCTACCTTCATCAAAGCGTGCCCTTTGATGTACGCCTTTGTACAAAACCCTGTAGGAATCACTGCACACCTACAGGCTCTCTGGTACTCTGCTTAGTGTACTACCGTCACTATGGACAAAGGCAAGGAGATCCCTGCAATTGGCTTCTCTATCCCCTCTCTGGGATATTTCTCCTTCACTGTCGGCTTCGTAAGTCATGCTCTCCGCCTTCCCTCCAAGCTGAAGACAGAATCTTGGGGCCCTGAGCCCACAGTCGAGCAGATTGACTCCTTCTTGGACTCAATCGGTTACGTCTGGGAGAACCCTGGGCACAAGACGGTGGGTTCTAAGATGGAAAAGAAGAGGCTCCCTGCTCGATGGAAATACATCTTCACTCAGGTCATTCAATGCCTGAGCTCCAAGACTGGTTCTCATGACCAGGGGAGCAAGCATTTCCAGGACATCGGATTTGCTCTCTGTACAGGGTACAAGCTGAATTACGTTGACTACATTTTCAGCGACATGTACAACAGGGTAAATGCAGCGAAGAGAAATCAATTCATTCCTTATCCAAGATTTTTCTCTACTAGCTTGGAGTTTTCTTTCAAGGAGGAGTACCCCACTGTAGCAAACCAAAGCTTCTCTTTGGTGGGGAAGAAATCTCTGGAAATAGAGACTCGTCCAGATGATGTCCCCTACACTCCTTACACGCTGCACCTTATAGCAGCCGCTGCTCCTGTGCCTACCTCACTGCCAAACCCATCAGTGTGTGCCCCCGGCACAACCATTCCCCCCAAGCGAAAGGAACCAACCTTTGGTCACAAAAAGAGCATCGCCCAAAAACCCCCTACAAAGAAAGCCAACAAGGCAGTCTCTCAAAAGACTAGCCTCTCTACTTTCAGCGTACTACCAACGTCTCTGCCAACCTCTGCTAAGACAACGGCATCTGAGTCCTTTGTCGCTTCTTCAGCGCTACCCCCACTTTCAGCGACTCCGGTCACTGAAGGTATTAGAGTCAGCTCCGTTGAAGCGGCACCAGGTAATACTATCACTGCCTTCTCTTCTTCTTCTACCCCTTCTTCTTTGGTCCTCACATCAATACGTGATTCAGAGATAGTTGCCCCTATTTATGATGAACTTTGGAGAGCCAGTAACAAAAGGCCTCAGCATACCTCTCACAGCCATGCTCAGACACAGGCAAATGATCCTCAGGACATTGCCGTTGCAATTGCTGCACCTAAGAGTAATCCTCACGATACTCTTAGGTTACATAACATGTCTTTGAATCATCCATCTTCTAACCCAGAGCTCTTCTTTGCTGCTTTGTCTATGTTGTCATCAGGTACGGCCCCACAGACGTCAGTAACCACAATCTCCACTCAGCTTGCTTCTCCAAGAAGCAAAGGAAAGGATGCCCAACGCCCAATGACCCCTGAAGACGCACGAAGGGTCAAACAGGAGAAGCCAGCTGCCAAGCTTCCTCCCTTTTCAGTGGAGATTCCAAAAATCACTCTTCCACACCCTACCTTCCCTGCCATTGACTTTCTTGTCAATGAGTGCACTCAAACTAGGGCTAGGTTGGATAATCTTCAGCACTCTGCTGAATATATCTTCCAGACAGTCGCTGGAACACCTGGAATGAAGGCCACGCTGAACAATATCTTCGTCGACATCCAGGGCCTCAAGGCTGATACCTTGGCTAACTCTCAGGCTACCAATGCGGTTGCCTCTGTCCTCAAAGCCCAAGGCCTAGTGTTTGAGTCTATTCAAAAGACTCAAGCTGATATTATGGAGAGGCTTACTAGAATATCTGATGTTGGCCCCTTCTTCACCTCGGATGACAGGAAGACCATGGGCGATGTTCTAACGAATCAGTCTCTGCACTCTAAGTCGCTCAAGGATATTGGGTCCAATGTCAAGACCATAGTAGTGCACGTCCTCACTGCTGACAACATCGAGGGGGATACATGTGCAAAGGAGATCGCTGATGAGATAATCGGTCAGGCCAATGACCGCATGCTAGGCACACTGATATCTTCCTACATCCATCAGCAAGAACCCTCAGTCGTCGCTGATGATGAAGACGATGAGGAAGAAGAGGAAGATGATGATGAAGAGGATGAAACAATTCGCATCTATAAGGGGATTGATGATGATGATGATGATGACATCCCTCAAGGTGCCCTAGAGCACTTCAAGAGAAGTCGACCAGGCAACTTCATGTCTGAGATCAACTACTCAGAGCCTTTGGGGGACGGACACACTTCTTCTCAGGAGCCGTCCAGCCAATCAGGCAAAGGAAAGCAGGTAGTGGATCTTGATGCCACCGTTCCTATCTCTGAGGGGGAGACCACTGTAGAGGTAACCCTTCCCCTTGTTACTTTTAACTCTACAGCTTCTGAACCCCCTACATATCCATCCTTCCCTCCTCCAAATTATGGCTCTGACAAAGCTCTCTTACCTTCTCCCGTTCTCAGTGAGTCTAGTCCCCCAAAGGACTCTACTTCATGGAAGGAACCTTCATCTGAAGATCAGTTTATGTATATAACTGACTCTGACTCTGAAGATGAAGAAGGCCTTATTCCAAGACGGCGCGCACAGAGACCTCCAATAAGGGAGCCTGAGGAAAAATAAAGGTGAATAAACTTTTTAAAGGAGCTTGAAGCAAAGAGAATAAAGAAGCCCTTCACTGAACCTGAAAATCCTGTACCCATCAGTATGGTGGATGAATTTTATTTTCTATCAAAGGAAGATAGAGCTCAAGCTCTGGAAGCACAGAGACTCAGGGATGAGAAGATGAGGCAGACTCAAAACGATCTCGAACTCGCAAGGAAGATTCTCAGGGAAGACTCTGCCAGAGAAGAAGCACAAAGAAAGATGAACGAGAAAAGCAAACAACTTGCTGAAGCTCTGGTGCAAAAGGAACTAGTCAGGGAGAACATTAAGGTAGATCCAATTTTTGCTCAAGAGAAGATTCTAAGTGCTATCTCTGAAGAAGAAACCCTTCACAGAGAAGAAGAACTGCGCTGGTGCTCTGAAAGATTCAACTATCAAAGGTCTGACTCCAAAATCGTTCGTGCGACTATTGAAGGACGATATTACAAAAGATATGGTCTGAAGGTTTACGTACGAATGTACAGACAAACGAGATGTGAAAAAGAAGAAGCAAAGTTCTTAAAGTTCTTTGGATACTCTGAATGGCTAGAAATCAGAGATGCCATTCAGGGTTCCAAATCAAAATTCAAAGACGTGGTAGAAAAAGCACTGGATCAACTCTTGCAGAGAATGTCTCAACTAGTTTAAATCCCTCCTCTCCCTAAAACTTCAAAGAGAAGAAAGTCTGCAGGTGGTACCTCTTTGAAGAATGAGCATGAAACCAAGTTCAACTATGAAAGTATTCTTAGCCACCTGGAAATCCCTGATGTCTCAATGCTGAACTCTTCGCTCCCTTAAAACCGACGCTATGAAGAAAGTAAAATCATCACACTCCCTAAACCAGGTATGGTTTATTTGGACAATGAAGGGGTCTTGGGACTTTTCAGAAATTCAGAAGTCAGCAAGGCTCCTTTAGCTTTCATCAAGATCATGCATCACTACTGTTGGTCAGACTCCCTCTGATGAATAGGCAGAAGATGATCTATGAAAAGGAATTACAAAGAAGACATGAGCGAATCTCTGATTAGCTTTTTCATTTTCTTTGTAATAATACTTCAGTGTAATGTACGTTTACTTTATATTTGTAATTTCATTTTTCCCTGTAATTCTTTAGATTATTGATAATGAAATTCAAATGAAGTACTCTACTCCACTTGTGTACTGAAAAGATCCCTTAAAACAGGAAATGGGACAATGAACATAAGAGTTCTATTCTATCTTACAAATTTAACTCACTGATTTTTTTCACTCTTAAATTAAAAAAGTGAATGTACTTAAAGCCTTTACTTGTGACTTGAGATTTCATAACCTTATAAATGAAACTCAATAGTTCAAACAGAATAGCTGAAAAAAGATCTCACAGATTAGTTCTTAAATCTTTTACTTAGAAATTTTTAAGTCTCTACAAATCTCTTCAAGCATTTTTCTTTTATTGCTTATTCATAATCAAATAGGTGCAGATTGTTGATCATAACTCCTCTCAGTGATTTGAATATGATTCCTTTATATACTCGGCGAAAACCCCATTTATAGACTCAAGTTCATTTCAGCGTTAGCATACGCTGATATCCATCAGCGACCGCTGAAATCTCAGGAACTTTAAGTCTATCTCTGAAGACCTGAAGATCAGCTATCACACCAGAAGAACATTCAGCGAAAGTCGAACACGAAGCTGAAGAAAGAGATAATCAGCTAGTGATCTGAAGCGGTTCAGTGATAGCAAGGATTATCTAAATCAGTGTGAAGTCTTGTGAAGTCTCAGCGATACATCGAAAGTTCATCCTTGAAGTTTCAAGTTCAGCGATCAAGTGAAGCCTTCAAACAAGATTAAAGTTGATCTTACCCTCGATGCACAAAAGTCAAAACCTTATACTATGTCAGAAAAGGACGTACGGTTTGTCTCTTATGTCCCCATCAAATCTGATATGGTACTGTTCATATTCGGCCAAAGCATGGTTGATTTTTTGGACAAAGGACAAGCTTCCTATAAAAGCTTGACACGTGGCAAAATACCTTTTGTCTTGCTTGATATGCAAACGGGTATAAATAGGATGACGATATCTTCTTCATCCTCATGCATGCTACTTTCTCTCCTTGAACCTCTGCTTCGTTTCTTTCTAATTTCTTGAGCATCAAATTTGTGTGTTTCTTAAGTTACAATAAAATAGGTTATTTAACTTGTTCTAATTCCGCTTGTAATTATAAATTTGTTTATTTAATATAAACTTATTTAAAAACGAAAATCTATCTGTTTGTATTCAACACCCCCCCCTACAAACTGTTTCTATATCCATTGAACCCTTGTAGACTCCTTTGGGACCAACACTGACACTATTAATTAACTCTAAATGAGCGGATAGTTTAGTGGATAGCGCTATTTGGAATTACAATCCCACCTATTACTGACAAGTATTGGTGCACTCTGTTAAAACACGGGTTCTACACATGTGGATTATTCCACCGCTGAGGTAGTTCGAGAAACATAAAGGACTTAGTTGTTAGAAGGTTTAGGAGTGGCTCAACACTTATGTTTACTAGAAGTACATTGTGCCTTGCAATAATACTTAAATTTGAATTTTATACGCGTTTTTAATGCATACTCAATTACATTTTACAATTGATGAAAATTTGATTGTCGAAATTGAAAACCTATGAACTCGCCAACTCTTTGTAGTTGACCTTGTATTATAACGTGCTTTTCAGGGGTTAAGAAGGTAAACAATAATGCTTAGTCATGCACGCGTGTCAACATCAACGCAAGAATTTTTATTTTGAAACCTGTTTTGTTAAAACGCTTTTACTTTCTGTTTTACTGTTAAACATCGTGTTCTAATTTTGTAACTTTGAACTTATGTTTTATGGCTTGAATGAATGATTGGTATTGTGTATATCTTATTGCTATGAAACTTGAGTTGTCGTACCTCGTGTTTCCACTTTAGCGGGGTGTGACACATCATGTGTAGAGGTCTGGGAACTTGGCATGTTAAACGCTGAATAAATTTTATTTAGTGATAAACAATATATTCAGTGACATACAAATTAAACCTTAAAATTTCCATTCTCTGAACTCTGACTCAGCGATACTTGATTTATCTCGCTCAGGGATGAACTTCTAAATCCTTACTCTCTCTGACTTTAAAAATCAGTGAATGAATCTCAAAAGGTAAAACACATCACTTCGGCAAACCCAAAACCCTTCAAGATGCCATGAATTTGGCAATCAGGCTCACCAACAATGCTAATCGTTCTGGAATATTGCAAGAGACAAAGCCCATGGTAAGAGAAAGATGGAGGAACCCATGAAAAGGCAATCCGGAGGAAGGACGACTAAAAATCCGAAGGTCACAGGGAACTATGCGATCTAGACACAACCAGAGGAGAAAGGAAAGGGGTCATACCCTAAGTGTGATAACTGCAACAACCATCATGGTGGAAGATGCATCATTTGCCTCAAATGCAATAAGGGAGGCCATTTTGCTAAAGATTGTAGGAGTGGCGGAAGACGGACACATGACCGAGACAGAATCGAGTGTGGAACTCTAGATCACTTTCAAAACACATGTCCGAGACTGAATCGAAGGCCAAATGCTAACCAAGCACGACCAGTCAATCAAGGGAATTAAGGAGGTCCGGCAAGAGGTCGATTATTCGAGATTGGGGATGAAGAAGCAAGACAAAATTCGGATGTGGTCACAGGTATGTTTCTTCTATACGATCATTATGCATCAGTACTGGCTGATTCTGGAGCAGATAGGAGTTATGTATCGCTAGAATTTAGGCCAAAGATAAACTTAAGATCCCAAAAATTGAAAGAAACATACGTTATTGAATATGCTAACGGACAAGAAATTAGGGCCAGAGACGTAATTATGGATTGTACTTTAAATTTGGCCAAAAGAAACTTTAGTATAGACCTAATCCTTATCATGTTAGGAAGCTTTAATATGTTAGGAAGCTTTGACCTAATCCTCATCATGTTCGAGCTGAAATTTGCTGCTCCAAAAAGATCGTCCGAGTTCCTCTACCCGTAGGAGAAGTACTCGAAGTACATGGAGAGAAACCCAGAACGAATCTTAAAATGGTGACGTGCATGAAGATGCGAAAATACTTAAGGAAGGACTGCATTACGTTTTTGGCTCACATTGTGGATAAGAAGATCGAAGAGAAACGCATTCAGGAAATCCCTATAGTTCGGGATTTTCCCGAGGTATTCCCAGATGAGCTACCCAGACTGCCCCCACCAAGACAAGTTGAATTCCACATTGATTTAGTTCCGGGAGTTGCGCCCGTGGCGAAATCACCTTATCGACTGGCACCGTCGGAAATGCAAGAATTGTCAGAACAACTTCAAAAGTTGCTCGATAAAGAATTCATTAGGCCTAGCTCTTCACCTTGGGGAGCAACAGTCCTTTTTGTTAAAAAGAAGGATGGATCCTTTCGGATGTGCATTAACTATAGAGAAGTTAACAAGCTGACCATCAAAAACCGATATCCCCCTCCCTCAAATAGATGATTTGTTTGACCAACTTCAAAGTGCTAAGTACTTCTCAAAGATTGCTCTTAGATATGGATATCATCAAATGAGGGTCCGACAAGAGGATATTCCCAAAACGACGTTTAGGACACGCTGCGATCATTATGAGTTCCTAGTTATGCCTTTCGGACTAACAAACGCACCAGTTGTTTTCATGGACCTAATGAACAGGGTCTGTAGACCGTACTTGGATAAGTTCGTGATTGTGTTCATAGATGACATACTTATTTATTCGCAAAGCAAGAAGGATCATGAGCGACATCTAAAGTTGATATTAGAACTACTCAAGGAACAAAAATTGTATGCAAAGTCCTCCAAATGTGAATTTTGGATTCGCGAGGAACATTTTCTTGGCCACGTAGTCAATGAGAAGGGAATTCACGTGGACCCGACAAAAATTGAGGCCATCAAAAAGTGGGAAGCTCCGAAGACACCAACGGAAATTCGTCAATTTCTTGGTTTAGCAGGTTACCATCGGCGATTCATAGTGAATTCTTCAAAAATTCGGCCTTATGGTCTCCCCCTCCCCCTAAGCCCAACTCCCCAACATATAAAAACTTATTTTTTTCACATTTCCCTCATTTTCACCTCTCTCTTCAAAATTTGAAATTAAAAACCTTTCATTCTCTCTTCTTCCTCCTTCCACTCCAGCCAAAAACTTAAACAAAAGGGAATTCTTGGTGCTGGCAAAAACTTCAAAAATTCGGCCTTATGGTCTCCGCCCCCCCCCTCCAAGCCCAACTTGCATGCGGGTTTTAACCCTTGAAAAGGGAATTCTTGGTGCTGACAGATTACTACCTAGTACTTCTGTGGCCCATATCTTGCAAAATAATTATCTAAATGTCATGAATCTTCTTACAAAACGTTATTCTATGAGTTGAGGTTCTAATCCAAGTGGAATCACTTAAAAACATGGAGTTTTGACTCCCAAAACACTCAGCTCAAGTAAAGTGTGCAAACAGTAAGTTCATCAGTAGGTAAACCCTATTTTGGACGACCATATCTCCTTGAGTATTTATCCAAAATGCTTGATTTTTCTTCTGGAGTTTATTTTAATGAGTTATATTTCGAACGCAACGCGTTTCACTCAAAAATATGGTGAGTTGGGGTTTCAACTATTTAAAACAAAATAAGTGTACAATTTGTCCAAAAGCTGGCAGATTTGTGCATGCATGTTCAAATGACCATAACTACTTCAAAACTCAATGAAAAAGAGTAATTTTTCTTCTGGAGGTTAGGTTTATATGTTAGCTTTGTAATACAATTCGAATCATTGAAAAAGGATAAGTTTTGATCTCTCAACCAACTATAACTCCCAGATTGTGCAATCTGTCTTAAAGATTTTGACCTTTAAAAGTGAGAATAGCTATTTAATAACTTAAACCCCTCCAAAATTCATAATATTTTGATAAAATGTTGCTAACTCAGTACTTTAAACCATACAAAAAATTGGGTAAGAAATTAATTGTGGATGATGTAATTTGGGGATGATTTGTAAGATGAAGTATCTTAAACACCAATGGAAACTTTCTGGATTTTATGACTATATGTGAACCAAGTTGGAACCTTTAAGAATTTCAGTTAAATAATCAATTTGGACAATTCAAGGACTACCTATATTACAACTCTTTATATATTAAATTGGCATTACATAAGATAGGTTTTGATACAAGCAAATACCTAATTCTTTTAGCCCCGAAAAAGAAAAGTGACTAATTGCATACCTTGCTTTGATAGGAAAGGATTAGGCCGGGCAAGTAAGCGACTACGTTCCTCTTTCAAGATTAATAGCAAACCGGTGAGTATTCACGGCCCCTTTTACTATGTTATTACAATTTTTGGGGGAAAAGCACGTTATAATTGGAATATTTGAAATGTTTGATGTTAACTAACGTTAAACTTGCTAAATGTTTGAATGTGGCACTAAGACATGTACCCTAGTAATATGAGGTTGAGTTAAAAACGTTAAGTCCCAAATAGGTGACACTACTAATTAACTCTAAATGAGCCGATAGTTTAGTGGATAGCACTATTTAGATTGACAGTCCCACCTATTACTGACGAGTATTGGTGCACTCTGTTAAAACATGTGGATTATTCCACCGCTGACAGTCCCACCTACACATGTGGATTATTCCACCGCTGAGGTAGTTCTAGAAATATAAAGGACTTAGTGTCAGAAGGTTTAGGAGAGGCTCAACACTTATGTTTACTAGAAGTACATTGTGCCTTGCAATAATACCTAAATTTGAATTTTATACGCGTTTTTAATGCATACTCAATTACATTTTACAATTGATGAAAATTTGATTGTGGAAATTGAAAACCTATAAACTCGCCAACTCTTTGTAGTTGACCTTGTATTTAACGTGCTTTTCAGTGGTTAAGAAGGTAAACAATAATGCTTAGTCATGCATGCGTGTCAACATCTATGCAAGACTTTTTATTTGAAACCTGTTTTGTTAAAACGCTTTTACTTTCTATTTTACTGTTAAACTTCGGGTTCTAATTTTGTAACTTTGAACTTATGTTTTATGGCTTGAATGAATGATTGGTATTGTGTATATCTTATTGCTATGAAACTTGAGTTGTCGTACCTTGTGTTTCCACTTTAGCGGGGTGTTACACATCATGTGCAGAGGTCTGGGACATGTAAAATCACTATTTGTTTTGTGGGAGACTCTTTTGAGGTTTCCCATTTCACATGCGGAACAAAGATGATCTTTCAGGAATTGAACCTTTGGGAGGCCCTCAACCAGATTATGTTTCACAAGCAACTCTAAATTTGAAAAGTTTAGATGAGATAGTTTATGATGCCAGAGCCAAGCTACTTCACTCTTCTTAGAAATGAGAAATAGAGTCTCTTTTCCATCTTTAGAAGTGAAGTTCATCATGTAAAGGTTTCTTTTCCTGTTGGCTCTGAGCAGTTCCTTACCTGACTCTGTAAGTAAGTGACATATTTCTTGTTGAAGAAGACACCCATGTCAGCATCGCAAAGTTGGCTTACACTAAGTAAATTATTGTTGATCCAAATTCCTTCCAGTGATTTGAATATGATTCCTTTATATACTTAGTGATAGACCTTACCTGACTCTGTAAGTAAGTGACATATTACTTAGTGATTTGAATATGATTCCAAGAATAAGTCACTATTCATATTCAGCGATAGCATACGCTGATTGCACTCAGTATTCGTTGAAGTTCAGGAACACTGACCTATCCATGAAGATCTGAAGAACAACACTCACACCACAAGACCATTCAGCGATAGTCGAAGACCTAGCTGAAGATATAGATGAACAACTCATGATCTGAAGCGGTTCAGTGATAGCAATGTCCATCTACCTGAAGTGTGTGATCTTGCAAAGCCTCAGTGATATCCGAAGACTTCATCCTTGAAGATTCGGGTTCAGTGATCAAGTGGGGCCAACTGAGCATGATCAAAGTTGATCTTATCCTCGATGCACAAATGTCAAACCACCATGGCTTGTCAGAAAAGGACGTACGAATTGTCTTCTATTTCCCCATCAATATGATTTGGTTACTCTTCATATACGACAAAAAACATGGTTGGTTTTTGAACAAAGGACAAGTTTCAAATAGAAACTTGACACGTTGCATATGCCATTTGCTTTGAATTAAATGCAACGGGTATAAATAGATGAAAACCCCTTCTTCATTTTCATGCATACATCTCTCTTCTGGAACCTCTGCTTCTATTTCTTATTCTTCCCTGCGCATCAAACTTAGTGCTTTCTTAAGTTGTAATAGAATAGGTTTAATTAGTTGTTCTTCTTCCGCTTGCAACTATAATTTGTTTATTCAATATAAACTCATTTAAAAACCCAAAAATCCTGTGTTTGTATTCAACCCCCCCCCCCCCTACAAATTGTTTCTATATCCTTGAACTCTTGTAAACTCCTTTGGGACCAACAAGTGCTATCAGAACAGTGTTTATTGCTTTAAAATCTTTAAATCTTTAAAGAAACAATTTTCTTGTTATTTTAAATGGCTAATACAGATACTAACTATATAGACAATGGATCTTTAACTA
Organism: Silybum marianum; assembly: GCA_036898165.1. NCBI lineage: Eukaryota > Viridiplantae > Streptophyta > Magnoliopsida > Asterales > Asteraceae > Silybum > Silybum marianum. The sequence continues at coordinate 20,118,655 of CM072533.1, read as the reverse complement.
AACCTCCAAGATTTAGCAAGGATGATTTCCTAGTCTAGAAGGAAAGAATGAATCTATTCCTAGATGGCTCAGATCCTAAGATCCCCAACTATATAGAGAATGGACCATTTATTCCAATACTTCTTGTCCCTGCAAATCCTGCTACTACTACCTCTCCTGCTATTCCTAAGAGACGTATACCTAAAACTCCAAACCAATGGAGTGAGGAAGACAAGAAAGACCTACTTGTTGATTCAAAAGCTAGATTTATGATTGCCATGTCTCTTCCAGATGATGTTTATCATTCTGCAATGAAAATAAGGACCTCTAAGTCCATGTGGGACACTCTCTGTGTTCAATATGAAGGAACTGATGAGGTTCAGATTACTCGCCGAATCAACTTGGTGAGACAGTATTAAAGTTTCATGTTTCTAGAAAATGAAACACTTTCACAGATCCACCAGAGATTTAACCGTCTTTTAATAAATATGAAAACAGTTGATCGAGAGTACTCTAACTCTGAAACTCTGACAAATTTGATGGAAGTTATTCCTGAACAATGGGACACATTTACTACCTGTCTTAAGTTGTCAAAGAATACAAAAAAAAATTCTATAAGTGCTTTCAATGGGATATTGCTTAATCATGAGCAATCATAAATCTTAAAAAAAAACCTCATAAAGGACACTAAAACTGACAAAAGTACTTCTTTGACGTTAGTGATTTCAGAGATGGAACCTTCTAAAACTATTGTTGATCCAAACTCCTTTCAGTGATTTGAATATGATTCCTTATATACTTAGTGAAAATTCCAAGTATAGGATATTGTTCATATTCAGCGATAAGCATACACTGATTACACTCTGTGATCGTTGAAGATCAGGAACATCATCCTATCCCTGAAGATCTGAAGAACAACACTCACACTACAAGACCATTCAGCGACAGTCAAAGGTTTAGCTGAAGACAGAGATGAACCGCTCGTGATCTGAAGCGGTTCAGTGATAGCAACGTCCATCTACCTGAAGTGTGAGATCTTGCAAAGCCTCAATGATACCCAAAGACTTCATCCATGAATATTCTGGTATAGTGATCAAGTAGGGTCTACTCAGCAAGATCAATGTTGATCTTATCCTCGATGCACAAAACTCAAACCACCATACCTTGTCAGAAAAGGACGTACGAATTGTCTCTTATGTCCCCATCAAATCTGATTTATTCAACATAAACTCATTTAAAAACTTAACTGTTTCTATATCCTTGAACTCTGGTAGACTCCTTTGGGACCAACAAATGGTATGAGAGCAGTGTTTATTGCTTTCAAAACTTTGAAACAACTAATTTCTTGTTATTTTAAAATGGCTAGCACAAACACAAACTACATTGACAATGGATCTTTAGCTAAACCTCCTAGAGTTACCCGCGATGATTTCGTAGTCTAGAAGGAAAGAATGACTCTATTCCTAGAGGGGTCAGATCCTAAGATCCCTTACTATGTAGAGAATGGACCATTAATTCCAACACTTCTAGTCCTTGCAGTTCCTGCTACTGCGACCTCTCCTGCTATTCCTGAGAGATGTATTACCAAAACTCCAAATCAATGGACCGAGGAAGGCAAGAAAGAACAAGTTGTTGATTCAAAAGCTAGATCAGTTATCGTCATGTTTCTTCCAGATGATGTTTATCATTCAGTAATAAAAATGAGGACTTCTAAGTCCTTGTCAGATACTCTCTGTGTCCAATATGAAGGAACCGACGAGGTTCAGATTACTCGCCGAATCAACTTGGTGAGACAATATGAAAGCTTCATGGTTCTGAAAAATGAAACACTTTCACAAATCCACCAGAGATTTAACTATCTTTTAGTATATATATATATATGCAAACAATTGATCGAGAGTACTCTAACTCTGAAATTCTAAAGAACTTCATGGAAGCTCTTCCTGAACAATGGGACACATTTCTACATGTCTTAAATTCTTAAAGAACGCAGAAAATTTATCTCTAAGTGCTTTGTATGGAATCTTGCTCAATCATGAGCAATCTCAAACCTTAAAAAGAAACCTCATAAACGATACTAAATATCCTAAAACGACTTATTTGGCCCTAGTGTCTTCAGAGATGGAACCTTCTAATACTGTATCTTCTTCTATTACAATTATCACTGAGTAAGATCAAACTAACTTAGAGGATATCACTGATGCTGACATCTCTGAATTCGATAATTCTTTGGCTCTTCTTACTAACAATTTTAGGAGATTTGCTAGAAAGAGTAATTTCAGAAAGACACTTGCTATCACTAACTCTGATAAGTCAAAGACACCTCCTGCTGATAAAGCCTTAGCGATCTGCTACAACTGTCAACGCAAAGGTCAGTTTGCAAGTGAATGCAGATCCAAGAAGGTTGCTGCCCCCACTACCTCTCAGATCCCTTATAAAATTAAGAATGAAAAATATTCTAAGTTAAAATAAAAATATCAGTATCTGAAGAAAAACCAGCGAAAAGGCAAAGGCCTTGTCGCTGAAGAAATTGACTGGGATGAAGAAGATGACTGGGCGCAGATCACTAACTAATCTAGGTCAGATGATGAAGACATAGCCTTCATATGTCTAATCGCTAAAATTGAAAAAACTGAAGAAGCATCTGACAACTCTTCGTCGGAATCTCCATCAACTCAGGTACCTATTCCTATAACCCCCTCTATACCTGAAAATAATAGTGTGTCGGCTCTCGACTCTATGACCATTGATTTCTACAATGCTCTAAATGGTAAAGTAAAAGCTGAAAAAATAAATCTAACTGGATAGCTTAAAAACTGTCATCTGAAAATCAAAGAACTTACTAAAATCGAAAAAGATTTTAAAGATCAAATCTTTGTAAATCAGGCTATAAGCATTGAAAGACAACAAGCTATCACTGAGCGCGAACAAGCTACCGCTGACCTCAAGGCTTCTAATAAAGTCAATGAGATCATAAATGCTCAGATTCCCAAAACGTCAAGAGCGGTCTTGGATATACCTTTGACCAAGAAGAAACTAACATTGGTTGTTCCATGTTAAAATTTGGAATGTTTGTTTCTTCTATCCCTGATCCCTATTCTCAGAGTATCTCTACATCTAAGAAAAGACCTTCTAAATATCTTACCAAGGATTCAAGGAAGGTGATCAAGGACAAGTTCCATGACCATGTTCTCACGATCTAGGATATCCAAAAACTGAAGAGAATCCTTCAGTTCCTTCAGTATGTCATCCTAAATCTAGGAAGAAAATCCTTGGATCTGTTCAGAGATCTACTCCTAGATTAAATATTGATCTCACTCCATCAGAACCTGAGCAACTAGTGGTTCCTTCAAGGTCGGTTGAGAAAGGAATTCTTGGTCCTAGTCCTGAAACTGTTTTGACCTCATCTCTGCATGCTTCCAGCATAAAACTTGTTTTCAAATATCGGAAGTGCTATCACAATGGTGAGACTACCCACATTGCTAGTAAATGTCCAAATGTTACTAAAGCTGAAAGATTAGCTCATGGTAAGGAAATAGCTCAAGTTGAAAAATCAGCAAAAATGAAATCCACTAAAGTTGGTAAAACATCCAAGGTGCAGATAATCACTAAAGAGAACTCTTCAGCAAGTAACATATCTACCATACCTGTTCTTTCCACTAACGCTGCAGGACCCATAGTTCTATGGGTACCTATGAAAAATTAAGTCACTTATCTTATACAGAGTGCTAAAGGTATCTGGTATCTAGATAGCGAATGCTCAAGGCACATGACTGGCAAAAAATCTCTGCTCTCTGAATATAAGGAAGAAATAGGTCCCTCATGGACCTTTGGTGGAATGGCAAATGAGACACCAAGGGTTATGACGTTCTATCCAACGGAGCAACCTCATTCAGTCGTGTTGCTTATGTTAAAGGACTAAAGCATAATCTGTTAAGCATTAGTCAACGTTGTGACAAAGACTTCAAAGTCTTATTCACAAAGACAAGATGTGTTGTCACTGATAAAAACAACAAACTTGCCTTAAAAGGTAAAAGGTCAGAGAATGTATACATAATAAATATGGATAGTACTCATTCAGAGAATGTGTGTTTTCTATCCAAGGAATCCTCTGATAAAAAATTTCTTTGGCATAAAAGACTCTCTCATTTAAACTTCAAAATGATCAATGATCTATCTAGAAAAGAACTTGTCAAAGGGATCCCTAAACACTCTTTTACAAAGGAATCTCTTTGTTCAGCCTGTGAAAAAGAAAAGCGGACAAAAGCCTCATTCAGATCTAAACAAGTCTCATCAGTGACTACTCCTCTTCACTTATATTGTATGGATTTTTTTGGACCATTCAACGTCCAATCCATATCTGGAAAGAAATACCCTCTGGTAATTATTGATGAATATTACAAATATATTTGGGTATTATTTCTTCGTTCTAAGAGTGATACACCTGATGAAATTATATCCTTTATCAAAAGAATGGAAGTCCTGAACAATCTTACTGTTCGCTCAATGAGAAGTGATGATGGCACTGAATTCAAAAACAGTACCCAGGTTACCTTCTTTGAAGAAAAAGTAATCTCTCATATGTTCTCATCAGTGAGGACTCCTCAGCAAATTGGCGTTGCTGAAAGAAGAAACCGAACGATCATTGAAGCTGCTCGCTCAATGCTCAGTGAATCTCATTTACCAACTCAATTCTGGGCTGAATCAGTTAACACTGCATGGTTCACTCAGAATCGTTCCCTGATAGGAAAAAGATTCAAGAAGACCTCTTATGACCTTTTTCAAGGAAGGAAGCCCTCACTGAGTTACTTACATATCCTTGGATGTAGGTGTTACATCTTAAATGACAGAGATCATCTAGAAAAATTTGATCCAAAAGCGGATGATGGTATCTTTCTTGGATACTCTTCAGTTTCCAAGGCATTCAAAGTCTTCAACAAAAGAAGACAACAGGTAGAAGAAACCATACATGTGAACTTTGATGAATCACGCTCAACAAATTCTATTCCTGTCCATGAAGATGACGAGGAATTAATTAGTTGGATGAAGTCTCACTATGGGGAACCTGAATCTTTTTTTAATACATCTCCTATCACTGAGAATAATGATGATGAAGGTCCTAAAATCTTTCCAACCACAAGTAACCATCCATCCTTCTCAGGGATAGATGTTGGAACCCAGATCCCCGTTTATACTTTACTATCTAACTCGATGTCCATTCTCATATTTAGATCTTTTGATGACAGATTGTTCATATAAAACAGGAAAATCGGGTTTTTGTTCTTTTCCCATACAGAAGACAGAATCTAAGGTAGATCTCTTTTTATAACTATAAGGATCCAGATCATCAAATCCAATACCTGTCTTTCCAACTTGTGTGTTTATCTGTTCATGCACTTTTCTGAGTTCTTGATAATTTTTAATCAAGAGCTCCTTCTTTTGAAGATCGATGTGCAGAAACTCCCTTTCTTTTTGAAAATAGTTTTTGAGTGCTACAAAGTTTAATATGTTCACTTTTTTTTTTGTTTCAAGATCTTTGTCCTTAGCCTTCAGAAGTTTATTAAATTCATTTATTTGTTCTTTTAATAAACTTTCCGTGGATTTCTTATGTTTAGAAATATTTTGATTTTCCACAAAGAGTTATTGTTTTTCTTCAGTGAGAATCTCCATTTCTCTTTTGAAAATGTTTCTTTCTTTTTCAATCAGAGTGATAGATTTTTCAAGTTCTTTTCTGACTTTTCTTCCATTTTGAAGCTTCTGTTTCAGATTTTCAAAAACAAAAGTTAGGAAATAAAATGGTTTGTTCAAGTTCAAAAGGTTCAAAAGTAGTGCAAACCGGTGTTTCAGAGATCTGATCTTCTGCATCGTTAGTCATAGCTGTTAGAATCCATTTTAGAAGTATGGATCAGAAATCTTCTCACCGAAACAAGATAATCTCTCTAGAGGCAAACGACTTCAGAAGGTCTACACTTCAGAAGTAATAGTTCAGAAGCAACATTGTCAATCCAGAAGATTGGGCATCTTCTGAATTTCACTTTATGAACTACACGCGCCTCTATGACGTGGCAGGAGATGCTCCTCGTGCGTAACTGAATTTGTTATAAGTACAGCTGACGTGTCAATACGTAATAGGCTAGATCTTTGACTTTTCTCTTGTAATAGTATATATAGAGATAGCCTTTATTTTATTCGGAGTTGAGAGAGAATTGGAGAAATTCAAAAAGAGTAATTTATATTGCTGTAACCATCGACATCTCGAGTGAAATACAAATTACGAGGGATCATCATTATGTTCTTCCTTTACTATTTACAGTTCTAGTTTATGGTTGATTAATTTGTTTCCGCTCATTAATCTTATTGTTTATGCTTAATCAACTGTAATTGAGTATTCAAGGCATCTGGGTTCCAACAATTGGTGTCAGAGCCATCTAATCAATCTATTGATTATTTGATCTTGACCAGTTTGGAGAAATCCCTACTCAACTAGAATTTCTCAAATATTTAAGCTATTGTTCTTAATTCTACCCTGTTTACGAGTTTTTATTCTTATTATACAATTTTTCTCAAATTCAGTGGTAATTTTAGCTTAAATCGAGTTTTATTGTTCATCGACAAACATTCTCAAGTTCAGTTACTCGAAATCGCTCTTAAATCTTCAATTTCTTCTCGAAAAAAATTTACTCTGCTTTTCTCAAAAATGGAAAATCCAAATCTGAATACCATATACAGCTCCGACTCACTTACAAAACTCCCAACTCTACAAACGGATGAATATCCCCAGTGGAGAATCCGCATGATCAACTTCTTTGAAGGCTTTAGATCTTGATCTCTATTCTTCAGTACTAAATGAGCCTTACATTCCCTTCACCACCATTCCCCGTGTACCTGCAACAGCCACTACTGGAGATATTCCAGCAAAGTAGGTCCTAAAAGATAGAAAGGACTGGAATGACGAAGATAAGAAGAAGATTGAAATTGATCAAAAGGCGAAAAGACTTCTCATTATGGCACATACAAATGAAATCTTTCAATCTCTGGATTAGTGTGCCTCTTCTAAAGATCTTTGGGATCAGTTAGCCAATCTAGTAGAAGGAGGATCCAAGATGAAAAAGAATAGAAGAGCTCAAGCACTAAATGAGTATAACAATTTTCAGGCCCTTCTAGAAGAAACTCTTGAGCAGACATTTCACAGGTTCAATACATTGATTAATCAATGTAAAAGATGTGACATCATTATGTCAAACGAAGATAACAATGTTTTGTTCCTTAAACGTCTGAATCCTGAATGGTCAAATTTGTGCATGTCATTACAAGCTAACCAAGATCTGGAGCAGTGGTCTTTACATGATGTGTTTGGAACTCTTCAGACACATGAGAAGGACGTGGTGTTGAAGAAGTTGGGTATTGGTGGTCCCTTGGCCCTTATTTTAGAATCCAGAGGGTCAGGAAGGAGAAATAGAGATGATGAGAAGAAAGGGAAGAGCAAGGCACTAATCTCAGAAGCTGATGCAGAAGCTGGTCTTTCTAACTCAGAAGATGATGAAATTAATTCACTTGTTGAGTACTTGGCTCTTATTACCAGACATTTCACCAGAAAGTTTGGTAATCGTTCATTCCAGAGCAATAAAAGGTATGACAACATAAATGAACACCCTACGCCAACCTATGTACCAAGACAGGAAGTTGCCAAGGTTGAAAAGACAGAGGCTGAGCTGAAGGAAGAGAAACTAAAGTAGAAGAAGGATGTGTGTTATAGATGACATGTATTACAAGAACAAATACTAGTACAATGTCGACATAAGAGCCAAATATGCTGAGCATGAGAACTGGCTATCTGACCAATCAACAGATACAGAGGCCATGTTTTATGGAATGGCTATGACAAGTGATGCAGAGGATCAACCATCTGAAACCCCAGTTTGCACTACATCTGAACCTTATGAACTCGAACAAACTATTTTAAACTTAACTCTTGACTTTGAAAATCTGAAACAGAAGCTTCTGAAAGAGAAAAAGTTACGAAAAGATCTTGAAAAATCCTTTCCTCTTATAGAAGAAAAACAAGAACTTTTTGTAGAAAATCAAAAGATTTCCAATCTCAAAACATCTTCCAAAAGTTGTTTAAAAGAAAAAATAGATGAGCTAAATAAACTTCTAAATCCTAAACCGTAAACGCTAAACCCTAGGATAAAGAGATTGAAGCAAAAGATAGTGACAGATTAAACTCTATAGCACTTCAAAATTATTTTCAAAAAGAAAGGGAATATCAACAAATTGATTTACAGAAAAAGTAGCTCTTGATTAAAAAGTATCAAGATGCTCAGAAGGTGCATGAACAAATCAATACACAAGTTGGGAAGACAGGTCTTGGTTTCGATGATCTAGATCCCTATACTTGTAAAAAGATATCTACTTTAGATTCTGTATTCTGTATGGGTAAAGAACAAAAACCTGATTTTCCTGTTTTATACAAACAACGAGTGTTTAAAAGATCAAAATATGAGAATGGATATCAAGTGCGAAAACTCAAATACAAAAACATAAACTATTCTTCTGAAAGAAAGAATCAAGTTGATCTTTCTCTAGTTCAGAAGAAGAATGTTGTTTTTAACTTTGGTTCATTCACTTATATAACTTTAAACCCAGAAGCGAATGTGTTCATAACTATACATGCACAAGAACTTACACTCAAGTTCCAAAAAGATATTCTTCAAACACTGGATGAGTATGCTACCAAAAGTAGTACAAAACCTAAAACAACTTCTCTTTAAAATGAACCAGAAGAAGAAGCGTCAAATTTTGAAAACCATCCTGAAATAATTCCCTGTTCTTTCACTGATTTAAATCTTTGTCAAGATAAAGAGAATGACGAATTTCATGTCTATCCCTCGGAAAACGATAATACAAGTTATGATGATTTCTTTGACATGTCAGATAAATTACTCCTTATGTTTGAAAATCGTATGCCTTCTACCTATGTTCCGGTAAAACCTTGAATTAAGGATTGCTCGGCTCCCTTTATGTATACAAATAAACCATCAGAATTAAGGGCAGCTGCACCGGAGCTTGAAAGACTTCCAAATGGAATACCAAGTCTCTCTATTTCTCCAAAAGAACAGAGAAAAGAGGTTCCCATTCATCCAGATTTTCTTGGTATGTTCATTCAAGCTAAGACTTGTCTTGATCTTGAAAGAGAAGCAACAATCAAAAAGAAAGCTGCTCATGAGCAAAAATCTCAAACTCCTCAACCTCAAAAGACTATAAAGTTCACAAGAAAACAAAAAGCTAAACGGAAAACTAATGATCATGTTTCTTCTGTTTCAGTAAATTAGCCAAAATCTCAACGCATTTGAACTCCCAAGAAGCAACCTACAGAGAAGAATTCACAAGTTCCTAAGCATAAGTCTAGGCTAGATAAAAAGCTCATTCGCACAACTGTTGCTAGAATAGACACCAATAAGAACTCTTGTAATTATCATTACAAAAATGAAAATTCAATGAATTCTTTTATGTCTCGGTATTATGAATGTTTCTCTCTTTTTCTTAAATTCAAATAATTCTTCTTGAATCCACATTGTTTTACTTCTAATTTCAACAAACGTTCAAAATTCAAAAACCAGAAGAAAAAGTCGTTTCAAACTAAATCAGGCAACCCAAAAGTCTCTGGAAAACTTGCCAAAACTTCTGAATTAAAAGAAAAATCAATCTAGAATAAAAAAATCTAACTACTAAGGACCCATTATGAAATGGGTACCTAAATCTCTTTGATTCGATATTGCAGAAACACCGTGTGCATATCTGGCATCTTGACTTTGGAGACAATGGAAAGGGTCAAATAAAAGGTTATAGTACTCTTCAAGAATGAAACATCACCGTATCAAAGGTTGCTCATGTTTCTGGATTAAAACATAATCTTCTAAGTGTAAGTCAACTATGCGATGCTAAGATGTTGGTTGTATTTGATGAAAAGCATTGTTATTTAATATCTAAGGCAGGACAAGAGCTATGCAGAGCCGACAGAAAAAGTAACTTGTATATGATGAACTTCACTTCCAAAGATGGCACAGAAACCCTCTGTCTCATCTCCAAGAAGAGTGAAGTAGCTTGGCGCATCACAAGTTATCTCATTTAACTTTTTTAGAATCTATAAAATGCTTGTGAAACATAATCTAGTTAAGGGCCTCCTAGAGGTTTAATTCCAGAATGATCACCTCTCCCCTGCTTGTGAAATGGGAAAAATAAAAAGAGCTTCCCATAAGACGAAGAGTGATCATTCGTGTTTAAAACCTCTGCAATTACTACATGTTGACCTTTGTGTTCCTGTTGCAGTGCAAAGTTTATTTGGAAAAAAATATATTCTTGTGCTAATTGATGAATTTTCCAGGTATACATGGCTTGATTTTGTTAGACAAAAGTCAGAAGTCCCAGTTGTTTTAATTAACATGATGAAGAGGATATAGGTGCTTCTACAACGTCAAATCCAACAATTGAGAAGTGACAATGGTACCAAGTTCAAGAATGCCAAACTTGATGAGTATCTAACAAAATGGTGTGGTGGAACGATGAAATCGCACTTTAGTCGAAGCAGCAAGAACCATGCTTGGAGCTTCTGGATTACCCACACACTTCTGGGCTGAGGTTGTCTCTACTACCTGTTTTACAAAGAACGGATCTATAATTGTCAAGAGACATCTCAGAATTCTTATGAGCTTATAAACAATAAAAAACCAACAGTTAAATTTCTACACATTTTTTGCTGCAGGTGATTTATCCTGAATGACTGTGAAAAGCTTGGCAAATTCGACAAGAAATATGATGAAGCTAAATTCTTGGGATACTCTTTGACCTTAAAAGCATTTAGAGTATACAATCTCATAACCAAGACAATCATGGAGAGCATAAATGTAGATTTTGATGATCAAGCACATATGACTTCTGATTATTCTGATTCAAAACTCAAGCTTAATAATGTAACTTCTGACTATCTCTCCAGCCCAAGAGAATCTGAAATAGATGCCATCTTTAATGATTTTCTTGGAGAAGAAATTGCATCTGAAAATATAGTTAGAAGTCCTCAAGTCAATATATCATAAGTATTTCAAGCTTCTGGAATCACCCTCTCAGGTCCCTCTATATCCACTAGTTCAAATGCTTGTCCAGAAGAATCTCCGTCTTGTCCGAATAAAGAAAGCTCTATTCAAAATTCAGTTTCCTCTGTGCCTTCATTTGAGGGGGAGAAATTAGGCTCATCTCCTGAGGTCGAACTTCAAATTCCAGAAGATACTACACAGGAACTAGAATTTGAAATTGAACCTTCACAAGTCTCGCAGACTCGTATGAAGAAATGGACAAAAGCCCACACAGTTGATCAAATAATTGGTGACCCTTCTGAAGGTGTCAAAGACTAGATCTGCTACAGCAAATGGAGCTTTTTTGTAAACTTTCTAAGCATGATAGAACCAAAGAGAGTCCATGAAGCTCCACAAGACCCCATCTGGATTGATGCTATGCAAGAAGAGCTTCTGCAATTTGATAGAAATAAAGTATGGAAGCTTGTACCATTACCAAAAGACAAAACAACAATTGGTACAAAGTGGGTCTTCAGAAATAAGTAAGATGAAGATGGAATTGTAATTGTAATCAGAAACAAAGCAAGGCTAGTAGCTAAGGGTTACTGTCAAGAAGTAGACATTGATTATGATGAAACTTTTTCCCCTATAGCAAGGTTGGAAGCAATTCGATTATTTCTGGCCTTATTCGCATACAAAGATTTCAAAGTATATCAAATGGATGTTAAATGTTCCTTTTTAAATGGAAAACTTAAGGAAGAAATGTATGTCCAGCAACCCCCAGGATTTGAAAGTTCAACTCATCAAGAACATGTCTATCTTTTGGACAAGGCTCTGTATTGTAACACCCGGAATTTTTGTTGCTACCTTCCATCGTGGGTTCGCCTTTAAATGTTAGTTCTTTAAGGTTTAGATTGAGCTCATTCAAACATTTTTGAGTAATGTAGTGTTGGCGTTTCAAAACTCAAGGTTATGTTTGGTGACGGAGGATAAAGTGGGTTAAGTTTCTTACGAAGTTAGTTATGAGATGAAACTAACTTAATAACTAGTCTAAGAGACTTTAGCACTCATTTTATGCTTAGCGTGGATTACCAACGCCAATTACGTAACTAACTTCACAACTAGCCCTAAGCCCTTTTTACTTGATTTATGCTTAGCGTGAGTTACAAAGCCAGTTACAACTAGCGTTCACAACTGGCGCCGGGCACTGGAGTCAGTTGCGTGAACCTTAAAAACTTGATTTTCAGCTCCATTTTTGCCACACTAACTTCTCTACTCGTTTTTCTTCTTACTTCTCCTCACCAACTCGAAACCTACCTCATTTACTCCATATTTCTACCATCTCAAAAGCATTAACTCACCATCAAAGATAGGTATTTGGGATTCAAGCTCCAATAAATTGTGTTCTTCATCTTCTTCACCTAGCTCCACCATTTCCACCATTTTAGGAGATTTTCTAGGGCTTTCCTAACCCTAGCTACATGAGTTCAAATCCAAACTTTATAAACTCAAATACTTGTTATAAATATTGTATTTACTGATTTTAAGATTATGATTTCAAGTATTTATGTATTTGGGTTAAGTTTGGAAATTTTAGGTCAAAATGAGAAATTTGGGTATTTGGTTATGAATGATGATATGAGTATCCTAGATGGGTTTTAATGCTTGGAAATGTTCTAAAATGAAATACTCCTTGGTTTTGATACTAAAATTCTTTGACCTAATTTTTCGGTAAATTCCGTATTTCAAAGAGAAATGCTTATTTAAAGGTTTTCGGTGTTTGGAAAACTATCAATACGTCTTGTTTGATGTATTTGATTTATAAACTAGTCAGTCATGGATCCATAGGCTAGGCATAGGAGTCTGTATTTATTTAACGTGAAGGATAGTCTAAGTTATCTTTAAAATTGGAAATTGACATTGTGGAATTTGCGTGTTATGTCCTGACTATCTTTTCACTCACTCGGAATTTGGATTGTGGAATTTGCGTGCGATTCTTGAGGAGAGGGCATGTGTACAAACGACTATCGTACTGGAATTTGGTAGATGTCTTGAATTTTCATTGTGGAATTTGCGTGCAATTCTTTGTGCCGCCCCGTAACATTGGTTCGTGGCCTACCTTCGTGCCCCGTCACAACTAATGGTAATATCGGGTCACCCCCGATAGTTTTAAAAAGACACTTGCTCATCAAGAGTAAGCTTTCAAGTAAAGTTAAATGGGATAAAGTTGACCGCATCTTTATTTAAAATATTTTACTGCCTTAATCCATTTAACTGTTTGTTCTCACTAGGCGTAAGCCTAACACTTGATTTTAAATGTTGTTTAGCAGGTGAGCGTGTTGATGGGGATCCATAGAGTGGAGTGGAGTGTTGTGCCAGTAGCGGCATTTTTTTGGGATTGCACATTAGCATGTAATTATTGGAGATGATAGATCATTTATTTTGGAGATATTAGCAACACCCGAGCATAATCTATGTTCTTATTTATATAGATTAATAGGTTGTTGTTAAGTATCCGTATCATATTGTAAACTCCCATACTCCTTCCCCAATTATTGGGCTATTTTTATTTAATTCCGCATTTACGTTTGGTTTCATTTTGCTCTAAATTTTAGGGTGTTACAAGTTGGTATCAGAGCTCAAGTTTAAGTGAACTAAGTATGAATTTGAGATGCCTAGACTTAAGCTGAGACTTTAAGTATTGATTGTGAGATATGGGTAGACACACTTGAGATAGGAGAGCTTTAGAGTCGACAAATTATTACTAAGATAGCTTCAAAAGGTACTGGGTTCTGAAGAGCAAGAAAGATCTGAAGAAAGAAAGACTCAGAACTCAGAAGACAAGCAGATAAAAGCCTAAGGCATAACTTCTGAAGTGGCAACTTCAGAAGTTCTGAAGATTCTGAAGATACTTCTGAAGAAGTTCTGAAGAAGGTTCTAAAGACACTTCTGAAGAAGTTCTGAAGAAGTTCAGAAGTAGTTCTGAACATGCTTGTCATTTTTGTATTGTAACTTTAGCATTTCTATTTCTTGTATAAATAGATAGTTTGTTAGATAGTTAGAACTAACGTTTTCATAAGCTTGTAAAGACACATTTTGTAATACAGTTCATCTGATCAATACAATATACAACATTCAGTGATCTATTTCTTGTTATCTTGCTATATCTTGATTGTTTGGGATCTAGCAACAGAAATTCACTAATCACGAAATGTGACTTTGGTGATGAGAATTCTTACTAGTATGATATATTCAAAATATTACGTAGCTAATGCTATTTTGGGTTATATGAGTATGGTTATTTTACTATTGTTGCGATGAATGATGAATGTGTTATACGTATTTATGTTATCTTTGTCTTACTCTTGTTCTATCATCTTGACAGACTAAGATGGTGAACACTCATACGAGATCTCGGAACGAACCCAAGACGGGGGCGGCTAGCATTACAAATCAGGGGACGACAGTATAAGCCACTCAACCACCTCTAATCCCTACTATCGTTAGGAGATCACCGCCCCGAATATATCAATTACCACCCATAAGTCTTAATCCCGGAACCGGACCTCTAATGGTACAAGCGGGCTCACAAGATGAGATTAGGCCCAGTATGATCCAAGCAATGAATTGTTCTTTTGCTCAACAGCATGAAACGATGCTGAAGATGTTTGAAGAGAGAGATGTGATAGATATTAGAAGTAGCTTCAAAAGAAGACTGGGTTCTGAAGAGAAAGGTTCAGAAGTCAAGTAAAGAAAAGCCTAAGGCATCACTTCTGAAGTGGCTACTTCAGAAGTTCTGAAGAAGTTCTGAAGATGATTCTAAAGACACTTTTGAAGAAGTTCAGAAGCAGTTCTGAACGTGTCTGTCATTTTTTTATTGTATCTTTAGCATTTCCTTTTGTATATATAAAGATAGTTTGTTAGATTGTTAGAACTAACGTTGATAGATAAAGCTTGTAAAGATACACATTTTGTAATACTGTTCAGTAATCAATACGACATACAACTTCAGTGACCCATTTCTTTTTCTTGTTCTTTTATCTTTCTACATTCTTGATTGTTTGGGATTTAACAATTGGTATCAGAGCCAATTCATCTGTTCTTGACATTCAAAGAAGAACTTGTCAGATCCGACGGTTCTTGGTATTCTTGATTGATAAATTCAAGATTCAAATTCAGGTGAATTCTCGATCTTTATCAAATCAAAGATGTCGAAAGAAATCGTCTCCATCGGATCATAAACTAAACCACCAACCTTGTTTTTGGCTGAATATCATAAGTGGCGAATCAGGATGATTCAATTCTTGGACAATATCGATGAAGCTCTAATGCAATCGATTGTAAATGGCCCTCTGGAGGTCTATGTGGGAATTCCATCAGTACCAAGAACTGAGTCTACTCCTGAGATACTTGCATCACGAATCAAGAAAAGCCCAGGTATGTACAGTACTACTGAGAAAGCTCAAGCTAAAGTTGACAAAAGGGTATTAACTCTTCTCACAATGACCACTCCTAATGAGATATTCAATAGGGTAGATAGTTTAACATCT
This sequence comes from Silybum marianum, assembly GCA_036898165.1. Taxonomy (NCBI): domain Eukaryota; kingdom Viridiplantae; phylum Streptophyta; class Magnoliopsida; order Asterales; family Asteraceae; genus Silybum; species Silybum marianum. The sequence continues at coordinate 20,103,057 of CM072533.1, read as the reverse complement.
GCCAAAGCAATGTGGGATGAAGTTGAAGCTCAAATGCAGGGTAGTACAAAGGCCCAAGCACAAAGATTGAATATCTGTTTGGGTACTTATGAAGACTTCAGGTATAAAGAAAATGAATCTCTTACAGAGACTTATCACAAATTTAACAGTATCCTGAATGATCTGAGAAGAAATGGTGTTCAGAAATCAAACTCTGAGATAAACAACAAATTTCTGACCAACTTGGGTAATGAATGGTCAAGCTTCTTTGATAACATGGTTACTAGAAATCTATCTAGAAAATCTATTCATGATGTCTATGGCATTCTGTTCCAACAAGAGGACAAAATCAAGACTAGACAGATGAACAAAAGAAGGCAAATGAAACAGTAGCCTTGTTGAGCAAGAAGTATAATAATTCCATTACCATTTCTGATAAGAGTAAAATTTGTGAGATCCCAAAGACAAATTTGTGTGATGGGGATGAATCAGATGAAGAGCTTAAGAGAATTTCTGATAATATTGCTTTTATGACAAGGCAATTCACTCAAAGATATAATCAAAAATATCAGAATAAACCAAAATCTGAAGTTGGACTTAAGAAAAATCAAGATGCTGGTCAAACTGAGACATCTGAACCAGCAAGATGCTTTAATTGTGGTAAGCCTGGTCATTATGCAAGATAGTGAAAAATGCCCAAAATAAAAAACTCAGGTTACTATGAGAAAAAGCATCTTCTTGCTAAGAAGAAGGAGCTTAATCCAGCTTTGGTGACCAAATATGAAGAGGATTGGTTAAACTGGAGTGATGGTGAATATGATGAAGAAGTAGCTCACTATGCCTCAAATTGCTATATGTGCCAAATGGATCCAGAAGATAAACATGCACATGATTCTGAGGTAATTTCTTCATCTTCTGAACTAAATACTGAAATAGATTACTCTTCTGAACCAAATTCTGAACCAAATTCTGAATCAAATTCTGAACAACTTTCTGGAAATTCTGAAATATAAAATCAAGTTCAGAATATGTATTCTGAATTTGAAAGTCTCAGAAACAGAATTAAAGGTGAAAGAATATTGATAAATCAATTAAAGGCTGAAAGTCAAATCTATAAACAAAATTGCCAAGAAGCTGAACAAATTCTTAAAAAAAAATCTGAAGAAAAATTATTATTAATAGAAAAGATGGATAGTTTACAAAAAGATATCATAAATGAAAAATCTGAAAAAGAAGTTCTGAATGTTAAAATGAACTTTATAAATCAAGAAAGACTTGATCTTTACAAAAAGATTAAAGAATTGGAAGATCCGAACTTTAAAAAAGGACAAACTGAACAGACTCTGAATATTTTGACAAACCAGGCTCAGAATTCAAAATTTTACAATATAAAGGCAGGATTGGGATATAATGAAAGTCAAATTCTAAAAAAGGCACCTGCAAATCTTTATGATTATTCAAAAATGAAATTTTTTAATGAAACTAATACTGGTATCATATCCAAACCTGTTAATCTCTCTTTGCCTGAAAGAATTCCTTTTGTAAAATCAGAGACTCTATTTTCAGAAGTAATAAATAAAAACAATACAAACATTTATGAATTTACTTCTGAATCAAAAACTGTTTCTGAAAAAAATATGAACCATCTATTAAAACTGAGATAATTTCTGAACAAATTTCTAAATTTTCTTCTGAACTCACTTCTGAACTTTTATCTGAAGTTCTACCAGTGGATAATTTTGATAATAAATCAGAACATGAAGAAAAATATGACGAATTCTCAGATGTTGAATCTTTATAAGATAATAATGCGAATTCAGAAATTATTTTTAATAATTCTGATGATGAGTCTAAAAATATTTTAACCAAAAATCTTTTGCATCTAGAATGACTCAGATAAGTTCTCAAATTTAATGAATGCTTCAGATTCAGATAATGATGATGATCGTATGGTGCAAGTCATTGATGAAGATGGATATTTGGTATATAAATTACAATCTTGTATGACTGAAGGAGAAATTTTAAAATCTGAAGCACCAAAATTATCTTAGAAAAGTTTAATACTGTTTTCCTGAAACCAGAATTTTTGAAAACTGAAACTTCTTCTACTTCATCAAATGGTACTCCTATATCTGATTTTGTAGCCAGAGTTAAAATGTTTGAAAAAGGACAATCTGCAAATTCAACTTCTAAAGTTCATAATTCAAACCCTAAATCTGAAGTTAAAACTAAAGTAAGTAAAATGTTTTTTCTTATACTAATCCTCATTTCTTATTCTTTTACAGAGCTATCCACTTTAGATAGTTTTTCAAATTCAAAGAAAATTGATGTACCAAATATTAATAAAGTGAATAAAAGAACTTATGTTGACAAATCAAATAGTGTTTATTCTTGTTCATCTACTGCTTTACTAAATATTCTGAAGAATCATATTCACTGCATTAATTGTGATCATCACAATTTTCATCTGAACTCCAAAACAAATAAGAAAAATCTTGAGAAATCAATTCAGAATTTCTCAGCTACATTGGCAAATAAATATAAAAATAAAAAGAACATTAAAAATAATACTAAGAATGATAAATCCAAAAGTTCTGAACAAACTTCTGACTTTCAAAAGATTAAGTCAAAGTTCAGAAATTCAAAGTTTTTGACTAATCTCACAGGACCCATTCTTAAATGGGTACCTAAATCTCAATAATCATTTTTGCAGATATGTCATGTGTGGGTATTAGATTCTGGATGTTCAAGACACATGACACCTTTCAAAGAACTTCTAACTGATTATCATGAAAAATATGGAGGAACAGTTAGCTTTGGAAACAATGCAAAAGGTTATGTGAGAGGATATGGAACTTTTTCCAAAGGAGATGTAAAAATGATGAAGGTTTTCTATGTGGAAGGTCTAAAACATAATCTCTTCAGTATAAGTCTATTCTGTGACAAGTATTGGAAGGTCAATTTTGATATAGACTACTTTCATGTTTTGAGTTCACCAAACAAAAATGAGTTAACTGCTTATAGAGATGGAGATATCTACACTGCAACTTCAAATGCAAATGGTCAATTACAAGGAGTGTGTTATATTTCTACAACTATGAGAAATGATAGTTGGCTTTGGCATAGAAGAATGTCACATCTGAACTTCAAAGCCATTTCTGAACTGGAAAGACACAACTCTGTAAGAGAACTACCAAAGATCAGCCCCGTTCATCTTCGGCCTAAGAGCGCGGATGGACGTCAAGTGGTTGATATTATCCCTCCGGGCCATGTGAACTAGGGAAGATCAAAAGAAGCTCCCATCCTCTGAAAATGCTATCTTCATGTAAAGCTCCACTTGAAATGCTACATATGGATTTATGTGGACCAATGAAGACTCAAAGCATGGGTGGAAAGAAGTATATTCTTGTTATTGTAGATGAATATTCAAGATATACTTGGGTTGAATTCTTAAGACTCAAATTTGATACTTCTGAAAGACTCATTCCTTTTCTGAAGAAAATACAAGTTCTTCTTCAACTACCAGTTCAAAAGATCAGAAGTGATAATGGCACAGAATTTACAAATTCTACACTTCAGAATTTTTTGGAATCTGTTGGTATATCACATAATTTTTCCGCTGCTAGAACTCCCCAACAGAATGGTGTTGTTGAAAGAAAAAATAGAACTTTGGTAGAAGCTGCAAGGACCATGTTGGCATATTCTGAACTGCCTTTATCTCTGTGGGCGGAAGCAATTGCCACTGCATGTTTTACTCAGAACAGGACAATTCTGAATAGAAAACTACTTAAAACTCCTTATGAAATTATTAAACAAAGAAAACCTTCTATTGATTATTTTAAAAAATTTGGTTGCAGGTGTTTTCTTCTGAATGATACACAACATCGACATAAATTTGCACCTAAGGGTACAGCTGGTATCTTTGTTAGCTATTCTCAAAGATCCAGAGCATACAGAGTACTTATCAAAGGAACACAAAGAATCATTGAGACTTCAAATATTAGATTTCATGAGCCAACAGTGACTTCTAAACAAGACAGTTCAGAACTCAAGCTTAACCAAGTTTCTGAAATTTTGGATTCAGAAAACAGCAAAACAAATCATACTTCTAAATCTCAAACTTTACTTAAATCAAATTTAGATACTTTATGCCAAGACTTATTTGATATTTCTATGAATGCTTCTGCAAATTATTAAAATCCTTCTTTACTCAGAAGTATTCCAGAACAAGAATCTACAGAACCTACGATATCAAATATTTCTGGACCACCTATCTCAACCTCAAATTCAGAATTTTTACTTCTAAACCTGTACAAGTTATTTCAGAAACAGTGCAAGTCATTTCTGAACCTGTTGTCCCTGTTTCTGAAACTATGCATACAATTTCTGAACCAGTACAGAATATTCAATTTGAGGGGGAGACTTCAGATCTACATTCAGCTATCAATCACGATACTGAAACTCAAGCAATCATTGATGATTATGATTCATTTAACAATGTTTCATCTGGTCAACCATTACCAAATGTGAACAAATGGACATCAAGTCATCCAATTCACCAGATTATTGGTGATGCATCAAAAGGTGTACAAACAAGATCAGCCACATCAAATGAATGTTTGTATGTGAATTTTTTAAGCAGTATAGAACCCAAAAAGCCATATGAAGCCCTTCAAGATCCAGACTGGGTTTTAGCAATGCAAGATGAACTAAATCAATTTGAAAGAAATAAAGTCTGGAGATTGATTCCAAAACCAAAAGGTAAATCAATCATTGGCACCAAATGGGTTTTCAGAAATAAAAAAGATGAACATGGGATTGTTGTGAGAAACAAAAAAAAACTTGTAGCTAAGGGATATTGTCAACAACAGGGAATTGATTATGATGAAACCTTTGCTCCTGTTGCAAGATAAAAAGCTATCCGAATTTTTCTTGCATATGCTGCTCACAAAAACATGAAGGTGTTTCAAATGGATGTTAAGTGTGCATTTCTGAATGGAATTCTTCATGAAGAAGTGTATGTTGAACAACCAGAAGGCTTTGTAAGCAAAGAATTTCCAAATCATGTTTACATTTTAGACAAAGCCTTATATGGACTTAAACAAGCACCAAGAGCATGGTATGACACTCTCACAACTTTTCTTCTGAATTCCAAGTTCAAAAGAGGTACTGTTGATACAACTTTATTTCTGAAAAAGGAAGGTGATGATATGATCTTAATACAAATATATATAGATGATATTATATTTGCTTCTACAAATCCAAAATTTTGCAGAAAATTTGAGAAAATCATGCACACTGAATTTGAAATGAGTATGATGGGAGAGTTAACATTTTTTCTTGGTCTCCAAGTAAAACAACTTCCCACTGACATATTCATTAATCAATCTAAGTATATTTCTGACGTACCTAAGAAGTTTGACATGAATGACTGTTCTAGTATTCAAACTCCAATGGCCACTACAACAAAATTAGAACCTGATTTGAATGGAAAATCTGTTGATCAGAAAAAGTACAGAGGCATTATTGGATCTTTGCTTTACTTAACAGCTAGTAGACCTGATATAATGTTTGCTACATGTATTTGTGCTAGATATCAAGATAATCCTATGGAATCACATCTTCTTGCTGATAAAAGAATCCTTAGATATCTCAAAGGTTCCCCTTCATTGGGACATTGGTATTCAAACGATTCTGGCTTTGAGCTAACAGCTTTCACAGATGCAGATCATGGTGGTTGCAAACTAGACAGAAAAAGTACATCTGGATCATGTCAATTTTAGGTGATAGACTTGTGAGTTGGTCTTCGAAGAAGCATAATTGTGTTTCAACTTCTACTGTAGAGGCTGAATATATTGCTGCTACAATCTGTTGCTCACAAGTTATTTGGATGCAAACACAACTAAAATACTATGGCTACACATTCAAAAAGATTCCTATATATTGTGATTCAAAGAGTGCCATAGCAATTACCGCAAATCCTGTTCATCATTCAAAGACTAAGCACATTGATGTAAGATATCATTTTATCAAAGATCATGTTAAAAAGGTAATATTGAAATGTTTTTTGTTCAAACTTATTATCAATTGGCTGATTTATTCACCAAAGCTCTTGATGAAAAACGTTTTAATTTTTTGGTAAGTAAATTGGGCATGACGAATATGTCTGTGTAAGTATTCAGCATCAATTCATAATTACAAATTTTATGTTCTGAATCTATTTCATCAAAATTCTGAGAAATCTTACCTTCAGAATTTCTGTAGTTCAGTTTTCAGAACTTTATATTTCATGATTCAGAGGAATAATTCTTTCTTAGTTTTCAAAAATTGATTGTCTTAAAATACTTAATTTTTTTTTTCATTTCTCTATCTTTTATTACTAACAACTTTGATGTATGGCATTGTTTAAGGGGGAGAATCATAATTATTCTTGATTCAAGGGGGAGTCATACTCAAATCCAAGTCTTTAGAACTCTCCAATAACACTCAAAATCTAAAATGGTGGGTAACACATCAAATCTTACAAATCTGAGGAATATGGACAAACTTCTGAAGATAAACTGTTTTTCATATTGATCAAACCTACTTCTGAATTATTCAAATGTTTTATATTTTTCAGAAGTTTGTAGATTTAAATGATTTTCGTGGATTTTCGTGGATTTCGAAATACTTCAGAACTTATTTCGAAAGTTCTGAAGTATTTCTGAATTATTTCATTCAAACTTCTGAACTTATTCTCAGAAGTTCTGAACTTCTTCTGAAGTTTTTGAACTTGTTCTCAGGACTTTTCTTCCCGTTGTAAAAACTAATCGTGTGCCACGTGTTTTAATTTCATTGGTTAATCCTTAAACACGTCGATTAAACGGTTCATTTATCCGAATAAATGATGATTACTACTATAATCACTATTACTTTTGGCCAAGTGTCCATCCACGATTATTCATTCATTTATAATCCATGGATTCATCTTCGTCTTCACTTGTTATAATCCAAGTGCCCATCCACGATTATTCATTCATTTATAATCCATGTCCTCCAAAATCTCTCTCTGTTCATTGATATTCATTCAAACTCAAATCTTTCCTTATTTTCAACTATGTCGACTTCGAATGTTCAATCTGCAAAGTCTCATTTCAGTGACAGTAATGGATCCTCAAGTAATGATTCATTCTAAATAGTTCCTAAGAAGATAATGGTTGGATCAATGGAGATCAATCTAGAAGATGAACAAATTCTAAAAGACATTGCTACTACTGTGATTTCTGAAGCTGGTCCTTCGAATCCAAACCCCAAATCCAACCCTAACCCTAACCCGAGTACTGAGAAAATTGGGGAAACTTAACTTGAGCCTATTGAGGTGGCTTCTGGATCGAATGTAGGTGTTGATGACTCTCAATCTCGTGCACAAAGCAGTGACGGTCCTGATTTGTCCAAATTATAAGTTCCTGAAGAGAAACTACTAGATATCAAGAAGAAGAACTGCGCCCTGAATCTTAAGTCTACTGATTTCAATGAAGATCAAATGATTCTGATTGAAATTTTGAAGAAACATCCCCTTCGAGCCTTGCTATCCAAAAATATTTTGGTTCCTGCTTCATATTTGCAACAATGGTGGTTTCATGCTGAAGTTGATGAAGAGTCAGATGACATTTCTTCGTATGTACATGGCTATAGAGTCTGCACTTCGTTTGATCCCATTCCATCATCTTCTGAGATGATCTCAGATTTTATGAAGTTAGGGTATTCTGAACAATTGAATGCTTTAAGCTCATTCAGAAGGAAGTGTTTATCCCCTATTTGGTAATGCCTATTTACAATTCTGAACACTTGCCTGTCTGGAAAAAGCTCGAGTCTGGATCAAGCATCAACAAATGGAAGACTCATTTTTCATGGAGTGGCATTCAACAAGCATTATGATTATGCTTCTCTTATTTTTGAAGAACTCAAATCTGCAGTTTTGAAGAAATCTACTTACAACTACACACCATTTCGGAGATTTTTTCAAACCTTTATCAAAGGGGCCATTAAAGAATGTTCCTGCAATTCCTGTTTTGACTAATGAGGTACATGTTCCCCTTTTCTCAATGGATAATCTCAGACCACCAAATGCTAAATTACAATTCCCAAATGCTTTACCATTACCAGGTTACTTACTTGCATTTGTAAAATCCTCAAATAGGTTTTTGAGTGAGTACTGTGAATCAATGGGACTACCTAAACCAGTAGTCTCTTCCCCTGATTCTAACAAGAGTGGTGAGCATCGTGAGATGTCTAGAATTCCTATGTAGAGTGGGGAGGCTGTTCATGGGGGAGAACAACCTCACAGTGTGAAGAGGAAAAATGAAAATTAGAGGTTGGGTAGAATAGTAAGAAAAAGAACTGAAGAGGGGAGAACACAAGTAAAAATTAAAGAAACTTGTGAACCAACTGTTCTAAGCCGGGCACCCACATCATCTATTACTCCACATTCTTTGGTGGGTAATATTGAAAAAGCCAGTGAGCCCATGGCAAAACTTGTTAACCCCTCCAGCCACTCACTCATCTCTCAACAGAAGGGTGTTTCACTAATACATATGGGGCAAGCAGCTAATTTACCAATAGGTTCCCATTTGGAAGAACCTATTGTTGAAAAAGAAGGATATATGTCCCCCCTTCACAGTTTTGAGCACTTTGAGTCTGAGAGTCCACTCAACATTGGGCCTTTTGAACCACTAAATGTGGATTTTATTCACACCAACACACATCTTTCAAATATAAACAAGCAAAGTGTTAGTCACATTGCCAAAACAACCATAGATATACCTATTGCAGGATATCAAGGATTGGTTGGTAGACCTGGTGGAGTGAACATCACCAAAGCTCCATTTACAAAATCACATGTGGTTCATGATGTTGTGGCATCTATAGGCCAGCCTTCTTCTGAAGGACTGCAAACAAGACCATTTGTTGGTCTTGGACCCTCTCCTTCATCTTCTGAATTCTCTGAATTCAAAGATTTCTGTATTTCTGAATTTGCAAAGATTCAGAAGGATATTAAGGAATTGACGGATACAACTTGAAAGGTGATTGAGGATAGGTTGGATCGACAGGAGAAGAAAGTGGTGGATAGATTGAACGATTTTCATCTGGCAACTGTTTCTGATTTCAAGACTTTTCAAAAGTCAATTCTGGATTCTTTTTCTGAAGTGATTTCCACAGTTAAATCTTTAAAGACTTCAATGCCATCTTCTTCTACTCAGACAACATCTTCTGAATTTGCAACAAAGGATGATATATCTCATATTCTAAATCAACTGTCTGCTATTCAGAATTCTCAAGTCTCCTTAAATAATCGTATTTATGCATTAGAGTGTGGTTCTCAGGCAAAGACTTTAAAGCGAAGTCCTGATGATCAGGATGATCCTGATAATCAAGAGGGGGAGAAAAGACAGAAAGTCTTTGAAGATGTTCCAATGCCACAAGTTCAAAGTTCTGAAAAGTCCTCTGAAGAAGCTCAAGTTCAAACTTTTGAAAGATCTTCTGAGAAAACTTCTGAAAACGTTCAGAACGTTGTAAATGATGAAACTAACAGAATTTCTGAAGCAATAGATGATATTCTACATGCAGAAGATGAAGGATTAGAAGCTGAGAAAATCATTTCTGAAGAAAATGTGGAAGAAGGATATGAGACTGAAAAGGTGTCTCTGGATTCTGAAAACAAACTTAGTTCTGAAAACGCATATGTTATTCCTGATTCAAATGAAGAATTGTTAAATAAGTATCTTGCTTTTGAAGACGTTATTGGAGAGCCAAGTGATCTATCTGATGTGATTTTATTTGATGAAGAAATGGAAGTGAATGAAGGAATGAAGTTAGAAAATGATGTTGTGATTAATGAGAACAGAGATCTGATTATCTGGAGACCTCAAGTTCTAAGAGAAATTGAAAGTTATGAAAATTCTAAAAACTTCTTCATGCTGATTAGTCAATATTGTTGGAGATATATCATCTTGAATCATTCAAGGAATTAGGAGTGTAGATTCTTGGATGAAAGACTAATAATCTACAAGGAATTTCTTAATCAACCAACTGAATGGTTTGAGATTGAGGTTGATTTAAGTCACATGGAGGCATTTGATTTTACAGATGAAATCTTAATGATTGCTTCAGACAAACCACATGTCAAGTCCAGAAATTGCATAAATATTCCTCTGATTGACTTTCCTATTCTTGAAGAACCCATAGTTGATCAAATTTATGAAAGTGATATGATATTTCTAATTTTTGGAGAAAGTCAACTCATCTTTCCTGAAGATAATTATTACGGCATGTAAAGAAGAAATCTCAAGTATGTAACCTTAGAAGACTATGTGAATGATGAGTGGTCTAAGGATTATATTTCAAAGGTAAGGTCTTATGTACAAAGACATGGATTACAAGAATTGCATGACTCAACCTTGATCAAGAAGATCAGATGTATATCTAAAGTTGTTGAAGATGATTTGTATATAGTAAAATTTGGAGCTGAAAGGATAGATGGTTCCTTGACAAAATTTTCTCTATTTGATTTGTACAAGTTGAGGTTGCAAGATAAGCTTACTGTTCTGAATTTTTGTGTCAAGAGAGAAGATTCTGAAGTTGTTTCTGAAATCAGAAGAATTCTAGCGATCTATGTCAGAAATCTAATTAAGCATGATTTTTAGCTGGCATTTGAATTCAGATTAAATAATGTCAATCTCTTGGAGCCAGAAAGTATTGAAAGACATAGAATTACAAAGGTTTTCACAAGTCCAGATTTGGGATTCACTTACAGAACAGGAGTTGATCATTCAAAGACATTTATTGTTTCAAATATACCAAAGTACTCAACTTCTACTCTGAAATGGCTAATAGACTATGCAGAACAATATCTTCCTTCATCTGATGTAGTAGAAGAAATAATTTACTTGATCAAAGAAAGAATATTCTTCAGATATTATGTAAGAAAGAGTTCTATGGCTGGACACACAAGAGTAAATCAAATCAAAGGAGCTGATTATCTTCTGAGCATTGTCTATGATTTTCAGATTCACACAAAGAAACAAGATATTGAAGAAATTCAGAAACTTTCTCCGAAGATAGAAAGTTCATAAGTTAAGAAAATTGAAAAAAGAAAAGAAAAGGTTTCTGAAAATTCTCTAGAAGAGATTGCTCCTATTCCTCAGAAATCTGAATTTGAACATTTACAAGAGCAAAGGATTGAAGAACATGCTTTCACCATGTTTCTTGAATTTTTCCATCCAGAAATGTTCATGGAATATGAACAAAAGTTCAATTATATTGATTGTTGGATTCAGAAGTCATTTGGATGGAAACAATGGTATTCTGATATCATTAGAAAAATCAGACTCCCTGTGAGTCAAGTACGAAAAGAAAGTCCAATAGTGAAAGTAATCACTGCTGATCTGAAGCAGAAAAACAATTACAAGCATGCTTATTTCACTGTTGAAAGAAAAGATGGTGAGATTTCCACTTTTACAAAGGCTGATTTTCAGAATGTTTACCTCAGAGATCTCTTAAGAGTATATAGAAGTTTAAATCCCTTTCATGACTCCATTGCCAAATTTAGAAAAGCTTTTCCAGTTCTCAGAGATGGCATGTATAGAGAATTTATTTAGGCAGCTAAAACAAATTTCCAAGTGGCTTGTGTTATGAACAAAGAAAAGATTCATATGAGTGCTCCAAACTTAAGCTTACCAGATATTGAAAACCTCAAAAGAAGTACTCTGGTCATTCAGCCTCTAGGCTTTGTGTGCAAGTGTTTTGATAGATTGTTGTTTGTAAGATTTGAAGGACTGCATAAGTGCAGTAATGGAATTCTTATGATTACAAATATAAACTGGAGAAGAAGAAGAATAAAAGACAAAAGAAACTTAGTGATGAGGAATGGGAGAAATATAGAAAGCTGGCAAAGGAGATGCTCAGAATAATTGAATCTATATTGGAGTACAAAAATCTTATTCGTAATGATGTAAGAGAGATTTTGAACTTCTGGAAGTATGATTTGAACTTTTGAAGCTAAGGGGGAGATTGATAGATATTAGAAGTAGCTTCAAAAGAAGACTGGGTTCTGAAGAGAAAAGCCTAAGGCATAACTTCTGAAGTGGCTACTTCAGAAATGGCTACTTCAGAAGTTCTGAAGATTCTGAAGAAGTTCTGAAGATGATTCTGAAGACACTTATGAAGAAGTTCTGAAGAAGTTCAGAAGCAGTTCTGAACCTGTCTTGCATTTTTGTACTGTATCTTTAGCATTTCCTTTTGTATATATATAGATAGTTTGTTATATTGTTAGAACTAACGTTGATAGATAAAGCTTGTAAAGATACACATTTTGTAATATTGTTCAGTAATCAATACGACATACAACTTCAGTGACCCATTTCTTGTTCTTGTTCTTTAATCTTTCTACATTCTTAATTGTTTGGGATCTAACAAGATGTCAGTCTCGAAGCCATGAAGTGACTGCTGAGAACACTATTGGGGGTTCCAGAGGAAATGGAGTCGTGCTTGTTACTGAAGAGACACCCGTGAGTAAGGTGAGAAGAGCGGGAAGAAGTTGCTCATACAAGGACTTCATGTGTACCAAGCCACCGAAATTCTCAAGGTCGGATGACCCAGTGATATGCATGAAGTGGCTACGAGAGATCAAGCAAGCTTTTGGCTCGAACGACTGTGAAGAGAGGCAGAAAGTCAAATTTTCCTTTCAAATAAGGTAATGTTGTTGGTCCCTAAAGGGTCTACAAGAGTTCAATAACAAGTAAACAGTTTGTAGAAAGGGGGGGGGGGTGAATACAAACACACAAATCTTGGTTTTTAAATTAGTTATATATCATAAACAAATTTACAGTTACAAGCGGAATAACAACAAGTTTAAAACCTATTCTATTGTAACTAAGAAACACTAAGTTTCATGCTCAAGAAGAAGGAAGAAACAATAAAGAGGGTTTAGGTTAGAAGGAAACATGCACTAAGATGAAGAAGATATCTTCATCTTATTTATACCCGTTTGCATTTAATGCAAGACAAAATGTATATGCCACGTGTCAAGCTTGGATAGGAAGCTTGTCCTTGCTAATAAGACAGCCATGTTTTTGACGGAATATGAACAGTACCATATCAGTTATGATGGGGACATAAGATACAATTCGTACGTCCTTTTCTGACAAGGTATTAGGTTTGACTTTTGTGCATCGAGGATAAGATCAATATTTAATCTTGTATAGGAAGCTTCATTTGATCGCTGATTCTGAATCTTCAAGGATGAACTTAGTATCGTTGAGGCTTCCCAAGATAATCGCTGCTATCGCTGAACCGCTTCAGTTCACTTAGCTGATTATCTCTTTCTTCAGCTAGGGTCTTCGACTTTCGCTGAATGGTCTTCTGGTGTGTGATAGCTGATCTTCAGGTCTTCAGAGATAAACTTGTTGTTCCTTGATCTTCAGCGATCGCTGATGGTAATCAGCGTATGCTATCGCTGAATATGAACAGAAGCTTATACAATGGAATTTCACTAAGTATACAAAAGGAATCATATTCAAATTATCGAGAGGAGTTATGATCAATAAATGCTCTAGAGTGGTGGAACATCATTACGATCTCCCTTGGACCCGCTATTGTGTCCATGCTCACGTGGGAGATGTTCAAGGCAAAGATAATGGAAGAGTATTGTAGCGAGAGGGTGATTGACCAAATTGTTGATGAGTTCCGGGCCCTCAAGAAGGTAGACAAGACGGTGAGAGAATACACCCGTTTATTTATGGAAAAGCAAAGTTTGGTGGCGCATGTGGCCCCGACAGAAAAAGAGAAAGTGAAGGCTTACATCAAAGGATTACCATCCGATATGATGGAAATGGTCCGAATTTCGAAGCCCTCCAATCTCTAGGGGCAATTAAAGAAGATCAATATAAGGAGGATGCCCACAATTTGGGCATGGAAGAGAGGAAGTTGGGAGGAGAGAAGAGAAAATGGGAAGGTAACTCTATGCCTTCCAAGAAACCGAACTTCAACAACAACAACCGTGGGTTCAACTCTAGGAAAGAGCCTAGGTGGTGTTCGAGGTGCAAGAGCAAGCACCACAGCTCATGCCGATCGTACTCCGAGATTTGTCACAAATGTGGCAAGGCGGGTCACGGCCGAAACGACTGCCCCGTTAAGGGACCCATTTGCTTTGAGTGCAAGGAGCCCGGTCACTTTCGGAATGAGTATCCGAAATTGAACACGGGAGGAAGTCAAGGGAAGAAGGAGAATATCCCCAAAGCTACGGAAAGAGATTTCAAGATGACCGTGGAGGAGGCGAAAGCGGCGACGGATGTGGTGACGGGTACGTTCCTTGTTAACTCTGTACCCGCTCATATATTCTTTTTGATTATGCTGCTACTTTCTCCTATGTGTCCACTACTTTCTATCCAAAGCTTTTTATTCCTATTAGCACTTTAGAAGATACTTATGTAGTTGAAATAGCCAATGGTAGAAAAGTTTTAGCTTGGGATGTTCTTAAGAAGTGCACTTTAGAGATTGAAGAAATACCATTCTCGGTAAACCTCATACCTATGGAAATAGGATGTTTTGATGTAGTGATTGGGATGGATTGGTTGTCCGAGAACCAAGCCAAGATTAATTGCTCCAAGAAATTAATCTGAATTCTTTTACCGGATGGCGGCATGGTGGTAGTCTACGGGGAGAAATGGAGTGGTGAGGTTGCATTATTGACTTTAGCAAAGGCATGTAAATGTCTAGCCAAAAAATGCCCCTCAATTTTAGCATGCAAGTCTAGAGAAGAAGAAGTTAGAGGACGTACGGATTGTTAATAACTTTCCCGAAGACTTGCCCGGTTTGCCACCCGACCGACAAGTGGAATTTAGAATTGATCTTGTACCGGGGGCCGCTCCAATTGCCAGAGCGCCTTACCGATTGGCACCATCCGAAATGCAAGAGATGATGTCACTGTTACTACATCTTTCGAAGAAGGGATTTGTGAGACCGAGTTCGTCACCTTGGGGAGCTCCGGTCTTATTTGTGAAAAAGAAGGATAGCACTATGAGGATGTGTATCGACTACCGAGAATTGAATAAGACAACCGTGAAGAAAGTATCCGCTCCCAAGAATTCATGATCTCTTTGATCAACTTCAAGGAGCGGGATGTTTCTCGAAAATCGATCATCGTTCCGGTTATCATCAAGTGAAGGTGAGAGAAGAAGATGTGGCGAAGACGGAATTTAGAACGCGTTATGGTCATTACGAATTTCTTGTAATGCCATTCGGTTTGACTAATGCACCGGTGGTGTTCATGGATTTAATGAATCGAGTATGCCGACCGTTCCTTGACAAGTTGGTAATCGTGTTCATTGATGATATACTCGTTTACTCTAAGAACGAGTTAGACCATGAGCAACACCTTCGGGAAGCCTTAGAAGTTTTAAGGAAGGAGAAGTTGTATGCAAAATTCTCCAAATGTGACTTTTGGTTTAAAGAAGTCCAATTCTCAGGCCATGTAGTCACTCAAGAGGGAGTAAGAGTGGATCCGTCTAAAATTGAAGCAATGATGAATTGGGAACCGCCAAAGACTCCGTCAAAAATTCGAAGTTTCTTGGGATTGGCGGGCTATTATAGAAGATTCATTCAAGATTTCTCCAATGTTGCATCTTCATTGACGGCATTGACTAAGAAGAATCTGAAGTTCATTTGGACCGAAAAACAAGAGAAAGCTTTTCGGACTCTTCAAAAGAAGTTATGTGAAGCTCCAATCCTTTCCTTACGGGAGGGATCCGAAGATTTTGTGGTTTATAGTGATGCATCCAAGATGGGCTTAGGATGTGTGTTGATGCAAAGAGGCAAGGTGATTGCCTATGCATCAAGACAACTCAGTGATCATGAGAAGAATTATCCTACCCATGATTTGGAGTTAGCGGCGGTGGTTTTTGCTTTGAAATTGTGGCGGCATTATCTTTATGGTACCGACCACAAAAGTCTAAAGTATGTTTTGACCAAAAGGAGTTAAATATGAGGCAATGGCGTTGGCACGAACTACTCAAGGATTATGATTGTGAGTTACTTTACCATCCGGGTAAACATGGTAGCGGATGCTTTGATCCGAAAGGAGTACGGTAGTGGAACGTGTCACGTACTTACGCGGATTGATGTGGTGTCTAGTTTTATTGACCAAATCAATGTATCCCAAGCGGAGGCACTTTTGGAAGAGAACCTCAAGAGTGAGGTGATGGTCAAACAACACTTGCTTTTGATGGAAGACGGTCGTGGTTTGAAGTTGTTTCAAATTCGTATTTGGGTGCCCAAGTTAGGGGGCAACCATGAGTTGTTATTGGAGGATGCACACAAGTCCAAGTATTCTATTCATCCGGGTAGCACCAAAATGTATAGAGATTTGAAGTTGACATATTGGTGGCCCGTTATGAAGTTGGATGTGGCCAAATATGTAGAAAGATGCGTGACGTGTTTGCAAGTGAAAGCGGAACACCAAAAGCCATACGGGAGTCTCCAATCTTTAGACATACCGGAATGTAAGTGGGAACACCTCACCAAGGACTTCGTGACTAAATTGCCAAAAACTTTGAGAGGTCATGATACCATATGGGTAGTGGTGGATCATTTGACAAAGAGTGCCCACTTTTTGCCTATGCGTGAGGTCGGGCCCATTGACAAGCTTGCAAAGTTGTATGTGAACGAGATCGTGTCAAGACATGGGGTACCTTTGTCTATCGTGTCGGATCGAGATAGTCGGTTTACTTCGAACTTTTGGGAAGGATTACAAAAGGGTTTGGGAACTAAGATTCATTTGAGTACCGTATACCATCCCCAAACTCTCGAAGATATGTTTAGATCGTGTGTCATCAACTTTGGTTGAAGTTGGGATTCGCATCTGCCACTCGTGGAGTTTGCCTACAACAATAGTTACCATTCTAGAATTGGAATGGCACCGTTTGAAGCATTGTATGGAAGAAATGTAGGACTACGGTATGCTGGTTAGATGCGGGACATAAACAATTTGCCAGTCCTGAAATGGTACAAGAGACGACCGACAAAGTGAAAGAGATCCGAGGACGGCTAAAAGCGGCTCAAGACCGTCAGAAAAGCTACGCCGATAAGAAAAGACGACCCATGGAGTTCCAAGTGGGTGAGCGTGTGATGATAAAGGCATCTCCTTGGAAGGGCATCATTCGATTTGGGAAGCGCGGAAAGCTTAGTCCTCGTTTCCTAGGACCGCTTAAAATTTTGGAGAGAGTGGGACCTCAAGCTTATAAATTGCAGCTACCGCCCGAAATGGACGAAATATATCCTACGTTCCACATATGCTACTTGAGGAAGTGCTTTGCGGAAAAAGAGAGTGTGATACCTCTTTCGGAAATTCGGGTCGACAACAATCGATGTGTGGAAGAAAAAGACCATCCCTTACCCAAGATTTGTTACTACAATCTTAGAGTATGTGTACAAAGGATACCTATCTAAGGGTAATCAGAAATTTTCCCAAATTGGGAAAAAGGCTTTAGCACATGATGAGAAGCTTGGAGATGCTCCCTACCTCCCATAGATGCTTGAAAATCATCAGGGAACCTGCTCCTGAGGTTACTTCGACCCCTGGTCCTACCATTCAGGTAGAGAATGTGTCAGGATCACTGAAAAACCCATCAGTGGTCAATATTGACTCATCTTCCTCCCACTAAAGCAAAAATACCCAGCCACCGATCGCTCACAAACCCCAGACAAAGAAGCAGAAAAAGAGTGTCTCTCAAAAGACAACTCTTGCTGATTTCGGCATCATACAAACGCCTCCTCTAACCACAGTCACGACAACGGCTATGTGTCCATTGCTGCTTCATCAGCGCTACCCAAACCTTTAGAGACCTCTGTCCCTGAAGATATAGTAACCAGATCCGCTGAAGCTGGTACATGTAATACTTTCACAGCCTTCTCTTCTATCTCCACCTACTCTTCTTTGGTCCACACATCAATCTGACTCAGACATGATTGTCCCCATATCTGAAGAGGTTGAGAAGCTTGTTGTTTAGGCATCAGTTTTCTTTTGATGATTTGATTCCTGAAAAGCTACGTGCACAGGACATGAAAATGTTTCTAACAAGCATTCTCAGACACATGTTAGTGATCCTCAGGACACAACCGTAGCAAGTACCAACCCTGAGAGTAATCCTTCAGATACCCTCAAGGAACCCCTGCGTATACACTCTACCACCCACCTTCTAACCCCGAACTCTTTTTGGCTCGTTTGTCTTTGTTATCTACGGGTGTCACTGATGCACCTGCCTCCTCCATTTTTGCTTCTGTTGTTGCTAAACCAAAGGATGTCTCTGATACACCTCTTCAAAAGTCACCAGGTCTATCCGTGGAGCAAATAAAGAAGATTAAGATGGAAAAAGCTCCAGGAAAGACTTTTCCCCAAGTAAAGGAACTTCCCCTAATCTCTCTTCCTCCTTCTACTGCAACGATCAAGATCCCGGCGCTGGATCACTTGGTTCAGGAATCTACCAAAATCAAGCACAGGGCAGATGTCCTACAGCTCTCTACAGAGCACATCTACACCAAGGTGTCAGGAAAACCTGCCTTGAAGAATGTCGTTCTAGGCATCCAATCCGAACTTTCCTCTCTGAAGACTTCACTGAGCAATGATATCGCTCAAAACTCTTACTCAGTAACTCAGTTGAGCGACCGTATTGATAAACAAGGATAAGAGATTGCCGCTCAGTGCAAGAATATTGCAGATATCCTCCATTTTCTTCAGGAATCCAATGCCTCCACCTCCTTTCACTTAGTGGATGCCCGATCGAACCTGGGCCAGGTCTCTGCTACTCAGAAGGCCCATTCAGAGACACTTGTAGCCATCAAATGCAATGTTGCTACTCTCTTTGTGCATGTTCTCCCTTCCGATAGCAACGAGGGGGAGAAAGTTTAAAAAGAGCTTAAAGAGCATATCATAAATGAATCGGCAAATGTCTTTACAAAAGTTGACCCTTCTCAGAAAAACATTGATGCTATAAAATCTGCCATCCCTGATGATGGCGAAGAAGAAGAAAACGAAGAAGATGACGATGGTAATGAAGATGTTCCCTTCCATCTCAAAGATTAAGATGATGATGACGACGCCCCAAACTTCTTCAAATCCAATCGTCCAGGGATAGCACAATCAGGGATTGTATTCATAAACCCTTTGGGGGACAGGCCCCCTCCTAACCAGGAGCGGTCAGATCCCCCAGGGAAGAATAAACAACCAATGGAATCTGATGATCCCATTTCCCTAAATTCAGAGGTGGAGCTCAATGTTGAGGGATGCCATCCTCTTGATATATACATCCCTCTCTCTGAACCCCAATCTTCTATATCCCTTCCTCTTGCTCTCCTTCCCAATACTTCATTTGTAAGAAGTATTGATAAAATAACTAATGATGAACCTTTCTCTCCATCTCTCAGTGAACCCTGTCCCCCGAAGGTGTCCCCGTTTTTAGTGAACCTTTCGTGGAAGACCGGTTCTTGTACATATCTGAGTCAGAATCTGAAACGGAAGAAGGCCTTGCTTAGAGACATGTAAATAGACAACCCATCTCTGAACCAGCAGAAAAAGAAGGAAGGGCCATGTTAATAAAGGAGCTAGAGACGGCCAACGTAAAAATTCCTTTTCAAACCTCTGGTCCTGAAGCTCCCACTCTAATAAGCGTCTATGACGAATTTTCCTTTCTCACTCTTGAAGAAAGAGCAGAAGCCTTGGAAGCTCAGCGAATGAGAGACCAACAACTTAAAGAAGCACAGGCAAGTCTCAAGGTCGTTGAGGCACTAGTCAGGGAAGACTGAATAAAAGCTAAGTACGCAGACATGAAGCGGAACAAAGCCTTATGGCCTTCAAAGCTTTAGCAGAGACGGAACTGGTTGCTGAAAACTTAAAGGTAAATCCTATCAGAGCTTAAGAGAAGATTTTACAAGCCTTGAATAAAGAGAATCAAGAAGGCTAGGAACCAAGGAACCAAGGAATGAAGAACTGGAGTGGTGCAAGAAAAAGCTAAACTATCATATCTCTCCTGCAACAATTACCAATACAACTATCGAAGGACGAAATTCAAGATCGGGTCCAAAGATAAAGGTATTTATGTTCAGGGGACAAAGACGTGAAAAAGAAGAACCCTAGTTTCTGAAATTCTATGGTTTCTCTAAATGGCTGGAAATCAGAGATGCCATTCAGAAATCAAAATCTCAATTCAAAGATGTTGTAGAAAGACATCTCGATCAACTTCTGCAAATGATATCTCAGTACGTGATTGTTCCTCCTCTTCCCTCAAAATCCAAAAAGAAAAGATCAACATCCGAAGGTCCATCGTTCAGAAATGAACATGAGAGAAAATTTGACGTTTAAAGTCTTTTCTCCCATCTCATTATCCCTGATGTCTCAATACTCAACACATCCCTACCAATTCAGAGAAATAATGAAGAATACAAAATAATTAGTATTCCTGAACCAGGGTTGACATTCAAGGATAATGATGGGTCAATGAAATTTCTCAGAAATAAGGAGATTAGTATTGCTCCAACCAAGCTTCTCAAGACTCTATATTACAGTTGTTGGGTATGTAGTGCCCTATGTACATACAGAAGAACATCTTTGAGAAAGAACTACTAAGAAGAAAAGAGCACGCTGGAAACGCTATCCGAAACCCAACTCTTAACTTTTTTGTACTTTACCTCAGATATTGTAATTTCATTTTCATATGTAATTCATCAGATTGACTATTTAAATGAAATTCAATAAAGTACTCTACTCCATCTGTGTACTGAAAAGATCCCTGAAAATAGTAAAAGGGACAATGAACATATGAGTTCTATTAACTTTTAAACCTTATTACTCACTGATTTTAAGTTCTATAAATATCAGTAAATCTACCTTTTAGCTTCTACACTTGTAAAAATTGTGATTTCATATCCTTATAAATGAAACTAAATTCAGATAGTATAATAGCTGAAAAAGATCTCACAAATTAGTACTTAGAATTTTTACTTTAAAAAGTCTAAGGCCTAACTATTTCTTTCAAGCAATTTTCCTATGTTGCTTAATTATAATCAAATAGGGGGAAATTGTTGATCCAAACTCCTTTCAGTGATTTGAATATGATTCCTTTATATACTTAGTGAAAGTTCCATGATCATGTCATTGTTCATATTCAGCGATAGCATACACTGATTGCACTCAATGATCGCTGAAGATCAGGAACAATGACTAGTCTCTGAAGATCTGAAGAACAACACTCACAACACAAGACCATTCAACGATAGTCGAAGGCCTAGCTGAATATAGTGATAAACAACTCGTGATCTGAAGCAGTTCAGTGATAGCAACGTTCATCCACCTAAAGTGTGAGATCTCGCATAAAGCCTCAGTGATACCTGAAGAGTTCATCCTTGAAGACTAAGTATCAGTGATCAAGTGGGGCCTACTCAGCAAGATCAAAGTTGATCTTATCCTCGATTCATAAATGTCAAACCCCCATGTCTTGTCAGAAAAGGACGTACAGATTGTGTCTTATATCCTTATCAAATCTGATTTGGTTACTGTTCATATACGGCCAAAACCATGGTTGCTTTATGAACAAAGGACTTGTTTCAAATAGAAACTTGAAACGTTGCATGTACCTTTTGCTTTGCATCAAATGCAACGGGTATAAATAGATGAAGACCTCTTCTTCATCTTCATGCATGCTTAATCTCTTCTTGAACCTCCTATTCTATTTCTTATCTTTCTTTGTGCATCAAACTTAGTGATTTCTTAAGTTGTAATAGAATAGGTTTAATTACTTATTCTTATTCCGCTTGCAACTGTAAGTTTGTTTATTCAATATAAATTCGTTTAAAAACCAAAAAATTGTGTTTGTATTCAAACCCCCCCCCCTCTACAAACTATTTCTATACTAATAAACTTTTGTAGACTCCTATGGGACCAACATAAACGATTGCAGAAACCCACACTTCTAATCTTTAAATCAAATACTAAACCAGTCACCCAACTCTACAAACTTTTCAAATCCGGCTCTTCAGATGGCACAGATGAAATATTGACTGAGAAAGTCAAACTTTAAGCACTTTTGAAAAATTGCTGATGAGCTTGATGAAACATAGGCTTTATTGTAAAGGATAAAAGAACATATATTATGTAAATTGTGGATATTTTGAGCTTAGACAATTAAGCACCCACTTGTTGTACGATAAACCATAATGATTAGTGGTGTCATACGCACTATGCGGAAGCCTCCAATCTTCAAAACAATAAATGAAACAACAAGATAATAACGCAAACAAGTAATGAAACCAGTGATTTTTTCGAAACTGGTAATACGACAAACTGATGATCAGAATGATGTCGTACACGCATTATACGAAATGGCTCCGATGAACAGTTTCCCCCTCCTGAGACTTAGCATGAGGGTCCCGCTATAGAAAAATTTAATCAGAATATCGCTTTGCCTTAGGCATTATTCTTCACACCGAAGAATCACGGATAAGCCTAAGAAAAAGGAACACAAGTTAAACTTGAAAGAACCACGGGTTGAACTTTGAAAAATCACGGGTAAGCCTTTGAGGAATCACGGGTAAGGCTTTAAAAAGAATCACGGATTCATCTTTAAAAGAAACACGAGTACAAAGAATTGAAAGAATATCGAGTATGCCTCAGGCGTTTTTTTCCACGTCAAATAATATCGGATAAAAGGATCAAATATCTTTTTCCCTTGTCATTGATCCGATAATCTACAAATATCGGGTTATGCATATCTTCTTAATCCGATGTGCTTGAGGATCACAGATGATGAAGATCTTCAACATCCAATATTCTTGAGGAACACGAATGATGAACACCTAAGTGTAGAAACATCGAATTTTGATCAATTCAGAACCAACATCTACCAAATTTTCTCAAAATTGATAATCGAAATATGTTTAGAAACACATTTAGGCTAATCCTTAAGTTTTAATTGGATTAAGACAATAAAAAATCACCAATTTAGTCCAAGAATAGTAAGTTCAAAAATGAACTCCAAAAACTTCAATTTTGATCAATTTAGTGCAGAAAAATTCAAATTGAATCCAGAAATCAAATCCAATTGATTTGTCTATGATCATGTGATTGATTCAACCACAAATTTCATCAAAAACAACATCAAATTGCCATAATTCGATCAAAATCCACTGTTTATCTTCGAGAAAACATAAAATCACCGTTCAATTGATAAATTCAAATTTGTCTCTAATTGGATGATAGTATTGAAGAATTGATCTTCAATTTTGCTCTGACACCATGTGTAGATCCCATATTTACAACATGATTCATGAATAATTGCTCAATTGATCCTCATCTTATTAAGAACAATATATGAAGAACACTTTACAAAACACACACTTAAGAGTGTAAGTCGACTCTCATAATGAACTCATTAACTAAGACTTTCTATTTATATGGCCCACAATACAAGCCATATACAAGTCAAAGCCCAAGACCAAGGCTCAATAAAAAGGCTTATTACAAAATGCTTACTTTATAAAACATCACTATATAGGTCTAAACTTTAGACATAACACTAAAGCTCCACAACATTGGAGTGAGGAAGACAAAAAAGAAATAGATGTTGATACAAAAGCTAGATGTATTATTGCTATGTCCCTTCCAGATGATGTGTATCATTCTGTCATAAAGATGAGAACCTCAAAATCCATGTGAAACACACTTTGTGTTCCATATGAAGGTACCAATGAGGGGCAAGAATCTCAAAAAACAAACGTGGTAAGACAATATGAAAGTTCCATTTGTGGTAAAAATGAAACCCTTTCTCAAGTTCACCAAAGGTTTAACTGTTTGGTTATAGATCTAAAAATAGTTGGTCGGGAATATTCTAACTCTGAAGTATTGACAAAGTTCATGGAATCTCTTCTAAACAATGGGAAACGTTTATTACTTGTCTTAAATTGTCAAAGAATATTAACTCTCTCTCTCTCTCTAAGTGCTTATATAGAATCTTGCTCAATCATGAGCAAACCCAAGTTTTAAAGAAAAATCTGTTGAAGGACACAAAAGGCTCCAAAAGTTCTTCTTTGGCTTTAGTGTCATCAGAGACTGACCCCTCAAGAACAATATCTTCCTCGATTACCTCTATCACAAAGTTAAATCAATCTAACTCTAAGGACATATCAAATGTTGGCCTTTCAAAGTTCAATGAGCCACTGGCTCTTCTGACTAATACTTTCAGAAGATTTACCAGGAAAAACAACTTTAGGAGAAATCCTTCTATCTCTGACTCTGACAAGTCAAAGATTTTTTCTATTGATAAAGCATATGTTATATGTTATAACTGTCAACGCAAATGTCACTTTGCTAGTGAATGTAGATCCACGAAATTTGTTGCTCCTACCATTTCTCAAACCTCCTTTAAACCCAGATATGATAAATATCTCAAGTTAAAGGACAAATACCTGAAGATGAAGAAACCCCAGTGAAAAGGTAAAGGCCTAATCGCTGAAAAACATGAGTGGACAAACACCACTAACGAGTCATGTTAAGATGAAGAAGACATGGCCCTTGTCTGTCTTATGGCAATGATTCAGGAAGCTGAAGAAATTTCTGAATATACTTCATCAAACACTTCCTCATCTCCTACTCAAGTATCTAATCTGAAAGACTCATCTATCCCTGAGAAATATAACTTGTTGGCTCTCGACACTTTAACTATTGATCTTTACAATGCTCAAAATGGTAAAACCAAAGTTGAACAACTTAACTCCAATTTAATTAAACAGCTTAAAAATTGCCATCTAAAAATCAAAGAATTAACTAAGGCCGAAGAAGACCTTAAGGACCAAGTCTTTGTAAATCAGGCTATCAATGAGCGCGAAAAGGCCATCGTAGATCTCAAAGCTGTAAAATCGACCATTGAAGGATTGTGGAAAGCCTCTTTAAAGGCAAATGAGATAATTAATGCTCAGATCCCCAATAAGTTTAAAAGTGGTCTGGGATACACTTCTGATCAGGAAGAACCCTCAAAATATTGTCCCATGCTTAAGTTTGGAACCTTTGTATCTTCTATCGACCACATTTCCACTCAGTGTACCTCAACACCTGAGTCAAAACCTTTTGAACCCTTTCCTAAGGACACAAAGAATGTGATTAATGGCAAGTCCATTATTCACGTTCCTTAGGTCAAGAAAATTCCTATACTGAAGAAGAGTCCTTCTAATCCTTCAGTGAGTCAACCCTCAACTTCTGGGAAGAAGATCCCTGGATTTGTTCAGAGATCCACACCCCAAATCAAGATTGATCTCACTCCCTCTAAACATGAGAAACTAGTGGTTCCTCCAAGGTCTATGGAGAAAGGAATTCTTTTTCCTGGTCCTGAAAACTTTAAGCCTTCTATTATTCTTGCTTCTGGTACTAAAACTTCTTTCAGATATAAGAACTGCTACCATTATGGGTAAACAACTCACATTGTAAGCAAGTGCCCTAATGCCACCAAAGATGAGAAGATCTCCCATGGAAAGAGAGTAGCCAAGACTGAGAAATCAGTTAAGGTGAAATCCACCAAAGTTGGTAAAACAACTAAGGTAATGAAATCTTGAAGTAAAATCTTCAGAGATTGAGAAAGATCTTGCTTCTATAATTTCCACTAACACTGCAAGACCCACAGTAGTATGGGTACCTATGAAAAATTAAGTCCCTTATCTAATGCAGGATGTCAAAAGTATCTAGTATCTTGAAAGTGGATACTCAAGACATATGACTGCAACAAAGACATTGCTTCTGAATTTTAGGAAGAAAAGGGTCCCTCGGTGACCTTTCGTGGAAATGATAAAGGATACACCAAAGGCTACGGTGTTCTGAACAATGGAGAAGCCTCTTTCAGTCATGTTGCTTATGTTGAAGGACTGAAGCACAACTTGTTGAGCATAAGTCAACTTTGTGATAAGGACTTCAAGGTCTTATTCACAAAGACAAAGTGTGTTGTCACTAATAAGACTGACAAACTTGCTCTAACCGGAAATCGCTCTAAAAATGTGTATGTAATCAACATGGATGAACCCACTCAGAGAACATTTGTTTTCTTTCTAAAGCCTCCTAAGATGTCAATTGGCTTTGGCTCAAAAGATCTCACATTTGAACTTCAAAATGATAAATGATTTATCAAGAAAAGATCTTTTCAATGGACTTCCTAAACACACCTTTGCAAAAGAAGAAATCGAACAGTCATTGAAGTTGCTCGTTCGATGCTCAGCGAATCTCATCCACCAACTTAATTCTGGCCTGAAACAGTTAACACTACATGTTTCACTCAGAATCGATCGCTGATAGTCAATAGATTAAAGAAAACTTCCTACAAACTATTCCATTGAAAAAAGCCATCTATCAGCTTTCTATACATTTTTGGATGTAAATGTTATATCCTGAATGATAGAGATCATCTTGGAAATTCGATTCCAGGGAAGATGGTGGTTTGTTTCTTGTATACTCACCATAATTCAATAAAAGGAGACAAGTTTTTGTAGAAACCATAAACGTCACCTTTGATGAATCCCGTTCAGCGAACTTGATAACTCTATATTTTAGAGTTATTACATGCCTTTTATTTAAGCAATTTCGGCCATTTTGCCTCCTAAATCCCCATTTTTGGTCTAAAACATTTTCTTGAGCCATTTGTGAGTGTTTTCATATCTTGGAACCATTTAAGGCGTTTTTATGCCTAAAAGACGAGTTTTCATCAAACTGGTATCTGGAGTGCCCACTCCAGGTGACGAGCAGCTGATTCATTAAGCCAAACGGCTGGTGGCCAAAATGATGCTGACTGGGGAACACAAAAGCAGGATTAGAAAGCTCCTTTGCGTGCTTTCTGCTGGTGGTTGAAAAGCAAAAGTAAAAGAATGCTATAAATGTTATTTTATTCCTTAGCCCCATTTTAGGGAAAAGCTTCATTATCCAAGGGATCTTTGTGCTTTCTCCATGGTGTTTACCCTCAAGGTGGTGTGTTTCTCCTTGGTCCTTACCTTCCAGACGCAGTGCTCCCTCCTGGACCTTGCCTTGAAGACATTACATGGAAGACCCTTGGCCTTCTATATAAAGGCCAAGGCATTCATATCATTCAACAACCAAGTAGAGATAGAATTAATTAGAGAGCATAATTTAGTTCTTATCATTTATTTTCATGTTCTTAGCTAGAAGCATTTGATTTTCAGTAGTTAGTATTTAATTTTCTACAGTAGTTAAGTTTTACTTTCGGTATTGTACTCCGGTGAACACGACAGTGAGCACTGTTCTTGCAGTAAGTAAATCTTTCGGTATGTTTTCTTGCAAACTTTTAATTTCCATTTTCTACTCCTTCTTAGCTATGAACTAAACTCTTTTTGAGATGTAGAAAACGAGAAGTACCCGGACTTTATGTAAAATTCTTGAGTAGTTTTTATGTATACATTTTTACCCCTTTTTGATTTGGTAATTCATTGTTCGATAATGCCAATGATGAGGACAAGCTAATAACTTGTAAGTGTTTACTGTCTAGTTCGAGACCCAGACCTGGGCGGAACGTAGTGACACGAGCTTGGATGATGCTAGGAATTTGAAAGAATTCTTTACATAGTAAGTTTTCACCATATGGAGTAGGAGCAACCATTTGGGCATTAAAAATACTTATGGCTTTTTGCTTACTACGTAGACACCATCGAAACTCGACCGAGTTCAAAAAAACTTACTAACAAATCAAAGAAGGTTAATTATATATATAAAGCTTTAGTTAGAAAAGATGCGAGTGCTAGATGAGCCGACATTCTGGACAGAGAGTGGCCACTGCTCCAGTACCATGACCATTTTTATAAATCAAGTATTTAATATATATATATATATATATATATATATATATAAAGCTTTAGTTAGAAAAGATGCGAGTGCTAGATGAGCCGACATTCTGGACAGAGAGTGGCCACTGCTCCAGTACCATGACCATTTTTATAAATCAAGTATTTAATGTAAAATCCGGGGAAAATCACAACTACATCTCTCCTTTTAATTATTAGAACTTTGTTAAATTACTTTCAACAAACCAACTCAAAATATTGCTTCCTCTCTAATCGAAACTTGTAAAAGGAAGTTCATGAAAACAATAGTGTCTTGATTTAAGTTCCAGTCCTTGAGGATACGATATTTGGTTATTACCACTTTATTACTTGGTAAACGAACATAGTGACCAGTGTATACTTGCGTTGTCCACTATGGACTGAGTTGCTAACCTCACTGCGATTACATATTTGGATATCACGTTTCGCACCCTACCAGAACTCTATTCCCATCCCAAAAGATGATGAAGAGTTGAACAACTTGATGAAGTCTAACTATGGGGAACTCGGATCATTTTTAAATCCTCCTCTAAACGTTGAAAACAATGATGAAGATGACCCTCGTATCATCCCAAGTATGATTAATAGTAACAATGCATCATCCTCAGGAATCAGCAGCGTTACTTCAATTAATCATATACCCCCATCTGAACCTCAAACAATGATTCATCAAAAAAATCATTTAATGTTACTTTCATGATTTAGATATGTAAAAATTTATTTTTGATCAATATCAAATGCAAAATATTTAATCTCTTTTTAGATATAGTCGATCACGAATAAAATTTTAAAAGTTTTGGAAAACGATTAAAGAATACATAAAAATAATCGATAATAATAAACTTTTAAATTTTACTAAACATTCGAACAAAGTTAATTTTTTCGAAAGGTTAATTTTTTAAAATCAAACGTAAGAATTTGATATTTTTCATATTAATTGATAAATATATAATTAGAAAATAAAAAAATGAAAAAATAATTAAAGAAATGTATTACAATTAAATTATTATAAAAACCATAAATTTATAATAGCTACCTTTTGTTTTTGTTTTTGTTTTTATTTTTGAATTTATAATTAAGATATGATTGAGAAATTGTTAAAGTAAATGAAAATTCCTTTAGAAAAATAAAAAAAAAATTGTTAAAATAAACGAAAATTCAAAAGAAAATGGTGAATGCCTCCTACAATACTACACACACTAACCAACTGAGCAAATAGGTGACCTATTTACTTTTATGGATGTTTTTTTATTTATATACTAATTATATTATTGACTATAAGAAAACACCGAGGTCATGTGCGGCAGCACCACCGGTACACCCTCAGGGCCGGCCCTGGATTTTTGTTATGTAAAATAGTTGGTTTTTCATGTATCATAATCTTTAATTATGCAAATTAATCAAGTGATGGTTTGGTTATGTGTATGTATCTTCCTACCCATGTTCTTAATGATATAATATTTGAATATTATATTTCCATCTGCCATATTATGTAAAATGTTATCGTTTTTGCAAGATGTTCATTTTTGAAAATTCGAGTGTGTGATGAATTGAGTTTGATATGGCATGTTCACTTGATTATAGTATGAATGTTAACAATTTAAATCTTAATGATTTCAAAAGGTTGTCAATAATGTAGTGAATATATAGATTTATTTTGTTTTAAATAAAAAAAGTTACAAACATTATTGGCAATATCTAAGTATTAAAATATAATTTAGTTAATTAAAAATTCATAAAGGTTAAATATTGGAGATTTAGTATTGAATGGAGATTTAACAGCATTTTTCTTGTATTGAAAACAAGCACATTCTTTGTTGTTCCATATATCCTTGCAAACCAAATGAATATAAAAACAAAATTATATGATGATCAATACTATAATCAAATCATTCATTGATTCACTAAAGAACATCATTCTAAAGACCAAATATTGTTTGAAGGATTAACGATACCCCCAAAATCATCCTAATAAGTTGGTAAATCCTAGTCATCAAATAAATACAATTAAAAAGAAGTTCATCACAAAATATTAGATGGCATAGTAATTCAGATCTCGAAATCATCAGTTATGGATTCGATCCCATCTGGTGTTGGACGCATCCTTGTGCATTTGTAACCTTATCGAAGCATCAATTGTATGATACTTATTTACCTCGTTCATTAATTTTCTTGCTTACCATGTTGCCGTTGTGTTGTATTATCTTCGCCATGTAATTCTTCTTTAGATCTTCCAGCTGGGCTTCTTGTCACGGACTATCTCTCGCTAATCCTTTTTTCCATTTCCATTGGTCTCCCATGTACGTCTCCATATGTTGCATTAAAAACACCACGTTGTCGTAGGTGTTGTACCTAGTCTGCCAGTCCATCCTCATCCTCTCCTGACCAATCTCTTCAAAATCTTCCCAAGCCGTGTGACCTAGTTTCTTCAAGTGATGTATCATCATTCATGAATACTAAACTCTCAATGCTTAATTTGTACATACACAATCGAAATATTTCTTCCCCATTCATTATAATAATTCTAACTAAAGCAAAATACACTTGATAACTTTTTCATATCATGTTTATTTTGGTGAAATACTATTAGTTTATCTCTATTTCAGAATACAAAAATCTACGTAACGTCTTAAATGATGAATCTTGGTCCAAAAGTTATCGATGTTATTGCATATGTGATATTATAATGAATGTATAAACAGTGAATGTATAGAAATTTCATATAAGGTTTGTAATTTCTTGAACCTTCTTGATTTAATATTATTAAAAATCGTAGTGATATATTGAAGAGATTTTCGATTATCTGTGTGGATAAAGTACATGCATTACCATTGTAGATAGTAACATGATCGTTTTCATTCAACGAGTGCTCTGTTATTTCCTCGTTGGTGCTTTCGATCAAAACGACTCCATCATCAGATTCATGTTCGTCCAATAACACTGGGTTGTTGGCGGTGTTCTTGAAGTTGGAAAATGAAGTCTTCATTTTGATGTGTTCGCTCGGTCGTCTCACTGAACAAAACGAAAAAACCCTCATGATGGTACATTTTTCATTCAATGATCAAGAATATTACCTCTGTTTGGATGATGATACATTTTTCAATAAGATGATCGTGGAAGATAATGATGGTAATGTATCTCTTGCTTATCGGAAACCGATTTGAATTCGCCAGAGGTTATTTCGAAAAGTATCAACCAAGTATCCTTTCCTTTTTTTTAAAACGTCGATTCATATTCTATTCCGATTATACCCTCAGTCTATTAATTTTGATTGGAAAAAAAAACTTCCAAGTTCATCATAACATACTAATAATGCCACCGATCATAATGAGCCCTTGATCAAAACTTTTAACGGCGTAGATTAATTTGCAAAGTTTGCAAAGATTCATCAATTTTCAACGGATGCCACCCCTATATATATATATATATATATATAGAGAGAGAGAGAGAGAGAGTGGAAAGTTCAAATGCGAACTCAAATTTGGTTATGAACATGTGGACAAATGAGAGCGTGACACGTGTCTGAATATAGATTATTCAGACTGAATATACAAAGAAATATTCAGACTGAATAAGCATTCTTCAGACTGAATAAATACTATATTCAGTCTGAATATTTCTTTGTATATTCAGACTGAATAAATACTATATTCAGTCTGAATATTTCTTTGAATGGGACACGTGTCACACTCTCATTTGTCCTCACGTTCACAACCAAATTTGACTTTTCATTTGAACCCGCCTATATATATATATATATATATTTAATTATATATATGTATATATGGGGTTCTTCATGGGAGATCTAAGTTATCTATGATAAATATGAGATCCCATCTCATCCATCGAAATATTTGATCTATGGTCTAGAGTTAAATGAATGAAATATAATCATATTACCTAAAATAAAGCAATCTAGTTTAATTAAATAAAATGAAAAGGGTATCATAGTAATGTGACATTGTATTTCATGTTTATCTAAATATCCTACCAAAATCATTTTAAATCAAAATTCGTCAGCTCTGCAAATCACAAACTAAACATGATCATAAAAATTGTACCACATATTCATAAAAAATGGTACACTATGTATAAAAATGTACCATACAAGATCATAAAAATTCGTCACCTCTGCAAATCACAAACCAAACATGATCATAAAAATGGTACTATTAGACTAATATTGTTAGTTATTTATTAGTAATTATTCTTTATTTATTTAAGGGGTGTATATGTAACTTATTCTCCTATATATATTGTCTAACTCCATAGCCTTTTGATATGGAGATTCATTTATCTCATGGTATCAAGAGCTTGACCCCTTCCCTTCCTCTCCCTCAATAACCGATCCTTCCTTCCTCTCCCTCCTTTCTCGTCTTCTCTTAACAATCGGCATCACCATGGCCGCCGCCTCCTCCTCCCAAGACACCACCCTTCCCATGAACACCATCCTCCATCTTATCACCATTCGCCTCTCCTCCACAAATTACCTGCTGTGGAAGAACCAATGATGCCACTTCTCAAATATCAACTTCTTCTTGACCACGTTGACGGCTCCTCTCAAGCCCCGCCATCCCAACTTTTGGTTGATAACAAGCCGACCGCGAATCCGGCTCATGCGGAGTGGCTCGCCGCTGATCAGCGTGCCGTCATCCACCTCCAAGCTTCTTTAACCGAGCAGGCCTTCTCGGAGGTTGTGGGTCTCTCCAATGCTCGTGCTGTTTGGTTGGCCCTTGAAGCCTCCTATGGCAATTCCTCCATGGAGCGTGTTCAAAATCTTCGTGACCAACTCCGTCTTCTCTCTAAAGGTACCTCAAGTGTCTAGGATTTTGGTCGTAAATTTAAAGCTATTTGTGACCAACTTGCGGGCCATCGGCCACGCGGTTGATGAATCCAACAAAACTGATTGGTTCCTTTGTGGTCTTGGTGGTTCTTTTGAAACTTTTTCAACGGCCATTTGTGCCTCCTAAACCCCACAAGTTTTCCGTGATTTACTTGCACAAGCCGAGGGGCACGAATTATTTCTCCGCTCGATCCATGGAACAACCACCACCACCACCGTGGCTTTCTCGGCTGAAACAGCCTCGACACGGCCATCTCTCACTGGTCGTGGTCGGGGTGGTGGTGGCCGGAGCTTTCGCGGTGGTCGTGGCCGTCGCCCTCCCCATTGCCAATTGTGTCGCCAAAATGGCCATTATGCGAATGTGTGTCCTCAACTTACCACTTTTGCTTCACCATCCCGGACAAATGAAACCGATCTTGCCAAGGATTTTCTTGCAAAGTGTCACGTGAATACTTCCGGTCTGGATTGGTATTTTGATTCTGGTGCCTCCGATCACATGGTCTCTTCTGCGGGTTTGGTTTCTCAACCCGAGCCATTTGGTGGTGATGGTTCGGTTCAATTTGTGGTTTGGGTACTTCTAGGTTATATTCAGTCTGAATATAAGCTGCAATTTCGTGGTTTGGATACTTTAAGCTTATATTCAGTCTGAATATAAGCTGCAATTTGTGGTTTGTATACTTCTAGCTTATATTCAGTCTGAATATACACACTACAGTGAAACAATATAATGTAATGTTCATATTCAGACTGAATATAACTTAAAAATGGTACATTATATTCAAATTAAATATAAACAGTTTTGTTTATTATAAAGTTTTCTAAAATATAATTTGTTTCAACAGGTCAATTGTTTTTTAAACTGCTTAAAATAAAAGCTCTTTCAAAGTAATATTTGAAAGCATGATAGAAGAATCTGAAGCATATTCAAATGTTATCGACAATTGGGCAGAACTACTAAATTACGAATAAAGGTTAAAGAGCAACAACTCATCAAGTAGATTATTCATGACAACCGACATTCTTGTAAGATCACTAATCTTTTTTCTAATGTAAATTATAACTTAACAAAAATTTATTAATTTAACATTTGTTAATTTTCAACAGGGAGTTGATGTGTTCAGGCAAGATATTGATTGGCATATATATGTTGAAACTTTCAGAGGAAATATCAAACAAAAAGTATTTGAAGATTTAAAGAATATAAAGAATTTTGACTTGGTATGACACAAATACATTTAAGAAAATAAATTACTAGCCATTATTCAAAATGAATAGAATGACATGTTTTACTATTTACTTATTAATCAGTCTGAATATTTATTAAAACAATGTTATATTCAGAATGAATAAAAGGAAGAATCAATAACAAGTTCCATGAACTCTGAATATTAGCTATTATTGAAACTTTAAAAAAAGTTTGCATCTTTTTTTCAATACATCCTCTATTCAATTCTTACTATATAAACACAAATTAACTAGAATATTCCTTTGCAGGTCTTTTTCCCCATAATAAAAACAGATCACTTTTATGTAATCTGTTATGATTTGAAAAAGGGATTGCCACACTTGTTTGATAACAGTGCCAAGAATGTGCCGTTTGAGGCAAAATATGGGAACGTGCCAACAATACTGGTAAGAATAACATCTGATTTACAATATATGAATAATAAATATCATATGAATATATTGTTTGTATTCATATTATTTAAATATTAATTATGTTTTATATAATGCAGCATAACCCGTTCATCCAATTCCTTGAGAACATTAAGGATTCAAGATATAAGAAAATAGTTGACGTCCGACCAAAACGAGAGCTCAGAAAGTGGGGGACAAAAGATAATCAGAAAGATT
Source organism: Silybum marianum (assembly GCA_036898165.1). Classification (NCBI taxonomy): domain Eukaryota; kingdom Viridiplantae; phylum Streptophyta; class Magnoliopsida; order Asterales; family Asteraceae; genus Silybum; species Silybum marianum. Next base: position 20,068,493 of record CM072533.1, on the reverse strand, counting down.
GTTTAATCTTCGTCATGAGACATATAGAGAGCTTCACTAGAGCTCCTATAAAAACTTGGGATTGTGGATTGGCAACAAAAAAAGATGAGCAGAAGAGACTGTTAAATAACCTAAGGTACATGTATTTAACAAAGATACTAATGTCAGACTTGAACCTCAAAAAGGAATGCAGCAGGCAAATGAATATGCATTAAAATCAAAGGATGAAAAAGATGAAGATAAAAGACAAGCAAAGTTGACCAAAGAAACACGCCTAGATGCATTTGCATGATGGTTTTAGTTTCTAAGGGTATTGAACAATTGTTTTAAGTTTTTTTGTATGTTATTCATACATGATGTATTTTATAAATTGCATGATGTATTTAGTTTCTATGATTATTGGATCTGTTGTTCTACATTGAAATTGATTAACAGTTTCTATTCAGTCTGAATAGTATCTTATGTTCAGACTGAATATAAGCTACAAGTCCATTGAAATCACCTAACTGTAGAATATATTCATTCTGAATATAAGCTACAAGAATACAAAATCCAAATTGTTGTAGCTTATATTCAGACTGAATATAAGCTACAAGAATACAAAACAAGTTAATTGTAGGTTATATTCAGTCTGAATATAAACACTACAGTGGAACACTACACTGTAATGTTCATATTATTGAACAACTATTTGTAGGTTATATTCATGTCTGAATATAAGCTGCAATTTATGGTTTGTATACTTCTCGCTTATATTCAGTCTGAATATAAGCTACAAGAATACAAAAATCGAAATTGTTTTAGCTTATATTCAGTCTGAATATAAGCTACAAGTATACATACCTCAAATTGTTTTAGCTTATATTCAGACTGAAGATAAGCTACAAGTCCATTGAAATCACCTAATTGTATAATATACTCAAACTGAATATAAGATACAATAATACAGACACAAAGTTGTTGTAGGTTATATTCAGTCTGAATATAAGCTACAAGAATACAAACCCAAAATTGTTGTAGGTTATATTTAGACTGAATATAAGCTATAAGAATACAAAAAGTGAAATTGTTTTAGCTTATATTCGGACTGAATATAAGATACAAGAATACAAATACAAATTTGTTGTAGCTTATATTTAGACGGAATATAAGCTACAAGTCTATTGAAATCACCTAATTGTAGAATATATTCAGACTGAATATGAGCTACAAAAATACAAAACAAAAATTGTTGTAGGTTATATTCAAGAAGGAGAAGGCTGAAGGACAAGACTAAACACTATATATTCATTATGAATATTATATTTTATTGACTGTCAATTAAAAAATGAACTGATTATTTGTAGAATACAAAGAAAAAAATCAATCATTTTTCGATGGGTAATTACGTGAGTCATGGTTACACATTTCTTTACAGACCCTACATAATCTCTTTGCCTTTTGAGCCTTAGCAATTGCTTTCTCTTTACCGCTCTTCAACCTCTTCCAAGTACCCAAGAAATGACTCCATCGTCTCTTCTGTATTACGACGAGGAGCACTACACGTATTTGCAACCAAATTATCCTTCAACTCTTGCATTTTTAGAACAAAATCTTGAAGCTTCTGCATATCATCAACAAACAGACCAAGACAATGATCAAAGGTAGCTTGGGCATCATTTTCAAGTTTCTCATGACGCTCATTTTTTCTCCAACATAATGTCGTTTCTTCAATAATTCAGAAGAAATCAGAGCTTTTGTACAATGCTTCACTATATATTGCAAAGGTATTTCTTGAACTCCAAAATTCCTCATCACACAAAATATATGACAACACAAAATACCATAATGATGAAAAAATAAGCAACTACAATCACATGATCCAGTACACTTATTATGCACAACCTGAAATCAAGTTAAAAAACTTCATTATTCACAATGAATGAAAATATGTAGCTTATATCCAGTCTGAATATGAGCTACAATTATGGAATTTGGGTTATATTCAGTTTGAATATAAGCTACATTACTCAGTCTGAATGATTTGTAGCTTATATTCGGTCTGAATATAAGCTTATATTCAGTTTGAATACTGGTAGCTTATATTCAGTCTGAATATAGTATACCATATGTGGGTTTTTTATACTTGTAGGTTATATTCAAACTGAATATAAGCTACAATACTCAGTCTGAATGATTTGTAGCTTATATTCGGTCTGAATATAAGCTTATATTCAGTTTGAATACTTGTAGGTTATATTCAGTCTGAATATAGTCTACCATATTTGGGGTTTATATATACTAGTAGGTTATATTCAGTCTGAATATAGTCTACAATTAGTTGTTTATATACATGTAGCTTATATTCAGACTAAATATAACTTGTTAAAGTATAAACTCTGTTTTAAAGTATAATTTTTCCTGTAAATATTCAGTCTGAATATTTAAAAGTATATTTGGGTCTAAATAAGATGTGCTTTATTCAGAGTGAGTATAACAGATTAATAAAATAACAAGTAAATGTACCTTGTGCTCAGAATGTATCATAAAAAACTCTGGATTGGTACTACATTCAGCATCCTTCACTTTCTTTTGCACCTTATTCTTTTGAACAACAACAATAACATTAGAACCATCCTCCAAGCTCATAGACGATTGAAAGCACGACCAAACTGACTCCTTTATCTCATTCTGAACATCCCTAAAAATAGAACGTGTATATATCTTAGAAGCATGAACTTCAATTGGAAGTGGTGTGCTAAGCTTTGGTACTGTTGTTCTTCTCTGATGGTTGGGCAACCTATGATTGTTGCGTTGTTTGTCCATAGCGGAATCAAATGAATCTATAAACTTCATAAGACTTGCACCATGATGAAAAAATAGTGCAAAAAAGGAATTCTCACTTTCAGGTCTTGATGTTGTTCTCATTAAACAAGCCATTGGAATATTCCTATAAAATGATGGGATCCATCTATGCCTATTTTCAAACATATAAGACAACCACTTATGCCCAATAAGACCAAAATCTGTTATTAGAGTAGTCCATCTCTCTTCAAATTGTGTAGCATCAATCTTTTCATCTCATATAATTGCATGGAAACGTTACTTGAAATCAGAATTTCTAATCACATCTGCAGTAACCTGCATACAAAATGATTGTCAATTAGATTTTATTCAAACAGGACAAACATCTAATTTTAGACAATATTTTTAAACCAGAGCATATATATGTTAAAACAGAGCATATATACTTATATGTTAGTGCTTATATTCAGAATGAATATTAGCTACAATTTTCTTATTTTTATAATTGTAGCTCATATTCAATCTGAATATGAGCACTAACAGTGTTATTACTCATATTCAGTCTGAATATGAGCACTAACAGTGTTATTGCTCATATTCAGACTTGTTGATCATAACTCCTCTCAGTGATTTGAATATGATTCCTCTGTATACTTAGTGAAAATTCCGTTTGTAAGCTTAAGTTCAAATTCAGCAATCGCTGAAACTCAGCAACCTTAATCTTATCTCTGAAGATCTGAAGAACAAGATTCACACCACAAGAACATTCAGCGAAAGTCGAAGACCAAGCTGAAGATGGAGATAATCAGCAAGTGATCTGAAGCGGTTCAGTGATAGCAAGGATTGTCTAAATAGAAGTGTGAAGTCTTGCTAGGCTTCAACGATACTCTAAAAGTTCATCCTTGAAGTTTCAAGTTCAGCGATCAAGTGAAGTCTATAAAGCAAGATCAATGTTGATCCTATCCTCGATGCACAAAAGTCAAAACCTTATACTATGTCAGAAAAGGACGTACGGCTTGTCTCTTATGTCCCCATCAAATCTGATATGGTACTGTTCACATGCGGCCAAAAGCATGGTTGCTTTTGAACAAAGGACAAGCTTCCACTGAGAGCTTGATACGTGGCATATACCTTTTGTCTTGCATTAATTGCAAATGGGTATAAAAGATGAAGATCCCTTCTTCATCTTCATGCATGCTACTTTCTATTTCTGAAACCTCTGCCTATTTTCTTTCTCACTTCCTTGTGCATCAAACTGTGTGATTTCTTAAGTTGCAATAGAATAGGTTTATTTACTTGTTCTAATTCCGCTTGTAACTGTAAATTTGTTTATTCAATATAAACTAATTTAAAAACTAAAAATCTAAAAATTTGTTTGTTTGTATACAAACCTCCCCCCCCCCCCCTTTTGCAAACTGTTTCTATATCCTTGAACTCTTGTAGACTCCTTTGGGACCAACAAATGGTATCAGAGCAGTGTTTCTTGCTTACTTCTTTAAAATACTTGGTTGCTAAGCTATTTTAAAATGACTAATACTAATACAAACTACATTGATAATGGATCTCTAGCTAAACCTCCAAGGTTTAGCCGTGATAACTTTCCATTATGGAATGAAAGAATGACTCTATTCCTAGAAGGGTCAAGTCCTAAGATCCCCTACTATATAGAGAATGGACCATTCATTCCTACAGCCTTGGTCCCTGGTGTGACCGCCACCACAACCACTCCAGATCGATGGACTGAAGATGATAAAAAGGAAGTAGCTATATATTCTAAAGCTAGATCCATACTAAGTCTATCATTCTGTAATGAAGATGAGAACATCTAAAGCCATGTGAGATACTCTTTGTATTCAATATGAAGGAATTGATGAATTTCAAATCACAAGATGTATAAATTTGGTAAGACAATATGAAAGTTTTATGCATTTAAAAGGTGAAACCCTTTCTCTAATTCACCAAAGATTTAATTGTCTCTTAATTGATATGAAAACTGTCAACAGAGAATATTCTAATGTTGAAATATTGACAAAATTCATGGAGACACTACCTAAACAATGGGAAGTGTACACTACATGTCTAAAATTGTCAAAGAATCTTGAAAATCTCTCTCTTAGTACTTCATATGGAATGCTCTAAATGAAGAGCAATCTCAAGTTTTAAGGAAAAACCTCATAAATGATATCAAGGGTGCCAAAAGTACTTCTTTGGCACTAGTGACTTCAAAGGCAGATCCTTAAAAACAAGTTATTTCCTCTATCACCTCTATCACTGAATTAAATCAAACTGATTCAGAAGAGCTCACTGATGTTGACATCTCTGAGTTTGATAACTCTCTAGCTCTTCTAACTAACAATTTTAGAAGAATTGCTAGAACGGGTAACATTCGAAAAACTCCTGCTATCGCTGACTCGGATAAGTCAAAGACTCTGCCTGCTGAATAAGCATCTGCTATATGCTAAAATTGTCAGCGGAAGGGTCACTTTGCAAGTGAGTGCAAATCTAAGAACGTAGCTGCACCCACCACCTCTCTGAACTCTAATAAAAAGGAAAAATATTCTATGTTAAAGAATAAATACAGAGATCTAAAAGAGAACCAGCAAAAAGGCAAAGGTCTAGTTGTTGAAGAAGTTGATTGGGATCAAGAAGATGATTGGGCCAAAACCTCTGATGAATCAGGTTCTGAAGAAGAAGATCTTGCCTTCCTCTGCCTAATAGCCAGAATCGAGGAAGCTGAAGGAGTTTCTGAAACATCATCCTCAGAGTCTCCTTCGACTCAGGTAAACATCTCTACAAACCCTTTTATACCTGAAAGTGATAACTTGGCGGCTCTCGAGTGTTGACTTTTACAATGCTTTAAATGGAAAGATCAAAGCTGAACAAATCAATGTTGAGTTACCAGAACAACTGAAAAATTGTCATTTAAAAATCAAAGAACTTACTAAGATTAAAGAAAATCTTAAAGAGCAAGTCTTTGTAAATCAAACAATTAGCATTGAAAGACAACAAGGTATCACTGAAAGGGAAAACGCTATCGCTGATCTCAAGGCTGAAAAAGCTACCATCAAGGATGGCGCAAGGCTTCTGATAAAGTCAGCGAGAACATCAATGCCCAGATCTCTATGAAGGTCAAAAGTGGTTTAGGATATAACCCTGACAAAGAAGAATCAGTGAATGATCGTTCCATGTTAAAATTCAGAATGTTTGTTTCCTCAATCCCTGATCCTTCTTCTCAGAAACCTCATTTCAATGAGAAGCTGCCTATTTCTAAATCTAGTGATTCTAAGAAAAATGATCAAGAACAAGTTTCTTGACCAAAGTCCTACAATCAAGAACTTTCAGAAACGGAAGAAGAACTCCTTTATTCCTTTAGTGAGTCATCCTAAAACTGGGAAGAAGATCCCTGGATTCATTTAGGTAGCCTTTGGTACGCAGACTGGATGGGACGAGACAGGACTGGACAGGACGGGACTGGACAGAACTAATTTTTTGTCCTACGTTTGGTATAATTAAAACAGGATGGGATTGGACAGGACAAAACTAATAAAATGACTAAATTACCCCTTGACTAATTCAACCAAAAATTTAGATAATTTTGTTTATAAAGTTAGAGTGAATTTTATTTATAAAACTGATAGTTATATTTATTAACAATTTTACTTATAAAATTTATGTGTTTATATTTTATTTTACATTATATATGTATATAATATTACTTTATTTTACATAGGACCACATCTCCTTCAACCTACTTTCCCACTTCCGCCACACATCTCCAGGCCTTCTTCTTAACTTCCGCTAAACCACATCTTCTTCCGCTCTAAACCCTTAACCACCACACCGTTCTCTGGTTGCAACGTCGCAAACGCGCCACCGCATTCATCATCGCACCACCATCACATAGTCACCACTGGACAAACATCCACAACCACGAAGCTTCAAGATCAAAAACGATCTCTTCATCTGCTCTGGTTTTAAGACCATACGAAGCTTCAAGATCAAAACCCAGAACCACCGTTTTCGTTTTCGTTTTCATGTTCTTCTTCAGAGGATAGTTTGTGGGAAGTGTAGATCGATGGTTAATCGATGTCTATGACAGTTGAGGTCTGAAGTGTAGATCGATGGTTAATCAATGTCTATGAATGTGGTGATGAAGATTCATCGAGTAGGATGGATGAACAAATGAAACACCATTTTCGTGATGGTAGAATAGTCTGGTTATTCAATCGGTGGAGAATGAGTTGGGTTGTTAATTAGGGTAAAATAGTAATTTGAGTTTTTGTCCAAGGTTGTTCCACCTATTTGGGTGGAACAAAAAAACTCTGTTTTTGTCCCATCAAAATGAGTTTTTGTCCCAAGCAGTCCAACCTAATCCGTGTCCCATGTCGTCCCAAACATGGTACTATTTTTTTTTGTCCTGTCCCGTCCCATGTAGTCTGCATACCAAACGCACCCTTAGAGACCAACACCTAGAATTAAGATTGACCTCAGACCTGTCCTTGAAAAAATTGTTATACCCCCAAGGACAGTAGACAAAGGAATTATTGGTTCTGCTCCTGAAAATGCATCTTCTTGCTCTCTGAACTCCTTCAATTCTAAATTCGTTTACAAATATAGGAAATGCTATCACTGTGGTGAAACTACCCACATTGCCAGCAAATGTCCTAATTCTACCTAAGCTGAAAAAATAGCTCATGGAAAGAAAGTAGCTCAAGCTAATAAATCAGGGAGAGCGAAATCCACCAAGGTTGGTAAAGCTTCCAAGGTGAAGATATCCACTGAAGAAAATTCTTTAGCTAGTAGCCCATCCGCCACTCCTTCCACTAACACAGCAGGACCCATAGTAATATGGGTACCTATAAAAAATTAATCTGCTTGTTGTATGCAGAATGCTAAAAGTATCTGGTATCTCGATAGCGGATGCTCAAGGCACATGACTGGCAGAAAATCTCTGCTATCTGAATACAAGAAAGAAGCTGGTCCCTCAGTGACCTTCGGTGGAAATCGCAAAGGATACACTAAAGGTTATGGAATTCTATCCAATGGGTCAACTTCATTCAGTCGAGTTGCCTATGTTGAAGGACTAAAGCACAATTTATGAGCTTTAGTCAGCTATGTGACAAAGATTTCAAAGTTCTTTTCCTAAAGAAAAGATGTGCTGTCACTGACATTAATGACAAACTTGCCTTAACAGACAAAAGATTAGAAAATGTGTATGTCATTAATATGAATAGTTCTCACTCTGAGAATATGTGCTTCATCTCCAGAGCCTCCTCTGATATAAACAGGTTATGGCACAAGAGACTCTCATCTGAACTTTAAGATGATCAATGAATTATCTCAAAAAGAACTTGTCAAGGATCTCCCTAACCACACTTTTACAAAGGAATCTCTTTCTTTAGCGTATGAGAAGGGAAAACTGACAAAAGCCTCTTTCAGATCTAAACAAGTTTTATCAGTGACTTCACCTCTTCAACTTCTTCATATGGATCTATTTGGACCTGTCAATGTCCAATCTCTGTCTGGAAAGAAGTACACTCTTGTGATAGTTGATGAATATTCCAAATATATTCGGTATTATTTCTTCGATCCAAAAGTGACACACCTGATGTAATTATCACTTTTATCAAAAGAATGGAAGTCTTGAACAATCTCACTATTCGCTCCATAAGAAGTGATCATGGAACTGAATTCAAAAACAGTACCCTGATTAACATCTTTGAAGAAAAGGGTATCACTCATAATTTCTCATCAGTGAGAACTCCTCAGCAAAACGGTGTCGCTGAAAAAAGAAATCGAAAGATCATTGTAGCAGCTCGCTCAATGCTCAGCGAATCGCATCTACCTACTCAATTCTGGGCTGAAGCAATCAACATGGCGTGTTTTACTCAGAATCGATCCCTGATAGTAAAGCTATTCAAGAAGACTTCCTATGAATTATTTCATGGAAGAAGACCCACTGTTAAATACCTATACATCTTTGGATGTAGATGCTACATTCTGAATGATAGAGATCATTTGGGTAAATTTGATCCAAAAGCTGACGATGGGATATTTCTTGGAAACTCTTCTGTATCTAAGTCTTTTAGAATCTTCAACAAAAGAAGACAACACGTGGAAGAATCCATGCATGTCAATTTTGATGAATCTCGTCCAACTCAATCTACTCCTATCCCTGAAGAAGATGAGGAATTGAATGAATGGATGAAATCTCATTATGAGGAACCTGAAACTTATTTCAGCAATCACCAGATCTTCCTACCTCAAACAATGATCCATCATCTTCAGGGGTTAACATCACTCCTCTCAATCAAATTCCTCACTCTGATACATCGCTCGGAAATTCTTTAGTGAATAACCAAGCTTCATCTTCTACTGATCAAACCTCTGAGATAACTCCAGAGTTGATACTAAATAATGAAGTACCTGTTGCTGAAACAACCAACGTTATCCCTGAACAAGAACAAATCGATGAATCTATTGTTGATCAATCTCCTCAACCACCAGCTCATCGATGGATTGCAAATCATCCAATAAATCAAATTATTGGTGATCCAAATGCAGATATCAGGACTCGTAGAGGTACAGGTAATATCTGCCTCTATGTTAATTTTATTTCTCTCTCTGAACCTAAGAAGATAGATTAAGCTATCTCTGATCCTAGTTGGGTCTCTACCATGCAAGAAGAACTAACTGAGTTTCGTAGAAACAAAGTTTGGAATCTTGTTCCTCGTCCTTCTGGTAAAACAGTGATTGGAACCAAATGGGTGTTTTGAAATAAACTAGACGAAAATGGCACCGTTATCCGCAACAAGGCTAGACTTGTTGCTCAGGGATACAGACAGGAAGAAGGTATTGACTATGATGAGACTTTCGCTCTTGTTTCTAGATTAGAATCCATAAGACTTTCCTTAGCTTATTATGCCCATAAAGACTTCAAAGTTTTTCAAATGGATGTAAAAAGTGATATTCTAAATGGTTAACTCAGTGAGGAAGTTTATGTTGAACAACCTCCTGTTTTCACTGACCCAAACCATCCTAGTTATGTTTTTAAACTCCAAAAAGCTCTTGACGGGTTAAAACAAGCTCCCAGAGCTTGGTATGATACTCTTTTAAAATACTTTCTTAAAGAAAAATTTGTACGTGAAAAAATTGATCAAACTCTATTTGTAAGAAAATATAAAGGTCATACTATTCTTGCTCAAATATATTTTGATGACATTATATTTGGTTCCACAAGGCTCAAACTATGCACTCGCTTTGCTAAGAGAATGAAGAAAAAAAATACAAAATGAGTATGATGGGTGAACTAACATATTTTCTAGGTTTGCAGATTAAGCAATCTGACAAAGGAATTTTTAATTGTCAAAGTAAATATGTTAAGGACATGCTGAACAAGTTTGATATGAATCAATGCTCAGCTATGAAGACCCTTATGGCACCTCCTCTGACCTTGAACAAGGACCCAAATGGGAAACCTGACAATGTCACTGCCTATCAAGGGGTGATCGGATCTCTGCTATATTTTACAGCGAGTAGACCCGATATCATGTATTGTACCTGTCTTTGTGCTCGATATCAAGCTAAACCAAAGGAATCTCACCTAGTTGATGTAAAGCGGATCTTCAGATATCTGAAGGGAACTCCTAATCTAGGTCTTTCGTATTCTAAAGGCTCAGGGTTCGATTTAATTGGTTACTCTGATAGTGATTTTGCAGGTTGTGAGATTGATAGCAAGAGCACCACTGGTAGGTGTCATCTATTAGCTGGTAAGTTAATAAGCTAGACAAGCAAAAAGCAGAACTCTGTATCCACATCTACTACTGAAGCTGAGTATGTAACCGCTGGTAGCTGTTGTGCTCAAAGCTTTTGGATGAGAAATCAACTATGAGACTACGATCTCAAACTTTCTAAAATCCCCATTTACTGTGATAGCACCAGTGCTATTGCTATTGCAAATAATCCTGTACTTCATTCCAAAACCATGCACATTGAGATTCGATATCACTTTATCAGAGATCGAATGGTGAAGTTGAACTTCATTTTGTACCAACTGAATATCAGCTCGCTGATCTTTTCACCAAGCCTCTTGATGAGACTAGATTCAATCTACTGATCAGTGAACTCGGCATGTTAAACGCTGAGTAAATCTATTCAGCGATAAGCAAATACTCAGTGACATATAAATGAAGCCTTCAAATGTCCATTCTCTGAACTCTGATTCAGCGATACTTGATTTATCTCGCTCAGGTATGAACTCCTAAATCCTTACACTCTTTGACCATCTTCATATTCAGAGAATGGATCTCATAAGAAAAAACCCATCACTGAAAATCCTTTACTGTCTATGGATGAAGAATTTAAAGATAACGATTAACATTTATTTAAGTGATAATCATTTTCAAATTTTCAAATAAGAAAAGGACACGCAGACCTTTATCTGACACACGACGGACCACGACGTTTCCCTTCTGTCATATTCTCTAGAAACGTGCGTTAGGTCATCATTACTTTTTCAAAAAGCTAAAACCGTCGTTTAGCTTCCTCTTGCTATTTAAGCAACCCTCGTTTTCATTAAATTATTTACGCTCTCATTGTATTCAACAAGCAAGGATCTCCTTCGAATCTTCAAGCTTTCTTCAACAACACCAAGAACACGCACTTGTGCCTTTTTCTTCAAACTCACTTTTAAGGTTTACCTTACACTTCCTCCTAGAAACAACTACATTGTTGTTTCTTCTTCTAAAAAATTGTTTTTCTAAGGTTGTCACTAAATCTAGATTAAATCTATAGAAAATTTTTTTTAAACAAAACCTGTTCTAAGTTTCTCCTTAGAACAGAAGACCATCTTCGTAAGTTTAATCCACATTTTCTGTTCTATAACTTCTAAAATTTGTTTTATTGGTAATTTTAAACTACCAAAAACCACCAAATTCTCTTTGGTACTTTTTCTTAACTGTTGGGTCACCGATGATTTGGTGATGAACCTCCTTCTTTTATATGAATGAATTTTTACAGGTTCTTTTGAAGGTCTGAAATATGCTTCAAGTATTGAAGAGTCAAAGACTATTCAATCAAGGGGTTGTACATCAAAAAGTGGAATTTGGATGTATCAACCAACTTCAATATTCAGAACATTTTGCCAAGTCAAGACCAATATAGTGGGTCACCGATGGTACACTCAAAAGTCATCAAAAGTACTAAGGACATCAAATAAGATGAGGTCATCAAGTTTGATGTCATGGTCACCGACACTATAATCTTGGTCACCGAAATTGCAGGTATATTTTCTAAGGCTGTGATTTCAAGTCACAAGTTCAAGGATGTATACTTTTGTCATTTAATGAAAGATGAAGTTTATCAAGCAAAGTATACACTTATCAACTCCAGCCTTACAAGGTATCCACCGATGTGATACATAGTGTGATGTATCACTTAGCAATTTCAAAGAGATAAGTTCTTGACTCACATCAATTGCAAGACACGTGAGCCAGCAAGAACTTGGGCATCAAGCCTTAAATAAAGACATTCTCTTTTATTCTTATAAAAGGAATATTTGTCTTTTAGCTAAAAGGTTTGATGGGACTTCACAGAGCATGAAGAAAAGAAGATAAAGTTATCTGACATTACGTGCTACAAGGAATGGTTCATCCATTATTCTAGTACAAAGGAAGTGGTCTCTTCCTTTGTCCAGCAAATAATCTTCCAGCTAATGAAACCTTGACAGATGTCCACTTGCATCCCATGCTTGGGCACTATAAAAGGAGATGAAGTCCTTCCCAGAAATCTCACGCTTTCAACAAATCTTCAGAGTGATTATTTGTGTGACTGTGGCAAAGCTGTGTGCAATAACAGTATTGTTTTAACTTCCTTAGTGTATAAGTTAATTACTTGTTATACGTGTGTTTAGTTTGATAGAATAGTCGCTTTGTTCTTTTCCGCATCAAACTATCTGTGTGTAAATTTTTAATATTTATATTAAAAAATTTAAAAAGAGTATATTCTGTGTGTTTTATATTCAACCCCCCCTTCTACAAAACCCTCTCTTAGTTAGCCATCTCTCTTTGGGGACTAACATTAACCACAAGTATTTTGATCTTGTTCATCAAAACACTTGCTTTATTTTCCTAACATTTGGTATTCTTTGTAGCAAAACCTTACTCTGGTTTATACATTTTTGTATTAAACCATGATTTTTCTCTTTGGTGTTCCAATTTACGAAACAGCAATGGCATCATCTAGCAAGATCACTAAAACCCCTGCCAATGTTTCCCTTGAGGGTGCTGCTGCCTACAATTTCACTCCTGAGCATGCCACTTTCAAGCCCTGCAACTACCTGGCGTTGGTGGACATCCCTGCTGATCGCCTTCAATTCAAGGAAGGTGCTACCTTCATCAAGGCGTGAACGCTGATGTATACCTTCGTTCACAACCCTGTGGGAATTACTTCTCACCTACAGGCACTCTGGTACACATCTCGCTGCACCACTCTCACTACTCCAAAAAGAAACAAACTCCCTGCCATCGAGTTCACTATCCCCATTGAAAAGGGAACTTTTTCCTTTACTGCTGGATTCTTAAGGCAGGCTCTTTGCCTCCCCTCTAGAGGTAAGAATCAGGAATGGGACCCTGAGCCCACAAAGGAACAAATCACTGTCTTCTTGGATACCTGTAACTATGCGTGGGAAGACCCCACTGAGAAGAGTGTAGGCTCCAAGATGGAGAAGAAGAAGCTCTATGCAAGATGGCAATACATCTTCACTCAAGTGATTCAGTGCTTGGGGTCCAAGATGTGTTCTCATGATCAGGCCAGCAAGCACTACCAAGACCCGACCTTCGCTCTCTGCACCAACTATAACCTTAACTACGCTGATTACATTTTCAGCGATATGTACAGCCGTGTGAATGATGCTAAGAGGGAGAAGTTCATTCCTTATCCTACGTTCTGCGCCACCATCCTGGAAGCTGTCTTCAAGGACGATTATCCAAAGGTGGGCAACCAAGGCTTCTCACAAGTTGGAAGGAAGTCGCTTGATATCGACGAACTTCCAGGGGACGCTCCTTACACCCCCTACATGATGCATCTGATCAACGAAGCAGCATTTGTGTCCATCCTGTGGACAAACCCATCAGTGAGTATCCCTGACACCCTCTCTCAACCCAAACGCAAACATCCGCTGACAGTCATAAAAAGACCGTCGCTCACAAGCCAGCATCAAAGAAGCCAAAGACGGGAGTCTCTAAAAAGACTCAATCCGAAATGATGCAGATTCTAACAAAGATCACTTATGCAGGCCCCTCATTCACTGCTACTGATCGGACCTCACTGGGTCAGGTTCTCCAGAACCAGTCTGTGCACACCGATTCTCTCAAAGATATCGGATCAAATGTGCGTACTAAGGTGGTGCACGTTCTTCCCGCTGACAACATCGAGGGGGAGAGATGTGCCAAGGAGCTAGCTGATGAGATAATTGGAAAGGTAAATAAAATGGCCCCTGGTATTCCGATATCTCCTTACATTCAGCAAGAGCAAGAGCCTACCTTCGTTGCTGAAGATGATAATGACGAATAAGAGAACGAAGAAGAAGATAAGGATGAGGAGATCCCTCACTATGGGGGAAATGATGATGATGATGATGATGATAATGACGATGTCCTTCCTAGCGCAAGCCAGTTCTTCGTACATAGTAGACAAGGCAACTTCATGACTGAGATTGTCTACAAGGATCCCTTAGGGGACGGACCACCTTCTTCTCAAGGACGGTCCGATCCCTCAGGGACAGGAAAGCAAGTGGTGGATCTCGAATCCACCCCCGCACACTCTGAGGGGGAGACCGTTGTTGAGATAACCCTTCCTCTTGTATCTTTTACTCCATCCACTAAGCCTCCAACCTATCCATCTTTTCCTCCTCCTGACTTTGGGACTGATGCTCCTCTCTTTCCCTCACCCATTCTCAGTGAGTCTAGTCCCCCAAAGGACTCCACTTTTGTGAGGGAACCTTCGTGTGATGTTCAGTTCTTGTACATATCGGAGACTGACTCTGAAGACGAAGAAGGCCTTGTCCCAAGGCAGCGTGTACATAGGCAACCAATAAGCGAGCCAAAAGAAGATGAAAGGCGAATAAACTTCCTAAGGGAACTAGAAGCCAAAAGAATAAAGGTGCCCAACACCGCTGAACTAGAAGAACCTATACCAATGAGCGTGGTGGATGAATTCGACTTTTTATCAAAGGAAGAGAGAGCCCAAGCCCTTAAAGTTCAGTGTATCAGGGATGAAAAAATGAAGCAAACAGAGAATGATCTTGAATTGGCTAGAAGAATACTCAGGGAGGATGCCTTAAGAGATGAAGCGATTAAGAAGCAAAACAAGAAAAGTAAAAGAGTCGCTGAAGCTCTGGCACAAAGGGAGCTATCTCAAGAAAATCTGAATGTGAATCCTATCCGTGCTCAAGAGAAGATCCTAAATGCGCTGACAAATGAAGACAAAAGCCACAGGGAAATGAACTACGTTGGTGCACTAAACGTTCAACTATCGAGTGTCTGCCTCAAAAATCATTCGTGTTACTATTGAAGGACGCACTTCTAAGAAAAGTGGTATGCAGGTACATGTACGAATGTACAGGCAGTCGTCATGCGAAAAAGAAGAAGCCAGGTTTTTGAAGTTCTATGGATATTCTGAATGGCTGGAAATTAGAGACGCCATTCAGGGTTCCAAATCAAAATTCAAAGATGTGGTTGAAAGAGTGTTGGATCAACTTTTGCAAAGGATGTCACAGCACGTACAAGTTCCCCCTTTCCCTGAGCCTTCAAGGAGAAAAAGATCAAGCGCTGATGAAGGCCCCTCCAACAAAAATGAATATGAGACTAAGTTTACCTACGACAGTCTCCTTGGGCATCTAGATATCCTTGATATCTCAAATCTCAACGTCTCTCTTCCTCAAGGCCTACAGCTAGCAGAAGGCGATATCATCACACTCCCTGAAGCTGGTATGGTGTTCTTAGATAATGATGGTTTCCTTGGATTCTTCATAAACTCAGAAATCATGAAGGCCTCCTAAAGATTTGTCAAAGTAATGTTCTATCACTGCTGGGCAAATACTGGGCCTATGTTGAGACAAAAGAAGATGTATCTAAACGAGCTACAAAGAAGACAAGAGAGACTTTCTGACTAGTTTTTATTTTCTATTCCTTTGTAGCATTTTTCAGTGTTTAGTACTTTACTTACTATTGTAATTTCATCTTCAATCTAATTCTTCAGCTTATCTAATGAAATTTGTATGAAGTACTCTACTCCATTTGTGTACTGAAAAGATCCCTAAAACCAGTAAATGGAACAACGAACATAAGCGTTCCACTTTCTTTAAAATCCTCTTTACTCACTGATATTTCTTTCTGAAATTTAATAGTGAATGTACTTAAAGCTTCTATACTTGTA
This sequence comes from Silybum marianum, assembly GCA_036898165.1. Taxonomy (NCBI): domain Eukaryota; kingdom Viridiplantae; phylum Streptophyta; class Magnoliopsida; order Asterales; family Asteraceae; genus Silybum; species Silybum marianum. The sequence goes on along the minus strand of CM072533.1, from coordinate 20,052,296 downwards.
ATTATTGTGTTTTCATATCCTTATAAATGAAACTCAATTATAAAAGTAGACTAGCTGAAAAAGATCTCACAGATTAGTACTTAGAAATTTTACCTTAATATTTTTAAGTCCCTACTAATCCTTTCAAGCAAATTTCCTATGTTTCTTAATCATAATTAAATAGGTGAAGATTGTTGATCATAACTCCTCTTAGTGATTTGAATATGATTCCTCTGTATACTTAGTGAAAATTCCATTTGTAAGCTTAAGTTCAAATTCCGCGATAGCACACGCTGATTGCACTCAGTGATCGCTGAAACTCAAGAACCTTAATTTTATCTCTGAAGATCTGAAGAACAACATTCACACCACAAGAACATTCAGCGAAAGTCGAAGACCAAGCTGAAGATGGAGATAATCAGCTAGTGATCTGAAGCGGTTCAGTGATAGCAAGGATTGTCTAAATAGAAGTGTGAAGTCTTACTAGGCTTCAGCGATACTCTGAAAGTTCATCCTTGAAGTTTCAAGTTCAGCGATCAAGTGAAGTCTATAAAGCAAGATCAATATTGATCATGTCCTCAATGCACAAAAGTCAAAACCTTATACTATGTCAGAAAAAGACGTATGATTTGTCTCTTATGTCACATCAAATCTGATATGGTACTGTTCACACGCGACCAAAAGCATGGTTGCTTTTGAACAAAGGACAAGCTTCCAATGAGAGCTTGACACGTGGCATATACCTTTTGTCTTGCATTAATTGCAAACGGGTATAAATAGATGAAGATCCCTTCTTCATCTTCATGCATGCTACTTTCTATTTCTAAAACCTCTGCCTCTTTTCTTTCTCACTTCCTTGTGCATCAAACTGTGTGATATCTTAAGTTGCAATAGAATAGGTTTATTTAGTTATTCTAATTCCGCTTGTAACTGTAAATTTGTTAATTCAATATAAACTAATTTAAAAACTAAAAATCTAAAAATCTGTGTGTTTGTATTTAAACCCCCCCCCCCCCTTCTACAAACTGTTTCTATATCGTTGAACTCTTGTAGACTCCTTTGAGATCAACAAGACTGAATATGAGCTAAGACAATTTGGTTATTGTTAGTGCTTATATTCAGACTGAATATAAGCTACAATTTGCTTATTTCTTAATTGTATGTTGTATATTGAGTCTGAATATAAGCACTAACACTGTTAGTGCGTATATTCGGACTCAATATACAACATACAATTTGGTTATTGTTATAATTGTAGCTCATATTCAGTCTAAATATGAGCACTAACACTGTTAGTGCTTATATTCAGACTGAATATGAACTACAATTTGGTTATTTTATGTAACATCGGAGTTACACTAAGCTCATTACTATAAACCCAAAACATTGTTTTTAAAATATAATCTTCAAAACAAATACGGGATATAAGTTCTAGATTTTCACCAAAAAGTGAAGTTCGGTTCAACCGAACAAAATAAACATGTCAATCCAAAAGTTTAACGAAAGTTAGAACCAACGATTTTTGTACTAAAAGTCGGGACAAAATATTTATAACTATCCGACTTCAAAAAACTACATAATTACAACCCATGACGAAATATTTACATGACAAGTACCAAAATGTCGTCCGGGATCTTGAAACCTTCTACTGAATCTACACCGCGTTATCTTTACTTTTCCCCATTACCATTCTTCCTGAAAATAAAAAGTTTGTTCTAATAGAATAAGTGACAAGGTTTAGTGAGATTATATCGAAGCGTATAAATATGATGTAAAATACATATATTAACCGGAACAAAACAGAAAGAGTAGTTTAACTACAAACCGAACGATCAACATATCATGCCAGCATCAACTAAAGCATAACAAACATATCAAAACAGAAATATCATTATCTCGAATAGGGTATACATGTGCACCACACCCTCTCTTCGTCTACAGGGCCCGTGCAAAGTACTCACACCCGGCTCCTTACCAATCAGGATACGTGAGTACGAAAAACCAATATGCCACACCCAACCACCCTCTCCTTGGGATACGTGGTTAAACTCCATGCCACAACATATCACCCGAAGTGATACCCGTATATCATGGTTTACCAAAAGGCCAAAGAAAATAGTCTCGGATCCGGACTCAAATGATAACACGAAATGAACAACGAATACCAATACTAGGCCAGAGGACTCAACATACTCAGTAAAATATGAAAATTAAACTAACTTACAGTAAGAAAACATATACATATATTACACATAAGTGTACGTTCGATATAAACTCACAGTGTTTCAATGTAAACAACCGAACGCGGCAATATCCAATTCTAACCAACAATAGAATTAGACCTTCACAAGCTTTAAATATCCTTAATATAACCCCTGGAGTAAACATTTCAAATATCATTATCAATCTATAAACCAATCTCAAGTTATACACTTTTAAACTTTGACTCCCCTACTTTCAATTTCTCTTGCATAACCCTCTGTTCAGCCCCTGTTTTACCTCATTTAAACTCAAAATTAGACACTGACTTCTAAAGATGAAATAAAGTATACTAGCATATCTTTCTAATGCAACTGACCTCACAGTTTTGTGATTTTTCTGAGATTTACTATGCATTATACAACACATCAGCTCAAAGCTGTCAAAACTCAGCTTAACAGCACAGTACTTGTTGCTGTTTTTACCCATCTTAACTTCAATTGTAGTTCATTTTGTTATCTTTCCAAGGACACTGATCTCATAAGCATACGATTTTTCTTCGATTTTCTATGGATTTTCAAAAACAGAGCTGCAACAATACACTTCCATGATCAATTCACCCATATTATCCATTATTGTGACTATTGTCTTGCATTTCATCTCTTAATATATATATTTGACAAAACTTCAGAAACTCTACTACTATTAGCATATAAACATGATTTCCTACATTAATCATCACTAACATTACTAACAAAGCTAAATCTCATGACTTTCTTACCAAAACATGCAATTATTCCAAGTTTCTTTCAATATTAAACTATAATCATCATCAAGCAACCTTAATCTAGCATCATCTTTATGAAATCCTTCAAATGCAAACCCTAACATTCTTGATTATCATTATTTACGTGGAATAAACTTGAAGTTAGAAGCATACCTTTGATAATTAACACATAATCTTCAAGAATCTAACATTTTAATCTCCAAAATCATCAAGATTTGGATGATTTGAGCTTAACTATGTGAAAATCGCACCTTGAGTGTGTGTAAACTTTCTGGAACTGATTTTGGGGAGAAAATTGGGTAATTTTCATCATTTTTACCCATTAAAACCGAGTTGGGTCGGGTTTGACCCGGTTTTGACCATTAAACACTAAAAATATCATAACTTTTCGCTCGGACCTCCGTCTTCGATGAGATTTTCGCCTACGCGTTCGTAATAAGATAACCTATAATTTCCAATAAAAATATTTCAGTAAAGATCTCCCAATAAAAACAGTTTTACACATTTGTAAGTGTTACGCTTTCTTTTGTAATTTTGCGTTCGTGATTTTGAGCTCGGAATCCCATAAAAATTTTCCGACACCTTCAACAACTCCTAATAGGTCCAAAACTTAGTTCCAAAGCTTAAAATCCCATCAAACACCTACCATTTGAGTTTTGCGCACGTAGATTACCGAAATAGCAACGTATTTTGTAAAGTTTGCATAAAGTGCAATCTACACGACTTTTTCGATCTCCGTCAATTCTAACACTTCACATTAACTTATTCAAAGGTGTTCCAACTTTTACATCACCATTTAGATCATCCGTTCATGTTTTGGGTAGATTTTTCCTATTTAGGCATTCTAGTTACCTACCGAATTTCCATTTAGGCCATGTACTTTGTAATTTGAACATTTACATCACCTAATCATCTTAATTCTGAGGTGTTGGTAATAGTCACTTGTTCCAAAAATCATCCTACTTATGGGCCCTCTTATATACTCTATTACTCACACTTAGCAAAATCTAACATGTCATTTTACTCAAAATAGTATATTATCCAAGTAATACACAAAATTCTCTTTTAAACACTATATTTAAGAAAGTTTAGAAAGTTGGATGTTACATTTTATAATTGTAGGTTGTATTCAGTCTGAATATAGGCACTAACAGTGTTTACACTGTTAGTGCTTACATTCACTTTGCATACAACCTATAATTTGGTTATTTTATAATTGTAGCTTGTATTCAGTTTGAATATACAACATAAAATTTGCTCATTATAATTGTAGTTTGTATTCAGTCTGAATATGAGAACTAACACTGTTAGTGCTTATATTCAGAATGAATATGAACTACAATTTTCTTATTTTATAATTGTAGCTCATATTCAGTCTGAATATGAGCTTATAATAATATAAAAAATTCAAATATCTTTGAGGGCAGTTTCGTGCTAATATGCCACATACAAAACCTATGCCTTGACTCTGTAAAAACCTCAGCAACAGCTTGCTTGATAGCAGGACATTGATTAGTAACAACCAACTTAGGTTGCCTCCAAACGTTTTCAAGAATGATTGTAGCAACCATATATAGGAGGGAATGTCCTCTAAATCAAGAATACCCGTACCAAGAGTCACACAGTTCTTGTGGTTGTAAATTGCGGTGAATGGAACAAACACCATACAATACCTAAATAACATATCATAAACAAAAACAAAGAGAATAAAAACTTGTAAAACAAAATAGAACAAATACCTACTTATTTGTTCGGAAGGTTGCATCAAATGACACAATGTCACCAAACAGCTCAAAATTAAATTTAGCTGTCTCATCAGCCCAAAAAGCATAATTCAAAACCCCTTTGTCGCATTTTATACTCGAATGAATAGTTTGGAACATACATCTTCCTATCATTCATCTTCCTAACAAACAAGTTTGCATCACTATCTCCAATAGAACAATTACGATCCCTTTGAAAGTTTTTATACTCTACCTTGGAACCGCCAACCATTTCATTACCACCCTTAAGATGACATAGAATATTGTGGGCTTCTGTAGCACCAATATTAGCATTCGACATTTTCATAATCCACCTTCATTGAGAATAGTCTAGCTTCCTACTACTCTTCAACAAATGCCTTGAATCTTCATCAAATAAACAATGGTTGTGTTTCTCTTTGAGTCCACGTAAAATACAATACCTATTACCAACACCAACAATCTTGAACTTCACAGAAGCTTTACAACCCGTTCTAATGATATTTGTAGTTCTAACTTGCTTATCAAATCCATCTAAAGTATTTTCTTTCACAGAATCCGGAAAACCCTCTCTATTGCATACTAAATACCTTAAAGTAATCACCAAATTTGCATCTCTTTTAACAGAACTTAGTCTAGTATCAAACCCTGACTTAGAAGCATAATTTTCATACATTTTATACCTTCATCCAATGTACCAAATATTGTTCCAACAACAGGTTTCAAATTATCATCTACAACAGGAATCCAAACTTTCAATCCATCATCACCATCAATACTAATACATGAATGACGATCTTGACCTCCACTATAAATTCATCTACAAAAAATAGTGAAAACAGGGTATTATTAAAAACAATGCAATATCCATAATGAATATTAACTAGTATTCAGTATGAATATAAACAACTACTTTATATTCAAAATGAATATTAACTAGTATTCAGTATGAATATTAATTGCTACTTTATATTCAGACTGAATATAAACAGGTTGTAGCTTATATATTAAGACTGAATATAATTTTTTTTATATAAATATATAAAATATTTTGTTGAAAACAATTTATATTTAGTCTGAATATAAACTAAAACAATTTGGGGTTTGCATATTTGTAGCTTATATTCAGACTGAATATAAACATTACCGTGTAATATTACAATGTTATGTTTATATTCAGACTGAATATAAGCTACAACAATTCCGGGTTTGTATTATTGTAGTTTATATTCAATCTGAATATATTCTACAATAAGGTGATTTCAATGGACTTGTAGCTTATATTCAGTCTGAATATAAGCTAAAACAATTTCACTTTTTGTATTCTTGTAGCTTATATTCAATCTGAATATATTCTACAAATAGGTGATTTCAATGAACATGTAGCTTATATTCAGAATGAATATAAGGTAAAACAATTTGTGGTGTGTATACTTGTAGCTTATATTCAGACTGAATATAAGCTAAAAAACATTCGCTTTTTGTATTCTTGTAGTTTATATTCAGTCTGAATATATTCTACAAATAGGTGATTTCAATGAACTTGTAGCTTATATTCAAACTGAATATAAGGTAAAACAATTTGTGGTGTGTATACTTGTAGCTTATATTCAGACTAAATATAAGCCAAAACAATTTTGCTTTTTGTATTCTTGTAGCTTATATTCAGTCTGAATATATTCTACAAATAGGTGATTTTAATGAACTTGTAGCTTATATTCAGTCTGAATATAAACTAAAACAATTTGGGGTTTGCATATTTGTAGCTTATATTCAGACTGAATATAAACATTACTGTGTAATATTACAATGTTATGTTTATATTCGGACTGAATATAAGCTACAACAATTTCGGGCTTTTTTTTAGGGTACTCCCGGGAACAGATCCAGTGTTGTTCGCAAGGGCCAACTTGATCCTCTTCCCCAGGGATCCCCGATAAGGGAACCCTACGGCCCTATTGTTCTGATGGAGAGAGGAACCTATGATTAGCTTTTCGGGAAATTTTTGTATTATTGTAGTTTATATTCAGTCTGAATATATTCTACAATAAGGTGATTTCAATGAACTCATAGCTTATATTCAGTCTGAATATAAGCTAAAACAATTTTTCTTTTTGTATTCTTGTAGCTTATATTCAGTCTGAATATATTCTACAATTAGGTGATTTGAATAGACTTGTAGCTTATATTCAGTCTGAATATAAGCTACAACAATTTTGTGTTTGTATTCTTGTATCTACTCTGAACATAAGCTAAAACAATTTCACTTTTTGTATTCTTGTAGCTTATATTCAGTCTGAATATATTCTACAAATAGGTGATTTCAATGAACTTCTAGCTTATATTCAGTCTGAATACAAAACAGATTCAAAACACCTCATCATCTTAAAAAAACAGTTATTCTGCAGATTTAGAAACTAATTTAAAAAAATACTTACAGATTAACGCATCTTCAACATTAGAACCAAATTCTCGGTGCTCTGTATTCTCCAAATCTGTGACAGAAACATTAGAACGAAATTCTCGATCTGTATTGTCGAAATCTGTAATCGAATCGCAATTAGAGAACAAATCAAATGTTTGATTAACAAAAAGAGTAGAATTTTCAACTGGATCAAAATCTTCTGAATTTCGTGACGAAGAAATAGAGTCCATTGAAAAGACAAAATCAACAAATAACTTCAGAAATCGGAAATCAGAAATCAGAAATCGAACTAACAGAGAAGAAGAATACGAATTCATAGAGAAGAAGATTCCAAATTAACAGAGAAGTGCCAATATTGATATGAACGATAGAATGGAAAGGATATATCAAAATCAGATTCAAATATAAAACTTTACAAAACTACCGCTCAAGCCATATTTAATGATCGGCTTCAACTTGGCTCAGATCAATGGCTGAGATCTGCCCTCATGTTCATAACCAAAGGTAGGTTCACATTTAAACTTTCCTCTATACAGGTATATATATATATAGGAAGAGGTTAATATATATATATATATATATAGGAAGAAGTTCAAATGAGAACTTTGTAAATTTAAAGGAACAAATGGATTCATTTGGGACCACATATGATGTGGGTCCCACAAATAAAAAATCATATCTGATTTTCAATGGTAGGCCCTATTGAATCAGATATGATTTTTGATTGGTGGAATCCACATCATATGTGGTACTAAATGAGTTCATTCATTTCTTTAAATTGGGAGTGTTCTCATTTGAACCCTCCATATATATATATATATATCTATATATATATATATTTATATAAATATTGGTTTTACTTTTTTTATAAGGAAAAAGACAAAAAGAGTAAAAAAGTCTTTAATTAACAAAGGTATTAATTAAAAGAACCATGATCAAAACAAATTAAAGACAATAAAAATTAAATCCACAATACACATACCACATATACCAATGCTTTAACACCTCGGTCGACCCGGCCGGTTGAACCGTGACCCGGGAAAGAGAGCGGGTCAACTATGACTGGGTTTTTGACAATTTTTGACCCAGATTGACTCGGCGGGTTTTGACAAAAAAAAACGGATTGAACCGGGTTTCATCAAAAAAATGTATTTGGATTGATGAAAAAACTTATAGGTTTGTATGTTATTAATGCATTTTGATTGATGTAAAACTTGTTGTTATGTTTTTTAGTGTTAAACTTGTAGACGTCAAATTGTTGGTTATATATATATATATATTTATGAAGAAAATGGAAAATACAAGAAAATTATTGAAACCGGATTGACCCGATAGTTGAACCAGTTGACCCATTCACCGTACCGTTTCAACTCAAAAACCAGTTTTAAAACATAGATGTATACGTTAATAAAGACTTGAGAATAGAGGGAACAAAGCCACAATAGCCTATAGTTGGTTATTAAGTAGGTTATTAAGTTGGCGATGTGACTGGATCCAAATGAAGAGCGTGTCCAGCCCGCGAACCGTGCGTGTTAGGCGTATGGACGCGCGCGTCTGAGATGGATTCTTGTTATGTACCACGAGCATGTGGACACGAAGACCATGCATGTCACGTGTCATCAGTGATGTGGCTTTTAGCCTTTTCGTGGGACCCTAAGGCCAAACGCACTCCCAAACTAACAAAAAATTAATTAAAGTAATAATTACCCTTTTGGAAAAGGTTTTTCCGTACTAGAAAAAATCCGTTTTTGTATATAATCTACTATCGTGTTGTAAATTGTTTAAGATTTTGTAATCTATGTTTTCAGTTTTTGATTATAATTTAATAACGATATTTGACTATTAGTTATACATTTAAAACACGTTTTTCTTATAAAAATATATGTATTAAAATCAAATATATTATCGATAAATATATATATATATATATACACACACGAACGGTTCAAATGAAAACTCAAATTTGGTTGTGAACATAAAGACAAATGAGAGCGCGACACGTGTTATATTCAGACTGAATAATCAAAAAATATTTAGACTAAATATAGTATTAATTCAGTCTGAATAATGCTTATTCAGGCTGAATAAACATTATTCAGGCCAAATAAATACTATATTTAGTCTAAATATTTCTTTGATTATTTAGTCTGAATAATCTACATTCAGACACGTGTCGCACTCTTATTTTTCCTCACATTCACAATCAAATTTGAGTTCGCATTTGTATGTATTGTATCCGATATTACAATATTGAAGACGTCGTGGTCAAAGCAAATGTCAACAAAGTCAACATTATGCTTTAATCGTATTGTATCTTGTAATAAAGTAGGGGTATAAATACCCATGTCTATATACTTTCATAGTAACACATTGATAAAATCCTTCATTGTTAGATTTGTGATCTAGAGAGAGAGAGAGAGAGCATGCAGAGAGAGAATATTCATGTTAATACATATGACATTTGATGATCCATTGATATATTCTTGTTCATATTGTATTATATTGATTGTTATCTGATACAGATAGGACTTACAATTAAATACATACATAAGTGGTTTCATTCATACAACTCAATCAATTAAAATAATAGAGGATCATTTATTATGAGTTAAATATTCATGGAATTATAGTTTATTAATTATGATTAATGTTTTATGTTAAAAAAAGATCTAAATATTTACGAAGCCAAATATTTATTATAGTAGGTGGACGGTTAAGATTGGATTGTACGAATGACACCAGTTGTGTTTGAAACACCTCTCTATATCTCTCTGTCTCTCTCTCTCTCTCTCTCTCTCACACACACACATATATATATATATATATAAAGTCGGGTTTATACGATAATGATACTTATTTATAAAATAAGAGAATGGTATAACCACATGTAATTTTACACTAACATCACGTACAATATCACATGTGATTTTACCCTAATATCACGTACAATATCACATGTGATTTTACCCTAATATCACGTACAATATCACATGTGATTCACGTGACCTTGTCATGCGACCTTGACACGCATAAGGTCACCTACACACTCTTTTGACCATTAGTTTAAAATCACATGTGATTTTATACGTAACTTGGACATTCTCGTATTCCTTAAATATGTATCATTCTTATATGAACTTGTATATATATAAAGAAAAATTCAAATGCGAACTCAAAATTGGTTGTGAACGTGAGGACAAATGAGAGCACGAGTCTGAATGTAGATTATTCAGACTGAATAATCAAAGAAATATTCAGACTGAATATAGTATTTATTCAGTCTGGATATTTCTTTGATTATTCGGTCTGAATATGACACGTGTTACGCTCTCATTTGTTCTCACGTTCACAATCAAATTTGAGTTCTCATTTGAACCCGTCCATATAATTATATATATATATATATATATATATATCATCTAATGGATGAGATGACTTTGTTAAAATACAAGACAAATGTAGGATTGATCCTAGCCGCCGTTAACCTCAACCGGTTAGTGAGTTAAAAAAATTTCCTTCATGTTGATGTCCTTGAAAACAGGTTCTATATAGAATCGATTAAGATTGTCGATGATTAACTATTACCCAAATAAGATTAGAATTGTAATGTAACTAAACATTTTTTCTTTGTTAATTAGGTCGCATATAATTAAGAATCGTGGTACATGAAATTTTTTAAGTCAAGTCATGATTACTCGTGTATTAAAAAGTAAAAAATAAATGATTGATGGTGTATGTAAGTGTAATAATAAGAAGGTTTATGTAATAATGAAAGGTTGATTTAGATGTATAAAACTGCAGCCTTTTGTGTGTATAATTAGTAAAGGTGTTTAAATATAAGATAGTTTTCGGGTCCACTCCCCCCTCTAACTAGCCTCGACTGTTAGGTGAGAAAAAAAAATATGTTCTCATGTTGGTATTTTTGAAGTCATGTTTCATGTGGGTTTGGTTTAGATTGTCGGTAATCATGTTTTCGTCAAAAATATATATGGAAATGAAGCATAGTTTGTTTTGATACTTATTTTGTAGAAAGGGGATTTCAAAACATTACATTGTATGTGATTGGTTGGGTATATGTGAGATCAGACTGTTTTCATAAGATCACATTTTTATACTTGAAATTTCACAGAAAAACACTGTGTTGGTAAAAAAATCGAATATTCACAACAAAAATACTGTAAAGGTTACCTTCACAGTGTTTTGTTTTGCAGTTTCAAGTATGAAAAGAGATCTCACACGTGTCACATGATCCTGATTTTATATGTGACATTTTAACCATTTAAATTTAAATATATAACATAAAATAAGAATTGGCCCAGAGTCGATTGCATATTCATACACATTTTTCTATTAAATGTTTAAAATGTTATGTTTAATATACCAAAATGAATGTTTTAAAATTATGTTATACAAAATAGCTAGTCTACGTTTAACAAAGTAATTAATAAATTAATTGTTAGTGAATAAAAAGGTAAGCATTTTCATTCAATTTACCATCTAAAATAACAATCTAAACCCAAAATTAACACCTTTTCCACCTACCCGCTGTGAGGTCATGTTTTGGGTACTAGGAATCTTACTCCTTCAACCATTGGGGGAAGAAAGCAGATAAATAAACATGGTCCAAATTGTCCACTCTCTGCTTTTCAATTTTTTATTATTATGACGGATAACTAACTGACCAAATTGTAATATGTGTATATAATATATATATAAATATATATATCAACGTTGAGAATTTATCAATTAGATGTATATTGAGTCTTCACCATACTCAAAAACTCAAGGTGGGTTTCTTCAAGAATCAAAGTAAGAGGCAAACAGATAAAGAAAAGGTCTTAATTGATCATTGCACACAATCTGTTTGCTTTTTTTGTGTCAAAGAAAATGAGTACAGAATACTCCACACATGAACCTCTTCTTCCTTCTGGTAAACAGGAAGATGATGGTTTTACTTACCTGAAGAACAAGAAGGCATATTTTTTGGTCAAATTTACTAGATGGTTCCTCAAGTTTGCAATGTGTTTGATCTTCATTGCTTGGGTTAGTTTTTTGTTTTTGCTTCCATCAGAATCTGTGACTGAATTGTCTGACAATTATGTTGATGCTACTTCTGGATCGGTGTTTTGGGTTTCAGGTTTGTAATGTTTTGAAATTTGCAGTTTACATCTTCATTTATCAATCTTAAGTCCTCTAGATACTATATATACCCATGTAAATTGAGAATTTTTATTGATTTTATCTTAGTTAATTATGTTAGCTGTTTATAGAAAATGGAGAAAATATTTGTAAATTTTAACACACTTTTTTGCAACATAAAACATTAAAAATCTCCAAAGTAGGAGAACTCTACAAAATTAAATGCTTAACAGTGAAAATGATTTTCTTTTATTGTTTGCGCCAATAAAGTTTATAATTATTATTTTTATTAGGAAATTTTTTTAAGATATTAAATCTTTTGGAGGAAGCTAATACAACTGAATTTCTTCTCAACTATATCTATAGCAAAACCAACTTTTTACATTTTCAATATTATAATAGTAAAAAAAAAATTCGTGTCCAACCCTACTAAAGGGTCATTAACACTCCCTTAAATCTTTCGAAAGTTTTAATAATATAAATAATTTTAGAAATCCTAAAATAGAGAATGTTTTGGAGTTACAATGTAATTTTTGTCTGAAGATTTTAACTTTTAATTCAAAATTTTGGAGAAATTATAGAGTTCACTGACATAAGTGTTTATGATCTACAGGAAGCATATTTCTTTTTGGTGGTCCAATATTTATCATTGCATTTCTTGCTATAATTTACCTATGGATATCTGGAGAACAAGAGTTTCAAGAGTATGTTACTTGTTCCAAGGGTTTTTATCTTTTTGCAAATAGATGCCCTTGCCAATTGATTCCTTAAGCACAAATGTGATGATGAATGTGAATACTTTTGTGTAGGAAGAAGAAACCAAAACATGCAACTTTCCACTTATGGACATTCCCGATTATCGTAGATGGACCATTTGGGGTTGTTACAGCAGCAGAGTTGATTGGAATTCTGTTGGTTGTTGTGTATATCATTTGGGCTGTTTCAGTTTATGCTATCCAGAATTACAACCTGATTCCCTACTTTGAGAGTCAAGGAAAAAGGTAAATTTTTGTCTAGAAAATGGTTCTTTCTGCCTTCTTTATGGGATATAACTTGGTGCTTTTTTGTGAATTATGCAAACATTTTGTTGAGAACACTGATTACTTAACACATATTTATACACAAAGAGATGAGAGAAGAAATCAGCACAAGAATTTATGGAGATTCAGCCAAGAGATGAGAGAATTTTCACTATGAATGTAGATTATCCGTACAACCCTTTCCCAAGTTAGAATCACATAGAACACTAATTTAAGGGTGCGTTTGGTTTGCATGATTGTTTTACGAGGGATTCGAATTTCATAGAGGGATTTGGATTGAAATGAATTTGAAATGCTTTTATGTGTTTGGTTTGTAGGATTTGGAATGGGGTTGGATTCCATTATTTATAAATAATTTATAAAAAGTTATAAATAATTATGAAAGTAATTAAATTACATTTTTATTAATTAATTATTACAAAACAAATGTTTTTAACATTTTTTAAAACCTTATTTCATAAAATCCTACGGAAACCCGTGAAATCCCGAGCTCTCCTAAGGATTTCAAAATCCTATGTTTATAGAATTTCAAATGAATCCTAGGATTTCTAATCCGGACAATCCAACAAACCAAACATAGGATTGGAATGGATTTGAAATCCAAATCCCCCCAAATCCATTCCATTCCCGCAAACCAAGCGCCCCCTAGTATTCCCTAAGGGGTCGTTTGGTATGCAAACGGGATTGGACAAATATTGTGCAAGGTTTTAAAGTTTTAATATGACATGGGTAGTTTAATAATTTAACAATCTTGCGCCCATCTTTCTGATTCTTGTTCCACCTGTTTTGATGGGACGAAAAAGATATTTTTGTCCTACTTTGTGTCACACCTAAAGTACTACAAGTTTTTGTCCTATCCTGTCCAAGTCTTAAGCGTTAGGTACAAGGACAAGACCAGACTAGACGAGTCAGAGTGAGGGTAGGCGGGTGAAAGAATTACGAAAGGTTTTAGGGTTTGAATATAATATGGGTAGTTTTGTGATTTACCAATCTTGTCTAATCTCCCTTATTTTTGTTCTACCTATTTGCGTGGGACAAAAAAATGCATTTTTGTCTCATTCAGTACCGTTTTGTCCCAGTCTAATGTGGCACCAAACATAGGACAACAAGTTTTATTCTGTCATGTCAACGTAACAAACGTACGCTAAACCAACCGGGCCAAAAAGGACTGATAGAGAACATAGAAAAGAATACATTATCAGCTTTCGCCCTCTGCTACCAACACAGATTCCTACTCCTGCAATTTGGGTTGCACCCCTAGCTTGTTGGGTTAGGTTTCATTTCAGATCCTCCAAAATTCAAGATACAATGTTAATTTATGGTTTAAGTAAGCTCTGGATACCATTTTTATGATAGTCTATACTTGGGTTTTAAGGGTGCATTTGGTGTGCACACATTACTAGATGAGCGAAAGTGAGGTAGGAGGGTAAAAGAATCGATGCAAACTTGTAGTGTTTTAATTTGACATATGTATTTTAGTTATTTACCCATTTTTTTTCCTATCTCCCCTATTTCTGTTACACCTATTTGGTAAGACATGAAAATTGCATTTTTGTTCAACCAGTCCTTGTCTTATTCCAATCTACTGTTACACATATTATTCAATTATCAAGAACCATATTATTCAATTAAATTTCCTATCTCCCCTATTTCTGTTACACCTATGAAGTGCCAGAAATTTAATTGAATAATATGGTTCCTGATAATCTAAATAATTTGTAGTATGGGTTTGATGGACCCATTCTTGCATCTTTATCTCTTATCTCTATTGCAAAGATGAAACATAGAGGGGTATGTATATTTTATGTATAGATATTGTAAGATTATATATATCTATATAATTTTATATTAGGAATTGAGCAACCGGTACCTTGTGAAGTATCATAACATGTTTGTTACAACTTTATTCTTCGAAAGGCACATACTGCAATTTTCTATCTTACTTTGGATTGTTTTCAGTTATTAATTTCTGTAGTGATAATTGACTCTTAATTCTACTGATGTGTACTTGATCAATAGTTGATGTATTTTGATATTAATTAATCCTATAGGAATGCAATGCTGAAGCATACAGGACTCCGGTTCGGGTCTATTGGATTAATTTGCATAGTGTTTTTGTTTCTGCCGGTTTCTAGGGGATCGATTCTTCTACGGCTTACAAATATCCCTTTTGAGCATGCAACTCGATATCATGTATGGTTGGGACATCTTACAATGACACTCTTCACTCTTCATGGTTCGTGTTATTTCTACTCATGGATTTTAGAGGATCGTGTCGTACACCAAGTGAGTTCCCAATACATATCTTTCATTTATACTCAAATGAGCCACCCTTACAGCCTACATACATATGATATTAGTAATTATAATCAACAAAGGAAGAGGCTGAAATCCTATTCTACTTGGCTATGCAGCTAATTAATTGGAAGAATAACAGTATTGCCAATCTTCCTGGTGTCATCAGCCTATCAGCAGGTTTATTGATGTGGGTGACTTCACTTCCTCCGGTGAGGAGGTTAAACTTCGAACTATTCTACTACACACACCACCTATATATCGTCTTTATTGTCTGCATGGCTATGCACGTTGGCGATAAAATTTTCAGTGTCATAGCTGCTGGCTTATTTCTCTTTATGCTCGACCGCTTTCTTAGATTCTTTCAGTCACGAAAGACTGTGGAAATACTCTCAGCCAAATGCCTTCCATCTGGAACTGTCGAACTTGTTATTTCAAAACCTCAAGGTATTAAATCTTCTTCTGTCTCAGCATAAGCGTAAGAGCATCTCCAACAGATTCCCCAAAAATGGAGAACTAAAATTAAAATCTCAAAAAAAAATTATATTCATCTCCAACAGATTCTCTATTTTGTAGAATCCAATAATGATTATAATATGAAAATATTTCATTGTCTATTAAAATATTATTTCTCTCTTTAAATATTTATTTTCAAAGTTTCTTATTGGTGCTTTCACTTGATCATTTTTGGGTGATCTCCATATTTGGAGAAAAACCTCTTCTCTTTCCTACTTTCTCCATTTTGGAGATGGTTTTAGAAAGCTGTTGGAGAAAAACATTGGCCCAAAATCCCAATTTTCTCCATTTTTTCCATTTTAGGGAAGATGTTGGAGATGCTCCGAATGTCCACAATGAAAAAAGGCACACAGTTTTAGAAATGTGTGTTTATGACACTTTTCATCAACTAAATCACAATTTTACCTCCATTTCATAATTAAGGTATAATTAAAAAGCAGAGACTTGTTTTTGAAACTGGACATTTATTTTAAACTAAAATAAAATGTAAACACTTATTTTGGTATGGAGGGATTACTTTTTGTTTAAAATTAAGGTGTTTTTCCTTCAGTGTCTTCTCTTGATATCTACGTAATACTTTCTCTCTTGAATGTAGATTTACATTACAATGCGCTAAGTTGGGTTTTCCTCCAAGTTCGAGAGTTATCATGGTTGCAATGGCACCCTTTCAGTGTCTCATCAAGCCCTCTAGATAGTAAACAGCATCTTACTATTATCATAAAGGTCCTTGGAAATTGGACACAGAAACTAAGAGGACATATCTTGAGCATCACTGATCAAGATGGACTCATTCAACCAAATTTGAAGCTTAAGGCATCTGTGGAAGGGCCTTACGGGCATGAATCACCATACCACTTGATGTATGTTCTCTACTCACTTCATTGGCTTTAATTTTGACTCGTTTAAACCAAACACATCCCATAGAGAAATAGAGAGGTTGTTTCCATGAAAAACCCCCATCTTGAAAAACAAACGGGTATGCATGTGCTGAATAGTAGTATCACTAAGGGGCTGTTTGGCAGTTGCTGAATGATTAAGAGACTTTTATGATATAGTGCAAAATTGAAATATAGTTGTTTGGTAAATGTTCAAAATGAAATTAGGGATACAAAAATGATTCAGAGGGTTTTGGAACCATTAAGAGGCAGGCTTATTTTTTGCCAAACATGATTCACCCCTTAACGATTCAGAGACTGCATCTCACTAGAACTGTTAAGAGGTAAACAAAGAGCCCCTAAATATGATTATATAGCTGCTTCTATGTAGTACATTTAGTAGACTGTAAAATTGACTAGTAAAATACAGGGATGTCTATTATGTAATATGCTCATTAAGTTGCTTGTTTCACCTACAATTACAAATACCGTTCCTTAATTGCTTGTTTGATGTTCTTTGGTTTTAGGTACGAAAATCTTATTTTAGTAGCTGGAGGCATTGGGATTTCGCCATTTCTGGCTATGTTGAGAGATATTCTCCACCGTATCAGAGACCGTAAACCTTGTATGCCTAGAAATGTAGTCATAATCTGGGCTGTCAAAAGATCACAAGAGCTTCCACTTCTCCATTCACTTGACATGGAGTCACTCTGTCCGAACTTCAACGACAAACTAAATCTAGAGATTCAAACTTACATCACTCAAGAATCTGAACCCCCACTGGTATGCATAGTTGTACTCGATTCCTATCGCATTTTCCGTTTCAGATAGAGTAACAAAGTCCTACGTTAGATGGAGAGATTTCTATGTGTTTATATATATATATATATATGTTTCTTTGTGCCTTTTTTTTCATTTATCTTCTTTTTTCTACTACTTGCTACTTGCTAGTCTTAGTACCCTTGGTTTCCTTTTCGCTCACAAATTTGTACAAGTCGGGAGTCTTCACACAAACAACCGCTTTACCTTTTAGAGCAGAGATCAGGTTTGCATACATTTTTACCTCTTCTAGACCAAGAGGCGGATAGAGAAAATTTTCTAGCTAGTCATAATAATAAATAACATACTATAAAATAAAACAAAAAATAATCATATTAATTAAAAAATGACATATAAGTGCTTTTTTTGCAACACCCAAGTGGCCTTTTCATTTTATTTTTCTTTCTTTTCTGCTGCTCGGCTACCAAAAGTTTAAGAAGAGCCAAAGAGATTTGAACTTGCAACTTGTAATGCCACATGCAACGAGACTACCACTAGGTTGTAGCCACTTTTTGTTAACTTATGGAAACACACGTCAAATTAAAGAGGGTACACCTAGACCCTACTTTAGAGCGGCATATATTGAGTTTGTTTGGTTAGTAACTAACTTTCTTAAGTTATGAATTCTTGACTACAGGAAGAGGGGGAAGTAAAGAAGTATGCAAGCTCTACCGTGTTCATTTCTCCCAGCCAATGTGGCATGTCTAGACTGGTTGGAACAGGAAACATGGTTTGGTCCGGAACTTATGTGATGGTGTCCATAATCGGTTTGGTGGTTTCGTTGACTTTAGTCAATGTCTTTTACATTAACCCTTATGATATATCATACCAATGGTACAAAGGGCTCCTATTACTGATATGCATGGTTGCAAGTGTTATTGTATTTGGAGGTCTTATGATTGGTCTATGGCATTTATGGGATAGAAGATCTTCGGCAAAGGAATTTTTTAGGGATGAAAAGAAAACCGATGGCATACGGCAAAACGAGCCTACAACACACAAGAATTTATCAGAAGAAAGTTTTGCCAAAACCATAAAGTATGGTCAAAGACCAGACTTCACAGGTATGTCTATGGCATATATTTTTCACACACTGCCCGTCAAATTGAAATAATTACGGCCGTTTCCTCTTTGCCATGACGAGATTGTGGATTTGGTTCATGGAATTGGAATGACCAATTCCATTCTTTTGTTATGTTCACGTTTTGAAAGGAATTGGGATTCTTTAAAAGCCTTGAATTCCTTTCTTGGTTGATTTGTTCAATCCACGCTTTTCCCTAAAGAATTGAATTTCATTACATGGAAAATAT
The DNA here is from genome assembly GCA_036898165.1 of Silybum marianum. Lineage (NCBI taxonomy): Eukaryota > Viridiplantae > Streptophyta > Magnoliopsida > Asterales > Asteraceae > Silybum > Silybum marianum. The sequence continues at coordinate 20,033,170 of CM072533.1, read as the reverse complement.
CATAAAAAAGGTAATTTGGTCATTTATCATTATTTCATTCAAAGTGTTAGCCTACAGTCTTGAAACCAAACAGATATATTCCAATTCATGCTAACCAAATGCATGACCAAGCCTAATTCAATTTATTTCCTTCGAAAGATCACATTCCTTCAAGAAAACATTATGCGCATCAAATAATGTCACATTCGATTCATATGAAAATGTCTTCACAAGCTCTTTGATTTCCGATACCAAAACTAGGTTCTATTGACATTGATAAGTAATATATTTCTAATTTTGTGATTTTGTTTGTTTTCTTGATTGATGCAGAAATTTTTGGAACCATGGCCGAGCGTTGGGGTAATATAGATATCGGGGTGATTGTTTGTGGTCCTACGAGTCTTGAGAGAAGCGTTGCTAAAGAGTGCAGGTCTAAGAACTTTGGGAGGAAGAGCAACACTCCAATCTTCCATTTCAACCGCCATAGTTTCGATCTGTAGGTACCACCATTTATTATGTAAAACCTAAAGATATAAAAAAGGGGTAGAAGCCACCCTTTAGAGCATCCCCACCAGAACGGTCCCACGACCATCAAGGAGGAGGTAAGTCAATGTAAATCAACATACTGGTGACTAGGTTGGACCCTAGGACTTCCTCTAGTGTTGTATATATTATAAGCTGTAGTTTGTATATATGATAGATAGTGCTGTAGCACAAAGCCAATGATCCATATTAATATTCCCTCTATCCAAAAGGGGATTTTATCTTTACTTTGGCTCAAATCATTTGTTCTTAGAACTTTCAAATTCATATAAATAGTAAAAGGAAATAAATTAAATTTGTTGGTCTTTCATGAGTATGCGCTTGAATGGGTGTCATGCTATGGACAGTGTCTTGATCAGTGGGAGTTTGTAATTTATGTTTACTCGGTATTTGGTGATTCATTGACGTTACATCATGTATTAGGAAGGTCTTAAGTTTTTTCATTATGAATATCATACTTTGATCTCATGAGGGTTAAAGGTAGGGTCAACTGAAAATAGCCACGTGAATTACTTACACTTATACTTTTATATATATATATATATATATATATATATATATATATATATATATATACTAGAAGCGTACCCGCGCAATGCAGCGGTTCTGAAAGCTTGCACTCGATTAAATTATTCACGTTGGAATTCAAAAAATCTAATAGGTTATCTAAAAATCAACAGCACAAAGCAAGATAAGTCGATACCTACTGTTTTGTATAAACCAAAAATTAAACTTGGTTTGTATGCTTATATGAGACGCCGTGATTTGTGATGCTTTGAGTCCCACTAAGTTGAAGACTTGTCCCCATTTACTGTTCTCATCAACTGGAATAAACATTCCCGATACCCTAAAAAAAGAAATTTAATAATCGAATTAAAATATTTTTGTAAATATAACTCAAATTGACAATTATGGAAGATAGAAAATGAAGAGGTAAGTAAACATTGACTTACAGGAGGAAATTTATGAAGATGGAAGAGCCAAACCACAATTTGGAAAGAATGTATGAATTGGTCCGTTAAATATATTCAATGAGGATGAAGATGAAGATTAGGATGACCATGTATGATTTAGAGTTTAGGAGATATACGTATGAAATTTAGGAGAGTTTGTTAGATGCTTTAATAATATTGTATTGGTGCATTAGTAACTTGTAACTTAAAATTTAAGTAATTAAGCATTAATTGATGGTACTTAATGCTTAGTAACTTGTTTTTAAGAGTTTTATCTAAATGCTTTATAATATAGTATATATATATATATGGGTGGTATCCGTTGCAAACAAAGTGATTTGTGCAAACTGTGTAAACTCATCTAGACCATTGATAAACTAGTGTTATACCCGTCCGTTGGTCGGGTACATAAAATTTAACAAATGAAACAAAGAAATATGTTAATTTGGTCATGCTAGTTGCCTAGTCATGGGTAGGCCGTGAACATGAACGATGTCTCGTAATTTTTGGCAATGTGAGGGCACAAACCAAGTCTTCTCTTGAGTGGTCTGGACCCAACCGACCGTAAAAAATACACATACATTAGTTTTATCTTGTTTTCATGTTATAGGTACAACTTTATACTGCACAATTAAAAAAAATCATCCAACACATTATGTTTTTAGTTTTCGTTCTTATTTGACTGTGTCTGTATATAATTGGAAAAATTCCAAATCGTTCTTTGAGTTGCTCAATAATTGTCCAAAATTCAATCTAATGTCAGTGGATTTGTTTAACATTTTTTCTACTTGATCAATGTTTTTTAGTTATAGAGATGGATGTATCTTTTATAATTCGATATCATACTTTTTAATAATGTTATATTGACAGAAATTTCATTTTAAATAGATATTATGTTTTTCTAAGTTTAAAATCCATAAGAGGTCCAAACCATCTAAATCGGTTAGACCAGACCGTCTTTTTATGGTCCGGTTTAACATGTTTGGTCACTTGCTACCAAAGTTCAAAATGACGTGACGTGTGGCGGCAATGTCAAGCCTCGAGCCTTATGAGCCACGGCGTGGCCGCAACATTTTCAAGATATGGCGGAAAATCAAACATATATTTTATACTATCATCCAATGGATCAATGATTTTAATTAGGTTATACATTAAAACTAACAAATAAAATAATAAAAAGAGTAAGAAAATTCAAATACAGTGTTACAAAAACAGCGCATTAGGTCATAGTGTGCCACAAACATAATGTGGCATGAGACACAAGTCTTAATTCACGACATCTGTTGCGTCTATCTATTTTGAACACTGCCAAATCGCTCGGGTTGAAAAGTTTCCTAATCCACCTTTGTTGTTTGGTTTGTGGTTTGGAGGGTTAAACCGCCCAAACGAAACCGCAAAAACCCCTAATTTTGTAGGTATGAGACGATTATGATATAATTTGTATTAAAAACGTATTTTTTGAATGTATTTTACTTAATATGTGATTATGTATGTTAATACGATAAATGTGTAAAGAAAAGGATATTAAGGGTCATTTACCAACTCTTACTTAGTGTTTACCGGAAAAATTCAACACTATCACTTACTTATCGGGTAAGATTTTAGTTCACAAAACGGCATCATATGCAACAATTTATCCGCTAAGCGCTTACCGTGGTAAGAGTTGCCGCAATCACTTATCCGGGTAAGATTTTTGGTACTTGCTTTTCTTGTCTTTGCTCTTACTGGGTAAGATTTTAGATACTTATCGTATTCCTTCGGTAAGGTAATGTGACTTGGTAACCGCTTACCCGGGTAAACGTTCGGTAAACCTAAGTAAATTAAATATTTAATTAAAAAAAATATAAAGTGCAACTTGAAAATAAATAAAAATATCCTTATTTTTAATTATCTTGTTGAACGGATATTGTGAAGCTTTTTAAACCTACATATAATGCATCAAAATTTGTACCTTCTAAATATGTGTCCAGTTTAATGTAAAAGAATGGATAAATGGAACAAAAACTGTATTTTCTATTACATATAAAAATGATTTATACAAAAGAGTAATGGGCATATCCATCAAAAATCCTTTATTCTATCTAAAATAGGGTTTTAGATGGAAAAAACCCAACACTCACCAACCTAAGTTTAAAGTTTGAAGAATCCAACCACCCAATAAAAAGGTAATTCACACCCATTTATTGACACTCCCTCGAAGCTACTGCAACCATGGTCCAAGAATTGAGAAAAAGAATGAGATACAACCATGGGCCAAAAATTGAAACAACCAAATTTTATTTGTTGAACACCAGTTGTAACTCCTTTGCTCCAATGCCACAAACTCTGTAAACAAAGAAGTCCCTGATGGAATTGGGAGGATCACGGGCAGTAAAATGAAAGGAACGCGTCAGAAAAGAACTTGTAACAATACATTCTATACAACGTCACCGCACCTCATAGAAAAATGCAAGTGAACAAACTGGAATCTATTTGTATGAGGTAAAAGGGAGAGAGAGCACCTCTCCAAATGTTTGAGCACTTGCATTTTAAAAAACCAATCGACTGTTTGTCAATGAACAACGACATGCACAGGCCACCTAAAATCTGAAATTAGGCTTTATGCGCACCTTCAAGGGGTATACATTATTAATAAACAAACAATAGCAACTAAAATTTGCTGTAAAAAATCAAGATCAATGCTTAGTGGGAAGAGCGTCTTTTTCAATTCCCTTGTCCTCTTTTATGTCTAGCAGTAAGCATCCTGGACTCACTTGATTACAAAAATCATTTAGAATCATTCCAGCAATGCAACATCTGTATAAAGAGGAGAAATAAGTGAAAATAAAAAAGAAACATCTTACATCAACCAACCTGATTGAAGGCAATCCGGATTCAAGAAACAACAGACCAATTTTTTCAAGCTTCTGAACTCCTGGGTGTGTGATAGCGGTGAGAACAAAGACCTTTCTTTATGCCAAACTACCACATCTTCTTGTTGTTTGAAACAGATGTCGGTTCATGTATACACGTTTCTTTTGAAACAGGGAGGGCGATTAAATTGGGGAAAAATGGAGAGATTTTAGGGTAGGTTTGAGGAAGGGGCTCGACGATCGAGTGTTTCATTGCTGGAGAAGAGACTCATGTAATCTCCTCCAATTTTGTTTGAAGAACAAAGCGCAACCCTAATCTCCGATTGAGTCTTAGATAACAATTCCAATTGCCGACGAATCTTCGATAACGATTCCAACTGGGATGTGATGATAACCGGTGTGATACGAATTGGAAGTCTGATGGGTTTCTGATACGGTGGAGTATATATGAGAGGGAGCCAGACGTGGGAGAGAAATCGGAAGGTACGTGGAGAAGAGGGTTAGGACTGATAACTGTAAATTAAGGAATTTAAAGGGCTGAGATTGAATGTCAAAAATAATTTTAACGGCTCAGATCATTTTCACTCAGCGGCTTAGTGTTATACCCATCCGTTGGTCGGATACAGACTTTAAATAGATTCTAAATGTCCCCGAAATGTCCCCGAAACAGACCTCATACAAAGCGATAATTTATCACCCTGAGCAAATCGATAGTAATTAGAGTGTGAGCATAAATTTATGTGGCAGGTTTTATCCTAACTCAATTTACACCCCAAGTAATACTCCTACTATCTCACGATGTACCCCTAATTGTGTACCCAATACAATGCAACGATGTATAAATTTTTTATGGTAAACCATAGATAAACAACAAAAAGATGTAAAAGTAACATTAAAATACACTCAAATGTTTACAACATAATACAACCAATACATGCATAATCTAGTTTTTCTATGTTCGTTTTCTCCTAAACGATATAAAAGAGGAATATAGTAAATAAATTACATAAAGATCTGTTTTGATGCAGCCATAAATAAGAACCATTCTCCAAATTTCCACCATTTTATGTTCAATCCTCACCCCAATAACCAAGCTCCTGTCAGATATGATTTGATGCGGCCATAAAGCATACACTTTCTTTATCAACCAGAAAAGCAGAATTTAGAACCCCAAATTCAGCACAGTAAATAACAGATGAGGCACAATAACTTCAGATCTGATCATTGACTATGCAAACCAGCCGACCAGGAGATGCAACAAATAGGCAGACACATGTAGCAGGAAACAACAGACCAGAAGATGGGAAAATTAGGAGAATGACAGTCCCAAAAAAGGAAATCAGATTAGCAGCTTCTAACCCCAAGAAAACACTAACAGATCTGATCAAAATAACCCAATATGACCATATTGTTAGACTTTGAAGTTACGAAACCACAGTCACAAAAATTGTCCAAAAAGTATTGTACTCCATACCAACACCAATTTAGAAATAGTTGAATGCTATGACTAAATTTTTTATATCAGGAATAGAAACCCGCACCTTCAAGTATACACCGCACATATGAGCCATGCACGTTGTCTGTGGGTTTGCTTTTCTCTAAAAGAGTTGCATCATAAATTTATCCTTATAATTTACGATAATCGGTACAAATCCTTGATCTCTGGTGACACCACAGGCACCTTTTCTGTATCATACTCTTCATATGCATGTTCAGTATTTAACTTTTTATCTTCCTACATATTTTCCAAATGAAATATGGTATAGTTTAATAAGACTTACCAGCAGATAGAGCATGCGGTAGTTCTCCATGGGCATCCATATCGTGAAGAACTATTCTGCCAATGATATCCATTATTGAATGGTAAAAAGCTCCTATTTCTGCAACTGCAAAAATGTAATCAGTACATGGTGAATATTGGTGATAAACAAAAGCAATAATTAAGAAAGCAAATAGAGATCAATGCTCTACCTGTTGGCACCTTGCTCTTAAAACATTTAAAAAGTACCTACCTATCATCTCTGTGCTCATAAAATCTCTCTCTCTCTCTCTCTCTATATATATATATATATATATTATATTACAAGGATACATCCTTCTTCTTGTTGTAATTGGTATACACGTTCTCTGCCAACTAACTCTTCCTCTCTGCTATGTATCCATGTGGATTCACAAGCATCAACCACAAGTTGAGTAACTAAGATGAAAATAGAAAGAAATTCTAGTTACCAAATTTGTGATTTGTCTCTCATCAGCAAAGGAGAGTGTCCATAAGAAATAACTTGATACATTAACCATGCCTTGTAACTTGCTGCACCCAATTTCACAATAGCAGCTTCTTCTCCTTCTTCATAATGATTAAGTTTTAATGGCAGAAGCAGGAATGAAGCATGGTTTGATAGAGGTCAGGTGCAAGCAGACTCCTGACCAGCCATCGTTAGACCACAAAGGCTTGAAGAAAATGAAGAGCAACTTGAAGCTCATCCCTTTGCAGCAACAACTTCCTATCCATAGCCAGATGAAAATAGAAGCAACAAAACCAAGTAAGCGTTCGATATTCCAGCTGTCATCCCATTTTCATTCAATAAAGCTGGTGCTAGAAACATGTTCTCCAAGGTACCTAAATTAGGAACCGGACCAAATTACTTTATGTATTTATGCAATCTCAGATGTAAACCAGGTACCTAAATGTTTTGATATGTTATCTTTGAGGTACCAAAATAAAGACTTTGAAAGTATGTCAGGGCAAAATTGGAATTGGATCAATGTAAAGAGATGATCTTGGTGGTAGTCTTATACCTGCAGTTCTTTCTGGATGTCTTTAATGTACTCAACAGCCATATCCAGCATATCTGCTGTATTAGTTTGCTGCAAATAAGTTGAACTAAAAATGTGAGTTTCAAAATGGTTTGATCTTCTTGTTTTAATCACATTCGGGGTTCAAAAATTTTACCTTGTCCATATTAGGGAAAAGTTCTTGAAGCCTTTTGATCCTTTCGCTCATTCGGGTTCTTCTCACCTGGAATTGATTCATGTCCAAATGAAGATAACTTAATATCAATGTTGGACTATAGTGATCATATATAACTAAGATCAAGATTACAAATATACCCTCTCGGCAATGCTTCGTGGGTGTGTAGCGAATACTCTTTTTGCATGTAGTGGAGATATACATTACAATTTACAAGTAGTGGATAACCAGAGCGTTTCTGTATCCTAGAAAGCTCATTTATTTTCTGTTCATAAATTATGATGAGGGGAGAGCTGAGTGAATAAGTTGTGAGTCCCATTAATCTCATTAAGCTGCTAACAAACAGGCCCTTAGGTGAGTGAATAAGTTGTTTGGTACCAAACAGTCATGTATAGATTTGTGGAATAACCTGTGAGTCCCATTAATCTCATTAAGCTGCAAACAAAAAGGCCCTTAGGTGAGTGAATAAGCTGCTAACAAACAGGCCCTTAGGTGAGTGAATAAGCTGCTAACAAACAGGCGCTTGGTGATTGAATAAGCTGCTAACAAACAGGCCCTTAAGGTGAGTAATTAAGCTGCTAACAAACAGGCCCTTGGTGATTGAATAAGCTGCTAACAAACAGGCCCTTAAGGTGAGTAATTAAGCTGCTAACAAACAGGCCCTTAGGTGAGTGAATAAGCTGCTACCAAACAGCCATGTATAGATTTGTGGAATAAGCTGTGAGTCCCATTAATCTCATTAAGCTGCTAACAAACAGGCCCTTAGGTGAGTGAATAAGCTGCTACAAAACAGTCATGTATAGATGAGTGAATAAGATGTGAGTCCCATTAATCTCATTAAGCTTCTGACCAACAAACAGTCCCTTAGGTGAGTGAATAAGCTGCTACCAAACAGTCATGTATAGATCACCCGTTTGGTAGTGGCTTAATTATGGAAAGAAATGCATACCTGTTTGCAAGTTTTGCTATCTGTAAATGTGATTGAAATATTACAAGCTAACTTGAAAGCCCATAAAATTTAATTCTAAAAGATATGAAATACAGGTCATAGTCCATCTTATCAGTAATTTTATCGTATAGCAACAAAATAACTGTTATACCATTCTTCTAACAATTAATTCCTAATTAACTAATCAAGTCTAATACTTAAATATAAGTATATATATATATGCCTAAATACTTGATGGAAGAGTGGTTAGCATATACTAATTCCACTCCTACCCATCTTACGATCGAGAATCAGATGCATGTCTTGATGTAGAAGCCTTTGCATGATCTATAGGTAACTTTGGATTGTGAAACTGAAACCTCCATTGAATATTGATAGATACCTAATACCAAGATCTTAATTAATGCCCCACTGTAGAAAGGGCCTAAATTAATTTAAGATTTTAAGCTTTAGATAAGTACTATAATATATAGACAATTAGCCTCATCATCTTAATTAATTGAATCTGCCTCAAATAAAATCATATGAACACCACTCAACAATTAATCACAAAGAACATACAAAACCATATTAATAAATTCCTTGCATCGTATACAAGTAATCAATTTTACTTTTAGAAAAGCCAATGAAGCCACACGTTGATGTTTTACATATTTAAGATCAAAATTTTGTTATACTTAATATATATCTATTCCTTACAACGAAATTAAGTAAAATTACCTGAGTAAGAAGCTAAAACAACTCTTATTTGAAGCTGTCCAAACCATATTTTCGCTATCCTCAACCAAGTAAACACCAAACATCACATAAGCATAGGATTTTAGAAGGTTTCATTAAGAACTTTTATCAAACACTCTGTGTTCATAAAAAATTACATAGAAATTTAATCCAAGGAAACATTTATATACCATTCATTCCCAGCCTACAGGATATTCCAATAACTCAAAACCAATATCAATAAGATATTTTTAAATTGACCGAGTACTCAAGAAATCCATTACTGAAAGTCTGAAACAGACTTTAAAACTAAAAAAAAATTGTATGAGTAGACACAGAAATTGGAGAGTACCTTGTACAAAGATGAATTAGAAGACCTAGGGAGTAAGCAGGGATGGAGAAATCGAGTAACAATGAGTATCATTCCTGAATAATGATAAATAAAAAGCAGAAAACGTTGATTCACAAGATCAAATATGAAAAAACTGAAAACACACACTCGCAAAAAAAAAATACCCTGGAACAAAAAATGGCTTTGATTCTTCAGGCATTGCTCAACCAATCAAGCCATGCGCTCTACTTTCGGTTGAGAATTAATTTAGAATTGATCAGTGTTGGTACTCTTAAATTGGAGTCTGTCATTTAAACAAAATGAAACAAACATAATTAGTAAGCAAATAAGGAAAAAAATTGCAATTTAGGAAAGAAATTGATATCTTTTTCGTGTTGCTCAAATCCAGTCGGTGAATGAGGGCAAAATCAAGAACCAACCTGAAAATTAGCAAATAAGGGAAAAAATTGCAATTTAGAAAGAAATTGATACCTTTTTCGTGTTGCTCAAATCAAGTCGGTGAATGAGGGCAAAAATCAAGAACGAACCTGAAATTCCTTATCTGAAATTCCTTATTCTTCAACTTCAGTACTCCAAAATTAATTCGTTCACGACATAATTGAGACCTCCAAATTGATCGAAAGTTGAAGAGAGTTTTGAAACCTGGAGAAACAACCTGAATGAGTATCAATGTAGCCGGAAGTAGCATGCTTCTCTTATATGAGGCGTGAATCTGGCGATTGTGGGAGAAAACCATGGGAGAGATGCGATATACTGGGAGAGTGGTGGGCAGATTCGAAGGAGTGGACTGAGGATAGAAACGGACGTGGGGAGTGGGGAAGATGGGAAAGGAAGCGTACGCAGGAGAGTAAACCTAAGCCCATAACTGTAAAATGGTGAGTTTAAACGGCTAAGATTTAATCTTAGGATTAATTTTAACGGTCAAGATCAAAGAGACTCACCGGGATTAGTATATATATATAATATGATCAACGGCTGATAAAAACACGATGGCATTTCAGTAAATAGAGCGACCATCATAATTAATTGTTCACGGCTACTCATTATCCAAAGGGTAATATCGTCCAAAACATAAAAAAACATTTACAATTCAAAAAAGGGGGACTATACAGAGGGAATAGTTTCCCGAAGAATACTGATTTCAATCGTGAACGGTTTCCCAATTCGCTGGAGAATTAAGAAAATCCTCCAAAATACATCCATCCTTTAATCAGATGAATAACGAAGACAGAGGTAAGAGCAAAAACCCTGCATAATTGAATTTCAGATTTTGAAAAACTAATATTAGGGTTTCTAAATTAACAGTTCATCTACGAAGTAAAAGACTCAAATTGAGGTCTTCATTCCCAATGTTAAGAACACAATAGAGAATCCAGTCGTGCTTGATGAAGACGAGTCTACAGAAGGCGTAATCTTGATTCCAACACCAGAAACAACACAAGGAGCAGTTGCTGAACAACAACTAATACAACAACACCCATCAGCAGGTAACGATTTCCCCTTATTTGAACTATTAAGTTTGTCTTAATGAATCATATAATCAGTTCACCAGTGAAAAGGATTTCAGAAAAACAAAAACCTGAAATGTGACATACATTAACTATGATATTTCAAAAAGTTAATATTAAGGAAAATCATAAATGCATAAACCTACCAGATTCATCCTCAAGAATGGATGAAATTATTCCCTCAACTTTTTTGTTTTTGGGATACAGAAAAATGTGGAAGTTAAACACATTCTGTGGAGTACTAAAGTAAATTTAAGGAACACCTACATGTCAAATATGGATATGGAGAACACATAAAGGAGAACTAAATAAAATTTAACTGATGAACTAAAGCATAAACAATGGCTATCTATCATGACTATCCAACTTACTATTGCAACACACAAATTCATTGATTACAATTATAATATACACAGTTTGATTGATATTAGTAAAATTATTCACAAGTTATTCATTAACTGAGTCATTAGTTATAATAACAAAGTTATTTAATTTGATTGTATAACAAGAGTATTTGATGAATGTATCTTAGAGTGTGCATAAACCGTTTAATGAATAGTGCAGGTCTTATTCATGAATACACCTTTATAAAGTTCATGAACTACATGTTGGTGATTTTAGTGTCACCGGTCCATTTATGTGATTGGAAATAACATGATGTCTATATGGGTTTTTTATACTGTGATCTAATTCAAGTTAGGTGGTGCGGAGTGCACGCTTGTTATTAAGACGAGTATGAACCCGGTTACAACTGAATACTACGAGGTTCGACTGGAACCCAGTCAAGCTCAACTGGTTCCATTCGAACTCTGTGAATTGGTGCTCTGGAATACTCGACTGGGCCAGTAGATCCAGTCGAGTCTATTCTGATGTCCTCTGGAATACTCGACTGGGCCAGTCGAGCGCCACTCGAGCCGGTCGGGCTGTTATTGGACTTGGAGTAAAAGTAGGAAATAGGATTCAGAAGTTCTGAATGTTTACACATAAGTTCTGAATGTTTATTCAGAAGTTCTAAATGGTTTTCAAAAGTTCAGAAGAAGAAGTTCTGAACGGTTTTTCAGAATTTCTGAATGGTCAAAAGTTCAGAATGGTTTTCAGAAGTTCAGAAGCAGAGGTTCTGAATGGTCAGAAGTTCAGAAGCAGAAGTTCTGAGTACTCGACTGGGCCAGTCGAGTTGGTCGAGTCAGTCGTGTTCTGAACTTGGTCTTCAGAAGTTCTGAACTTGGTTCTGAGCTTTGGTCTTCTGAAGATAAATTCTGAAACGGTTGCTGCACATTGAATGTGCAGTTATTGAGCAGTTACAAGAAATTGTGTAACTTACCATTACTCCTAAATTTCAGCCATGTTTATTATTTTCATTTACGTTATTATGAGTATAAATAAGAATTTATACTCATGGATATAGACACGATTTTTGAACAATACTCCCATATGCTCTCCAGAAAATTGCTCTCGTTTTTATGCCTAAGAACGAAAGTGTTTTGAGTCTTATCCTAGATTGAATTTTGTGAAACCCAGGCATAGGGTCGAAATATCAATTCGGAAAGTGTCTCACACGATTCTCAATATAATCCGGTGATCGACTTACCCTTGTTTGCCTACACGGTTCCAGCGTTCGTTTTGATAGTTGGGACCATCTCCAACAATCGAATTGATATTTTGTGATGTCGATCATGGCTGAATCTGTGAAAGAGATGACTTCAAAGTTCGGAAAGCTGGAGAAGTTCGAAGGGGCTGACTTTAGACGTTGGCAGAAAAAGATGCATTTTCTGTTGACGACTCTGAAAGTGGTGTACGTCTTTGAGCACCCCCATTCCGAAATCTTGGAGGACGAGACGCTGCTGGATCAGGTCCGGAGAAGGAGTAAGTGGGAGAACGATGACTATATCTGCAGACGTCATATTCTAAACGGTATGTGTGATTCCCTCTTTGATATCTACCAAAGTGCTGAAAGTGCGAAGGAGTTATGGGATTCCCTTGAGTCAAAATATATCGCTGAAGATGCTTCTAGTAAGAAGTTCTTGGTGAGCGATTTTAATAATTATAAAATGGTTGACTCAAGGCCCGTAATGGAATAGTATCATGAGATACTTCTCATTTTGGGTCAATTCACTTTACAGAAAATGAACATGGATGAGTCCATTGCTGTGTCGAGTGTAATTGACGAACTTCCTCCATCTTGGAAGGATTTCAAGCACAACTTGAAACATCAAAAGGAGGAACTGACGTTGGTTCAACTTGGGAGTCACTTGCGCATCGAAGAATATCTTCGGGTGCAAGAAAATGACAAATCCAAGTCCAAAGTTGAATCTGGACAGTCCTCGGTTAATATGGTTGAAGAGAAGAAAACCAACTCCAATAATCAAGGAAAAGGCAAGAAACGAAAGTTTGATGGACCCAATAAATCCTTCAAGAAGAAGAAGGATTTGGTTTTTTGGAGATGCAACAAGGTGGGCCATACCAAACGTGATTGCCGGGTTAAGTTGAATAACAACAGTGCTGGAACAAGTGGAGTCGGGTCTAAGGACCAAGCTCAAGTGAAAGGAGGTCAGTTTTTGACTAACCTTGATAATAAATCTGAAAATATTTATTATGTTTCACTTATTCCGGAGTCTTTCTATGTACAGGATGATGATTGTGCATGGTGGGTGGACTCGGGGGCGACGTGCCATGTTTGTAAAGATCAACGCTGGTTCGAGAAATTGACACCGATTGAAGATGGATCTGTACTAAATATGGGGAACTAGTCGACCGCACCGCTTTGTGGATTTGGAGTAGTTAATTTAGAGTTTACTTCTGGAAATCATGTTAGGTTGTCTGATGTTTTGTTTGTTCCTAAAATTCGAAAGAATTTAGTTAGCGGTGGTAGATTGAATTGTTTAGGGTATAGACAAGTTTATGATTCGGATAGATATATTCTATCTCGATATGGTAAATTTGTTGGTTTTGGATATTATTTTAATAAAATGTTTCGTTTGAATATTGTATCCAAGTTTTTCAATTGTGAAAATTCTGCATTTATATTGTCATCTTCTTCGTCTAAAATTCACGACTCAATGGTTTGGCATGCTAGACTGGGTCACGTGTGATAGAGATATCATAATAGTTTCAAAAGGCACTGGGTTCTTAAAAGAGAAAAAGATCTGAAGAAGTTCTAAAGACACTTCTGAAGACGTTCTGAAGAAGTTCTGAAGATACATCTGAAGAAGATCTGAAGGAGTTCAGAACCCATTCTGAACTTGTCTGTTATGAATGCTTTGTTACTTTAGTCTTTCTATTGTATGTATAAATAGATAGTTAGTTAGATTGTTAGAACTAATGTTTTCATAAACCTTGTAAAGATATATTCTGTAATACAGTACATTCAGTCAATACATATTACATTTGGCTATTATCATTCCTGTCATAATCTTTTCATATATTGATATCTTGATTGTTTGGGTCCTAACAATTGGTATCAGAGCCAATTCATATGTTTTTGAAGATTTGGGAAAGAACTTGTAAGATCTGACAGTTCTTAGTGTTCTTGATCTACAAAATTCAAATTCAACTCAGGTGAATTCTCGATCTTCTAACAATCAAAGATGTCTAAAGAAATAGTCTCAATTGGATCTGAAACGAAACCACCAACTCTCTTCTTGGGAGAATATCATCAATGGAGAATTAGAATGATTCAATTCTTGGATAACATAGATGAAGCCTTAATGCAATCTATCACAAATGGCCCACTAGAGGTATTTGTTGAGATTCCAGCAGTTCCCAGAACTGAATCCACCCCTGAAATCCCTGCATCAAGAATCAAGAAGAGTCCTGGAATGTATAATCCAGCTGAAAAGGCTCAAATGAAAGTTGATAGAAGAGCATTAACTTTACCCACCATGGCAATTCCCAATGAGATATTCAATAGGGTTGATAGTTTAACTTTAGTAAAAGCCATGTGGGATGAAGTAGAAGCTCAAATGCAAGGAAGTACAAAGGCTCAAGCACAGAGATTAAATATCTGTGTAGGAACATATGAAAATTTCAGATACAAAGAAAATGAATCTATCACTAATACATATCATAGATTCAATAACATTCTGAATGATCTAAGAAGAAATGGTGTTCAAAAATCAAATTCTGAGATAAACAACAAATTTCTGAACAATCTGGGAAATGAATGGTCAAGCTTTTCAGATAATATGGTAACTAGGAACTTGTCTAGAAAGACAATTCATGATGTCTATGGCATCTTGTTCCAACAAGAGGACAAGATCAAAGTTAGACAATATGAACACAAGAAGACACAAGAAACAGTTGCCCTTCTGGGCAAGAACTACAATAATTCTTTGGCCATTGCTACCAAGAAAGTTTGTGAGATCCCAGAGATAACAGTGTGTGATGGGGATTAATCAGATGAAGAGCTTAAAAGGATTTCTGATAATATTGCTTTCATGACAAGGCAATTCAAACAAAGATACAATCAAAAATATCAGAATAAACCTAGATCTGAAGTTGGACCTAAGAAAGGTCAAGAGGCTGGTCAATCTGAAACATCTGAACCAGCAAGATGTTTCAACTGTGGAAAGCCTGGACATTATGCAAGACAATGCAAGATGCCAAAAGTCAAGAATTCAGGTTATTATGAGAAGAAGCATCTATTAGCAAAGAAAAAGGAGCTTAATCCTGCTCTAGTGACCAAGTATGAAGAAGACTGGTTAAACTGGAGTGATGGAGATGATGATGAAGAAGTTGCTCACTATGCAACAAATTGCTACATGTGTCAAATGGATCCAGAAAAGGACAAACAAGACAACGAGGTATTTTCTTCATCTTCGAACAAAATTACGAACAAAATTCTGAAATTAATACTAAAGATTCGAAATGACAAATCAATTTCAAAATATGTTTTACGAATTTGAAACACTCGAAAACGAAATTAAAGGTGAAAGAATTTTGGTCAATCAATTCGGAATGAAAGTCAAATATATAAAGAAAAGCGTCAGCGGTGAACGATTCTTGAAAAAGTTTCTGAAGAAAAACTTGTTTTAAAAGAAAAAATGGATAGTTTACAAAAAGAAGTTATAAATGAAAAATCTGAAAAGGAAATTCTAATTGTTAAGATGAAATTTCTGAATCAAGAGAGACTTGATCTTTATAAAAAGATTAAGGAATTGGAAGATTTAAATTTTAAAAGATGACAAACTGAACAAACTCTGAATATTTTAACTAGTCAGGCTCAGAACTCAAAATTTTACAATATAAAAGCAGGCATAGGATATAATGACAGTCAAATTTTAAAAAAAGGCACCTGCAAACTTATATGATTATTTTAAAATGAAAATTTTCAATGAATCAAATACTGGCATCATTTCCAAACCTGTAAACTATTCTTTGCCTGAAAGAACTTCTTTTATAAAATCAGAGATTTTGTTTTCAGAAGAAGCACCTCTTAAAACTGGTGAACCAGAAATTATCTCTGAAACAGAAGAAATGAATATAATTTCAAATATTTGTAAATCTTCTGAATCAAATATTATTTCTGAAGAAAAATCAGAAGTAATTGTTAAGTCTGAAATTGTTTCTGAAGTTACTTCTGTAATAACTTCTGAATCGAATTGTGAAAATATTTCAAAAGATACTTCTGATAATAAATCAGAACATGAAGAAAAATATGATGAATTCTCCGATATTGAATCTTTAGAAGATATTGATGAGAATCCCAATATATTTTTTGATAATTCTGATAATGAGTCTACAACAACAAAAAATTCAAATATTTTTTGCAACAAGTATGACTCATAATAAATTTTCAAATCTAATAAATGCTTCTGACTCAGAAGATGATGCTGATCAAATGGTGCAAGTCATTGACAAAAATGGCTATTTGGTTTATAAATCTCAATCATGTATGACTGAAGAAGAAAAATTAAAATCTGAAGTTTCAAAGATACCTTCAGAATTGTTTGATCATGTGTTTTTAAAACCAGAATATCAGAATTCAGATTTTTCTCCTACTAATACAAACATATCATCAAATTCAACACCATGTTCAGTAACATCTTCTGACTTTAACACCAGAGTTAAATTTTTTGAACAAGGACAATCCTCAAATTCTCTCTCTGAAGTTCAGAAAATTAACACAAAATCTGAAGATAAACCTAAAGTGAACAAAAGAATTTCTTATACTAATCCTCATTTCTTATCTTTTACAGAGCTATCCACTTTAGTATGGAGAAAGAAAGATGAAAGACTGTCAAAGATTGACAAATTAGAGAGTTTTTCATTTTTACAGAAGAATGATGTACACCTATCCTAACTATTGCCCATTTATTCTGGAATAATCTTTTTAGGAGGGACAATTTTACATATTTCTGCCGGCGGTTTTTCTTTTGGGCAGCTGTTCACCGTTGGATCTCGCCAATACAGCCCCCTATAGTTTTCGTTACCGATATATCTTTTTTTGTTTTTTCATTGTTCCCAGGTACAGAATCAAAGAACCTAACAAATGTAGGCGGAATACACTCATGATCTGCTTCACAAATGGGAGATTAAACAAAGAAAGTGAATAAAAGAATTTTTGTTGAAAAATCAAATGTTATTGATTCTTATATATCTAATACTGTTGTAAATACATTAAAGAATCATATTCACTGTATTAATTGTGGTCATCATAATTTTCTTCTTAACTCCAAAACAAACAAGAGAAATTTGATGAAATCTATTCAGAAATGTTTAGCTATATTGGCAAATTCAATTAAACAAAGAAATAGAAATAAAGATAAAACTAAGAAAGATAAATCTCAAAGTTCTGAACAAACTTCTGAGTTGAAACATCTGAAGAAAAAGTTCAGAACTTCAAATTTTATTACTAATCACAAAGGACCCATTCTGAAATGGGTACCTAAAACTCAATAATCTCTTTTGCAGATATGTCATGTGTGGGTCTTAGATTCTGGATGTTCAAGACACATGACACCTTTCAAAGAACTACTAACTGATTATCATGAAAGATATGGAGGAACAGTTAGTTTTGGAAACAATGCAAAGGGATATGTAAGAGGATATGGCATTTTCATTAAAGGAGATGTGAAAGTAATGAAAGTTTTCTATGTTGAGGGACTAAGACATAATCTTTTCAGTATTAGTCAATTCTGTGACAAATACTGGAAGGTTAATTTTGACATAGATTATTGTCATGTTCTGAGTACAACAAACAAAAATGAATTAACTGCTTATAGAGATGGAGATATCTACACAGCAACATTCATTGCAACTGGTCAACTACAAGGTGTATGTTATATGTCTACATCAATGAAAAATGATAGTTGGCTTTGGCACAGAAGAATGTCACATACGAACTTCAAAGCCATTTCTGAACTAGGCAAACATCAATCTGTAAGAGGACTACCAAAGATCAGATTTGAAAAAAACTCTCTTTGTTCTACATGTGAACTAGGGAAGATCAAAAGAAGTTCTCAGCCTCTGAAAATGCTATCTTCATGCAAAGCTCCACTTGAAATGCTACATATGGATTTGTGTGGCCCAATGAAAACTCAAAGCATGGGGGGAAAGAAATAAATTCTTGTTATAGTAGATGAATATACACGATATACATGGATTGAATTTACGAGACTCAAATACGATACTTACGAAAGGCGATACCCTTTACGAAGAAAATTCAAGTTCTTCTTCAACTCCCAATTCAAAAGATCGAAGTGACAATGGAACGAATTTACTAATTCTACACTTCGAATTTTTTGGAATCTGTTGGTATTTCACATAATTTTTCCGCTGCAAGAACTCCTCAACAAAATGGGGTAGTTGAAAGAAAGAATAGAACTTTGGTAGAGGCTGCAAGAACCATGCTTGCATATTCAGAACTTCCTCTCTCTCTTTGGGCAGAAGCAATTGCTACTGCATGTTTTACTCAGAACAGAACCATTCTAAACAGAAAATTTCTTAGAACTCCTTATGAATTGTTAAAACAAAGAAAACCCTCTATTGATTATTTTAAAATCTTTGGTTGCAGGTGTTTTCTAAAGAATGATACTCCACATCTTGACAAATTTGCACCAAAAGGTGTAGCTGGTATCTTTGTTGGCTATTCTCAAAGATCCAAAGCTTATAGAGTAATCATTAAAGGAACTCAAAGAATCATTGAGACTACAAATGTCAGATTTCATGAGCCAACAATGACTTCTGAACAAAACAGTTAGAACTCGCACATAAACCAACTTCTGAAAGTTTGGACTCGGAACATAATCAGACAAACTCTACTTCTGCATCTCAAACTTTACTTAAATCCAATTTAGACAATTTATGTCAAGACTTATTTGATATTTCTATAAATGTTTCTGCAGATTATCAAAATCCTTCTCTTCTTAGAAACACAAACGATCAAGACATTTCAGAAATACAAATTTCAAATACATCTGCACCACAACTCTCTACCTCAAATTCAGAACTTCCAACTTCTGAAAATGCAACTTCTGAACCGATTCAAGTTGTTTCTGAACCGGTTCAAAATATTTCTGACCATGAACCTCCCAGTTCTGAACCAATTTAGATTTTTCCATTTGAGGGGGAGTCTTCAGATTTACATTCAGCTATCAATCATGATACTGAAACTCAAGCAATTATTGATGATTATGATTCTCTGAATAATGTTTCATCTGTTCAACCATTGCCAAATGTGAACAAATGGACATCTAGTCATCCAGTTCATCAAATAATTGGAGATGCATCAAAAGGTGTTCAAACAAGATCTGCAACATCAAATGAATGTCTGTATGTATATTTCTTAAGTAGCATGGAACCCAAAAAGCCATATGAAGCACTTCAAGATCCAGACTGGATTTTAGCCATGCAGGATGAGTTAAATCAATTTGAAAGAAACAAAGTCTGGAGATTGATACCAAAACCAAAAGGTAAACCTGTCATTGGCACAAAATGGGTGTTCAGAAATAAAAAGGATGAAAATGGAATTGTTGTGAGAAACAAGGCAAGACTTGTAGCTAAGGGGTATTGTCAACAAGAAGGAATTGATTATGATGAAACCTTTGCTCCTCTTGCCAGATTAGAGGCCATTAGAATTTTTCTTGCCTATGTTGCTCATAAAAACATGAAGGTATTTCAAATGGATGTGAAATGTGCATTTCTGAATGGTATTTTACATGAAGAAGTGTATGTTGAACAACCAGAAGGCTTTGTAAGCAAAGAATTCCCAGATCATGTTTACATATTAGACAAAGCCTTATATGGACTTAAACAAGCACCAAGAGCATGGTATGATACTCTTACAACTTTTCTTCTGAATTCTAAATTCAAAAGAGGTACTGTTGATACAACTTTATTTCTGAAAAAGGAGGGTGATGATATGATTTTGATACAAATCTATGTAGATGATATTATATTTGCTTCTACTAATCCAAAATTTTGTAGAAATTTTGAGAAAATCATGCAAACAGAATTTGAAATGAGTATGATGGGAGAGTTGACATTTTTCCTTGGTCTTCAAGTTAAACAACTTCCCACTGGCATATTCATTAATCAATCTAAGTATGTCTCCCACTTACTTAAGAAGTTTGACATGACTGATTGTTCAAGTATTCAAACTCCAATGGCCACTGCCACTAAGTTAGAACCTGATCTAAATGGAAAATCTGTTGATCAGAAAAAGTACAGAGGCATAATTGGATCTTTGCTTTACTTAACTGCTAGTAGACCAGATATAATGTTTGCTACATGTATTTGTGCCAGATATCAAGCTAATCCTAAGGAATCACACCTTCAAGCTGCAAAAAGAATACTTAGATACCTAAAAGGTTCTCCTTCATTGGGACTTTGGTATTCTAAGGATTCTAGTTTTGAACTAACAGCATTTACAGATGCAGATCATGGTGGTTGCAAATTAGACAGGAAAAGCACTTTTGGATCATGTCAATTTCTGGGTGATAGACTAGTTAGCTGGTCTTCAAAGAAACAAAATTGTGTTTCTACTTCTACAGCAGAAGCTGAGTATGTAGCAGCTGCAATATGTTGCTCACAAGTGATCTGGATGCAAATTCAACTAAAAGACTATGGTTACACTTTCAAAAAGATTCCTTTGTATTGTGATTCAAAGAGTGCCATAGCCATCACTGCCAATCCTGTTCAGCATTCAAAAACCAAGCACATTGATGTAAGATATCATTTTATCAAAGATCATGTGGAAAAAGGTAATATTGAAATGTTTTTTGTTCAGACATATTATCAGTTAGCTGATTTATTTACCAAAGCACTTGATGAAAAACGATTTAACTTCTTGGTAAGTAAATTGGGCATGATGAACATGTCTATGTAAGTGTTATACATCACCTATACTCTAGAAGTTACATTCTGAGGTTTTTATATCAAATTCTGAATACTTTGCTCTTCAGAATTACTTTGCATATTCTGAAGTTCAACATTCAGATCTTTGCTTCTTTTCAAGCTCAGAAGTATATCTCTTTTGTATCTAGGTTGATTGTATTTTAATACTTCTCATTTTTTTTTCTCTCATTTCACTAATATTTGATTGATTCTGTGATAAAGTTGCAATGATTAAAGGGGAGAATCATAATGACTAGTGATTCAAGGGGGAGTGGTATTAACTTCAAATTTCTCCACTACTCTTTCCTACATAACAACTCTGCATTGGTGAAATAAAGTCTTGCACTTTATATCTATGAAGTATGAACAAGCTTCCTTAGATAAAATCAGTTTTCTTTTTGTTCAAATCTACTTCTGAATTCTCAAAATGTTTTATATTTTTCAGAAGTTTATAATTTTTAAATGCTTTTTGGTCTTCTAAGATGATCCAAGTTTAGTTCTGAACTCCACTTAAAAATTCTGCGGTTCTTTTGAATTCTTTCTTTCAGATTTCTAAACTTTTTCTCAACAGTTCTGAACAAATTCTGAAGTTTTTTGAACTTGTTCTCAGAACTAAACTTCCTGTTGATTTTTCACTTAAGAGTGTGCCACGTGTTTTAATTTCATTGGTTCTCTCTTAAACACGACCACTAAACGGTTCATTTCTCCTAATAAATGATGATTACTACTCTAATCACATTTACTTTTTGGCCACGTGTCCTTCAACGCTTATCCAGTCATATAAATCAATGGATTCCTCATCATCTTCATTTTTAGCAAATTTTCTCTGAGAAATCTTTCTGTGTTTATTGATCCTCTTTCTATTACCAATCTGTGTTTTTCCAACATCATGTCTACTTCAAATGCCATGATTTCTACTTCCTCGAGTTTCAATGATAACAATGGATCATCAAGTGATGGTTCGTTCAAGATTGTGCCTCAAAAATTGATGGTTGGATCACTGGAAATCCCACTAAATGATGATCAAATGCTTCAAGACACAGCCACAACTGCAACTCATCAAGCCGGACCTTCAAATCCTATCATTAACCCTAACCCTAACCCGACAACTGCTAAAATTGGGGAAACACAAAATACATCCATTGATGTTGTTTCTGAATCAAATGTTGCTGAAAGTGAATCCCAGACTCCTGATGAAAGTGGTGACCTGTCCAAACTCTATGTACCTGCTGAGAAATTACTTGACATCAAAAGAAATAACTGTGCAGTGAACTTCAAATCCAAAGACTTCATTGATGATCAAGTAATGTTGATTAAAATTCTGAAGAAACATCCCCTGCGCACTCTACTTTCAAGGAAATTCTCTGTTCCGGCTTCTTATCTTCAACAATTCTGGTATTATGCTGAGGTAGATGAAACTGATGATGAAATTGTCTCCTATGTTCATGCCTACAAAGTATGCATATCTGTAGATGATATTAGGAGCCTTCACTATTTGCCAAAACCAGATGAGGTTCTTGGGAAAACCTGTGATGATTCAATTCCATCTTCATCAGAAATGATCTCAGATTTTATGAGCTTGGGTTACTACGAAAACCTTAGTGCTTTCGAGCTCTTTTAGAAGAAAATGTTTACCTCCAATTTGGTATTGCTTATTTTCCATTCTGAATACCTGCTTATCTGGGAAGAGCTCAAGTTTAGATCAAGCTTCAGCAAATGGGAGGATTATCTTTCATGGAGTTGCCTTCAACAAACACTATGATTATGCTAGTCTCATTTTTGATGAACTCAAATCTGCAATTTTGAAGAAGTCCACATTCAACTACATACCATTTCAGAGATTTTTTTAAACACCCATCAAAGGAGCAATGAAGGCTGTCTCAAAAATTCCTGTTCTAGCTCATGAGGTACATGTTCCTATCTTCACTATGGACAGTTTAAGACCACCAAATGCAAAACTTCAATTTCCAAATGCACTTCCACTACCTTCTCATTTAATTAATCTTGTAAGTACATCATCTAGGATTGGGAGTGAGCATTTAGAATCTATGGGATTACCTCAACCAGTAATCCCTTCCCCTGATTCAAACCAGAGTGGTGATCATGCAAGAAAGTCTAGATTTACTAGAAAGAGAGGGGAGGCTGTTCATGGGGGAGAACAACCTCAACAAGTGAAGAGGAAAAATGAAACTGAGAGACTGGGTAGAAGGGTAAGACAAAAAATTGATGAGGGGAGAACACAGGTAAAAGAAAAACAAACCTGTGAACCACCTGTTACAAGCCGGGCACCCACATCTACTATTATTCCACATTCTTTGGTGGATAATATTGAAACAGCCAGTGAGCCCATGGCAACCTTGGTTAACCCCCCCAGCCACTCACCCATCTCTCAACAGAAGGGTGTTTCAACAACACAAATGGGGCAAGCAGCTTATAATCCATTAGGACCCCAATTGGAGGTTCCTTTTGTTGAAAATGAAGGATATATGTCCCCCCTTCATAGTTTTGAGCACATTGAGTCTGAGTGTCCACTCAACTTTGAGCCTTCTGAACCACTTAATGTGGCATCCATTCACACAAGCACACATCTTTCAGATGTTCCTAAGCAAAGTGTTTGTCACATTGCATCAACAACTATAGATATTCCTTTCTCTGGATATCAAGGATTAGTTGGAAGTCCTGGTGGGGTGAACATCACAAAAGCTCCATTCACAGAATCACATGTGGTTCATGATGCCTTTGTGGCTCATACAGGCCAACCTTCTTCTGAAGGTCTGAAAACAAGTTCATCTGTTGATCTTGGCAACTTACCCACATCTTCTAAATTCACAGAATTCAAAGATTTATATACTTCTGAATTTGCAAAGATTCAGAAGGATATCAAGGAATTGACGGACTCTACCAAAAAGGTGTTGGAGGTTAGGTTGGATCAACATGGGGAAAATATGGTTAACAGGCTGAATGATTTTCATCTCCAATCTTCCAATGATCTTAATATGTTTAAACAAGCACTTTTGTCAGCTTTTTCTGAAGTGGCTTCCTCAGTTTCTTCTTTGAAAGCTTCTCAGCCTTCTTCCTCTTCTGCTCCACAAGTTTATGCAACTAAAGATGATATTTCTCAGATTCTCAATCAACTTTCATCCATTCAAAGTTCTCAGACAGAGTTCAACACAAGATTAGCTGCTCTAGAATGCAAATCTCAATCAGATACTTTTAAAAGAAGTCTTGATGATTAGGATCCTGATAATCAAGAGGGGGAGAAAAGACAGAGAGTATCTGAAACAGAGGATGTTGAAAATGTTCAGAAACAAAGCTTGGAGAAAACTTCTGAAGATGCTCAGAATATTGGTGAAACATCTAATAGAGTTTCTGAAGCAATAAAAGATATCTTGTTTGCAGAACATGAAGGTCAAGAGGAAATCGTTCACTCTTTTGAAGATACAGTAGAGGAAGGGCATGAAACAGAAAAGATATTTTTTGATTCTGAAGGAAACCTAAGCTCAGATAACACAGATATAATTCCAGACTCTAATGAAGAAATGCTAAGGGAATACCTTGCTTTTGAAGATGTTATTGGAGAACCAAGTGATCTTTCTGATGTGATCATGTTTGAAGAGGATGTTATTGATGTAAATATGGGAGAAAGCTCAGAAGAAACAAAAGCCTTAGTAATTTGGAAGCCGCAACAACTTCTGAGTGAAGAATTCAGAAGTGCTTCTGAAAGATTATGGAAAATTCTGAATCAGTTCTGTTGGGTACATATTTTTTTTTAATAAACCAAGAAGTCTGGAGTGTAGACTTTTGGATAAAGATTTTGTATATTCAGAAATTTTCTTGATCAACCAGATGAAGTTGTTGAACTTGAAGTTGATCTAGAACATATGGAAGGAACTGATCTTGCAGATGAAATTTTAATGATCTACTCTGGAAGATTTGAAGTAAGAGTCAGACCTTGCATTTTGATTCCAAATATTGATATTCCTCTTCTTGATGAGCCCATTTTAGATCAAGTTTATGAAAAAGAAGATATATTTGGTTTTAGAGGAACAAGTTTGGAATTTCCTGAAGAAACTTATCTCTACATGTACAGAAAAAGTATGAAGTTTGCAACTCTGGAAGACTTTGTTAGTGATGAATGGTCTGAAGATAAAATACTTCAAGTCAAAAATTTTATTCAGAAGTATGGAGTTTAGAATCTAAATGATTCAACTCTCATAAAGAAGATCAAATGTTTTTCTAGATCCGTTGTAGATGATTTGTTAATATATAGATTTGGAGCTGAAAGGAGAAATGGATCCTTATGTGAGTTTACTCAATATGACATATACAAGTTAAGACTGCAGGACAAATTGACAGTTCTTTCTTTCTGTGTTGAAAAGAATGAAGCATAACTTGTTTATGAAGTCAGAAGAGTTCTGGGAATCTATATAAGAAACATTATAAAGCATGATTTTTAACTAGCTCTGGAATTTGGTTTATAAAAGGTGAATTTGTTGGAACTTGTAAATCTTGAAAATTCAGCAATAGCTAGGGTGTTTACTTGTCCAGACATTGGATTCAGATATACAGTAAATGGAAATAAAACCTTTCTGGCCTCAGATATTCCAAAATACTCCAACTCAACTCTGAATTGGTTTCTTGAATATTCAAATGATTATGTTGGAGAATCAGACATTAAAGAAGAAATTGCTTATCTGATAAAAGAAAGAATTCGCTTCAGAGAGAATGTAAAAAGAAGTTATCTTGCTGGTCATAAAAGAGAAAACAAAATCAGAGGAGCTGATTATCTACTAAGTGGTGCTTATGATTTTCAAATTGACTCAAAGAAGCAAGACATGGAGGAAATTCTGAAGTTCTCTCTGAATATGGAATCTTCTGAAGTCAGTCAAAAAGAAAAAGAGAAAGGTAAAGAAACTATTTCTGAAGCTATATCTGAAGAGCTGGTTCCTGTAAAACAAGTATCTGAAGAGGAACATCTTCAAGAACAAAGGATTGAAGAAAATGCCTTAACCATGTTCCTTGAATATTTTCATCCAGAAATATTTATGGAGTATGAACAAAAATTTAACTATATTGATTGCTGGATTCATAAATCTTTTGGTTGGAAACAATGGTATTCAGATATCATCAGAAAGTTAAGAATTCCAATCAATGAAGCCAGAAAGGAGAGCCCAGTGATCAAAGTAATTAATGCTGACTTGAAAACAAGGCAAAATTACAAGTATGCATTCTTTACTGTTGAAAGACAAAATGGTGAAGTTTCTACCTTCTCTGAAGCTGATTTTCAGAATTCAGAATTTGAAGTACACTTAAGCAAACCAAATCTGAGTCTACCAGATATTCAGAATTTGAAGAAAAGCACTTTAGTAATTCATCCTCCTGGCTTCGTTTGTAAATGCTTTCAGGAACTATTATTTGTGAGATTTGAAGAACTCCACAAATGTTGCAATGGAACTCTCATGGCAATCAGAGATCGTTTGGTAAAAAGACAGAATAGAAGACCAAAGAATCTGAGCAATGAAGATTGGGAGAAGCACAAGAAACTTGCAAAAGAAATGGTTAGAGTTGCTGAATCCTTACTTGAATACAGAATACTAATTCTGAAGGATGTAAGAGAAATTCTGAATTTCTGGAAGTATGATCTGAACTTTTGAAGCTAAGGGGGAGATTGATAGAGATATCATAATAGCTTCAAAAGGCACTAGGTTCTTAAAAGAGAAAAAGATCTGAAAAAGTTCTGAAGACACTTCTGAAGAGGTTCTGAAGATACATCTGAAGAAGATCTGAAGGAGTTCAGAACCCATTCTGAACTTGTCTGTTATGAATGCTTTGTTACTTTAGTCTTTCTATTGTATGTATAAATAGATAGTTAGTTAGATTGTTAGAACTAATGTTTTCATAAACCTTGTAAAGATATATTCTGTAATACAGTACATTCAATCAATACATATTACATTTGGCTATTATCATTCCTGTCATAATCTTTTCATATATTGATATCTTGATTGTTTGGGTCCTAACAACGTGAATTTTAGAAGAATGCATGAAATGTCAAAGGATGGTCTTATTCCAGCCTTTAATATTCATACAGAAACATGTAAAACATGTACGCTTACGAAAGTCACAAAACAGCCCTTTTCGAATGTCGAAAGAAAGTCGACTGTTTTGGAACTTATACACAGTGATCTGTGTGACTTTCATTCTACTCCTTCGTTGGGTAATAAGAAGTATGTTTGTCACAATTATTGATGACATCGCTCGGTTTTGTTATGTGTACTTGTTACATGCCAAAGATGAAGCTTTGAAAAAATTCAAAATATACAAAACTGAGGTCGAACTACAATTGGGTGGTTCAATTAAGCGTCTCCAAACTGATCGGGGAGGGGAATATATGGACCTTCAATACTTCCAATCAGTTGGTATAGTCCATGAGACTACGGCTCCGTACACACCTCAACAAAATGGGGTTTTCGAACGGAAAAATCGAGTTTTAAAAGAAATGGTAAACTCGATGCTCTCATACTCGGGATTGAGTGAGGGATTTTGGGGAGAGGCTATGTTGACGGCCTGTTATGTTTTGAATAGAGTTGCAAACAAACGGAACAAAACAACCCCATATGAACTTTGGTTCAAGAAAACTCCGAATTTGAGTTATTTTCGAATTTGGGGTTGTCGGGCAGTTGTGAAGCTACCCGAACCCAAAAGAAAAACTTTTGGTGAACGTGGAATTGATTGTATATTCATTGGATATGCAGAAAATTCCAATGCATATAGGTTCTACGTAATAGAATCTAGTGATTCGGTATCGAAAAACACCGTTATCGAGTCGCGGGATGCGATTTTCGATGAGAGTGCAAAATCCAGAAATGAAGTGCAAAATCCAGAGGCCTAAGGATCTGATTCCCAACACTAATGAAGTGCAAAATCCAGAAACTCTGGATGGTTTTTCAACCCCAGAAACGCAGCAGGTCCGGAGAAGCAAAAGAGGCCGAATCGTCAAAAATTTCGGCGATGATTTTCAACTTTATTTGGTTGAAGGTTCGAGAGATGAACTTGGGCTTCAATACTCTTATTGTTATAGTATTGAAGATGACCCAAAGACCTTCCAAGAAGCAATGGAGTCTCGAGGTGTCGCTTTTTGGAAAGAAGGAATTGATGACGAAATGTCATCGATTCTTGAGAATAACACTTGGGTGTTATCTGATTTGCCTCTAGATTCTAAACCACTTGGATGAAAATGGATCTTCAAAAATAAGATGAAATTTGATGGGACAATTGATAAATTCAAAGCCCAGTTAGTCATTCAAGGGTTTCGACAAAAACCCGGTATTGACTATTTCGATACGTATGCTCCGGTAGCTCGTATTTCAACTATTAGGTTGTTGGTTGCCTTGGCTGCAATTCACAACCTGGTTATCCATCAAATGGATGTTAAAACAGCCTTCTTGAATGGTGATATTCATGAAGAAGTTTACATGAAACAACCGGAAGGGTTTGTTATGCCCGGAAACGAGCATAAGGTGTGTAAACTTGTGAAATCCTTGTATGGGCTGAAACAAGCACCCAAACAGTGGCATCAAAAGTTTGATGAGGTTATTTTATCATGTGGTTTTTCTCAAACCAAAGTGATAAATGTGTTTATAGCATATTTGATGCTAAAGGTGCGGGTGTTATCATCGGTTTGTGTATGGATGACATGCTGATTTTTGGAACTGATCAAAATCAGGTAGATGAAACTAAAAAGTTGTTATCATCTAATTTTTCCATGAAAGATATGGGGGAGGCTGATGTAATTCTTGGTATTAGAATTAAGCGGGTTAACAAAGGGATTGTTATGACACAATCACACTATATTGAGAAAATTCTCAAAAAGTTCAATTATAGTGATTGTTCTCCCGTGACCACTCCTATGGATCCTAGTGTGAAATTAATGCCAAATACGGGCACTTCTATTTCACAACTAGAATACTCTAAGGCCATTAGTAGCTTGATGTATGCCATGACTAGTACAAGGCCTGATATAGCCTATACCGTGGGACGGGTGAGTAGGTATACTAGTAATCCGAACACTCCACATTGGCAAGCGGTTCAAAGAGTATTTAAATATCTCAAGGATACCATGGATTATGGTTTGAGTTATTTGGGATATCCTTCGGTGTTAGAAGGATACTCGGATGCAAGTTGGATATCTAACATGGAGGATCACTCTTCGACGAGTGGTTGGGTATTTTTGCTTGGAGGTGGTGCTATTTCTTGGGCATCAAAGAAGCAAAGTTGTATTACAAACTCAACAATGGAATCTGAGTTTGTGGCTTTAGCTGCTGTCGGTAAAGAGGCAGAATGGTTAAAGAATCTTGTTTATGAGATTTCATTGTGGTCAAAGCCGATTGCACCTATTTATATCCATTGTGATAGTGCAGCCACTTTGGCTAAGGCTTATAGCCAATCGTATAATGGCAAGTCTAGACACTTGGTGTTAGACACAGTATGATTAGAGAATTAATCATGAATGGTGTAATCTTTGTTGAGTTTGTTAGATCGCAACAAAATTTGGCGGATCATCTGACCAAGGGTTTGGCAAGAGACTTAGTGCACAAGTCTTCCATTGGGATGTGATTAAAGTCCTTATAAATATATATTGTGAGACACCCAATTCCCCTCTAATATGACATTAGGGGCTGAATTCAATGAGGAAAGCTCACACTTATAAGATTGGAACACATGATAAATTATCCTAGATATGTGTTCGGTACTACAGTAAGTAGGTTGAAGTTTATCTTCTTAATAATTCCTTTGAGAAAGTGTATTTGTAGGTACACGAAGTAAAGGAATTACCTATGTGATCGTGAAGTGTAGCCGCATTTCAGAAGGTTGGGGACTTGGCCTTTATACGATCATGAGAGGATTAGGACACTCGGCTTTATAATTGTGTCACATTTATTTTCTTGACGAGTAGGTGAAACTTGTATGTATTTTATCTATAGGTATTCAAATGAGTTGATGGGTTCAATCCTTGGGACACCTTGATTCTCGAATATTTAAAATGTGTAAAATACTAAAATGGAAATTCAATCGATTCGACATTTTCATTTATGTGCAAGTTTGGTGTTATTTATTTTAAGATGTTATTTCATGGGTCACACTAAAATGGGGGAGGATTGTTGGTGATTTTAGTGTCACCGATCCATTTATGTGATTGGAAATAACATGATGTCTATATGGGTTTTTTATACTGTGATCTAATTCAAGTTAGGTGGTGCGGAGTGCACGCTTGTTATAAGACGAGTATGAACCCGGTAACAACTGAATACTACGAGGTTCGACTGGAACCCAGTCAAGCTCGACTGGTTCCATTCGAACTCTGTGAATTGGTGCTCTGGAATACTCGACTGGGCCAGTAGAGCCAGTCGAGTCTATTCTGATGTTCTCTGGAATACTAGACTGGGCCAGTCGAGCGCCCGTCGAGCTGTTATTGGACTTGGAGTAAAAGTGGGAAATAGGATTCAGAAGTTCTAAATGTTTACACATAAGTTCTGAATGTTTATTCAGAAGTTCTGAATGGTTTTCAGAAGTTCAGAAGAAGAAGTTCTGAACGGTTTTTCAGAATTTCTGAATGGTCAAAAGTTCAGAATGGTTTTCAGAAGTTCAGAAGCAGAAGTTCTGAACGGTCCTTCAGAAGTTTTGAATGGTCAGAAGTTCAGAAGCAGAAGTTCTGGAATACTCGACTGGGCCAGTCGAGCCGGTCGAGTCAGTCGTGTTCTGAACTTGGTCTTCAAAAGTTCTGAACTTGGTTCTGAACTTTGGTCTTCTGAAGATAAATTCTGAAACGGTTACTGCACATTTAATGTGCAGTTATTGAGCAGTTACAAGAAATTGTTTAACTTACCATTACTCCTAAATTTCAGCCATCTTTATTATTTTCAGTTACGTTATTATGAGTACAAATAAGAATTAATACTCATGGATTTAGACACGATTTTTGAACAATACTCCCATATACTCTCCAGAAAATTGCTCTCGTTTTTGTGCTAAGAACGAAAGTGTTTTGAGTCTTATCCTAGATTGAATTTCGTGAAACCCAGGCATAGGGTCGAAATATCAATTCGGAAAGTGTATCACATGATTCTCAATATAATCCGGTGATCGACTTACCCTTGTTTGCCTACACGTTTCCAACATTCGTTTTGATAGTTGGGACCATCTCCAACACTACATATTATACAGTTCATGAATATGTAAATATATTGATTGTAAGTGACCGAAATAACGAAGAAATATGAGGGAGCCCGGGCTTTGTGAAGGCTGCTATTGAAACTACCGAGAAAGAAGAACAGAGAATGTCTATGGCGAAGTTTTTACGACAAATGGGACAACCAGGTTTTGACCCTTTCGGTCTAGGAATAAGCACGGACAAGGATCCTGCCCCAATTCAGAATGATGAAAGTGCAAAAGCTGATGGACTAAAAAGTGACATCAAAGGAAGAAAAAATGTAATGACATTGAAGAAAACACAACTCATGTCCGACGAGATCTATCGAATGAGTTAATAGATGAACAGGAAAACAATGACAACATAATCGGAAGAAATATGAAATGAGATGCAAAGCCAGGCGCCCACATAAGATCGCCTTTCAGGGTACGAGCGGTTGATTTCGTGGTAAATAAGGAGGATAACAGAATACATGAATGGGCCTTGTCGGCTTTCGGTGCAAAGAGGTAATCAATTTTTGCCATATATTAATATAATTTCTATTCATGAAAACCTGTTTAAATATTCTTAAAATACCAATGAATCAATCATATGTTCTAGTGATCCTGTATACCGGTCTAATGATATGCCAAGTATTCATCGAATAGCTCTTGAAAGCTTAGCAGCAAGAAGAGTATGTATACATGCAAACTTGATTAATGGGTGGGTTGGAATTTTGAACTACGATCAACGATACAAAAGTGATGACTCACCACGGAGTTTCTTTTTTACGCTTGAAGTAATGGTAAGTCACACACCGATTCATCTTCAAAAAAAATTCAAATACGAATTTGTTTTTAAACTAATATTTGTTTTTAGGGTGAACAACAAGTACGAATGTCATGCCTTGACAGAAAGACATAATACAAAATGTTCAAGAAATCACTCTTCTCAGCTTCTGGTAATCTCAAAGATACATACGAATTGAAGAAAATTGATTTGGTAAATATATTCATTTAGATATTATTGATTTCAATAATTACAACATACAATATATAGACATAATGACACCAACATTCAACAATGATTCAGGCATTCTTCCCAATACCAGATGGTAACGAGTACTATTTGGTAGTTATGAACCTACAGAATCTATCAATACAAATTATAGACAACAGGATATGGACCGAGAAAATATGCGAATGACATTTTAAAGAGGTACCACTATGTGACAAACATATTGGTAAGTCTTTAAAATTTGTTGTAAGTATGATAAACGTTTATGAACATGCACTAACTATTAGATTTTAATGTATCCTTTTATGAACCGCAACAACTGATTACAATCCACTTGCAAAAACTGGGACATTCAGCAGCAAGGGCGTATGCAGAAATTGAACAAGAGTGTCTCAAAATGGAATGGCAGACTAAATACAAGTCGTACGACAACGGTTTGTTCTTAATGAGACACATGGATACATACATGGGCGATGAATCAAACTGGGGTGCAGGACTGATGAAAGACGGATTGCGACAAGAAACACAATTAGAAAACCTAAAGAAAAAGTACGTGGCAAAGATCATCCAACATAGTGGTAACCTGTGAACCAAGAAGATGATGGACGAAGTGAACAACTATCATGCAATTGACACTTCAACTAAGTCAAAGATGCAAACGTATGCTGCAAGAACACGCTAGGAAAGAATCAACACTAATCCAATATGAATTTCAATACTATAATTAAGGATCTAGAAAACTTTTAGTGAATTTCAAGAATTACGAATGATAGTTTTTTTTTATTAGGATTCGAAGATAACCAGTAATGCTTTTGATGTTTATATTAGACCTTTAAAAAGAATTTTTAATATTTATAAGTATTATTTATCAACGCACATAATCATCCCTAACCCACTATGATCATGATACAGTAACCTATGGTTGCAAAATGTGTGAATACAACTCCACTTCAAAAATACTTATGAATAAAAAGTTGGAATGTTCATAATTTTAGCTAGACTTCGATTCATCACAGACATTTGTAAAAAATAATAAGGTAAAAAATAAGGGATACATGAACAGATTTAAAACGACACATTTTGATTAGACAATTCATTAGTGGGTTAGGGATAATTGTGCACAACTATAAAACCTTATATGAAACAGTGGGAAGTAGAAACCGAACTACTATATATAAAAACAAATGTATCACATGAACAAAACAAAAATTCAAAAAGCACAAATCCAAAGAAACCAGTACAAATGAACAAAAAAACAGAACTTTAAGACCAAATATTTATTTCTTTCGACCATGCTCCGGACAATTTCGAGAGTCGTTTCTGGCAAATTTTTTGCATGCTTGACACCTCCTCTTCATTTTCTTGGCTTGCTTAATAGCTATCTCACGAGATCCAACGAGTCTCTTTCCTGTACCACACCCTTTGTTCCGAATGCCGGTGGGAGGTAGAACATCAACGCTTTCCGGTTGTTTAACTACTAGGAACTCCTAACACGAGTCTTGGATGAACATACTCCACTAAAAACATACTTCAGCTTTTCCATTTCATCAACAAATGCAGACAATGTATCTTTATCATTTCTAGATCCTTAATTATAGTACTGAAATTCATATTCGATAACCTAACTTCAAAACCAACTACTTCCGCATAATCCCTGTAAAATTGTTCTGCCAACTCATGTTTCAAGAAACATTGACCTATATTCGGCTTAATTTCATCAGCCGCTTTTGGAACCCACAAATTGTTCATTTCTGTCGACACATGGACTCCCGATTGATCTTCATCTACATTGAAAACCATTGTAAACGTTTACATACATACAAAAAATTGCGAGCAAAAGATATATATCACAAAAAAAGAAATCTTTTACAACTGACCATCTTCATCTGATGGTTATGAATAATCATCTCCTTCTCTAACCGGTATATTCATGCCATCTTCTTCACCATGTCCGTCGATACTGTCACCCGAGGAATCGGAATCATTAGACTCGTCACTTTCTTCACCGTGTTCGTGAATACCGCAATCGACGGCCACAGATTCATTCGTAAGTGAAGTAAAATCATGCAAATCACCATCCGCATTAGTGAACGAACCATAATTTTCATCGCCAACATAACCAACATCAGCGTGATGAACAGAAAATCCCTTCGAAGCCATTGTAGTATGCTTCTTGAAAACAAAATAAGAAATAATAATCTTCAGATTGCTAAAAATCAAAAACAAATTCCTCACACTAACTGAATCAATTCAGTTTCAGATCTTCCATAATAATCGCACCAATTCAGAGATACAGAAACTTCCATAATAATCGGTCAACACTAAAGATAAATAAATATTATAAAATAATTAAAAAAATAAACTATATACACAATTACAATAATACCCATCGATAATTAATAAATATATAAAAAACAATTTCCTCCTATATATAATCGCACCAATTCAGAGATACACATGTGTCAGTCTATAATTGGTTCACAGATAGTTTACACAGTTTGCAAAATTCAGTTTGTTTGCAACGGAAATCCCTCCTATATATATATTATCGGGTATTTAGTTTTAAATTTTTTTTAATTTACAACTAACTAAAATAAAACATTCATCAAAATTATATTTTGTTTGAGCTAAAGATTACATGTAAGTAATGTTTCTGATAAGATATAACATTTCATGACAAAATCTAAGTTTCAATTTTTATTTAATTATTTTGCTCATTATATTTGAAAGATGTATTTTTGTGGCACCAAATTTTATTAATCAAAGTGATGGGTCCTAGTCTCCTAGAAATGAAAATTAAGGGAGGGACCAAATCTACTATAAAAATGAAAAGTAGTTTAACTTATGAAAACCCTATCAGAGAGAAGGGAGACAAGCGTGATTGAAGTTCAAATAACGCATGGACCAATAACGCGTCCAAGGAGAAAGCAGATGCAAGAAGCTTTGGCTAATCTCATCCTTGCAACCCGTTTAGAAGAAATCCAAGAACTCAAGCCTAATTGGATAAATTATCTTGTGTTGTTGGGCTAACTTTTACATATTTGAATTGTCCTTGAAGGCCTAAGATAACATTTTCGTTTTTGCCTTTTATTTAAATAAAAATAGTCTAGAAAAGTCAAGTTAGTTTTTAAGAGGGAAATCCTAAGAGTTTAGGTCTTAAATAATGTCTTTAAGAGCCTTATATTTTGTACTTAATAAGGGTCTAGTCTTTCCCTATAAATTGGAACTTTTCAAACATTTTTAATCATCTTTGAACAAGTCAATAATGTGAGGTTATTCCTTTACTTGCTAGTTCTCTTGATTGAACGAATTCGGATGTTGCAAAGAGGAACGGGACTCCTAATTATAGGGAAATACAAGAAATAGCGATTTTCCTAATTTACACCCACGTTTTCTTTTTTACACGTTTTACATTAAAATTGGGACTAACAATCTCTTGCAAGTGTTAAAAGGAAAACCATAAAACAAAAATCACTTTTACGTCACAAACCATCTTGCCATTTTACATTTAATTCTTGGAGCTCACATAGATATGACAATCATATGCGAGTCTAGAAGAGAGCAAAACTCAGACATTCATTTGCACATGATTTCAATGGGCTAAGTCAGAGACAAGCTAGACTTCATTTGCATACGATTTCATCCAAGTCCATAGTACCCTCTATTATGTTGATGAAGAAGTATAGCTCTAGGAAGCTTGCCTAGAGGTCTTCAAAAGCTCTAGATAAGAATACTTTCTACTTTTAACCATCAATACTTGGAATCTTCAGAGAAGGTCTAGACTTGAAAGATTTAAAAACTATTCCAAGCTCCCCCTCAACATGATGCTCTTATGAGGAAATCTTCAAAAAACGATCAAGCAACGTTGGGTAATCTTCTGAGGCTTTGGACAAGAGAACCACATGCTTTGGAATACCCAAAATAAATCTTCCAAAAATGAGGAACCCGTAACGAGTATCAACCAAAATATAGTTGTTCCAATAGTAGACCTCGAAACCACCAAGTGTGTAACTCTAAGAGTGCCAATGTGAGATCTAAGGATGATAATTAGACTTGGAAGTTCTTTGATCAATGACAAAATTTCAACAGCCTATTTTTGGTGCAATAAGCTATTTCTGATGAAGTGTTGGTTTTGAATTGTGCTTCTTGATCAATTGTTGTTTAGAAGTATTTTCTAATGAAGAACGGGTCCATAACTGAGATGAACTGAAGTCGTGGCTATTTTAAACTCCAAAAATACATATGATGTGAGCAATAAGAAAAACATTATGGACTTGGATGTGTCTTAATGCCAGCCACAACACGAACCACCGTTTCCAAAAAAATCATTTGACGACAAAGAAGAATTATGTCCAACACCATTGCACTGACTTCTATGATACTTTTGGCCATGAAATATACGGAGTTTGAGAAAACTCAAAGCATAAATATTGTACATCAGTGTGTGTTGGTCCTCAGACGACTGAGATACGCTAAATCTGCCAAAGTTGCGCTTCTGTCAACAACTTATGCTTTAGTATGTTCCAGCTTCGTATCACCTTCTGAACTATGTGCTTCTTTTGGTTGGCTTTTACAAAGGTATCCTTATCTCTGGTAAGTATTTCCATAGCCCACCGGTATCTTTGGACATGAAGGCATAGCTATTTGTGGCATTTGAAACATAAATCCAACAACGTTATACCAACTTCAACATTAATTTATAGCATGATTGCTCTGGCAAAGTTTTCAAAAACTCAAAACATAAAAAGTGTAGAGGGTTCTATTGTTGGTTCATAGAAATTAGATTCACTTTCTATGGAGCTCAGATAAATAAGGTATGATCGATCTAGCATAGTTGCGCAAATCTGTTCAGCAACTTCTAGTTCAATGTGCTAGTTTCTAGTCGAGTGAACCTTATGATTTAAGGCATGTAATACTCCAGAAGCTCTGGTTCTTTACTGCCAAACTCTGGTCCTACACTCAAGAAGCATATTTGACTCGATGCATAACATCTTTGCCTCCGCACACTACATTTCACTTCAACGATACTTCTATCCCTTCTATAGTTTGAATTTGTGAAGAATCAAAACATGAAACCTGTAGATTCGTTTGTTATCTATTCAAGTTCATTTGAATCGCGTCCATCGGTGCCTTTATGAGTAAGATATGAATGACATATCACAACATCGCAAATCTTTTAGCATCCTGATTTTGATTAATGGCCATAAAAAATTGAATCTCGTTTTGCACAACCAAATCACAATCAAAGTCTTGATTTCAAAACTTTTGTTCTTGACATTGAAAATAATTCATCATATCCTTTTGAGAAACCAAATCTCTCATAAGCAATTCATCAAACATCTTCTGTGCATAATCAATTTTTAACAATGTTGCTTTGATTTTCTTCCACAACTACCATCCACGTTTCAGATAAGATTAAAACTTACTTGTTGGATTAAATAAGAAAAAAAATAAAAATTGAATATGATTACAAACAGATTCAATCACATATTTGAATAGAATTTTCGAGAACAATTCGAAAACAAAAAACGATGAATAACAAAAATCTAGAAAATGAGATGAAATAAATTGGATTCAATGATATAAAACTGACCGATAGGATTGATTTGATTATGAATAGTCAATCTGCTCAGATACCAATTGTTAGATCCTAGATCTCATATTCAATCAGTCATCTAAAGAAAATACGTAAAGCGGAAGCAATTTAGATCAAAACAGTTTATAAATGGAAGAATAATTAATCAAAATGGAGAACAATATGATCATAGAATCGTAGTCATATGATTAATCATGACCGTAAATCTACCATGGATTCGAATGATGAGGGTGGTTGGAGATGGAGAGTTTACATAAGGGAAAGAGGACTCTTGTTAAGGAAATACAAGAAATAGCGATTTTCATACTTTACGCCCAAGTTTTTCTTCTTACACTTTTAACACTAAAATTGAGACTAACAATAGTGCTTGCAATTATCACTTGGCTTATCACTAGGTTTCTTCTGCTTAGTGTGTGATAACGGTGTACAAATACACTCTTGAGCACCTATTTAGGACCTTATTTTGCTTAGTTTTATGTTTCCCAAAGCACATATTGAGTCTTTTACTCATATTTTACATCTAATTAGTGTCTGGTGCTAGATGGTAGAATTTGATTATGTTTTTCTTATTTTTGAGCAAAGTGGCTGATATCAATGTTGTTAAGGGTTATTCAAATATTTAGGGTTATTCAAATATTTAGCGCTTAAATTTTGAATGGAAACATCTTTTCACGAAGTCAACTACATCTATAGGAGATAACAAGAGCATCTAGTTAATGATATCTACTTAAGTACTTAGGTAAGTAGAGATACTTTTGTGTTTGTATATTGGGCAACACCCAATGGATAATAAACTTTTGCACTTTTTGTATTTCTCTACTTAATGCTTCCTAGTATAAATAGGAACTCTAGTTATTTTAATGTAAGCACTTAAAACTTGAAGGAAGTAAGAAGTCCAAGTTCTAACCTCCCTAACCTTTGCTCTATGTAAAAATGATAGACACAGCCACTTGCTGCAGAATTTTTTTACGATCTTGCATTCATTTTTAATAGAAATTTTCTTTTCTATGTTTATATATATATATATAATATATAAATATATCAACATTTACATATTCAACAAGAAATATTTTAAACTTGATGTTTTTTATGCAACTCAATGAAGAAGGATTCCTGGTATAACAGGTTTCGAGTTTCCAGTTTTGTGATCATTCAATTTCTATGATCACATTTCATCATTTTATTATGAAATTGATGGATGGTTTTTTAAAAGCTTGGTCAATAAAGAAACACATATATGTAAAAATGATAAATAAAGTCACTTGCTGCATAATTTTTTATGATCTTGCATTTATTTTTAATATAAATTTTCTTTTCTACATTTATATATGTATATATATACTATATAGATATATCAACATTTATATATTCAACAAAAAGATCTTTAACTTGATGTTTTTTATGCAGACTGCATAAAGATTTGTCTTAAAAATCCTTGCAAGATGAGGAGCCTTGGTTCACAGTGCTTGCCTTTTCCTTTTGCTCATTGCTCAAAGAATAAACTGACCAGTTCTTTTTCTGGAAGCGGCTCAACTTAAGTGCCACAAATGATCCTCTAATAGTATATATCAAATTCTAAACCAGAATGAATGACATTGGTATCACCTGCACAACTCTCATCAGCCATATCAAATTCAGTGGGTGGAGTTGGTAAAGAGAACCAAAAGAAACAAGATAGAGTTCACAATTATGGTTGATAGAAAGCAAATTTGTGGAATGCTTAGGCAGGTGAGTTATTACTTGTATGGTTTTTATTTTTAGTTTTTGCCAAGTTTTTTTCATATGTCATCTGAAAGAATCTTGAATCCATTTTACTGAACATTTTGGTGGATCAATAGCTCTAGGCATGATCAATAATAATTAGAGTCCTGCCAAGATACATTACAACATTTTATAATTCTGATTTTCTTATTCATGGCACCTGCCTTCACTTTCAAATGATTTAGATGAAGTAATTTATCTTATATAGGAGAAATTTGAATATTTTTCTGCTTCGGGTTGCCTACACGCTTATGTTTGGAGATAACCATCTTCAAGTGAAAGACATTCTTACTTAAACAGATACCTATTTTCATCATTTGCGGGCATTATTACTGTCAAATTTCAGCTTTCAGGGTAGCCCTTACTAAGTTTATATTAGTGTTATTTTAGATAAGTTATAAGATTGGGAGTTAGTTAGATTAGATTTACCGAAATTTTTTAGAGTTTCCGGTAGTTGCTTAGAAAGTCCGGTTCCGACCCGTAACTATCTGAAACGTTCTATATAGTGCCAAATGCTCTAATTTATACCCAAACTATATAAAATATAATACTTTTATGTCCTAAATATAAATTTTATTTTGGAATTTATTAATCATAGCCTAAGAAGGTGTTTTAGATCTTTTATCTCAAACATTTTGCAAATTGTCAAAATTAAGACTTTCATCATTTTAACTTTGGGCTTTAAAAACAAAATATTAATTTTTCCCATAGGCTGGGGCCCATGGCCAGCCACTTTTCCCCCTCCCCTCATCATATAAAAACCAATTTTTGTTTATTTCCCTCATTTCTCTCAACTCTCCAAAAATTGAAGAGTTAAAAACTCTTAACTTTCT
Source organism: Silybum marianum (assembly GCA_036898165.1). Lineage (NCBI taxonomy): Eukaryota > Viridiplantae > Streptophyta > Magnoliopsida > Asterales > Asteraceae > Silybum > Silybum marianum. The sequence goes on along the minus strand of CM072533.1, from coordinate 19,992,618 downwards.
CTCATCTCCCTCTCTTCTTCTCCTTCACTTTCCAGCCAATTTCATCTTCAAGTATAATCATTTTAGCAACAATATTGAAGATATTAAGTTCATTTATTCAACCAAGTAAGTATTAACATTAGGGGTGCTCACGGGTTGGGTTGATCAGGTTGAAGGCATTTCAACAACCCAACCCAATGTCTTCGGTTTGAAAAATCTCAACCCAAACCAAAGTGCAACCCAACCCAACCCAACTCGTGCGGGTTAGTCGGGTTGATCGGGTTGGTCGGGTTAACACTTTGGTACAACAAAATATTCTCCTAACCTTCAATATTTTGTTTTCTCTAGTCTTCTCATAATTTCTTTTTCACCGTCAGCCATTTGGTACAACATATTCATATATCTTAGATCTTAAGTATATCACATTCATCTCAATGTTATATATATATATATATATATTCATATTTGATGGACATGTATACAAATGAAAGTATATAGAGATGGAAAATAGATTAACTATATATATATATGTATATGAAAAGAGTACGTGATGGTGTAATTGTCTAATATATATTAATAAATACTCAACAATCATATTAATATTCAAAAAATAAAATGATATCGGGTTGATCGGGTTGGGTAGGGTTCAAATAAACGTAACCCGATATCAACCCAATACCTTCGGTTTGAAATTTTTACTACTCGATTAGACATCGGGTTGCTTCGGGTTGATTTATTTTACATCGGGTTGGGTTGGGTTGATCGGGTTGGTCGGGTTGATCGGGTTTTTGAGCACCCCTAATTAACATCATCTCCTTCATTATTCTTACCATTTTTGGGTGAAAAACCCACTTTTTCTTGCATTTTAAGTCACATTCTTCTAACCTCCGAAATTTATGAGTTTTATGGAGAGATTATACACCAAAAATGTAAAAATGTTCATATAATGATGGTAATCTATGACCCAAACAATAAAACTCAAGAAAATGGGTAAAAATCATGATTTTATGTGTTTTTGAACAACAATGGAGATTTTTTGGTGCTGACAGATTTATTGCATGTGCAAAAATCGTCCTATTCTTGCAATTAATATGTTAAAATATCATAAATGTTCTTTCTAAAAGTTTATTTAGTGAGTTGGGGTTCTAATCCAAGTGGTCTCACTCAAAAACATTGAGTTTTGACCCCCCAAATGCTCATAATAAGATGCATGTGCATCTGGAAGTTCACCAGTAGGAAAACCCTACTTTGAACGACCATAAATCTCTGAATATTCATTCAAATTACTTGATTAAACTTCTAGAATTTTATTTAATGATTTATCTTTCAAAGGCCACTGATTTCATTCAAAAATATGGTGATTTGAGGTTCCAACTAATTAAAACAAAATGAATGTGCAAACTGTCAACAAATGACAGATTTGTGCATGCATGTTCAAATGACCATATCTCTTTCAAAACTCAACGAAAAAGGATTATTTTTCCTTTGAAAGTTAGTTTTATGAGTTATCTTCAGTTTGAAAGTGGAATCACTTAAAAATATGGAGTTTTGACACTCCAAACACCTAAAATATTTTAGGTGTGCAATCCGTGAAACCACCAGTAGGTAAATCCTACTTTGAATGCTAATATCTCTTTGAATATTTGTCCATAATGCATAATTATTCTTCTGGAGTTTTCTTTTATGAGTTAAGGTTCATTTGAATCTGGCTTCATTCATTAATAATAAGTTTTGAGGCATTAATCAATTTATTAAAGTTAAGTGTGCAATCTGTCAACTAATGACAGATGTGTGCATGCAACTTTGTGATGCCATATCTTCCTCATAACTCATTTAAAATGAGTGATTCTTATCTTAAACGTTTCCTTTATGTGTTATGTTTATAATCCAACTGGAAGTTCTGAAAAATAATAAGTAGAACTCATCAAATGATTGTTTTACTAACAATGTGTAATCTGTCATGCTTGTTGTGACACACTGTTTGATATAAATTATTTGAACCCTTTTTATATGTCTAAAATGAATGACATTTGGTCACCATGACCTTAACTCAGTAACGCATCGCATATAAAAAGATGGAAAATTTTATCATTTTGGATGTTACATTAATTTGATCATTTTTAAGACTTATAGTTTCTGTCAGAAAGTTAAATTCTGAAACTGGTTGATTTCATAAATTTTAATCACTTGAAAGACTATAATGTTACATTTTCGGTATAAATTATCTCTTTAAAGAGCATATGTGCATTATGTATAACAGGACAATAGTAGACCAAGTTGGGCATATAAGGACTTATAAGCACTCTCATAGTAATCGTTAGACGCATAAGTGACCGTTTTGGGTATTTTACTTTGATAGGAAAGCGTTAGGTCGGCTAGCGCACGAATCGTGCTTTAAACGTAGCTTTTGCAAATGGTGAGTATTCACAACCCCATTTTTAAAGTATTTTATACGTTTTGGGGTGAAAAACATGATTAAATGTAATATTTGAGCTATTTGCATTACCGAATGTGAAACATTATGAAATTATTGTTTTGGGCACTAAGGCATGTACACACTAATAGATTGTATTGAGTAAAATGTTCCATAAAAGTTTGTACACTACTATTAACTCAAGTGAGGAGCCGAGGGTATATGTGGATAGCGCTATTGGACGGACAATCCCAGCTAAAAACCAAAAAGTAGGGTGTGGATAGCAATCCCATCGGGAAACTACAGGTAGGGGTGCACTATACTTAAAAGGGAAGGTTCTACACATGTGGACTTTAGGTCCACCGCTGAGGTAGAACTAAAAAGAAGGTTCTACACATGTGGACTTTAGGTCCATCGCTGAGGTAGAACTAAAAAGAAGGTTCTACACATGTGGACTTTAGGTCCACCGCTGAGGTAGAACTTAAAAAAGAAGGTTCTACACATGTAGACTTTAGGTCCACCTCTGAGGTAGAACTAAAAAGAAGGTTCTACACATGTGGACTTTAGGTCCACCGCTAAGGTAGAACTAAAAATATTTTTGTGGTCGAAGGTTTAGTGGTGGCTCATCACTTACTGATAATTAGGATACAAAAATGCCTTGAACGTTTAATGATGTAAAGATTTATTAAGTGCCATAAAAGTATTTTGCTCAATATTCATTTATGCAAAAGATGTTTATAATATTTAAAACCTGTGAACTTACCAACTCTTTGTAGTTGACCTTGTTTTATTCATGCTTTTCAGGGGTAAGAAAGGGTAACTAAAAATGCTTGTGTTTGGGGCGCATCAACATCAACCACGTTTAAATTTGAAATCATTTTGTAGAACATCTTATTTCTTTTATTTTGTTAAAACTTGAACTAGTATGATGTAATGTTCAGTTTTATATGTTATCTATTTGATTGGACAATTGGTGTTGTTATCGTTCTATTGCTATGAAATCTTGAACTATCCAGAGCATGTAGCTCACAATTTAGAACTCCAAGATACTTGATGTCTTTTGGGAATTATTTTTGCTGGATATTGAAGTTATGTGATTCTAAACCTACGATTTGATGAATCGAGTGTTTTATATGTATAACTTAGTTAAGTAGACTTAGCGCAAAAATAGTAATAGTAATATGACCCAACCTCAATATGAACCTATGCCTAAAGAAAATTCCTCCAAGGAGAGAAGATCCCGAATCGCACGACTTTTATCTGAACAACTCGTGGAAGCACTTCTGAACATCGTTAGTCAAGTGGCAGCGGGTCTGAATGCTAATCCGGGAAACAACCAAGGATCTGGGGTAAGTGGAGATAAGGAATGCACATACAAAGATTTTAGGAGCTGCAACCCGAAGGAATTCCATGGAACTGAAGGAGCTGTTGGATTACTGACATGGATTGAGAATATGGAGTACGTTCTCCACATCCACTAGTGCACTGAAGGAAATAAAGTGCAGTTTGCCGCCTGTCGGCTACAAGGATGAGCATTGACCTGGTGGAACACCCAAGTGCAAACCCGAGGCCGAGAAGCAGCCAACAGTCTTACTTGGGAGGAATTCAAAAGGATGCTCAAAGAGGAATATTGGAAGCGGAGCTATGGAATCCAGAAGTTGGAAGCGGAGCTATGGAATCATGAGATGAAGGGAAATGACATAAATTCTTACTCTGCTCGTTTCCATGAAATGGCAAAGATGATACCACATTTGTTGACGCCTGAGGAAAATCGAGTCGAAATGTATATCTGGGGTTTATCTCCTAAAATACATGGGGACGTTAATTCGGCAAACCCAAAAACCCTTCAAGATGCGGTGAATTTGGCAACCAGGCTCACTAACAATACTAATCGTTCGGGGATATTTGAAAGAGACAAAGCTCAAGATAAGAGAAATATGGAGGAACTTTAGCATAGACATAATCCCAATCATGTTTGGAAGCTTTGATATAATTGGGGGTATGGATTGGTTGTCTAAAAACCGAGCTGAAATTTGCTGCTCCGAAAAGATCATCCGAGTTCCACTACCCGAAGGAGAAGTTCTCGAAGTACATGGAAAGAAACGCAGAAGGAATGTTAAAATAGTGACGTGCATGAAGATGCGAAAATACTTGAGGAAGGACTGCATTGCGTTTCTGGCACACGTTGTGAATAAGGAGATCAAAGAGAAACGCATTCAGAATCTTCCTATAGTTCGGTATTTTCTCGAAGTATTCCCAGATAAGTTACCCGGACTACCCCCACCAAGACAAGTTGAATTCCACATTGATTTAGTTCCGGGAGCTGCGCCCGTGGCGAAATCACCTTATCAACTGGCCCTGTCGGAAATGCAGGAATTATCATATCAACTCCAGGAGCTGTTCGATAAAGGATTCATCAGGCCTAGCTCTTCACCTTGGGGAGTTCTAGTCCTTTTTGTTAAAAAGAAGGATGGATCTTTCTGTATGTGTATCGATTACAGGGAACAAGTTGACAATCAAGAACAGATACTCTCTCCCTCAAATCGATGACTTATTCGATCAACTTCAAAGGGCTACGTATTTCTCAAAAATCGATCTTCGATCGGGATATCATCAAATGAGAGTTCGTGAAGAATACATTCCTAAGACAACGTTTAGAACTCGTTATGATCATTACGAGTTCCTAGTTATGCCTTTCGGGCTAACAAACGCACCGACAGTCTTCATGGATTTAATGAATAGGGTATGTCGACCGTACCTAGACAAGTTCGTGATCGTTTTTATAGATGATATACTCATTTATTCTCAAGACAAGAAGGAGCATGAGCAACATTTAAAGCTGATACTAGAATTGCTCAGAAACGAAAAGATGTACGCCAAATTCTCCAAATGCGAATTCTGGATTCGCGAAGTACATTTTCTTGGCCATGTAGTAAATGAAAAGGGAATACATGTTGATCCAGCTAAGATCGAGGCCATTAAGAAATGGGAAGCCCTGAAGACACCAACTGAGATCCGTCAATTTCTTGGGTTGGCAGGCTACTATCGGCGATTTATCGAAAATTTCGCCAAGTCGCACAACCACTAACGACACTGACTCAAAAAGATAAGAAGTTTACTTCGGGAGAGAAACAAGAGGAAGCATTTCAGACTCTTAAATACAAGTTATGCAACGCACGATTTTGGCTTTACCAAAGGGAGTGGATAACTTTGTAGTGTACTGTGACGCTTCACATCAAGGGATGGGATGCGTACTGATGCAAAAAAGACAAAGTTATCGCATATGCATCGAGGCAATTAAAGATTCATGAGAAAAATTACACCACCCATGACTTGGAGTTAGGGGCGGTGGTGTTCGCACTCAAAATCTGGAGACACTATCTCTACAGTACTAAGTGCACCATTTTCACTGATCACAAAAGCTTTCAACACATTCTTGATTAGAAAATGCTCAATATGAGGCAAAGAAGATGGGTTGAACTACTTAGCGACTACGATTGTGAAATAAAGTACCATCCAGGAAAGGCTAACGTAGTAGCCGATGCATTAAGCAGAAAGGAAAGAGTACGATAGCACTGGCTATGGGAGTGATGGTTCAAACAAGTCTAAAGACTCAATCTTGAAGCACAAAGGGAAGCTTTGAAAGAAGAAAATTTGAAGCATGAGACCTTACATCACTTAGAAAAAGAATTTGAATTACAATCAGATGAAGTTCATTACTTCAAAAATAAAGTATGGGTACCAAAGGTTGGAAATTCACGATCAACTATCTTGGATGAAGCCCATCGATCCAGATATTCGGTTCACCCAGGAGCGCATAAGATGTATAAGGATCTGAAGCAATATTATTGGTGGCCAGGAATGAAGAAAGATATTGCTGAGTATGTAAGCAAGTGCTTAACTTGTGCTCAAGTCAAAGCCGGACATCATAAACCATCCGGTCTACTTCAACAACCCGAAATTCCTCAATGGAAATGGGAGCAAATAACCATGGATTTCATAACCAAGCTACCCAGAACTGGGAAAGGACATGATTCGATATGGGTTATAGTAGATCGAATTACAAAATCAGCCTCATTTCATTCCCATTCGTGAAGATTTCAGTATGGAAAGACGCGTGAAAATCTACATCAATGAGATAGTTACACGTCATGGTGTGCCTATTTCCATTATTTCGGATAGAGACACACGTTTTACGTCACGATTTTGGCAGTCTCTTCAAAAGGCATTGGGTACACGTTTGGATTATAACACTGCATATCATCCTCAAACAGATGGACAATCAGAAAGAACTATTCAGACACTAAAGGATATGTTGCGTGCATTCACGATAGATTTTGGTGGGAGTTGGGATACCCATCTACTGCTTGTTGAGTTCTCCTATAACAACAACTATCACACCAACATATAATGTGCACCGTACGAAGCTCTATACGGACGTAAATGTATATCACCAGTTAGCTGGTTAGAGATCGGAGTTAGACAGTTGACCACGCTTGATATTATTCAAGAGACCACTAACAAGATCTCAATCATCAAAGAAAGACTCAAAACAGCAAGAGATCGTCAAAAGAGTTATGCGGATAATCGGAGGAAGCCATTAGAATTCGAAATAGGTGATAAAGTGCTTTTGAAGGTATCACCATGGAAAGGGCTTGTACGCTTCCGGAAGAGAGGCAATTTGGGTCCCAGATACATTGGTCCATTCGAAATACTCGAAAGAATTGGACCGGTAGCGTACAAACTAAAGTTACCACAAGAATTGAGCGCCATCCACGACATGTTCCATGTGCCAAACTTGAAGAAATGTCTGGCAGATGAAACATTAGTTCTACCCTTCCTCGAAGATTAACGATCGGTTACACTTCCTCGAAGAACCAATCGAAATCCTTGACCGAGAAGTCAAACAGCTGAGGCGCAGTAAGATCCCTATTGTTAAAGTTAGCTGGAATGCGAAGTATGGCCCAGAGTATACTTGGGAACATGAATATTTGTTGAATCATAAGTATCCTCGCCTGTTTGCGAGCGCCCCGGAGAAAGCTAGTTATTAAATTTCGGGACAAAATTTCTCTAACAGGGGAAGACTGTGACAACTGTCAAATTTCAGCTTTCAGGGTAGCCCTTACTAAGTTTATATTAGTATTATTTTAGATAAGTTATAAGATTGGGAGTTAGTTAGATTAGATTTACCGAAAAATTTAGAGTTTCCGGTAGTTGCTTAGAATGTCCGGTTCCGACCCGTAACTGACGTTTCTTCCTATATAGTGCCAAATGCTCTAATTTATACCCAAATTATATAACATATAATACTTTTATGTCCTAAATATAAATTTTATTTTGGAATTTATTAATCATAGCCTAAGAAGGTGTTTTAGAGCTTTTATCTCAAACTTTTTGCAAATTGTCAAAATTAAAACTTTCATCATTTTAACTTTAGGCTTTAAAAACAAAATATTAATTTTTCCCATGGGCTGGGGCCCATGGCCAGCCACTTTCCCTCTCCTCTCATCATATAAAAACCAATTTTTTTTATTTCCCTCATTTCTCTCAACTCTCCAAAAATTGAAGAGTTGAAAACTCTTCACTTTCTCTCATCTCCATCTCTTCTTCTCCTTCACTTTCCAGCCAATTTCATCTTCAAGTATAATCATTTTAGCAACAATATTGAAGATATTAAGTTCATTTATTCAACCAAGTAAGTATTAACATCATCTCCTTCATTCTTCTTACCATTTTTGGGTGAAAAACCCACTTTTTCTTGCATTTTAAGTCACATTCTTCTAACCTCCGAAATTTATAAGTTTTATGGAGAGATTATACACCAAAAACATGTAAAAACGTTCATATAATGGTGGTAATCTATGACCCAAACAATAAAACTCAATAAAATGGGTAAAAATCATGATTTTATGTGTTTTTGAACAACAATGGAGATTTTTTGGTGCTGACAGATTTATTGCATGTGCAAAAATCGTCCATTTCTTGCAATTAATATGTTAAAATATCATAAATGTTCTTTCTAAAAGTTTATTTAGTGAGTTGGGGTTCTAATCCAAGTGGTCTCACTCAAAAACATTGAGTTTTGACCCCCCAAATGCTCATAATAAGATGCATGTGCATCTGGAAGTTCACCAGTAGGAAAACCCTACTTTGAACGACCATAAATCTCTGAATATTCATTCAAATTACTTGATTAAACTTCTAGAATTTTATCTAATGATTTATCTTTCAAAGGCCACTGATTTCATTCAAAAATATGGTGATTTGAGGTTCCAACTAATTAAAACAAAATGAATGTGCAAACTGTCAACCAATGACAGATTTGTGCATGCATGTTCAAATGACCATATCTCTTTCAAAACTCAACAAAAAAGGATTATTTTTCCTTTGAAAGTTAGTTTTATGAGTTATCTTCAGTTTGAAAGTGGAATCACTTAAAAATATGGAGTTTGACCCTCCAAACACCTAAAATATTTTAGGTGTGCAATCTGTGAAACCACCAGTAGGTAAATCCTACTTTGCATGCTAATATCTCTTTGAATATTTGTCCAATATGCATAATTATTCTTCTGGAGTTTTCTTTTATGAGTTAGGGTTATTTGAATCCGGCTTCATTCAAAAATAATAAGTTTTGAGGCATTAATCAATTTATTAAAGTTAAGTGTGCAATCTGTCAACTAATGACAGATGTGTGCATGCAACTTTGTGATGCCATATCTTCCTCATAAGCCATTTAAAATGACTGATTTTTATCTTAAAAGTTTCCTTTACGTGTTATGTTTATAATCCAACTGGAAGTTCTGAAAAATAATAAGTAGAACTCATCAAATGATCGTTTTACTAACAGTGTGTAATCTGCCATGCTTTCTGTGACACACTGTTTGATATAAATTATTTGAACCCTTTTTATACGTCTAAAATGCATGACATTTGGTCACAATGACCTTAACTCAGTAAAGCATCGCATATAAAAAGTTGGAAAATTTTATCATTTTGGATGTTACATTAATTTGATCATTTTTAAGACTTATAGTTACTGTCAGAAAGTTAAATTCAGAAACTGGTTGATTTCATAAATTTTAATCACTTGAAAGACTATAATGTTACATTTTCGGTATAAATTATCTCTTTAAAGAGCATATGTGCATTATGTATAACGGGATAATAGTAGACCAAGTTGGACATATAAGGACTTATAAGCACTCTTATAGTAATCGTTAGACGCATAAGTGACCGTTTTGGGTATTTTACGTTGATAGGAAGGCGTTAGGTCGGCTAGCGGACGAATCGTGCTTTAAACGTAGCTTTTGCAAAAGGTGAGTATTCACAGCCCCATTTTTAAAGTATTTTATACGTTTTGGGGTGAAAAACATGATTAAATGTAATATTTGAGCTATTTGCATTACCGAATGTGAAACATTATGAAATTATTGTTTTGGGCACTAAGGCATGTACACACTAATAGATTGTATTGAGTAAAATGTTCCATAAAAGTTTGTACACTACTATTAACTCAAGTGAGGAGCCGAGGGTATATGTGGATAGCGCTATTGGACGGACAATCCCACCTAAAAACCGAAAAGTAGGGTGTGGATAGCAATCCCATCGGGAACTACAGGTAGGGGTGCACTATACTTAAAAGGGAAGGTTCTACACATGTGGACTTTAGGTCCACCGCTGAGGTAGAACTAAAAAGAAGGTTCTACACATGTGGACTTTAGGTCCACCGCTGAGGTAGAACTAACTCTCAATAGAAAAATCATCCTTTTTCATTGAGTTATGAAAGATATATGGTCATTTGAACATGCATGCACAAATCTGTCAGCTTTGGACAGAATGCACTCTTATTTTGTGTTGATAAATTGAAACCTCAAATCACCATATTTTTGAATGAAACCAGTGGCATTGAAAACCTAACTCATTATATTAAATTCCAGAAGAAAAATAAAGTGATTTGGATGAATATTCAATGAGTTATGGTCGTTCAAAGTAAGGTTTACTTACTGTTGAACTTCCAGATGCACATTCATCTTGCTATGAGCATTTGTGGGGTCAAAACTCATTGTTTTTTAGTGAAACCACTTGGATTAGAACTCCAACTCACTAAGTAAACTTTTGGAAGAAACATTATGACATTTGAACATATTATTTGCAAGAAATGGACGATTTATGCACATGCATGAAATCTGTCAGCACCAAAAATCACCATTGTTGTTCATAATCACATAAAATCATGTTTTTCACCTATTTTTCTTGAGTTTTATTGTTTGGATCATAGATTATCACCATTGTATAAACATTTTTATATGTTTTGGTGTATAATCTCTCTATAAACTCAGAAATTTCGGATATTAGAAGAAGGATGCTAAAGAATGCAAGAAAAGTGGGGTTTTCACCCAAAATTTGCAAGAAAAAGATGAAGATAGTGTTGTTACTTACTTGAGTGATGATTGTGGTTCAATGATTCTTCAAAAATCTTGTTAATTTGATGGATTTGAGATGGAAAGTGGCTGGAGATTTTAGAGAGAAAAGAGTGGGAAAGAAGAGTAGGGAATATGTCCCTTAAGTTCTAGAGAGAGAAAGAAGAGTGAAATTCAAATTTTTAATCATGCAAATGAGGAGAAAACGAATAAAAAATATATTTATATGGGGGATTATGGGGAGCCAGCCATGTACATGGGTCCCACTCAAACCCAATTATTTAAAAAAAAAAATTAAACTCAAGCCCAAAAATGAAATTAAAATGTCATTTTTCTCATTTTGGTCTTTTTCCTCAAAATGTAAGTCCAAAAGTGATTAAATTCTATAAAAATAGAAGTTTTATAATTTAAATACTAAAAATATATATTTTATATAAATTGGGTATAAATTAGAGCATTTGGCACTATATAGGACGTTTCGGCCAGTTACGGGTCGGAACCGGACTTTCTAAGCAGCTACCGAAAACTCTAGAAATTTTTCGGCCATTCTAAGCCAACTAACTTCTATTCTTATATTTAATCTACATTAACAATAATAAACTTAATAAGAACTAACCCGGAACCTCGAATTTTGACAGTTGTCACAGTCTCCCCCTGTTAAAAAAATTTCGTCCCGAAATTTATTGACCTCAACTGCCAATGGAATCCTTTGCAAACAAATGCGGATTTTTTCTCTTTATGAATTCTTCTCTTTCCCAACTATACTCTGGTCCATGTTTCACATTCCAATGGACTTTAATAATAGGGATTTTACTGCGCCTCAACCGTTTAACTTCTCGGTCTAGCATCTCGATTGGTTCTTCGACGAAGTGTAATCGATCGTTAACCTGAATTCATCCAGGGGTAACACCAATGCTTCATCCATTAAGCATTTCTTCAGATTCGACACATGGAACATGTCGTGGATGACGCTTAAATTCTGTAGCAACTTTAGTTTGTACGCTACCGGCCCAATTCTTTCGGTTATTTCAAATGGACCAACGTATCTGGGACCCAGCTTGCCTCTCTACCTAAAACGTACCAGTTCTTTCCATGGCGACACTTTCAGAAGTACTTTATCTACCACTTGAAATTCCAACGGCTTTCTCCGATTATCTGCATAACTCTTTTGACGATCTCTTGCTGTTTTAAGTCTTTCTTTGATGGTTCAGATTTTGTCAGTGGTTTCTTGAATAATATCGGGCGTAGTCAGCTGTCTATCACTAATTTCTACCCAGCTAAGCGGCGATCTACATGCATGTCCGTATAGAGCTTCATATGGTGCACATTGTATACTGGTGTGATAGATGTTGTTATAGGAGAATTCAACAAGTGGCAGATGGGTATCCCAACTTCCACCGAAATCTATTGCGCATGCCCGTAACATATCCTCTAATGTCTGGATAGTTCTTTATGACTGTCCATCCGTCTGAGGGTGATACGCAGTGCTATAATCCAAACGCGTACCCAGTGCCTTTTGAAGAGACTGCCAAAATCGAGACGTAAATCGTGTATCTCTATCCGAAATAATGGAAATAGGCACACCATGACGTGTAACTATCTTGTTGATGTAGATTTGTGCACGCTTTTCCATACTAAAATCTTCGCGAGTGGGAATGAAATGAGCCGATTTGGTGAGTCGATCCACTATAACCCATATAGTATCGTGCCCCTTTCCGGTTCTAGGTAGCTTGGTTACGAAATCCATGGCTATTTGCTCCCATTTCCATTGTGGTATTTCAGGCTGTTGAAGTAAACCAGATGGTTTCTGATGTTCGGCTTTGACTTGAGCACAAGTTAAGCACTTGCTTACACACTCAGCAATATCTTTCTTCATTCCTCGCCACCAATAGAATTCCTTCAGATCCTTGCACATCTTATCTTCCCTTGGGTGAATCGAATACCTTGATCGTTGGGCTTCACCCAAGATGGTTGATCGTAGATTACCAACCTTTGGTACCCAAACTCTGTTCTTAAAGTAATGCACTCCATCTGATTGTAACTCAAATTCTTTCTCTAAGTGTTGCAAGGTCTCATTCTTCAAATTCGCTTCTTTTAATGCTTCTCTTTGCGCTTCCAAAATTTGATCTTTTAAACTCGTTTGAACCATCATTCCCATAGCACGTGCTCTCGTCAGTTTTACTCTTTCCTTTCGGCTTAATGCGTCGGCTACTATGTTAGCCTTGCCTGGATGGTACTTTATTTCACAGTCGTAATCACTAAGTAGCTCAACCTATCTTCTTTGCCTCATATTGAGCATTTTCTGGTCAAGAATATGTTGAAGGCTCTTGTGATCCATGAAGATAGTACACTTAGTACCGAAGAGATAGTGTCTCCAGATTTTGAGTGCGAACACCACCGCCCCTAACTCCAAGTCATGGGTGGTGTAATTTTTCTCATGAATCTTTAATTGCCTCGATGCATATGCGATAACTTTGTCTTTTTGCATCAGTACGCATCCCATCCCTTGATGTGAAGCGTCACAGTAGACTACAAAGTTATCCACTCCTTCGGGTAGAGCCAGAATGCTTCCTCTTGTTTCTCTCCCCAAATAAACTTTTTTATCTTTTTGGGTTAGAGTTGTTAGTGGTTGCGCGATCTTAGAGAAATCCTCGATGAATCGCCGATAATAACCTGCCAATCCCAGAAATTGGCGGATCTCGGTTGGTGTCTTTGGGGCCTCCCATTTCTTAATGGTTTCAATCTTAGCTGGATCAACATGGATTCCCTTTTCATTCACCACGTGGCCAAGAAAGTGCACTTCATGAATCTAAAATTCGCATTTAGAGAATTTAGCGTACAACTTTTCGTTTCTGAGCAATTCTAGTATCAGCTTTAAATGTTGCTCATGCTCCTTCTTGTTTTGAGAATAAATGATTATATCATCTATAAACACGATCACGAACTTGTCTAGGTACGGTCGACATACTCTATTCATTAAATCCATGAAGACTGCCGGTGCGTTTGTTAGCCCGCAAGGCATAACTAGGAACTCGTAATGACCATAACGAGTTCTAAACGTTGTCTTAGGAATATCTTCTTCACGAACTCTCATCTGATGATATCCCGATCGAAGATCGATTTTTGAGAAATACGTAGCACCTTGAAGTTGATAGAATAAGTCATCGATTTGAGGGAGAGGGTATATGTTCTTGATTGTCAACTTGTTGAGTTCCATGTAATCGATACACATACAGAAAGATCCATCCTTCTTTTTAACAAAAAGGACTAGAGCTCCCCAAGGTGAAGAGCTAGGCCTGATGAATCCTTTATCGAGCAGCTCCTAGAGTTGCTATGATAATCCTGCATTTCCGACGGTGCCAGTCGATAAGGTGATTTCGCCACAGGCGCAGCTCCCGGAACTAAATCAATGTGGAATTTGTGACATCCGTCAAATTTAAGCTTCTAGATTAGTATTTATTAAGCCCTTGTTAGTGTTATTTTAGATAAATTATAAGATTAGGAGTTAGTTAGATTACATTGGCCGAAAAATTTCTAGAGCTCCCGGTAGATGCTTAGAATGTCCGGTTCCGACCCGTAACTGTCTGAAACTTCCAATACAGTGCCAAATGCTCTAATTTATATCCAATTTATATAAAATATATATATATTTTAGTATTTTTATTATAAACTTTTATTTTTATTAGAAAAGAACCAAAATGGGCTAACAAAGTTAAGAAAAATGCCAAAATTGAGAAATTGGACTTCAAATCTCACATTTTGGGCTTAATTTATACAAATAAAAAAAACAAAATTGGTTTGGGTAGGGCCCACCCCATGCCCCCCCCCCCCCTCCTTAAAATCCACATATAAAAACCCAAATTTTTTCATTTTGCTCATTTCCAAACTAAAGATTCAAATCTCTCTCTCTCTCTAGAAACAAAGGGACTTATTCACTTCTCTCTTCTCCCTCTCTTTCTTTTCTTTCTCTCAAAAGAGTTCCAGCCATTTTTTCATCTAAAATCCACCTAAGAGCAAGTATTTTTGAAGACAATCAACACATATCATCATCCAAGTAGGTACAAAACTTCATGTTCTTCATTTTCTTGCAAATTTTGGGTGAAAAACCCACTTTTCTTGCATTTCTAAGTTACTTTCTTCTAATATCCAAAAAAATTCTGAGTTTGTGGAGAGATTTTACACCAAAACATGTAAAATGTTTATAAAATGGTGATAATCTATGATCTACACAAATAAAACTCAAGAAAATAGGGGAAAAATCATGATTTTATGTGTTCTTGAACAAAAATGGTGATTTTGGTTCTGGCAGATTCATGCATGTGTGTAAATCGTCAATTTCTTACAATTTCTATGTTCAAATATCATGAATCTTCTTTCTACAAGTTTATTTAGTGAGTTGGGGTTCTAATCCAAGTGGTGTCACTCAAAAACATTGAGTTTTGACCCCCCAAATGCTCATAACAAGATGCATGTGCATCTGGAAGTTCAACAGTAGGTAAACCCTACTTTGAACGACCATAATTATTTGAATATTCCTCCAAATCACTTGATTCTTCTTCTGGAAGTTAATTTAATGTGTTACCTTTCATATGCCACTAATTTCATTCAAAAATATGGTGATTTGAGGTCCCAATTAATTGAAACAAAATGAGTGTGCAAGCTGTCAACCAATGATAGATTTGTGCATGCATGTTCAAATGACTATATTTCTTCCAAAACTCAATGAAAAAGAATGATTTTTCTTTTGAGAGTTAGTTTTATGAGTTATGTTCAGTTTGCAAGTGGAATCACTTAAAATATGGAGTTTTGACCCTCCAAACACCTAAAATACTTTAGGTGTGCAATCTGTGAAACCACCAGCAGCTAAACTCTACTTTGTGTGTTAGTATCTCCTTTGTTATTTGTCTTTAATGCATGATTCTTCTTCTAAAACTTTAATTTATGAGTTAGAATTCATATGAATCCAGTTTCATACAAAAATATGAAGTTTTGAGGCATTAACCAATTTATTAAAGTTAAGTGTGTAATCTGTCAGCTAATGACAGAATTGTGCATGCAACTTTGTAGTCTCATATCTCCTTCATAACTTCTTCAAAATCAGTGATTCTTATCTCAAAAGTTTCCTCTATGAGTTATTTTTCCAATCCATCTGGAAATTCTAGAAAACACTTAGTAGAACTCCTTAAATGAGTGATTTACTAACATGGTGTAATCTGTTTTACCGGTTGTGACATAATGTTTTGCATAAACTATTTGAACCCTTTTTACATCTCCATAAAGCATGAAATTTGGTCAAAATGACCTTAACTCAGTGATTTATCACATATAAAAAGATGGGGAATTTTGTCATTTTGGATGTTACATTAATTTGATCATTTTTAGAACTTATAGTTTCTGCCAGAAATTGAAATTTTGAAATTGTTTGATTTCATGAATTTTGATCACTTGAAAGGCTATAACATTACATTTTCGGTATAAATTATCATATTAAAGAGCATATGTGCATTATGTATAACGGGACTATAGATAATCAAGTTGGACATATAAGGACTTATAAGCATTCTCATAGTAATCGTTAGTCATGTAAGTGGTCATTTGGGTACTTTGCTTTGATAGGAAAGCATTAGGCCGTCAAGCGGACGTCTCGTGTATATAATTGGAAGCATTTGCTATAAGGTGAGTATTCACAGCCCCTCTTTTAATGTTTTATATGTTTTGGGGTGAAAAGCATGTTTAAAGTTGAATAATGATTGATTTATGTAAAAGAATGTGAAATTGTTGATATGAGCACTAAGGCATGTACACTAGTAGTTTGTATTTGAGTAAAATGTAACATAAAAGTTTGTACACTACTATTAACTCAAGTGAGGAGCCGAGGGTATTTGTGGATAGCGCTATTTGGACGGACAATCCCACCTAAAAACCGACAAAGTAGGGGTGTGGATAGCAATCCCACCTAGAACCTACAGGTAGGGGTGCACTATACCTATAAAAACGAAGGTTCTACATATATGGGGTTTTAGTCCCACCGCTAAGGTAGAATTATAAAAAAATATTTTTTGTGTGGTCGAAAGGTTTAGTGGTGGCTCGATACTTGCTATGAACTAGAGTACATTATGCCTTGACAGGTTTCTCAATACAAGGATTAATTAAATGCTCATAAATTTCACTATTTATACATTATGTGAACGTTCGTTCCACAAGAATTGAAAACTGCATAAAAACTGTTTTGTGCATATGAAAACCTGTGAACTCACCAACTCTTGTAGTTGACCTTGTTTTTATCTTGCTTTTCAGGAGTAAGAAAAGATTAACCGAAACGTCTGTTATGTGGGCGCGTCAACGTCAATCATGATTATATTTGAAACTGCTTAGTTGAAACACTTGGTTTACTTTATTTTGTTAGAACTTTTGAGTTGATACGATGTGAATTTTGAACTTAAACTATTATGTACTTGAATGGATGGTTGGTGTTGTTCTAATCCTATTGTTATGAAATCTTGAGCTATCACGCCTCGTGTTTCCGCTTTAGCGGGGTGTGACAGAATTCAACTTGTCTTGGTGGGGGTAGTTCGGGTAACTTATCTGGGAATACTTCGAGAAAATACCGAACTATAGGAAGATCCTGAATGCGATTCTCTTTGATCTCCTTATTCACAACGTGTGCCAAAAACGCAATGCAATCCTTCCTCAAGTATTTTCGCATCTTCATGCACGTCATTATTTTAACATTCCTTCTGGGTTTCTTTCCATGTACTTCGAGAACTTCTCCTTCGGGTAGTGGAACTCGGATGATCTTTTCGGAGCAGCAAATTTCAGCTCGGTTTTTAGACAACCAATCCATATCCCCAATTATATCAAAGCTTCCTAACATGATTGGGATTATGTCTATGCTAAAGTTCCTCCATCTTTCTCTTATCTTGAGCTTTGTCTCTTGCAAATATCCCCGAACGATTAGTATTGTTGGTGAGCCTGGTTGCCAAATTCACCGCATCTTGAAGGGTTTTTGGGTTTTCCGAAGTAACGTCCCCATGTATTTCAGGAGATAAACCCCAGATATACATTTCGACTCGATTTTCCTCAGGCGTCACCAAATGTGGTACCCTCTTTGCCAGTTCATGGAAACGGGCAATGCTAGAGTCTTTGTCATTTCCCTTTATTTCATGATTCCATAACTCCGCTTCCAACTTCTGTGTTTTGCTCCTCGGTAGTATTCCTGTTTGAACATCTTTTTGAATTCCTCCCATGTAAGACTGTTGGCTGCTTCTTGGCCTCGGGTTTGCACTTGGGTGTTCCACCAGGTCAATGCTCGTCCTTGTAGCAGACAGGCGGCAAACTGCACTTTTATTTCCTTCAGTGCACTTGTTGATGTGGAGAAAGGACTCCAAATTCTCAATCCATGTAAGTAATCCAACAACTCCTTCCATTCCATGGAATTCCTTCGGGTTGCAGGTCCTAAAAGCTTTGTATATGCATTCCCTATCTCCACTTGCTCCAGATCCGCAGTTGTTTCCCGAATTAGCATTTAGACCCGCTGCCACTTGACTAACGATGTTCAGAAGTGCCGCGAGGAGTTGCTCAGGCACAAGTCGTGCGATCTCGGAGTTTTCTCTCCTTGAAGGCATTGCCTTTAGGCATAGGTTCATATTGAGTTTGGGTCATATTACTATTATTATTTTTGCGCTAAGTCTACTTAACTAAGTTATGCATATAAAACACTCGATTCATCAAATCATTGGTTTAGAATCACATAACTTCAATATCCAACAAAAATAATTCCCAAAAGACATCAAGTATCTTAGAGTTCTAAATAGTGGGTTACATGCCACCAAAATAAGTTTCCAAGTTTAACCAACAAAGTAGTCAAAAAGTTCTCTCCTAAGTTGACTAGTCACATAGCTTGAGGAGTCAGTAGAGTACTTAGTAGAAGTGGATGAGTGAGACATAGTGAACTGCGATAGAAACAAACATAATTACCAAATGTATTTTAGTAAATAACAGTTTATTAAATGCTTATGCAAACTCACACTTATGACCATGCTTTTCATTTGGGCAAGAAGTTCCCAATATAATTGTTCCATGTCTCCCTTATACATATTAAACTAGACATAGGTGATCAGGCTTTGCCTAATTATAATATGCTAAGTCGACACTTATTCCAATTTTACCAGTAGTAAGCTTTTAAAATTAAAGTTAGTTTAGAAAAATAGTTTTCGAAAACTTTTGGTTATAGTATTTGGTTTTATAGAAAACCCGGTGTTCTCTATAACCTATGGCTCTGATACCAAGTCTGTCACACCCCGCTAAAGCGGAAACACGGGGAGTGATAGTTCAAGATTTCATAGCAAAAGAGCGATAACAACACCAATTGTCCAATCAAATACATAACACATAAAACTGAACATTACATCATACCAGTTCAAGTTTTAACAAAATAAAAGAAATAACATGTTCTACAAAACGATTTCAAATTTAAACGTGGTTGATGTTGATGCGCCCCAAACACAAGCGTTTTTAGTTACCCTTTCTTACCCCTGAAAAGCATGAATAAAACAAGGTCAACTACAAAGAGTTGGTGAGTTCACATGTTTTAAATATTATAAACATCTTTTGCATAAATGAATATTGAGCAAAATACTTTTATGGCACTTAATAAATCTTTACATCATAAAACGTTCAAGGCATTTTTGTACCCTAATTATTAGTAAGTAGTGAGCCACCACTAAACCTTCGACCACAAAAATATTTTTAGTTCTATCTCAGCGGTGGACCTAAAGTCCACATGTGTAGAACCTTCTTTTTAGTTCTACCTTAGCGGTGGACCTAAAGTCCACATGTGTAGAACCTTCTTTTTAGTTCTACCTCAGCGGTGGACCTAAAGTCCACATGTGTAGAACCTTCTTTTTAGTTCTACCTCAGCAGTGGACCTAAAGTCCACATGTGTAGAACCTTCTTTTTAGTTCTACCTTAGCGGTGGACCTAAAGCCCACATGTGTAGAACCTTTCCTTTTAAGCATAGTGAACCCCTACCTGTAGTTTCCCTGTGGGATTACTCTCCACACCCTACTTTTCGGTTTTTAGGAGGGATTGTCCGTCCAATAGCGCTATCCACAAATACCCTCGGCTCCTCACTTGAGTTAATAGTAGTGTACAAACTTTTATGAAACATTTTACTCAATACAATCTATTAGTGTACATGCCTTAGTGCCCAAAAACAACAATTTCATATTGTTTCACATTCAGTAATGCAAATAGCTCAAATATTTCATTTAATCATGCTTTCCACCCCAAATTGTATAAAATACTTTAAAAATGGGGCTGTGAATAGTCACCTTATAGCAAAGCTTCCAAATAAATTCACGAAACGTCCGCTTGATGGCCTACCACTTTCCTATCAACGCAAAGTACCCAAAAAGGTCACTTATATACGTAACGATTACTATGAAAGTTCTTATAAGTCCAACTTGGTCTACTATTGTCCCCTTATACATAATGCACATATGCTCTTTAATATGATATAAATTATTCCGAAAAGTAATGTTATAATCCTTCAAGTGATCAAAGTTCATGAAATCAACAATTCCAGAATGTTCCCTTTTGGACAGAAACTAATGGTGCTAAAGATGATCAAATTAAAGTGACATCCAAAATGACATAGTTTCTCATCTTTTTATATGTGATACATTACTGCGTTTAGGTCATTGTGACCAAATTTCATATAATTTGGACATGTAATAATGGTTCAAATAATTTATACAAAACAATGTATCATAGCAACAAGGCCAGATTACAACCTGTTGGTAAAACAACCATTTGAGAAGTTCTACTAAATATTTTTCAGAAATTCCAGTTGGATTATAAGCCTAACACATAAAGGAAACGTTTGAAATAAGAATCACGTATTTTGAATGAGTTATGAAGGAGATATGGCACCACAAAGTTGCATGCATAATTCTGTCATTAGTTGACAGATTGCACACTTAACTTTAATAAATTTGTTAGTGCCTCAAACTTCATATTTTTTGAATGAAACTAGATTCATATGAATCCTATCTCATAAAATAAAATTCCAGAAGAATAATTATGCATTATGGACAAATATTCAATGAGATATTAACATGAAAAGTAGGATTTACCTACTGGTGGTTTCACAGTTTGCACACCTAAATTGTTTTAGGTGGTTGGAGGGTCAAAACTCTATATTTTTATGTGATTCCACTTGCAAACAGAAGGTAACTCATAACACTAACTCTCAAAAGAAAATGCATCCTTTTTCATTGAGTTATGAAAGATATATGGTCATTTGAACATGCATGCACAAATCTGTCAGCTTTGGACAGAATGCACCCTTATTTTGTTTTGATTAATTGAAACCTCAAATCACCATATTTTTGAATGAAACCAGTGGCATTCAAAACCTAACTCACTAAATTAAATTCCAGAAGAAAAATCAAGTGATTTGGATGAATATTCAATGAGTTATGGTCGTTCAAAGTAAGGTTTACTTACTGTTGAACTTCCAAATGCACATTCATCTTGCTATGAGCATTTGGGGGGTCAAAACTCATTGTTTTTTAGTGAAACCACTTGGATTAGAACTCCAACTCACTAAGTAAACTTTTGGAAGAAAAATAATGACATTTGAACATATTATTTGCAAGAAATGGACGATTTATGCACATGCATGAAATCTGTCAGCACCAAAAATCACCATTGTTGTTCATAATCACATAAAATCATGTTTTTCACCTATTTTCTTGAGTTTTATTGTTTGGATCATAGATTATCACCATTGTATAAACATTTTTACATGTTTTGGTGTATAATCTCTCCATAAACTCAGAAATTTCGGATATTAGAAGAAGGTTGCTAAAGAATGCAAGAAAAGTGGGTTTTTCACCCAAAATTTGCAAGAAAAAGATGAAGATAGTGTTGTTACTTACTTGAGTGATGATTGTGGTACAATGATTCTTCAAAAATCTTGTTAATTTGATGGATTTGAGATGGAAAGTGGCTGGAGATTTTGGAGAGAAAAGAGTGGGAAAGAAGAGTAGGGAATATGTCCCTTAAGTTCTAGAGAGAGAAAGAAGAGTGAAATTCAAATTTTTAATCATGCAAATGAGGAGAAAATGAATAAAAAATATATTTATATGGGGGATTATGGGGGGCCAGCCATGTACATGTGTCCCACTCAAACCCAATTATTTAAAAAAAAAATTAAACTCAAGCCCAAAAATGAAATTAAAATGTCATTTTTCTCAATTTTGGTCTTTTTCCTCAAAATGTAAGTCCAAAAGTGATTAAATTCTATAAAGATAAAAGTTTTATATTTTAAATACTAAAAATATATATTTTATATAAATTGGGTATAAATTAGAGCATTTGGCACTATATAGGACGTTTCGGCCAGTTACGGGTCGGAACCGGACTTTCTAAGCAGCTACCGAAAACTCTAGAATTTCTTCGGCCATTCTAAGCCAACTAACTTCTATTCTTATATTTAATCTATATTAACAATAATAAACTTAATAGGAACTAACCCGGAACCTCGAATTTTGACAGTTGTCACACAACTAACATTAATATTCAGATCACTTGCCGAAATCACCTGTGTAGATTGGTCACCGACCTGACAGATTGGGTCATCAGTAGGTCACCGACCTGACAGTTTGGGTCACCGATCTTGGATGAAGGTCACCGAAGTGACAAATAAGGTCACCGATGCATATTTGGGTAACCAATGAGTTGGGTCACCGATGATGTACACATGGTCATCGAAAATTGCAGTTGCCTTTACTTGAGGTTGTGATAACAAGTACCAATACAAGGATGTACATTTGCCAACACTTAGTGAAAAAAATGAAGATCACCAAGCAATGTGTACATTTATCAATTCCAACCTTATAATGCACTAACCGATGTGATACATGGTTCCATATATCACTTAGCAATTTTCAGAGATAAGTTCTTGACTCACAATAAATGCAAGATACGTGGGCAGCAAGAACTTGGGAAGCAAACCTTAAATAAAGACATTCTCTTTTATTCTTATAAAAGGGATGTTTGTCTTTTAGCTAAAAGATTTGATGGGACTTCACAGAGCATGAAGAAAAGGAGATAAGGTTATCTGACATTGCGTGCTACAAAGAATGGTTCATCCATTATCCTAGTACAAAGGCAGTGACCTCTTCCTTTGTCCATCAGATATACTTCCAGCTAATGAATCCTTGACAGCTGTCCACATGCATCCATGCATGGGCGCTATAAAAGGAGATGAAGTCCTTCCCATAAATCTCACGGTTTCAACAAGTCCTCTGTGTGTTCACTTGTTTGATTCCGGCAATCCTGTGTGTTCTAATAGTGTCATATTAACTTCCTTAGTGTACAAGTTAATTACTGTTAAATTAACTTCCTTAGTGTATAAGTTAATTTCATGTGTTTAAGTTTGTTAGAATAGTGTGTCTGTTCTTTTCCGCAACAAACTTCTGTGTGTAAAATTTTAATATTTATATTAAAAAATTTAAAAAGAGTAAACTTTGTGTGTTTGTATTCAACCCCCCCCCCCCCCCTTCTACAAACTCTCTTTTAGTTAGCCATCTCTAAACAGGGACTAACAAGTGGTATCAGAGCAGTTAGTTTAAATCAATAAACTAGATCTGTGATGGCTACTACTCCTCCATCTACTGAAGGTGCTCTACAAAATCATTTCGCTGGTACATACGATTTAGGCTCTTTAGCCAGAACCCCAAAGGTTTAATCCAAATAACTTTGGGTTATGGAAAAGTCGTATGTTACTGTTCTTAGAAGGGATTGATTGTAGGTATCCTAAGATTCTGTGTGAGGGACCTATCTTTCCAAAAATATGGGCTCGCTTTGGCCCGCTAAAAGATACTGAGGGAAAAGATATAGAATCTGATGACGATAGGAGTGATGCAACAGGAAGATATATCATCAAACCACCAAATAAATATAATGAAGATGATAAACGTCTGGTTGCATTACACACTAAAGTAAAGTCAGTTCTAGCATTATCTCTTCCTGATGAACTATATCATTCTCTTCTAACCTTTCTTCTGCAAAAGAAATGTCGGATACTTTGAGTATCTTATTTGAAGGTACTAAAGAAGTTAAGAAATCTAACAAGATTTATCTTGTTAGAAAGTATGAACTATTCTCTCATGAAAAAGGAGAATCCCTCTGTGTCTATTTTAATCGCGTTAATTGTCTTCTAAATGATCTCAAGGTTCTAGGAAACGTTTATGATAATGAAGAGGTTTTGTGAAAGTTTATGGACTGCCTCCCAGACTTCTGGGAAACCATATGCACCTGCATTAAAACCACCAAGGACCTTGTTTATATGCTTTTACCTGCCCTTTTCGGCCTCTTACAAAATTGAGCAAACAAAAATCCAACAAAGAATTTGTCTTTAAGGATTTTAAAAGGTCATCTGTAGTTTTGATAAGTGTCTCAAAGAAATCTTCATGGGTTCCTAAAATTTCTTATCTATCTTCTTAGTCTGATAACATTAAGACTAAAGAAGATTCCACCCACTTATCGAAGGCTCATCTTAGTCATGCCAATGATGAAGGTGGGGAGTCAAGTCATAAACATACTCTCCGATAGTATGGCTATGATGGCTGGAAATTTCAAGAACAAAAGTTTTTCTTCAAATCTTCATAGACTTAAGAAAATCTTCTTCCTTTCAAATCTTCTTCTTCTAAAAACTCTAAGTGTTTCAAAAATCTCCTTCTTCTAAAAACTAAGTGTTTCAAAAATCATTTGAAAAACTAAGTATTTAAAAATCTTCTTCTTTTGTCAAAATAAATGATGGGTGTTTCAACATGGTAAAAGGGGACATTTTGCTTCTAAGTGCAAAATTTAAGTTTCTCCAAAAGTTTGAGTCTCTTACCTCTTCAGGCCATGAATCCTCTAAATCGGCAAGTCAAAAGACAGCCGATAGGATGAGCCAATCTCTTGGAAAAATCACAACTCTTCTCAAACTAGTGATCTTGTCTTGTATGTTAAATATAAGACCACGTACTAAAAAGGAGAGAAATGAAAGTATTCTAAGAAAAAGAAAAGGTGTTGTTGTTGAACTCACTTCTGAAAGTGATACCTATGAATTTGTGTAATTCTCTCAAATAAATTTTCTTTTGGCTACTGAGTGATTAATTCTTCTATCTTCTCTTGTTTGAGTAAATCCTTAAAAAAAATTGTTTTTCTCTATTAAGGATTTTGATACCAAAAAGACACTGTGTGATTTATTTTTGAAGTTTCACTTTTGAAAATGATGGAGTCCCCGAATGATTGAATCTTCAAAATTGGTTAAGTCTTTTTGTCTCATGAAAATAACTAAGTCTTTTAGTCTCTTGAAAATGACTAAGTCTTCTATTCTCTTGAAAATGACTAAGTCTTTTAGTTTCTTGAAAATGAATAAGTTTTTTTTTCTTGAAAATGACTAAGTCTTTTATTCTTTTGAAAATGACTAAGTCTTTGTATTTCTTGTAAATGACTGTCTTTTTGTCTCTTGAAAATGACTAAGTCTTCTATTCTCTTGAAAATGACTAAGTTTTTTTGTCTCTTGAAAATGACTAAGTCTTTTTATCTCATGGAAATGACTAAGTCTTTTATTCTCTTGAAAATGACTAAGTCTTTGTGTTTTTTGAAAATGACTATCTTTTAGTCTCTTGAAAATGCCTAAGTCTTTTTGTCTCTTGAAAATGCCTAAGTCTTTTTGTCTCTTTAAAATGACCAAGTCTTTTAGTCTCTTGAGAATGACTAAGTCTTTTTGTCTTAAAAATGACTAAGTCCTTTGGTCTATTAATTTTGACCAAGTCTTTTAGTCTCTTGAGGATGACTAAGTCTTTTTGTCTTAAAAATGACTAAGTCCT
The DNA here is from genome assembly GCA_036898165.1 of Silybum marianum. Taxonomy (NCBI): domain Eukaryota; kingdom Viridiplantae; phylum Streptophyta; class Magnoliopsida; order Asterales; family Asteraceae; genus Silybum; species Silybum marianum. The sequence continues at coordinate 19,966,915 of CM072533.1, read as the reverse complement.
TTGGTCTCTTAATTTTGACTAAGTCTTTTAGTCTTTTTGAAAATGTCCAAGTCTTTTTGAAATTAGCCAAGTCTTTTTGTCTTTTGAAATAAGGCTAAATCTTTTGAAGTTGGCTAAGTCTTTCTCTCTATCTCTCTTATTTTTTGTCTAACCGAATGATGGATCTTTTAAACTAAAATAAAATATACTTTAAAAAATGATGATCCTTAAAGAAAAAGTTGTTTTGTTAAAACAAATTTTTTTTAATCGGTGAGTAAATTAAAAAGAAAATGTGTTTCAAGGGTAAAAATTTTTAAAAATATCTTAAGCTCTCTCTTTCATTTTCTCTATCTCTCTTTCTTTATTTTATCTCTTTAATTATTGGGTCACCTCTCCTTATCTTCAAAATTCTATCTTTCTTCTTCAATTTATTGATCTCTCTTATCAACTCCTCTTAATCGATATATTTCATCTTACTTCTTCTCTTTCTCAATATCTTTTTTACCTGTAAAAATACCCTCCGAATTTTACCTGTGAAATTTCTCTCCGAAATTTTAACTGCTAAAATTCTCTCTGATTTTTACTTGTAAAATTTCTCCGATTTTTGTAAAATTTCTCCAATTTTTACTTGTAAATTTTCTCCAATTTTTACTTATAAAATTTCTCTCCGAATTTTACCTGTAAAAATATCCTCCGAATTTTACCTGAGAAATTTCTCTCCGAAATTTACCTGTAAAAAATCTCTCCGATTTTTACCTGTGAAATTTCTCTCCGAAATTTTACCTGCTAAAATTCTCTTCGATTTTTACTTGTAAAATTTCTCTCCGAATTTTACCTGTAAAAATACCCTCCGTATTTTACCTGTAAAAATTCTCTCTGATTGCTGTCTCTCCCAAGTCAGATACCTTGAACTCTCCAAACTCAATATTCTCTTATATTGATTCTCTGTATTGATTTGTGAAGGCAAAGAAATCAATATCCTTTGAGACATCCAAAGCTCTTGGTTGTTAAACCCATTTATATCATGCTTAAATTTCTAAGTGTTGAAGAAACCAACTCTTCTTGTCCCAACACTTCAAAATTTCTCAAAAGTAACTTCCAAAGTTCTTTCAGGAAATTTATTCTGCTGAAAAAGGAAAAGTTTCCTATTTTTCCTAATCTTTGTTCTAAAAGAAAAACTTTTTTTTTAAAACAACCAATCTCAAAATCAGACCATTGATTTCGTTCTTAGTGCTGTCAATATAAGGAAAAATCAAGGTCAAGACTTCTTTCATCTCTTCTATGCCTTATTCTGTAAAAAGGCATCCTTCAAAGTGGCATCTCTTTCTCTCTCACCCATGCCATATAAGGAAAATAAAAGTTATTCCAAGAAAAATCTGTGATACTTTTTCATCTTGCAAAAGACTATCTGAAAGATTATGTTATTCAAAATAACAAAAGAAAATTTTCTCTAACCCCAAAAGACCCACTTCAAAATGGGTACCAAGAAATTATTTTTGTTCATAATTGCAGGACTCCAATATAGAGCATATCTGATATATAGGCGTCGGGCTCTAGGCACATGTCCAGAAACAAATAACTTCTGTTGAATTATTTGAAGGAAAAAGGGTCAGGTGTGAACTTTTGTGGGCAAGGTAAAGGAATCAAAAGAGGTTATGGAACTCTCTCCGATGGAACCATAACTTTCAACAACGTTGTCCATATTGAAGAACTGATGTTTATTCTTCTGAGTATCATATTGAAGGACTGATGTTTATTCTTCTGAGCATCATATTGAAGGACTGATGTTTATTCTTCTGAGCACCAGTCAAATATGTGAAAATAAGTTCATCATTATCAAGAGACACAACAAAAATATCTTATGATGTGTTTCATGGTCGAAAACCAAACTTTGGTTTTTCTTCATATTTTGGTTGTGTGTTTTGTCTTAAATGACAAAGAAAATTTTGGGAAAGTTGATCCAAGGCTGATGAAGGAATATTCATGAAGTTTTCATTGGATGTTCCTTATGTATTTGATAAGTCTATACTTGTCAAATTTGATGATCTCCAATCTTCTTCATGTATCGGAGACATGCCTCACACCACTCCATGTCCACCTCATCATTTGAACCTCAACCTCTAAAAATGGTGTGTTCCTCCCACCAACTTTTCCCACTCACCGACGTTTCCTTATACACTCACCGACACCGTCTTTTCTTTCTGCACTCACCGACGTCACCATTGAAATTACTCACCGACGTCCCACCCTACCACCATACTCACCGACGTTGCACCCTACCACCATACTCACCAACGTCCTTAATTTCTCTCTCCATACACTAACGTTAGACTCACCGACACTAACCTCTCAACTCTAAACTCACCGACACCCATCTTTCTCTTTTCGACACCCATCTTTCTCTCATACATCTCTTTCTCTCTCTCTCTCTCCCCACTTTCCGATATTCTCACCCTAAACTTCAGACACACCAACATCACCACTACCCGACTCAAGAGTTTCCGACGTCTCCCACACACCTCTACCCGACATCACTCACAAACCCCTTTTTCTCTTGAAATTATTTCTTTAGAGGAAGAACCTCAACTCTTAAACACCATCTTCTATATCAGCCGACATATCTTCATCTCAAACACAAATCTTACCTTTCCTCTTCAAAATGCCCCAGCCTTAATATTGACAAAAGATCACCCAATTGCTCAAATAATTGGTGATCAACAAGCTGATGTTCAAACTCGGAGAAGGAATTGAAAATCTCAATCTCTATGTGAATTTTCTCCATCATTGAACATAAACAACTTGGTGAAATCTAGCCGATCGAAGCTGGATATTAGCCATTCAAGAAGAGCCCTCTCATTTTGAGAGAGAGTCTAGAAATTGGTTTCTTGTCCTTCTCACAAAACCAAATGGATTTCCAGAGACAAGATGGATGAAGAAGGTACTGCTATTCACAACAAAGCAATATTGCTTACTCACAACTATATTCAAGAATGGAAACACATGAGGAACTAAATACTTTGATTAATGCAATAGAACATCTCTTTTCACTTCTCAAAGATAATGTTTGAAAAACTCTCTGTCACTCATCCATCTATAGTCTCTTCCACTATTTACAACAGGAGTCGGCTAAGCAAGCTTTCAATATTGCTTCTCTTGTCAGGATTCTCTTACTTCTCTCCATAGGAAGCTTGACAAGATAACAACTTCTCCTCCTACTATTGAAATTGATACAGGTGATGCCTTCTTCAAAGCTGAAGATTGTTTTATGGTTCAAAGATTGAACAAAAGTTGAGTAGTTTGGGCTCCCATGTTGAAGGGATCAAATCTTTTCTCTCTTCAGTTGGTCAAGGGCGCAACCACTGAGGGGGAGAAAACCACAAAAGCAGCAGCAGTCACCGAACCACCAGGTAACACTTGGTCATCTAGAGATGAGGCTAAGAAAGAAGTTGGAGTATTAACTCAGGGGGAGGGAGTCAGTGCCCGAACCCTTGAAGAATTGGAAGAAGAATAGATGAAAAAGGCTAAAGCTTTAAGGGAAGAAGCAATAAAAGCTCAACTTGAGTTTGACCAAAGAAATGTGCTCAAAATAGCTCAAGAAGAGGCTATCAAATTAACAAGCGCCGATACATAGGTAGAGAAGTCCAGTGTCCGACTGGATGAAGATGTCAATATCGATGCTAGCTCTAAGGTGGAGAAACAAAAGGACAAAAGCAAGAAGAAGTCTATGTGAAACAACCTCATGGCTAGAAGATCCCAATCATCCTGACTATGTCTATCGGCTAGACAAAGCTCTGTACGAACTAAAACAAGCTCCTCGCGTCTGGTATGACAATCTCTCCAATTTTCTTCTGGACAATGAACTTGTTCGAAGTAAAATTGACAACATTCTCTTCCTCTAAAAATCTAAAGGTAATATCACTCCTGTCTCCTGCTCAAATTTATGTTGATATTATTTTTGGAGCCACCGATGAAACTATGTGTGATCAGTTTTGCTTCTCTCATAAAAAGTAGTGTGAAATGAGCATGATGGGTAAACTCATTTTATTTCTCTTTCTTGGTCTCCAAGTTAAACATCTTTCTGAATTTTTTTAATATTAAAAAAAGGGGCTTAATTTTGACACTTGTATACCATTGAAGACTCCGATGGCTTCTCCTCTTAAAACTTCATTATGACTCTGATGGTGTATCGGTCAATGTTACTACCTATTGGGAAATAATTGATTTTCTTTCTTTATCTTAATGCAAGTAGACAAGACATCTTGTTTGCTACTTGTCTCCGTGCTCGTTATCAACCAATCCTAAGGAATCTTAGTTGGCTACGATGAAACGAATTTTTGGGTATGCAAAAGGTACCTTGAATATGGGTCTTTGATATCTCAAAGACTCAGGTTTCGATCTCATTGGGTATTTGGATTCTGATTTTGCAGGTTCCAAGATAAATCCAAAGAGCACCATTGGAAGTTGTCAACTTCTTCGTGGAAAATTTGTGATATCTCAATTGCAATTGCTATTGCAAATAATTTTGTTCTCCACTCATTACTTGGGTAAGGGGATGTTGAGTTTCATTTCATACCTACTGACTTTCAACTTACCCATCTCTGCACAAAGTTATTGGATGAAGTCAATCACCTTTCTCATCGGAAAACTAGGTATGTCATCCCTTCAATCTCTAAATTAAAAAAAAATTCATTATATATTTGTATATATAATAATAATAAATTCGAATAGCGATTTCTCCAATCTCCACTCTCCGAATAAAAGTATATTTTTTTCAATATATATATATATTTGTTTATAATAAAAAAAAATGCTGACGTCAGCCACCGACAATGCTGACGTCATCCATCAACGCTGATGTCACACCCACCGACGCTGACGTCAGCCACCAATCATGCTGACGTCACACTCACCGACGCCGACGTCAGCAGATGTCATGCTGACGTCATGCTTTCCGATTTTCTTAAAAAAAAAATTAAATTTTTTTCCCTTAATTTTCAGCAACCTCAAAAAAAAAATATATATATATATATATATATATATATATTTGGTTGTCCACACCGAAATTATTTTTTCAAACCTTTCTCTCTCTGACAGAATTTTGGTAATCCATTCTCCGAAGTTATTTCTTTCTTTTTATTCTTTTTCTTACTCTCCAAATTTCTTAGTTACTTAGAATACTGTCCGAAATTTTCTTAAGAATTTCAAAATTTTGGTAAGCCCCAAAATTCATACTCTTAATTTTGACTCCCCGATTTTAGACAACTAAAATCCCTCCAAAATTTCATATCTTGAAATTTTTTCTTCATATGTCTTTCTAAGATTTTGGACAGCTAAAATCTCTAAAATATTCTATTTCTTTAAATTTCTCCTCTCTTTGTAAATTCCCTCAAATATACTATTCTCTATATATCTTTGTCAAAATATCTCTCTGAATTTTCTTGCTGTTAAAATTCTCTCTGATTTTTGCCATGATAAAATTCCCTCCAATAGTTTTGTCAAACTACTCTCCGAATTTTGTCTGTCAAAATACCCGCCTATCTTTGACTGTCAAAACAGCCCCCGATCGTTGACTGTCAAAATTCCTATGATATTTTACCGTCAAAATGTCCAACTTTTGACTGTCAAAATTCTTTAATCCTTTCTCTTTCAAAAACCCCTCTCAAAAGTCTCCGATGGATATAAAAACTCTCCGATGTTTCTCTCTCTAATTTCGGTTACTTAATATCCTTCAAACTTTATTCTCTTGATCTCATGAGCATAAAATTCCACAAATTTTGCTCACAAATTACTCTCTCTAACATATGGACCTGGTTAAGAAGAAAAAGAAATCTAAGGTTTATAAATCTACCATTTCCACCTCCGCGCCTGCTTTTGCGGCTAAGATACCAAAAAAGCCTTCGGTATCTACCAAAGCCAATATCCTTTCCAAAAAGCAGAGGAGTTCCAAAAGCCCCCCCAAGTTCTCCTCAAAGAGACTTAGGGAACCTCAAGGGTCAAATACTCACAAGCCATTCACTGATTCCCAAAAATTGGTTAGTGTTGAAATTCTCCCTACTGGACCCAGGGAATCCTTAAAACCTCCCCAGCTCCTTCATGCCCTCTAAAAAGGACATGATTGAATTTTCAGGGACCCACACTAAACCCTCCTCAACATTCTCTTTGGTTGATAAGGATGACTTGGAACCTTCCCATTCCAAGGAATATTTTTGTCACATCACAACGTTGCACCCAAGATCTATGATCTTGATGACCTTGCACATCTCTGTGAAGATTCGGCGAAACTGGTCGAATTGGAGGGACTCCCACCTTTTTCTTGTTCACCAACATCTCCATCTGGCAGAAATGTTTTCACCTAGTGAACTCTCCGATATATGGGTTTGAGAAATAAAAATAAAAATAATTTTTTTTATTTTTATTTTTGATAGCTTATTTATCCCTCTGGTGGACTCCCCGAATTTCTTCCACCTTCTCACCTCATTTATTCAAAGTTCCTGATAAGGCTAAATCAACAGCAGCTGAGAGGAGAAAAAAAATCTTCTCAAGAAATCAACTAAGGCTAAAGTATTGTAAGCTGAGAAGGAGAAGAAGAAATCCTCCTCATACAGCTGAGAGGAGAAAAGAAATCTTCTCAAGAAATCAACTAAGGCTAAAGTATTATAAGCTGAGGATGAAAATGAGAAATCAACAGAGAAGAAGAAATTTTCTCAAAAAGGGATTTCAGTTGAAAGGAAGAAATCTTCTAAGTGATAAGATATCAGCTGAGGGGGAGCATCTAAGTGATTCTAAGAAGAATGAGTCAAAAGCAACTGTTGAGGGGGAGAAAATCAAAGACAGACAAGAAGTTAACCCCGATGCGGACTGGATTTATCTCTCTCCCATTCCACAAGAAGCATTCTTGATAACTCAAATTTCTGATCTATCAAATCCAACCTTGCTAGTTCAGTTAGCAACAACCATCATCACTGCTCCAGAATATGTTATGTTCTCTAAAGATGATCTTAGGAACAAATGTTTCTTCTAGGGCTACCAATATTCCCTTGCCGATAGCAGCTTCCTTCAAGAAATTCTAAGTGTGGTCCTCTACAGTAAAAATGAAGGAATTCTCTACAATTTAATCTTCAATGAACTCAAGAGTAGAGATGCTGATGCTGCAACAATTCCCTTCAAGTACCCGGATGCTTGGTATATATGTAAATTTGTTTATTATTTTTCTACATATGGTGCACATATTTTTTTTTCATACTGTATATACTCAGTTAGAAAAAAACAAAAAAAAAATATATCTGAGTGAAAAGAACCCAAAAGAAAAATAGAAAGAGTCAAAAAGTATTTCTTTCTAACATACAGGTATCATCATCAAATAGGGGGAGATTATTGGGTCACCGATGATTTGGTGATGAACCTTCTCTATTATTTGTTTGATCTTTTATAGGTTCTTTTGAAGGTCTGAAATATGCTTCAAGTATTGGAGAATCAAAGACTATCCAATCAAGGGTTGTACATCAAAATGTGGAATTTTTGATGTATCAACTAACATTAATATTCAGATCACTTGCCGAAATCACCAGTGTAGATTGATCACCGACCTGACAGATTGGGTCATCAGTCAGGTCACCGACCTGACAGTTGGGTCACCGATCTTGGATGAAGGTCACCGAAGTGACAGATAAGGTCACCGATGCATATTTGGGTAACCAATGAATTGGGTCACCGATTCATGCATTGGGTAACCGATGATGTACACATGGTCACTGAAAATTGCAGTTGCCTTTACTTGAGGTTGTGATAACAAGTCACCAATACAAGGATGTACACTTGCCAACACTTAGTGAAAAAAAATGAAGATCAACAAGCAATGTGTACACTTATCAATTCCAACCTTACAAGGCACTAACCAATGTGATACATGGTTCCATATATCACTTAGCAATTTTCAGAGATAAGTTCTTGACTCACAATAAATGCAAGACACGTGGGCAGCATGAACTTGGGAAGCAAACCTTAAATAAAGGCATTCTCTTTTATTCTTATAAAAGGGATGCTTGTCTTTTAGCTAAAAGGTTTGATGGGACTTCACAAAGCATGAAAAAAAAAGATAAGGGATCCAACATTGCGTGCTACAAAGAATGGTTCATCCATTATCCTAGTACAAAGGGAGTGGCCTCTTCCTTTGTCCATCAGATATACTTCCAGCTAATGAATCCTTGACAGCTGTCCACATGTACCCATGCATGGGCACTATAAAAGGAGATGAAGTCCTTCCCATAAATCTCACGGTTTCAACAAATCTTCTGTGTGTTCATTTGTTTTATTCCGGCAATCCTGTGTGTTCTAACAGTGTCATATTAACTTCCTTAGTGTACAAGTTAATTACTGTTAAATTAACTTCCTTAGTGTATAAGTTAATTTCATGTGTTTAAATTTGTTAGAATAGTGTGTCTGTTCTTTTCCGCAACAAACTTCTGTGTGTAAAATTTTAATATTTATATTAAAATTTTTAAAAAGATTAAACTTTGTGTGTTTGTATTCAACCCCCCCCCCCCCCTTCTACAAACCCTCTTTTAGTTAGCCATCTCTAAACAGGGACTAAGATATATAATATTAGAAAAAATAGTTTACTACAATCATTGATATATGCTTACTATTATCGACTTTTGTGTATTTGGGTTTTTTGTGATATTAAAATAATTTAATACAATTAATAGGTTATTGCAGGGGCGGAACCAGGAATTTGTGTAAGAGGGAGCACAAATAAATATACAAGGACAATATGTAACTAGAAAATCATAGACACAAATAATCAATATGCATATTTTGAAGCTTGAGACCACAATACAAATATATAATAGAACAGGTCTAGGGGCTTAAGGTTAAAAAAATCATTGTAAACTTCCCTTTTGATGTTTGAGACCACATATACAGTGATGTAATCAACTACTTTGTTGATGATTGAACCACAAACTTTTCTTTGTTAGACACATAGGGTCGTTACCTAGGTAAGTGCTTACCAAGTCATATTACCTTACCGAATGAATATGTCAAGGACCAAGAATCTTACCCGGTAAGAGCAAAGATAATGACCTCGCGTGTCCTGATCGTGAAAGGCGGCAAAAAGATAACCTAGCGTGCTTTAATTTGTAACTGTGAGATAGTATTTTTTTTACTACTGCAGGGAGGGCCCGTTTAAAAAATTCTTTGGGCTTTCCTTTACTTTCCATGGTGGACTACACATATCACCAAAAAAGTTTAAAAAAAAACCAGGGAGATCATAGGTACCTTCTGGTCCCTGTGTGGCTCCGTCCCTGGTCTATTGTATTGATTATTTAGACAAACTTTATTATTACAATTAAAAGACATAAAGACAATTAGAGATGATTTATTACAATCAAATAAATGATAGTTGGGGTTTATTTTTGAACTTTTAATTCTCATAATTATATTTAAAGATCATTTATTACAATTAATACGCATCTTCATTATATAAATATAATAAATATAATTATATAATAAATGACTTCAGAAAAGGAATTCAGAATTGTCTGTTTAAAACTTTACTTAAATCAAATTTAGACACATTATGCCAAGACTTATTTGATATTTCTGTTAATGTTTCTGTAGATTATCAGAATCATTCTCTTTTCAGAAGCATACCAGGACAAGAATCTACAGAAACTACAATATCAAATCTTTTTGGACCACCTATCTCAACCTCAAATTCAGATTTTCCTACTTATAAATCTGTACAAGTCATTTCAGAAACAGTTCAAGTCATTTCTGAACGTGTTGTTCCTGTTTCTGAACCTACGCCTATTATTTCTGAACCAGTACCGAATCATCAATTTGAGGGGGAGTCTTCAGATCTACATTCAGTTATCAATCATGATACTGAAACTCAAGCAATAATTGATGATTATGACTCCTTCAACAATGTCTCATCTGTTCAACCATTACCAAATGTAAACAAATGGACATCAAGTCATCCAGTTCATCAGATTATTGGTGATGCATCTAAAGGTGTACAAACAAGGTTAGCCACTGCAAATGAGTGTCTGTATGTGATTTCTTTAAGTAGCATGGAACGCAAAAAGCCAAGTGAAGCTCTTCAAGATCCATAATGGATTTTAGCTATGCAAGATGAGCTAAAACAATTTGAAAGAAACAAAGTCTGGAGATTGATTCCAAAACCAAAAGGTAAATCAATCATTCGCACAAAGTGGGTTTTTAAAAATAAAAAAGATGAACATGGAATTGTTGTGAGGAACAAAGCAAGACTTGTAGCTAAGGGGTATTGTCAACAAGAAGGAATTGATTATGATGAAACCTTTGCCCCTGTTGCAAGACTAGAAGCTATTAGAATTTTTCTTGCATATGCTGCTCACAAAAACATGAAGGTGTTTCAAATGGATGTTAAGTATGCATTTCTGAATGGAATTCTTCATGAAGAAGTGTATGTTGAGCAACCAGAAGGCTTTGTAAGCAAAGAATTTCCAGGTCATGTCTATATCTTAGATAAAGCCTTATATGGACTTAAACAAGCACCAAGAGCATAGTATGACACTCTCACAACTTTTCTTCTGAATTCTAAGTTTAAAAGAGATACAGTAGATACCACTTTATTTCTGAAAAAGGAAGGTGATGATATGATATTAATACAAATATATGTAGATGATATTATATTTGCTTCTACTAATCCAAAATTTTGTAGAATTTTTGAGAAAATCATGTAAACTGAATTTGAAATGAGTATGATGAGAGAGTTAACATTTTTTCTTGGTCTTCAAGTAAAACAATTTCCTACTGGCATATTCATTAATCAATCTAAGTATGTTTCTGACTTGCTTAAGAAGTTTGACATCTGACTATTCTAGTATTCAAACTCCAATGGCCACTTCAACTAAATTAGAACCTGATTTGAATGGAAAATCTGTTGATCAGAAAAAGTATAGGGGCATTATTGGATCTTTGCTTTACTTAACAGCTAGTAGACCTGATATAATGTTTGCTACATGTATTTGTGCTAGATATCAAGCTAATCCTAAGGAGTCTCATCTTCTTGCTGCTAAAAGAATCCTTAAATATCTCAAAGGTTCTCCTTCATTGGGACTTTGGTATCCAAAGGATTCTGGTTTTGAACTAACAACTTTCACAGATGCAGATCATGGTGGTTGTAAACTGGACAGGAAAAGTACATTTGGATTATGTCAATTTTTGGGTGACAGACTTGTGAGTTGGTTTTCAAAGAAACAAAACTGTGTTTCAACTTCTACTGTAGAAGCTGAATATGTTGCTGCTGAGAAAATTGGGGAAACACAAATTGATCCTATTGAAGTGGCTTCTGAATCAAATGCTGGAGTTGGCGATTCACAATCTCGTGCTGGCTCAATCCTTGAAAGTAGTGATGGTCCTGATTTATCAAAACTTTATGTTCCTGAAAATAAGCGAATGGATATCAAAAAGGACAACTGTGCTTTGAACCTCAAATCGGCTGATTTCAATGATGATCAAATGATCTTGATTGAAATTTTGAAGAAACATCCCCTTCGTGCTCTATTATCAAGAAAATTTTTGGTCCGTGCCTCATACCTGCAACAATGGTGGTTTCATGCTGAAGTTGATGAAGCAGCAGATCACATTTCTTCTTATGTTCATGGATACAGGGTGTGTATTTCTGTTGAAGATGTTCGCAACATCTATTTTCTTCCTAAAGCAAATGAAGTTGTTGGGAAAACTTCATTTGATCCTATTCCATCATCTTCTGAAATGATTTCAGATTTTATGAACTTGGGCTATTCTGAAAATTTGAATGCCTTAAGCTCCTTTAGAAGAAAGTGTTTACCTCCCATCTGGTATTGTTTGTTTATTATACTAAACACTTGTCTTTCTGGGAAGAGTTTAAGCCTAGATCAAGCCTCTACAAATGGAAGGATTATTTTTCATGGTGTTGCACATAATAAGCATTATGATTATGATTCCCTCATTTTTTAAAAACTAAAGTCTACTGTTCTGAAAAAGTTTACCTACAACTACATACCATTTCAGAGATTCTTTCAGACTTTCATCAAAGGTGCAATGAAAGCTGTTGAAGCCATCCCAACACTAGATCATGAGGTACATGTTCCACTCTTCTCCGTTGATAGTCTAAGGCCACCAAGTGCAAAGTTACAATTTCCAAATGCATCACCATTACCTGTTCAATTCCTTGCATATGTAAATCCCAAAAATAGGATTTTGAATGAGTATTATGAATCAATGGGACCACCAAAACCAGTAGTCTCTTCCCGTGATTCTACCCCGAGTGGTGAGCATTGTGAGAGGTCTAGTATTCCTAGCAAGAGTGGGGAGGCTGTTCATGTGGGAGAACAACCTCATAGAGTGAAGAGGAAAAATGAAAATGAGGGCTTGGGTAGAAGGGTGAGAAAAAGAACTGAAGAGTGGAGAACACAAGTAAAAGAGAAACAAACTTGTGAACCAAATGTTACAAGCCGGGCAGCCACATCATCTATTACTCCACACTCTTTGATGGATAATATTGAAACAGCCAGTGAGCCCATGACAACTTTTATTAACCCCCCCAGCCACTCACCCATCTCTCAAAAGAAGGGTGTTTCACCAACACTTATGGGGCAAGAAGCTTATCTACCAATATGTCCCCACTTGGAGGAGCCTATTGTTGAAAAAAAAGGATATATGTCCCCCCTTCATAGTTTTGAGCACATTGAGTCAGATAGTCCACTCCACTTTGAGCCTAAACCACAAAATGTGGCATCTGTTGACACAAGCACACATCTTTTAGATGTCACTATGCAAAGTGTTAGTCATTTTGCACTAACATCCATAGATGTTCCTCTTAGTGGACTTCGAGGATTGGATGGAAGACCTGGTGAGGTAAACATTACAAAAGCCTCATTCACATAATCTGTTTTGATTCATGATGTGGGTCTTGGAACCTTTCCCTCATCTTCTGAATTCTCAAAATTCGAAAATTTATGTACTTCTGAATTTGCAAAGATTCAGAAGGACATTAAGAAATTGACGAATAAATCATCCAAGGTGATGGAGGATAGGTTGGATGATTAGGAGAGAAAGGTGGTGAATAAGTTGAATGAATTCCAATTGTCAACAACCAATGATTTACAAAGTTTTAAACAGAAAATTCTGAATTCCTTTTCTGAAGTCATTTCTACAGTTGCATCTCTTAAGATTTCAATGCCTTCTTCTACTCAGCAAGATTCTACTCAATTTGCTACAAAGGAAGACATTTCTCAAATTCTGAATCAATTATCTGCAATTCAAAATTCTCAATTATCCTTAAATGAAAGACTATCTGCATTAGAATGTAGGCCTCAGGGAGATACTTTATTGAGAAGTCTTGATGATCAGGGTCCTGATGATCAAGAGAGGGAGAAAAGACACAAAGTATCTGAAGATGTTGAAATGCCACAAGTTCAAACTTCTGAGAAATCTTCTGCAGAAGTTCAGAATGTTATTAATGATGACATTAACAGAGTTTTTACGGCGATAGATGATATTTTGCATGCTGAAACTGAACGGCAAGAGGCTGAAAATGTCATTTCTGAAGAAAATATTGAAGAAGAATATGAGACTGAAAAAGTGTCTCTTGATTCTGAAAGAAATCAAAGCACAAAAGATACATAAATTGTTCCAGATTCTAATGAAGAAATGTTGAATGAATACTTGACTTTTGAAGAAGTACTTAGAGAACCTGGTGATCTCTCAGATGTAATTATATTTGATGATGAAGTGGAGGTGAATGATGAAGTGGAGGTAAATGAACATAGAGAATTGGTGATTTTGAGACCACAAGTTCTGGATAGAGTGGAAAATGATGAAATATCTGAAACTTTATGGAGGTTAATAAGTCAATTCTGCTGGGTATATATATTTTTGAATAATCCAAGGAATCTGGAGTGTAGATTCTTGGATGAAAGATTTTTTATCTTCAAAGAATTTCTGAATCAACCAGCTGAATATTTTGATATAGAGATGGATTTATGCATAATCTTGAAGTTTCAGATGAAATTCTGATAGCCTGTTCAGAATGTGTATTACTATCCCTTCAATCAATCTTCCTGTTCTTGAAGAACCAATTGTCGATCAAGTGTATGAAGGTGATACACTATTTGATAATTCTGGAGAAAAGTCAGCTTATTTTTCCAGAAGATTCTTATAGTGACATGTATAGAAGAAGCCTAAAGTATACAACTTTAGAAGATTTTGTAAATGATGAATGGTCTGCAGATCATGCTTCAAAAGTAAGATCATTTCTGCAAAAACATGGAATTCAAGAAATGCATGATTCCACATTCATAAAGCTGATCAGATGTATGTCTAAAACTGTGGAAGATGATTTACAAGTTGTAAGATTTGGTGCTGAGAGAAGGAATGGTACATTAACTGAATTTACTCAGTTTGACTTCTACAAGTTAAGATTACATGATAAACTTACACTTCTGAGTTATTGTGTCAAAAAGGAAGACTCGGAACTTATTTCAGAAGTTAGAAGAGTGCTGGGAATATACATCAGAAATATTATTAAGCATGATTTCCAGCTAGCTTTGGAATTCAGATTGTCTAAAGTTAATCTATTGGAGCTAGAGAGCATTGAAAGACATGGGCTTACAAAAGTTTTGACAAATCCAGAAATTGGTTTCATTTATGAAACAGAAGGAATCAACACAAGAACATTCATTTATGATATACCAAAGTATTCAACTTCCACTTTGCAATTGTTAATGAAGTATGCTGAACTGTTTGTTGTTTCTCCTGAAGTAAAAGAAGAAGTAATGTACTTGATCAAAGAAAGAATAAATTTCAGAGATTGCATAAGAAAAAGTTATCTGGCTGGTCATGCAAGTGTGAATACCATCAGAGGTGCTGATTATTTTCTGAGTAATTCGTATGATTTCCAAATTCATACTAAGAAGCAAGATATTGAAGAAGTTTTAAAAAGTACTCAGAAGACAATAAGCTCAGAAGCCAGCATAACTAAAACAGAAAAGAAAAAAGGAAAAGAAAAGATTTCTGAAAATGATACAGAAGAGATTCTTGTTAGACAAAACTCTGAATCTGAACATCTGCAGCAACAAAGAATTGAAGAAAATTCTTACACTATGTTTCTTTAATATTTCCATCCAGAAATATTCATGGAATATGAACAAAAGTTCAATTACATTGATTGATGGATCAAGAAGTCTTATGGATGGAAGCAATGGTTTTCAGATATTATCAGAAAGATAAGAATTCCTGTGAGTGAAGCAAGAAAATAAAGTCCCATTGTGAAAGTTGTTACTGCTGATATAAAGTCAAGAAACAATTACAAGTATGCTTACTTCACTGTGGAAAGGAAGAATGGTGAGATTTCTAAATTCTCAGAAGCTGATTTTCAAAATGTCCATCTTAGAAACTTACTCAGACTCTAAAAAAGTCTCTATCCTTTTCATGATTCCATTGCCAAATTCAGAAAGTCATTTCCAGTTCTCAGAGATGGTTTATACAGAGAATTCATTTGGGCTGCTAAAATTGATTTTCAAGTTGCATATGTTCTAAACAAAGGAAAGGTTCATCTGAGTAGTCTAAACTTCAGCTTACCAAACATTGAAAATCATAAAAGAAGCGCTCTTGTTATTCAGCCTCCAGGTTTTGTATATAAGTGCTTTGAAAACTTGTTGTCCATAATATTTGAAGAGATGCATAAATGTTGCAATGGAACTCTGATGGCAATAAGAGATAGATTGGAAAGGAGAAAGAACAAAAGACA
The DNA here is from genome assembly GCA_036898165.1 of Silybum marianum. Taxonomy (NCBI): domain Eukaryota; kingdom Viridiplantae; phylum Streptophyta; class Magnoliopsida; order Asterales; family Asteraceae; genus Silybum; species Silybum marianum. Next base: position 19,951,158 of record CM072533.1, on the reverse strand, counting down.
GAAGAGTCTAAGTAATGATGAATGGGAGAAGTACAGAAAGCTTGCTAAAGAGATGCTCGAAAATATTGAATCTTTGTTGGAGTATAGAAGTCTTATTCTAAAAGATGTCAGACAGATTTTAAACTTCTGGAGTTATGATTTGGATTTTTAAAGCTAAGGGGGAGATTGATAGATATCAGAAGATAGCTTCAAAAGAAGACTGGGTTCTAAAGACAACATAGTTCAGATATTCTGAACTAGTTCTGAAGAGAGAAAGGTTCAGAACTAAGAAGACAAGCAGAGCAAAGTCTAAGGCATAACTTCTGAAGTGGCTACTTCAGAAGTTCTGAAGATCCTGAAGAAGTTCTGAGGAAGTTATGAAGATGGTTCTGAAGATACTTCTGAAGAGGTTCTAAAGAATGATTATGAAGAAGTTCAGAAGTAGTTATGAACATGCTTGTCATTTTTGTACTGTAACTTTAGCATTCTTGTATGTATATAAATACATAATTTGTTAGACAGTTTGAACTAACGTTCATAAAGCTTGTAAAGATACTTTCTAATAATGTTCATTGATCAATACAATATACAACTTCGGTGACATAATTCTTCTTCTAATTCTTGATTCTTTCTATATTGTTGATATTTTGGGATCTAACATTTGGTATCAGAGCTTAATCGAAGCAATTTATCTTCGATACGATCAATTGATTGCAGCAGATTTGAAGAAATTGATGAAATTAGTGAAGTTTTTCTCTCTACGATGAACAGTAAGTTTTTTGATTGAAGTTTGATGAATTGATGCGAAATTTGATGTTCTTTCATGTCAAATTGATTCTATGATCATCGTGTATTCATATGGAATCAATTACATTCATCAATTTCAAGGATTATTGAGTTAATTTGCCAAATCTCAGAGTTTCTAGGGTTTTTTGTTCGAACGAACTGTTCTTGACAAATTCTATAAATTTTTGGTGAATTGGTGTGATTCAATCCATTTTGTTCAAGAGGAATACCCGAAATATGTTTATGAACAAGGTTTGATCATCAATTTGGTGCTTAATTGACAAATCTTGAGGTATCTGAGATTTTTGGATCAAACAATTCAAATGATCAGACAGACTTCTGAATTGAATTGGTTTATCGGACTTCAGACGATGGTTTATCAGACTTCAGAAGATGGATTATCGAACTTCTGAAGTGTATTGAACTTCTGAAGTGTATTATCAGGCTTCTGAAGTATATTATCTAACTTCTGAAGTGTATTTGTGAACTTCTGAAGTATTATTATCAGACTTCTAAACTGCAAAGAATGGTCACACTATAATTCAGAAGTTCTGTATTATGTTCAGAACTGTACTAAACTTCAGAAATTAGTTCATATTTGATGCATCTAGGTAAGGGAGAATTGTACATTAGCGGGACCCCCGTGCTTAGTCGTAGGAGGGGGACATTGTTCATCAAAGAGATTTCACAGATCAAATATACATCACAGATTTTCATCACTTGTCTGTGATATATTCTCGTTGTCTAAATTTCTCTGTTTTAAAGATTGGAACTTCCGCATAATGTTTGAGACAACACTGATTTTTATGGTTTATCATCAGACAAGAAGTGCTTAATTGTCTACGCTCATGACATCCTCAAGCTACTTAGTTTGTATTGATATTTTTTTATCATGGCCCTATATATTCATCAAAGCTTATTTCTACAACCTCGTCAACAAATGTTCATAGTTTGACTATATTGGTCAAAGTTTTATGTATGCTATCTAAAGAGCCTGATTTGAAAAGTTTTCAGAATTTTGGATGATTGATTCAGTATTTGATTTGAAGATTAGAAGTTTGAGTTTCAGCAATCATTTCTCTGAAGATTTATTCTTGAGGCAAGACCGTTGAATGCTTGCAATCTGTGTTCTGAATTGATCACCTACACTATAGAGTTCTTGCAATCATTGTTCTGCAAGAGATACTCAAGATGCTAGACTGTTGAGTGTCTTCAATCATCTTTTTGTTCTGATCAAGTAGAAGTTTGAGAGTCTACAATCAATATTCTGGTAATTTTATTCTGTGTTATAGATTTGAGTGCAGATAATCATTCATCTGATTATGAAGATTGAATCTGGATTTGGTTATTCATTATTCTGGAAGTATGCTGGAAATCGACTAATCTTTCTAGTTTGACTTTGCTGATCAAGAAGCTATGCTCTTAATGTCATCTTTCTCCCAAAGCTTAATTGTCAAAAGGTGTTTTGGTCAACCAAGCTTTGTGTTGATTCCCCATTTCTTGAGCTTATTAGAAGCAGTTCTTGAGCTGAATGCTTATTCAACTCATGGTTCAAAGACAAACAGATTTTTTGTTATAAACTGTAGTTGCACAATGGACTGTCATGACATATATTCAGTACAGTCAGTCGGGGCTATTGCACATTGAATCTAAAATTACAGTTGAAAGTAAAAATAAGAGCTATATTCAAGGGGGAGCTTGGATTTATTCAAGGGGGAGTTCTTGAAGATCAACAACACTAATGTTTTTCAAAGAAATCAAGGGGGAGAAGATCTGAAGATTAAAGACTATGATTTCTTTACAAAACATAGGGGGAGATTGTTAGAACAAAAGTTTGTTCTATGTTTGAAATATTTTGTAAAGGAAAGTACTTCAGAATCTGAAGATGAATAGTTCATAAGTTCTGAAGTAGTGCTAGAAAGATAAATAAAGTCATCTTCAGAAGTGCAAAAGATGTATTCAGAAGTTCTGAAGAAGTTCTGAATATGTCCTGAAGTGAAAGTTCTGAAGTTCTAAAGACAATTTAGAAGTGGTTCTGAAGAGCAAAGTTCAGAATTCTGAAGACAGCTCATAAGTTCTGAAGAACTTCTGAATATAGTTTTTGATGACGTGTCTCATTGTAATTGGGCTGTGATTTAAATACTTGTAACTGTAGCTTTACATTTGTAGTATAAATAGAGTGTCTGTTAGACAGTTAGGGGTTGAAGACCACAAATGAGAGTCATCTAAAGATGTAGTGTGTGTTTCTCTATAAAGCTCTCTATAGTTCTTAATAAAATGAGGATTCATTGAGCATTATTTATCAGATCTGTTGTAATATGGGATTAAGATATAAGTATAGAAGTAAGTTGTCTTAACATTTTTAATGGAAAGATAAGTTTTGTTGTCTGGATTCTAGATTCTTAGGTTTTCGTAATGGAGTATGTAAAGTTAAAATATTTGAGAGACCATAATGAATGTTGGACTATTAAGATAAGAGTTTGCCGCTTGTGGGAGTCTTTGGACTAAAAAAATGGAGAACTAATTAGCTAGGATATGGTCTTCATCGATGAAATGGTATGTCCATCTTGCAATATTTTATACTAAAATATTCTATGTGGGAGTTTTATGATCATTTGCTTCATTTTTCATTTTAACTTCAGGGAACCCTAATGGCTACAACAAACTTGAGGAATTTGGTGTCGAAGTTCAAGCATTTATTGAAGGAGGGTTTGGTGTATACCATGAAAAACTTTAAGGTGTTTGTGAATTCTTGAGCTTAGAGGGTTGTTAATTCGAAGTTCAAGATCATATTTACTCTTTTAACAACCATTAAGAGAGTAGAGGACATTGCCCCTTCAATACCGATGCACAGATTTCAATAATGAGAAGATGGTTAACACTTGGGTGAATGATGACAGTATTCTCACGGGTACGATCTTTTTAAAGCTTTTTTACTTCTCCTAAATATATTGTGTGATGTTCCTTATTTTTTTTTCGTTGCTTGCTACACCTGGTTGTTCTAATATAAAATGTATTTGTAGATATTGTTGGGTGTATAGTAGAAATTGGTGATCTCGAAACTGTTGGTTGGAATTATACAAAAGGGATCTTGAAATTATTTGGGATTAGTAAGTTTATTTGATACTCAGATATACACTTCTTTTTACCAAAATTATAGTAGAACATATCATTTATCTTAACATTCTGCCATCTATCTCTGTATCCAGCTTGTTTACTTGCAAAGTTAAATTCCGGGGAGAACTTGGTGAGAAATTTATGGACAAATATCCAATTGAGAATGGGAACTCCCCTTTAATTAATATTGTCACATTAGTACACATTAAAAAGTTTCGAGGTATTTTTAATTCTTGTGTATTTGTATATTTCTAGATTCTCCTCTGATTAATAACACATATATGGTTTGTTGTGTTATAATTATAAGGTGTCAACAACTTTTCAACATCATGTGCAAGCAAGATATACGTTAATATTCCCGACGAATATGTGTCGTCTTTGATTAGTAGGTTTGCAAATGTATGTCCTCGGGTGAAACTTATGAACGCTATTTGTGTAGTACCAAAAACAGTTGAAGAGGAAATGTTTGATAATATAATGAGCATTGAAAAATTGCTAATGACCGGAAAAATGAATCTAAAAGGTGCATTTTTTCATCAATTTTCTATGCTTAAACAAACTACAATAGTATGATATATTAGTTTTCTAATTACATAGTTCAATCCTCTACATGCAGGGGTATACTATAACTATTACTAGTGTCATTGATAGATTTGAAACTCATTATGGCTAGTTTTACTTAGCCTGCAAAGGATGTTAGTATTCAGTTATTTTAAGATTTCTAATGTTTCTAAATTCCATGTAATTGATTAAAAAAAATTTGTGTTTTAATGTACAAACTACATTTTGTTGTTAAAGACGATACCGGTACGACCACATGCGTTGTTCTTCAAAGCTTGTTGAACGAATGGTGGATTAATCGGCACTTAAACCGTTGTACAAAAGTGATCAGAATTCTGATGAATTTTCCCGTGAAATCCTTGAACTTTGGGGTAAGAAATACATATTCAAAATCGTTTTGAGAGATTACAACATTAAATGGGAGAGTGACAAATTTTCGGATAATAATGTGTTTGAACCGGATGAAAATTTGGATAAACAATATTTGTCTATTGACGGAGAAGAGGTTAGTTCATCTTTAACACTAAAGATTATGTAGCCTATTTTTATCCTGACCTTATGTTTGATATCCAATTGAAAATAAAAAAACATGTGCAACCAGAAGTGGAACCATCAACAAAGGTGTTTCAACAACAGTAAATACTTCTAATTTCTTTTAATATTGATATTGATTAACACTTTAAAATTCAATAAAATGATGTTTTGTTACTTGATGTGTTGGATGATGAAATTGAAGCTCAATAGTCCCCACTCACTATCTCCCCTACAGAACGAAGAAGGATTATCAATGATTAAGAGAATGAGTAGAGTGGGCGGTTCAACATCTTGATCCATGATGTCAAAAGTTTTGATTTATGAATAAAACATCTTGATCCATTTTGTTGCTATATGTTTGATTCTTATGTTAGGGTTTTGTCAGGGTGTTTTGTTTTACAAATCTTATTAGTTTATAAAATTTAAGTATGCTTTGGTGTTTCATGTGTTGATTGGGATGTCGTAATTAGAAAAATAAGTTCATTCATCATTCACTTTTGTTTGGTTAGAGTAAAAAATAAAATAATATATATTAGATAACATGTAAACATTAACTTACACCTCAATGTTGATGTATTGTGTTTGATGGTTAATCAAATAACAAATGCTTGCAAAAACACATGTATACAAATGTTTCTTCAATATTCATTTTGATATAGAACGTATGATGAAAGTTTGATTAACATAGCAAAATTGATAGACGTTGATGTAGATTATGCATGTCGTACTTGTATTCTTTGACACTTGTACACATATTTTTCGCTACAGTAATGTGTGTTTCTTTATTTTTAAGTAGAATTTGTTTCTTTTCTAATATTTTTGATTTGTTTTTTAATATTGTAAAACATTAATTACCTTAACTGTATTCCAAACCGATTAACTTTCTCGCCACTATCATTTTTCAAATATTTTTATATATTTTTAATATTGTAAAACATTAGTTCCCTTAATTGTCTTAATTATATTTGAACCGTTTCCATAATATTTTTTTTAATATTGTAAAACATTAATGACTTTAATTGTGTTCAAAACGTTTAACTTCCTAACCACTGCCAAAATGAAAATGTCATTGATGAGAAAACAAATTAATGAACAATAGCTAGTTAGTGAGTGAATCATGTTCATAAGTGAACTATGTTAGTGAGTGAACCATGCTCATAAGTGAACTAAGACATAAATAATTTTGGTGTGCATGTGTTCACAACTGATCATGAACACATTCAAGTACTATAGAACGATGTTCAAGATATTGTTTAGTGCATTGTTCATAGTGAATCTAAGGATGATATAATTATCATCCCTAAAAACAAGAAGTTAATTTTTTATAACAGCTCATTTAATACAATAATGTAACTTACAAATGAAATTACCTATGTATCCTTAATCATTAACTCTAACATTTAGAGTAATAATGACTAAAAATGATTTTGATTGGTCCAACGAGTTCACAAAGTTTAACACTTTTTTTTTCGTTAATAAAATACCTTCCCTCTTAATGAATATTAGGATGATCTGATTAGTGGCATAATTTTTTTAACGAAATTGTCAAATTAATGGAATACTTGGTGATGGGATAAGACAAGAACACACACAATGGTGAATTAACATTTAGGAATTTCCAATTGATATATTATTGATTTTCCAATACAATCAAATTGCATTTAGTTTATATTTCATCTTCTATTACAAATCTACAAAAGATTTAAAACCTTGACCTTAATTTTTTCTGATTTAAACTAAATGAAAATGATATCACTAATATAAAGATAATCAGTATAGTAAAGTGATTAGATTTTTTAAATCTCCATATATAATTAGAATGTTGAAAAAAAAATCAAGAAATATAATGATAATCATATTATAATTAAATTCAAATAATATCTTTAAATTATATCTCTTCCTTCTCCCTCTCCTATCTTATACTCTTCTGTTCTCCGGTTGTCCTGGTCTTTCCCCCTTTTTTGTCCTCTTCCAGTTTTAGTCTCACGTTCTTCACACCCTCTTTCCATCTCCATCTATTATGTTCATGAAGTTTTAAAACAATGAAACATTTGATAAATTTTCCACAATCAGTAGCTTAACTGAAACAGTTGTTACTACAGCTAAATACACACACAAACATTAGTCACATAGCAATTTAACACCCTTAGGCTTGCATCACAATCACCTTAGAGATGGCATATGATGTGTTTTCCAATTATCTTACCGACAATCATAAAAACATGTCATGCAAACATTGAAGGTAATTGCATGTTAAACCATGAAATCTGATAAATTAAACGTGATGCATCAGTCATCACTATTACAAACTCTTTTAACATGAGACACTTGACTACCTCTTTTCTCTACAACATTATTCTTAAAGTATCATCACTGTTTGCTAGTTCTAAAATTTTCATTATTTTAAAATAAGGATTTAATGTGAATCAATTCAAAATTGAAATTGAAAATATTCCCTGTTATCAAAGTAATAATTATTAGTTAAATTTCTTATTTAATAGCCATGAATGTTCTTTGGAGGTTTCAATTAAGGGTTTAGTGTTACATAAATTACATTTAATTCTTTTTCATATCCCAAGTGTGGTATAAGTTCTTCTACATTACTTCATGACCACTTGCTATTTCTTCCTTAATGATGTTTTTATTGCTAGAAATGTTGTATTGATGTATATTTACTTCTTTAAGTTCGCTCTATGTATTATTTGTGAGTGTGGTTGGTCATACTCATTCATTTTTGCCTTTTATTCTTAATTTATAATTATTTAGTTGATAGTTATCTAGCTTGATTTGAACTATTATACTATTATTTAGATGTTGGTTTGATGTGATCAAAGAGCAAGTTTACCTTGCAGAACATGAATTGTATAATTGAATCATGTAACATGTATATATAACCAAATACTACCATTAATGGACATTGTTTTTTGGAAAAAAAAACCCATCCGTTAACATTTAAATTATGCATTTAGGGAAATTAGTTTCTTTGAGTTCCACTTTTAACAACTATATTATAGTTTTCGTTTTTCTTTGTTTCATGAGGTACTATGTGATAACACAGGACGAGGGCTTGATAACCTCTTATGAAATCATGTCGGCTACACAGTCTTGTAAGAAAAAAACACTTTACAATCAAAGTCTTTACACAAGAAATAAGAAAATGGAGTTTATTGTTTTTAGTAAAAAACACCCAACTCATCATTGATCTAAGAAACCCAACCCAAGCCTCATGCTTCTTCCTCTATTAATTCATTTTTAAAGTAAATAACAAAAATTATAAAAGAGGCCCGTCAACACACAAAATGACCATAAAAATTAGGTTTCATTGTCTTTAACCATTAGATATAAAATACACTCCTCAAATAGCAATACATATTATTTAGCGGATTCTTATTTCAGTTCATTCTCATATATGTACATGTTCTTAGTTAAAGCAGACATGATATACTATATTGTATTCTAATAACCGTTGCATATTTAAAAGCACTACAAAAGACTTATAATGGGAAAATTGTGATTTAAATCAAATGAATTTATTTTAAAGAGACACTTCATAACTACAAGGATGGTCTTAATTTTTAATTGAATTGTCGTATGAGCCTGTGCGTCACTTTGACATGATCATTTTTTGCAAGTGTCATCTAATCATACTCATTAATAAGATGTTAATAATTGTGTTCACTAAAGGTATCATGGAACTTGCTGATGAAGAACATAACATTCGATGACGCCTGACATATATGACACGTTATGAAATACGAGAAAGGATGACATTCAAATGTGTTACTTGAATGGTATATAAGTCCTTTAAGATAATTTTTAATTCGCATTACAAATGCAATTTAATGAGCATTCATGCATAAATTATTAATGTATCAAGTAATAATTTTTATCTTCCATAACCAACTTTTCCCGATTGCGTTGTTGAATATGCAGGAAATTCAATATAATTAGAGAAAGACGAATACATGATGCTACCACAAGTATATCTACAAACACAGGTAATTGCATTCAAAGTGTTATGATAATTATTTGTCTATACATTATACAATTTTAAAGTACATAATTCATTTATCTTTACTATAATTTTAGGTATGTGTGCTGCAACACTCTCAAATTCAAGGGCCTACACTTAAATTCACTCTATAACAATTCTATGGACCAAGGTACATAATGTTATTATCCTTTGTTACAATCATTTCCTATTGTTGTATATATCAATACTAATTCCAAATTACATGGACTTTCGACTATTAATGCCATTTTCAATTCCATGGAACTTCGAGAAGTCAAATCATAAGTGCAAACATTGTGGATCCATTATGTGGTACGAAGAACAAAACCAAAAGGCCAACAAAACCTCTGATCCAACACTTCATGTATTGTTATTCAGAAAGTGGTGTAAGATTGTCATTGCTTCCACCGCCACCAATGACACTCCAAAATCTGCTCGACCCCACCCCACATCTTAAAATAAAGGGGTAGATTTTCTTAGAGAAATAAAAACATATAATTCTATGTTCGCATTGATGTCAGTTGGATGCCAAGTTGATTCTACTATTAATCGCGGGAAAGGGTCGTAAGTTTATAGAGTGAGTGGACAATATTTACATCGAATTGGATCTATATTGCCTGTAAGTGGCAAAAGGCCTCAATTTGCCAAACTCTATATCTATGACACCATGAATGAAATGACCAACATGATGAACGCAATGCAAAGGCAATTTGGAGATACCAATCTCAATTACGAGATAACCCAAGATCGATACCATTCAAATCCCGACTCTGCCTTTTCGCTTACGAATCATCAAAAGTCGTAAAAGTGATGGTCACCAATATAATATACGCACCATTGAAGAGGTTGTTAAGTTCCAGAAGATTGCTTCAAAAGAGATAGGGTCTAAAGAAGAGATCTCAGAAGGAAAGCTTGAAGAAAAGCCTAAGGCATAACTTTTGAAGTAGCAACTTCAGAAGTTCTGAACTATCTCTGAAGACTTCTGAAGATAGACCTTCATAAGTTCTGAAGATATTCTCTGAAGAAGTTCTGAAGACTGTTTTATACTATTGGTCTGTCATGTAACCTAGTTGTTAGAATAGTATCTCTCTTCGTGTATATATAGAAAGTTAGTTAGTTCGTTTTAGTTGTTCGTTCATATTTGTACTTTCAAGATCATACAGTTTGTAATATTATCAAGATTAATACAACACCGACTTATTCGCTCCAAATCTTATATCTTTCATATACATTTTGATCCACGGGAACTTTCAGAGGTTGCTGGTTTAATAGTTGGTGATCTTAGTGAAGAAGACAATTTTGAGCCTGATATCATTGTTGAACGTCTTACAAATGCTCTTCAACGCGTTACGGATCTACATCCAAGTTTCATGTCCATTACATACCCTTTGATACACCCTTACGGGGAGAATGGGTATCGAGAAAATATTCAACTACAAAACATGACTAGGTCTTCCACCAAAAGTCAATTTATCACGATGAGACGATATTATTGCTTTAGATTGCAACAAAGCGTACATGAAGGCTACACTTTGTGACACTCTAGACGACTGCTTCAACAATATATTGTAGATGCTTACATAGCATTTGAAGAAGGTCATTTTAGGTAGATATGTAACAATCAAGAGCAGTTATGAACTGACCTATACTGTGGACCAATGGATGTTGTCCACCATGGAGACATCGATGGTAATAAATTAGGTAAATCAATTATACTACCATCCACTCCTATCGGCAGCCCTCAATACATAATCAACAATTACCAAGATGCTATGGCACCTTGTAAGTGGGCTGGATATCCAGATTTATTTCTGACATTTACATATAATCCAAAATGGCAGAGATAACTAAAACACTCGACATAGTACAACAGAAGGATGATCCAAATAGAGTGGACATTGTTTGTAGAGTGTTTGAGATTAATCCCAAAAATTTGATGCAAGACTTGAAAGTACCAAGATTTTTGGTAGCAAAAATCGCCTGTAAGTTCAATAACACAAAACATATTTTTTGTTGGAAGTATACATACGATTAAAAATTAATCGAGGTTTTATAATGTTTCAGGTATTTATACTATCGAGTTCCAAAAGAAAGGCTTGTTTCATGCACAAATATTATAATTTTTGGATTCCAAATCTAATATCCCGCTGACTGAGCATATTGATAGAATCATGACTACAGATATTCCAGATGCAAGTATTGATCCTAATGGTTTTAATGCCGTGAATAACTTTATGATTCATGGTCCATGTGGGGATCTCTATCTGCAACAACTCGTCCCACATTGATAGATAAAGGGATTTGGAAGCTCCTAATAAGTCTCAAGTAGTGGGCTACTAATAACTTCCACCATGGTTTGAAGTTGGATTTGAAGTTATTGGGCCAGTCCATTGCTTTGGGCTTTGGGGGTGTTACAAATGGTATCAGCGCTGATCCTTGTACCACCGGGATGGTGGGGAAAACCTCAACGGGTATGATGAGTCCTCGAGAGGGGGTGTTTGTAACATCTTAGGCGAATCCCACATCGTCCATGACAAGGAGGAAAATTCTGGGCAGACCTGACGAGGACGTCAGGAGTTTAAGTGGGGAAGTTTGTAACAACTCGTCCCACATTAATAGATAAAGGGATTTGGAATCTCCTTGTAAGTCTCAAGTAGTGGGCTACCAAAAACTTCCACCATGGTTTTAAGTTATTGGGTCAGTCCATTGCTTTGAGCTTTGGGGGTGTTACACTATCCATCATCCCCATGTATGGTGCAAGGTATGTGTTCAAAAAGTTAACCTAAGAAATCTGTTGGACAAACATCAATCGAGTCAGATGGATTTCCAGTATAAAAAAGAATAGATACAGGAGCTTATGTTACAAAAAAAATCAATTTGGACAATAGGTACGTTGTTCTCACAACAGAAATTTGCTTGTGAAGTTTATGCCCACATCAATGTCGAAGTTTGCAATCATGCAAGAGTAGTAAAATATCTCTTCAAATATATTAACAAAGTATCTGATAGAACAACCTCTACATTTCACTCCACAGATACAAGTCTCGAAAGAGACAAAATTAAAACGTATTTAGATTGTAGATACATATCTGCATCAAAAGCATGTTTACGTATCTTTCAATTCGACATCCATTACAGATATCCATCAGTTTAGCGGTTGCCTTTTCATCTACCTACTGAATATATGATAAAATTTAAAGAGAACATTAATCTTGAGGTAGTTATTGCAAGACCAGGTGTTGGGAAAACTAAGTTCACCAAATGGTTTGAGACAAACAAAAAATATGAAGATGCTCAACAACTGAGTTATTCAACATTCCCTATGAAATAGGTTTTGAATTCTAAGGACAAGGTGTGGACTAGACATAAAAAGGGCATATCAATCGGTAGGATGTACTTCACCCATCCATTTGCGGGGAAAGATTTTACATGTGTATGCTATTAAACATGAAAAGGAAGACATGTTTCTTTGTGGAGAAATAAGTTTAGAGTTTCCTGAAGTTATTCACTTTTATATGTATAAAACCAGTTTGAAGTTTGCAAAGCTGGAAGATTTTGTAAATGATGAGTGGTCTGAAGAACAAGTATCTCAAGTTAGAAACTTTATTCAGAAACATGGTGTTCAGAATTTGAATGATTCCACTCTTTTCAAGAAAATTAGATGTCTAACAAAGACTGTTGAAGAGGATTTGGTAATATACAGATTTGGAGCAGAGAGAAGAAATGGATATCTGTGTGAATTTACTCAATGTGATCTGCACAAATTAAGATTGCAAGACAAGTTGACAGTTCTTCAGTTTTGTGTTGCCAGAAGTGAAGTTCAACTTGTTTTTGAAGTTAGAAGAATTCTGGGAATCTACATAAGGAACATAATCCAGCATGACTTTCAATTAGCTCTGGAATTTGGTTTATCTAAAGTGAATCTGTTGGAACCTGTAACCTTGAAAATACAATAACTAGAGTGTTCACTAGACCAGATCTTGGGTTCCGATACACAGAAGATGGAAATAAAACTTTTTTGATTTCAGATATTCCAAAATACTCTAACTCAACTCTGAATTGGTTTCTTACTTATGCAAAGGATTATATTGAAGATTCAGATGTCAAAGAAGAAATCATATATCTTATCAAAGAAAGAGTTCATTTCAGAGAAATTGTAAGGAAAAGTTATCCAGCTGGTCACAAAAGAGAAAACAAGATCAGAGAAGCTGATTATATACTTAGTGATACTTATGATTTCCAAATTCACTCAAAGAAACAAGATTTGGAAGAAATTATGAAGTTTTCTCTGAATATAGAAAGTTCTGAACCAAGTCAGAAGGATAAAGAGAAAGGGAAAGAAGTAATTTCTGAAGCTATTTCTGAACAGTTGGTTCCTGTAGAGCAAATATCTGAAGAGGAACAACTGCAAGTTCAAAAAATAGAAGAAAGTGCTTTCACCATGTTTCTTGAATAATTCCATCCAGAAATGTTCATGGAATATGAACAAAAGTTCAACTATATTGATTGTTGGATTCAAAAGTCCTTCGGTTGGAAACAATGGTACTCAGATATCATTAGAAAGATAAGGATCCCAATTAATGAAGCAAGAAAGGAAAGTCCAGTGGTCAAGGTAATTAATGCTGACTTGAAGACAAGACAAAATTACAAGTATGCATTCTTTACAGTTGAAAGACAAAATGGTGAGATTTCTACCTTTTCTCGAAGTCGATTTCCGTAATGTGAATCTCAGAGATCTTCTCAGAGTTTACAGAAGTCTTTATCTTTTTCATGATTCAATCACCAAGTTCAGAAAATCATTTCCAATCCTCAGAGATGGTTTGTACAGAGAATTTATATGGGCTGCAAAGACTGATTTTCAGGTTGCTTATGTTCTGAACAAGAAACAAGTACGCTTGAGCAAACCAAATCTGAGCTTACCAGATATTCAGAATCTGAAGAAGAGTACTTTAGTAATTCAACCTCTAGGTTTCGTTTGCAAATGCTTTGAAGAATTATTATTTGTGAGATTTGAAGAACTCCACAAATGTTGCAATGGAACTCTCATGGCAATCAGAAATCATTTGGTAAAAAGACAAAATAGAAGACCAAAGAATCTGAGCAATGAAGATTGGGAGAAGCACAAGAAGCTTGCAAAAGAGATGGTGAGAATTGTTGAATCATTACTCGAATACAGAAGCTTAATTCTGAAAGATGTTAGAGAAATTCTGAACTTCTGGAAGTATGATCTGAACTTTTGAAGCTAAGGGGGAGAATTATAGAGATATCATAATAGCTTCAAAAGGCACTGGGTTCTGAAGATATTAAGATCTGAAGAATGAAGATTCAGAACTCAGAAGAAAAGACAAAAGCCTAAGGCATAACTTCTGAAGTGTCAACTTCAGAAGTTCTGAAGAGGTTCTAAAGAAGTTCTGAAGATACTTCTGAAGAAGATCTAAAGAAGATCTGAAGAAGATCTGAAGAAGTTCAGAACCTGTTCTGAACTTGTTTGTCATATTTGTACTGTTACTTTAGTCTTTCTATTTCTTGTATAAATAGATAGTTTGTTAGATAGTTAGAACTAACGTTTCCATAAGCCTTGTAAAGACATATTTGTAATACTGTTCATCCTATCAATACATACGACATTTGGCTATCATATTACTGTTGTAATCTTTACATATATTTAGATCTTGATTGTTTGGGTCCTAACAAAGAGGTTGCTGTAGTGGAAGGGAGGTTGGCGGTGGCCGACGTGGCTACAGGTGGCCGTCAGTAATACTCGGTAGACGACATTGGTTGTTGAGGACGTGAAGATGGTGGATAATTATGGTTGTAAGCAAAGTTAGTGGCAATTGATGATGGTGGTGATGGTGACCAACGGTGCTAGTGGTGGTATGTAACACGATAAAATTTAGAGCAAATTTAAACCGAAAATAAAATGTGGAATATATAAAAACACCCACTAAATGGGAATAGAGTATGGGAGTTTACATCTAAACATGGATACTAAAATAACAACCTATTAATCTATACAATTCAGAATACAGATTACATTCGGGTGTTACTAGCAACCTCAAAATAACTGATCTAATATCTCTAACCATTTACACTCTTAGTGTATTCCTAAAAAAGGTGCCTCCACCGGCACTACACTCCACTCCCTTCTAGGGAGCCCCTTCATCCCAATCACCTGCTAAACCACATTTAAAATCAAGTGTTAGGCTTACGCCTAGTGAGAATAAATAGTTAAATGGATAAAGCCGTAAAATGTTTAAATAAGGTTATAGTTCAGTTTATCCCATTTAACTCTACTAGAACGCTTACTCTTGGTGAGCAAGGATACTTTAAAAACAACCGGGGAGACCCGATATTCAATCTTTAGTGACAGATACAAAAGTAGGTCACTACTCAATATTCAAGCTAACTATAGGAATCAATGGTAACCGGCAACTCTCGGTTAACACACCTAAGTGTAAGGCCCTCGATGACCCCCACAAAAGCCCGTGCAATAGGTCAATGGCAACCGGCAACTCCCAATCGATACACCTAAGTGTAAGTCCCTCGATGACCTCCTGATGCACCACGTATAGTCAATGGCAATCGGTAACAACCGACTAATACGCATAAGTGTAGGGCCCTCGATGACTACTAACACAACTAAATTGATGACAACAATCCCGATTTAAAACCGACTAAATGCCTATGGATCCATTACATACTTGTCTACTCTTCAAATACATCAAACCGGACGTATTTATAGTCCCTACACCGAAAACTTTTATATAAACATTCCTCTTTGAAATACACATTTCACCAAATATTAGGTCAAATCATTTGTTTTCAAAATCAAAGAATATCTCCACATAAAGCTTTCCCACGTATTTTAAACCAACTATGATGTTCATTTCATCATCTAACTCAAAATACCCAAAATATATCATTTTGACCTAAAACCTCCAAACTCAACCAATTACATAAACACGTGAAATTATAAGCTTAAACCAGTAACACACAACATTTATAGCAAGTATTTAAGTTTAGAAAGGTTGGATTTGAACTCACGAGGCTAAGGTTAGGTAAACCCTAGAAAATCTCCAAAAATTGATGAAGATGATGAAGTAGGTGAAGAAACACGAAGAACACAACTAGACGAAGCTTGGATCTTGAATCTTCAACCCATAAGGAGCAATAAATGACTTGGTTGGAGTAGATTGGAGCAATAAATGCTCAAGGTTTGTTTTTAATGAAAATATGGAGTGAAATTCGTGAATAAAGAAGTGTGTGGGTGAAAAGTGAGCTGAAAACCCACATAAATGCGTCTACCAGCATCAACAGAGGTCAGGGCGAGTTTCAAGCGTGTTTGCAGCAAGTTTGGAATCCGGGCGAGTTTCAAGCAAGTATTGAGTCGCCAAGGACTCGCCCAACATTCTGTTTTTGCCTCAAACAGGGGACAAAGCGAGTTTCAAGCGGGTCTGACCCGCAGAGGACTCGCCCAACTTGCCTAAATCACCCGAAGACTTCTTTGTTTTGAGTTTAGGTGCATCCCTCCAAATCTCCTTCATACTATATCTAAGCAATCACGAAAATTGACTTTAGAACATCAAATTCGACTACCTCAAATAGATTGAAACCCGAAAATTGTTCAATCTACAAAATGAGTCGTTTCAAATGGTTTGGGTTTTCCGTAGAATTTTCCGGGTGTTACAATCCTCCCGCCCTTGAACTTAATTTCTTCCTCGAAATTTTACAGTTAAACGAATAAAAAGGGTATCTTCTCTTCATATCCTCCTCCGCCTCCCACGTCAAGTTTGACCCTCGATGGTGCTTCCGTTGGACTTTCACCATGACGATTTCTTTATGACGAAGCATTTTTTATTTCTTTTCTAAAATCATTTCCGGCTCCTCCACACAATGACTATTATCGACACAAATCTCTGAGAGAGGTATTACACTCTCTTCTACCGCTAAACACTTCCTCAAGTAACATATGTGGAACGTATGATGTATGCCGGCCATTTCGGGTGGCAACTCCAACTTATACGCTTGTCGACCCACTTTCTCCGAAATTTTAAACGGTCCAAGGAATGGAGGGCTAAGTTTCCCACGCTTCCCAAATCTTATAAGACCCTTCCAAGGGGATACTTTTAGCATGACCCGTTCTCCCACTTGGAATTCCATGGGTCTCCTCTTCTTATCGGCATAGCTCTTTTGACGATCTTGAGCCGCTTTAAGCCGCTGTCGGATGTCTTTCACCTTGTCGGCCGTCTCTTCAACAATTTCGGGGCCGGTAATTGCTTTTCTCTCGCTTTCAACCAACACAACGTTGTTCTACACTTTTGCCCATACAAGGCTTCGAACGGTGCCATCCCAATGCTAGAATGATAACTATTGTTGTAGGCAAACTCCACAAGCGGTAGATGCAAATCCCAACTTCCACCAAAATCGATGACACGAGATCTAAGCATATCTTCGAGAGTTTGAATTGTCCTCTCGCTTTGACCATCGGTTTGGGGATGATATGCAGTACTTAAATGAATCTTGGTGCCTAACCCTTTTTGTAAGCCATCCCAAAAATTGGAAGTGAAACGACTATCACGATCCGATACGATAGTCAAAGGCACACCGTGCCTTGAGACAATCTCATCTACATACAACTTTGCAAGCTTGTCAACCGGTCCGACTTCTTGAATGGCTATGAAATGAGCACTTTTCGTCAAGTGATCCACCACTACCCATATGGTATCATGACCTCTCACAGTCTTGGGCAACTTAGTCACAAAATCCATGGTAAAGCGCTCCCACTTCCATTCCGGTATCTCTAAAGATTGGAGACTTCCATACGGCCTTTGATGTTCCGCTTTCACTTGTAAACACATCACACATCTTTCTGCATAATTGGCCACATCCAAATTCATAACGGGCCACCAATAAGTCAACTTCAAGTCTCTATATATTTTGGTGCTCCCCGAATGAATGGAATATTTCAACTTGTGCGCGTCCTCTAAAAGTAACTCACGGTTGCCCCCGATCTTGGGCACCAAAATACGCCCTTGAAACAACTTCAAACCACGACCGTCTTCCGTTAATAGTAAGTGTTGCTTCACCATCACCTAATCCTTGAGGTTTTCTTCCAAAAGTGCCTCCGCTTGGGACACCTTGATTCGGTCAATCAAACTAGACACCACATCAATTCGCGTAAGCACGGGACGCGTTCCACTACCGTACTCCTTTCGGCTCAAAGCATCCGCTACCACGTTGGCTTTACCCGGATGGTAAAGTAACTCACAATCATAATCCTTGAGTAGTTCGAGCCAACGTCGTTGCCTCATATTTAATTCCTTTTGATCAAAGACATACTTTAAACTTTTGTGGTCGGTATAGAGAGTGCATTTGGTACCATAAAGATAATGCCGCCGCAATTTCAAAACAAAGACCACCGCCACTAACTCCAAATCATGGGTAGGATAATTCTTCTCGTGATCCTTAAGTTGTCTTGATGCATATGCATTCACCTTGCCTCTTTGCATCAATACACAGCCTAAACCCATCTTTGATGCATCGCTATATACCACAAAATCTTCGGATCCCTCCGGTAAAGAAAGGATCGGAGCTTCACATTATTTCTTTTGAAGAGTCCGGAAAGCTCCCTCTTGTTTTTCGGTCCAAACGAACATCACATTCTTTTTTGTCAATGCCGTCAAGGAAGAAGCAACCTTGAAGAAATCTTGAATAAATCTTCTATCATAACCCGCTAATCCCAAAAAGCTTCGAATCTCTGACGGGCTCTTTGGTGGTTCCCAATTCATCATTGCTTCAATTTTGGATGGATCCACTTTCACTCCGGCTTGAGTGACAACATGACCCAAGAATTGGACTTATTTCAACCAAGAGTCACACTTAGAGAATTTAGCGTACAACTTTTCTTTTCTCAAAACTTCAAGAACTTCCCGGAGGTGTTGCTCGTGATCCGTCTCATCTTTAGAATATACTAATATGTCGTCAATAAATACGATTACTGACTTGTCAAGGAAAGGCCCACATACTCGATTCATAAAATCCATAAGTATTGCCGGTGCATTCGTCAAACCAAAGGCCATAACCAGAAACTCATAGTGTCCATAGCGTGTCCTAAATGCCGTTTTTGCTACATCGTCTTCCCTCACCTTCACTTGGTGGTAACCCGAACGTAAGTCGATCTTGGAGAAACATCCCGCTCCTTGTAGTTGATCGAAGAGATCGTCGATCCTCGGGAGTGGGTACTCGTTTTTTCATGATCGCATTATTCAATTCCCTATAGTCGATACACATTCTCATTGTGCCCTCTTTCTTCTTTACAAATAAGACCGGAGCTCCCCAAGGTGATGATCTTGGTCTCACGAAACCCTTTTCCAAGAGGTCTTGTAGTTGTGACATCATTTCTTGCATTTCGGATGGTGCTAACCAATAAGGTGCTCTAGCTATTGGAGCAGCTCCCGCTACGAGGTCAATTCAAAACTCTACTTGCCTATCGGGCGGCAAACCGGGCAAGTCTTCGGGAAAAACATTCGGAAACTTCCTAACAATACGAACATCTTCAAGCTTTTTCTTTTCCAACTTAGCATCTAGAACATATGCTAAAAATCAAGGACATCCTTTGGCTAAGCACTTGCATGCTTTTGCCAAGGTCAATAAGGCTATTTCACCCTTCCTTCTTTCCCCGTACACCACCACCATACCGCCATCCGATAATGGAACCCGAATCAATTTCTTAGAGCACACAATTTCGGCATGATTCTCGGCCAACCAATCCATTCCTATTATCACATCAAATCCTCCTATTGTCGTAGGCATGAGGTTTACTCCAAACTTATTTCCTTCGATCTCTAACTTACAATCTTTGAGAACATCTCGAACTAAAACTTGTTTACCATCGGCTATTTCAACAACGTAAGCATCTTCTAGAATGCTAACAGGTGTATGAAGTTTTGGGTAAAAGGCAGAAGACACAAAAGAAAAGTAGCACCGGAATCAAAAAGTACATGAGCGGGAACGAAGTTAACAAGGAACGTACCCGACATAACGTCCGCTGCCGCCTTAGCCTCCTCCGCGGATATTTTGAAAGCTCTCCCTTTAGCTTTAGGGATATCTTCCATTTTCCATGAGTATCCTCCCGCCTTCCACTTCGGGCAATCTCTTTTGAAGTGCCCCGGGTCCTTGCACTTAAAGCAAACGATTCCTTTGACTGAGCATTCCCGAGCGAGGTGTCCGCTCTTACCACACTTGTAGCAGCCATCAGAGAATGAGTTGAATGGCCCGAAATGCTTGCTCCGGCATTTTGAGCACCAACTAGGTTCCCTCCTATTCTCGGTTTTACGGTTGTTGTTGTTGTGGTTGTTGTTGTTGTAGTTCGACTTCTTGGAAGGCATAGAGTTGCCCTCCCACTTCCTCTTCTCTCCTACTACCTTCTTCTCTTCTTTACCTAACTCGTAGGTATCCTTCACCATTTGTTCTTGGTCTATAGCCTCTTTTAGAATAGAGGTCCGTGCCGTTTTGACCATTGCCATCATGCCAGATGGCAATCCTTTGATATACGCCTTCATTATTTCTTTCTCAGTGGGAGCCGCGTGCTCCACTAGGTTCAACTTTTCCACAAACAGTTCCGTGTATTCCCTCACAGTCTTATCCCCTTTCTTGAGGGCTTGGAATTCATCCATAATCCGATCAATGGCTCTCTCGTTACAATATTCTTCCAAGACTTTCGCCTTGAACACTTCCCAAGTGAGCATGGAGACGATAACTGGGCCAAGGGTTTTGGTGGTGATGTTCCACCAAGTTAAGGTCGCGCCTCTAAGCATCTGTGAGGCGAACTTCACCTTTTGATTTTCTTCACATTCGCTCAAGCCAAATGCTTGCTCGATCTCTTGTAGCCATTCATGCAAACTACTAGGTTGGCTGTCCCAGAGACCTCGGGTGGTTTGGAGCATAAGAAAGTTTTGTAAGTACAACCCTTACCCGTCATCCTTACTTCCGTCACAGGCGTCTCTTCAGTTACGTGCACGACTCCATTCCATCCAGAACCTCCCACTTGATTCTCCGCGGTCATTTCGTGTCTTCGGTAACTGGCATGTCTTTCCTCAAACATCTTGAGTACTTCTTCATGCTGCTTAGTCATAAGAGAATTCACTACCTGTAACAATCGGACTTGAAGTTCATCTTGAGTGCCCGCCTCCACCATTAGAGGACCTCCCGCGTTGAGTTTAAGTGGCGGAATAGTAGTTAATCTGGGCGCGCCTACATTTGTACGAGTAGGAATCGGAGGTGGTTGAGTAACCTCCACTGCCGTTAAAGGTTCTGGATTGGTAATACTGTTAGTCGCCCCTTCAGCTTCGTTCCGCGATCTGGTACGCGTGTTCACCATCTTAGTCTGTCAAGATGGTAGAGTAGGAGTAAGACAAGGCTAACATAAATACGTATAACACATTCACCAATCATCGCAACAATAGTAAAATAAGCATACTCAGAATACAATGTACCCAAAATAGCATTAACTACGTGATATCTTGGATATATGATACACCTAAGAATTCCTATTACCAAAGTCACATTTCATGATTAGCACATTTCCGTCTACTCTAAAGCTCTCCTATCTCAGGAGTGTCTACCCATATCTCACAAATCAACACTTAAAGTCTCAGCTTAAGTCTAGGCATCTTAAATTCATACCTAGTTCGCTTAAACTGGTGCTCTGATACCAACTTGTAACACCCTAAAATTTAAATCAAATTTAAACCAAAAATAAAATGTGGAATATATAAAATCACTCACTAAATGGGATAGAGTATGGGAGTTTACATCTACACATGGATACTAAAATAACAACCTATTAATCTATACAATTCAGAATATAAATTACACTCGGGTGTTACTAGCAACCTCAAAATAACTGATCTAATATCTCCAACCATTTATACTCTAAGTGTATTCCTCAAAAGGTTGCCTCCACCGGCACTACACTCCACTCCCTTCTAGGGAGCCCCTTCATCCCGATCACCTATTAAACCACATTTAAAATCAACTGTTAGACTTACGTCTAGTGAGACGTAAGAACAAACAGTTAAACGGATAAAGCCGTAGAATATTTAGATAAGGTTACAGCTCAGTTTATCCTATTTAACTCTAGTTGAACGCATACTATTCGTAAGCAAGGATACTTTAAAAACAACCGAGGGAGACCCGATATTCCATCTTTAGTGACAGATACAAAAGTAGGTCACTACTCAATGTTCAATTTAACAACAGGAATCAACGGCAACCGGCAACTCCCGGTTAACACACCAAAGTGTAAGGCCCTCGATGACCCCTACAAAAGCCCGTGCAATAGGTCGATGGCAACCGGCAACTCGCAGTCGATACACCTAATGGTAAGTCCCTCGATGACCTCCCGATGCACCACGTGTAGTCAATGGCAATCGGTAACAACCGACTAATACACATAAGTGTAGGGCCTCGATAACTACTAACGCAATTAAAAAGGGGACAACAATCCGACTTAAAACCGACTAAATGCCTATGGATCCATTACGTACTAGTCTACTCGTCAAATACATCAAACCGGACGTATTTATAGTTTTCCCAACACCGAAAATTTTTATATAAACATTCCTCTTTGAAATACAAATTTCACCAAATATTAGGTCAAATCATTTTGTTTTCAAAATCAAAGAATATCTCAACATAAAGCTTTCCCACATATTTTAAACCAACTATGATGTTCATTTCATCATATAACTCAAAATATCCAAATTATCTCATTTTGACCTAAAACCTCCAAACTTAACCAAATACATAAACACTTGAAAATTATAAGCTTAAACCAGTAACATACAACATTCATAGCAAGTATTTAAGTTTAGAAAGGCTGTATTTGAACTCACGAGGCTAAGGTTAGGTAAACCCTAGAAAATCTCCAAAAATTGATGAAGATGATGAAGTAGGTGAAGAAACACGAAGAACACAACTAGACGAATTTGGATCTTGAATCTTCAACCCTTAAGGAGTAATAAATGACTTGGTTGGAGTAGATTGGAGCAATAAATGCTCAAGGTTCATTTTTAATGAAAATATGGAGAGTAATTCGTAAATAAAGAATTGTGTGGGTGAAAAGTGAGCTGAAAACCCACATAAATGCGTCTACCAGAATCAACAGAGGTAAGGGCGAGTTTCAAGCGAGTTTGCACCGAGTTTGGAATTTGGGCGAGTTTCAAGCGAGTCTTGAGTCGCCAAGGACTCGCCCAACATTCTGTTTTTGCCTCAAACAGGGAACAAAGCGAGTTTCAAGTGGGTCTGAGCCGTCGAGGACTCGCCCAACTTACCTAAATCACCTGAAAACCCCTTTGTTTTGAGTTTAGGTGCATCCCTTCAAACCTCCTTCATATTATAACTAAGCTGTTAGAACCCAGATCCCTTTCTTTATAACAAATCAATAGGTCGTATAACAAAGTATGAGCAGAAGCAATGTCGATTTATGATTAATACTGAACAGTAGTAAAAACATAAGAACATATTTGAAGAACAATTTAGAAATCGTATTAATAACCTGGAAATTAATTTCAATACGTATGAATGAACAGCGCAATTTCTCTCCAAGATCGTCAACTATTACAGTGAAGAATGAATCTATTTATACTACTACAAGGTAAAAGTGAACGATCTAGCCTATCAGGATTTGACACGTCAGCTATATTAGTAACAGAATCAGTTACAAACAGAGATGCACGAAAAGTGTGATCGCCACATCATCACAAGCGCGTGTGAGATAACAGTTAGATTCCAAAGGTTCTTGAAGTCTCTGGACGCCTCTGAGATGACTTAAGTCAGAAGATGGGTTTCTAACTTAACTTCTAATCTTCGATAATTGTGATATTCTGGTTCATACTTTTCACAGTATGAAGTCTAACAATCTCCCTCTAATTATGAAGTCCAGAATGTGGAAATAATAACTTCGTTCAAGTCATTTCAAATTCGTTGATGTTTCCTTAGGCAATTTCAAATCTGTGTTGTTTCCTTTGGCAATTTCAAATCTGTTGTTGTTGATAGAAATATCATAATAGCTTCAAAAGGAATTGGGTTCTTAAAGAGAAAAAGATCTGAAGAAGTTCTGAAGACACTTCTGAAGAGGTTCTGAAGAAGTTCGGAAGACACTTCTGAAGAAGTTCTGAAGGAGTTCAGAACCCATTCTGAACTTGTCTGTTATGAATGTCTTGTGACTTTAGTCTTTCTATTGTTTGTATAAATAGATAGTTAGTGAGATTGTTAGAACTAATGTTTTCATATACCTTGTAAAGATATATTCTTTAGACAGTACATTCAATCAATACATATTACATTTGGCTATTATCATTTCTGTCATAATCTTTTCATATATTGATATCCTGATTGTTTGGGTCCTAACAATTGGTATCAGAGCCAATTCATCTGTTCTTTGAAGAAGATTTGTGAAAGAACTTGTCAGATCTGACAGTTCTTGGTGTTCTTGATCTACAAATTTCAAATTCAACACAGGTGAATTCTCGATCTTCTAACAATCAAAAATGTTTTCGTATACCTTGTAAAGATATATTCTGTAGACAGTACATTCAATCAATACATATTACATTTGGCTATTATCATTCCTGTCATAATCTTTTCATATATTGATATCTTGATTGTTTGGGTAGACGTCTAAAGAAATAGTCTCAATCGGATCTAAAACGAAATCACCAACTCTCTTCTTGGGGGAATATCATCAATGGAGAATTAGAATGATTCAATTCCTGGATAACATAGATGAAGCCTTAATGCAATCTATCACAAATGGCCCACTAGAGGTATTTGTTGAGATTCCAGCAGTTCCCATAACTGAATCCACCCCTGAAATCCCTGCATCAAGAATCAAGAAGAGTCCTGGAATGTATAATCCAGCTGAAAAGGCTCAAATGAAAGTTGATAGAAGAGCATTAACTTTACTCACCATGGCAATTCCCAATGAGATATTCAATAGGGTTGATAGTTTAACTTCAGCAAAAGCCATGTGGGATGAAGTAGAAGCTCAGATGCAAGGAAGTACAAAGGCTCAAGCACAGAGATTAAATATCTGTGTAGGAACATATGAAAATTTCAGATACAAAGAAAATGAATCTATCACTAATACATATCATAGATTCAATAACATTCTGCATGATCTAAGAAGAAATGGTGTTCAAAAATCAAATTCTGAGATAAACAACAAATTTCTGAACAATCTAGAAAGACAATTCATGATGTCTATGGCATCTTGTTCCAACAAGAGGACAAGATCAAAGTTACACAATATGAACAAAAGAAGACACAAGAAACAGTTGCCCTTCTGAGCAAGAACTACAATAATTCTATGACCATTGCAACCAAGAAAGTTTGTGAGATCCCAGAAATGACAGTGTGTGATGGGGATGAATCAGATGAAGAGCTTAAGAGGATTTCTGATAATATTGTTTTTATGACAAGGAAATTCAAACAAAGATACAATCAAAAATATCATAATAAACCTAGATCTGAAGTTGGACCTAAGAAAGGTCAAGAGGCTGGTCAAACTGAAACATCTGAACCAGCAAGATGCTTCAACTGTGGAAAGCCTGGACATTATGCTAGACAATGCAAGATGCCAAAAGTTAAGAATTCAGGATATTATGAGAAGAAGCATCTATTAGCAAAGAAAAAGGAGCTTAATCCTGCTCTAGTGACCAAGTATGAAGAAGACTGGTTAAACTGGAGTGATGGAGATGATGATGAAGAAGTTGCTCACTATGCAACCAATTGCTACATGTGTCAAATGGATCCAGAAAATGACAAACAAGACACTGAGGTATCTTCTTCATCCTCTGAACAAAATTCTGAACATAATTCTGAAATTAATACTAAAGAGTCAGAAATGACAAATCAATTTCAAAACATGTTTTCTGAATTTGAAACACTCAGAAACGGAATTAAAGGTGAAAGAATTTTGGTCAATCAATTCAGAGCTGAAAGCCAAATATATAAAGAAAATTGTCAAGCAGCTGAACAGATTCTTGAAAAAATTTCTGAAGAAAAAATGGATAGTTTACAAAAAGAAGTTATAAATGAAAAATCTGAAAAGGAAGTTCTAAATGTTAAAATGAATTTTCTGAATCAAGAGAGACTTGATTTTTATAAAAAGATTAAGGAATTGGAAGATTTAAATTTTAAAAGAGGACAAACTGAACAAACTTTGAATATTTTAACTAGTCAAGCTCAGAACTCAAAATTTTACAATATAAAAGCAGGCTTAGGATATAATGACAGTCAAATTTTAAAAAAGGCACCTGCAAACTTGTATGATTATTCTAAAATGAAAATTTTCAATGAATCAAATACTGGCATCATTTCCAAACCTGTAAACCATTCTTTGCCTGAAAGAATTCCTTTTATAAAATCAGAGACTTTGTTTTCAGAAGAAACACCTCTTAAAGCTGGTAAACCAGAAAGAATCTCTAAAACAGAAGAAATGAATATAATTCCAAATATTTGTAAATCTTCTAAATCAAATATTATTTCTGAAGAACAATCAGAAGTAATTGTTAAGTCTGAAATTGTTTATGAAGTTCCTTCTAAATCCAATTGTGAAAACATTTCAGAAGATACTTCTGATGATAAATCAGAACATGGAGAAAAATATGATGAATTCTTAGATATTGAATCCTCAGAAGATATTGATGAGAATCCCAATATATTTTTTGATAATTCTGATAATGAGTCTACAACAACAAAAAATTCAAATATTTTTGCAACAAGTATGACTCATAATAAGTTTTCAGATCTAATAAATGCTTCTGATTTAGAAGATGATGATGATCACATGCTACAAGTCATTGAGAAAAATGGCTATTTGGTTTATAAATCTCAATCTTGTATGACTGAAGGAGAAAAATTAAAATCTGAAGTTTCAAAGATACCTTCAGAAATGTTTGGTCCTGTGTTTTTAAAACCAGAATATCAGAATTCAGATTTTTCTCCTACTAATACAACCATATCATCAAATTCAACACCATGTTCAGTAACATCTTCTGACTTTAACACCAGAGTTAAAATTTTTGAACAAGGACAATCCTCAAACTCTCTCTCTGAAGTTTAGAAAATTAACACAAAATCTGAAGATAAACCTAAAGTGACCAAAAGAATTTCTTATACTAATCCTCATTTCTTATCTTTTACAGAGCTATCCACTTTAGTATGGAGAAAGAAATATGAAAGACTGTCAAAGATTGACAAATTAGAGAGTTTTTCATTTTTTCAGAAGAATGATGTACCTAAAACAAAGGAAGTGAATAAAAGAATTTTTGTTGAAAAATCAAATGTTATTGATTCTTATATGTCGAATACTGTTGTAAATACATTAAAGAATCATATTCACTGTATTAATTGTGGTCATCATAATTTTCTTCTTAACTCCAAAACAAACAAGAGAAATTTGACGAAATCTATTCAGAAATGTTTAGCTACATTGACAAATTCAATTAAACAAAGAAATAAAAATAAAGATAAATCTCAAAGTTCTGAACAAACTTCTGAGTTGAAACATCTGAAGAAAAAGTTCAGAACTTCAAATTTTATTACTAATCACAAAGGACCCATTCTGAAATGGGTACCTAAAACTCTATAATCTCTTTTGCAGATATGTCATGTGTGGGTCTTAGATTCTAGATGTTCAAGACACATGACACCTTTCAAAGAACTACTAACTGATTATCATGAAAGATATGGAGGAACAATCAGTTTTGGAAACAATGCAAAGGGATATGTAAGAGGATATGGCACTTTCATTAAAGGAGATGTGAAAGTAATGAAAGTTTTCTATGTTGAGGGACTAAGACATAATCTTTTCAGTATTAGTCAATTCTGTGACAAATACTGGAAGGTTAATTTTGACATAGATTATTGTCATGTTCTGAGTACAACAAACAAAAATGAATTAACTGCTTATAGAGATGGAGATATCTACACAGCAACATTTACTGCAACTGGTCAACTACAAGGTGTATATTATATGTCTACATCAATGAAAAATGATAGTTGGCTTTGGCACAAAAGAATGTCACATCTGAACTTCAAAGCCATTTCTGAACTAGACAAAAATCAATCTGTAAGAGGACTACCAAAGATCAGATTTGAAAAGAACTCTCTTTGTTCTGCATGTGAACTAGGGAAGATCAAAAGAAGTTCTCATCCTCTGAAAATGCTATCTTCATGCAAAGCTCCACTTGAAATGCTACATATGGATTTGTGTGGCCCAATGAAAACTCAAAGCATGGGGGGAAAGAAATACGTTCTTATTATAGTAGATGAATATAC
Organism: Silybum marianum; assembly: GCA_036898165.1. Lineage (NCBI taxonomy): Eukaryota > Viridiplantae > Streptophyta > Magnoliopsida > Asterales > Asteraceae > Silybum > Silybum marianum. The sequence goes on along the minus strand of CM072533.1, from coordinate 19,922,825 downwards.
ACGATATACATGGATTGAATTTCTGAGACTCAAATCTGATACTTCTGAAAGACTGATACCCTTTCTAAAGAAAATTCAAGTTCTTCTTCAACTCCCAATTCAAAAGATCAGAAGTGACAATGGAACAGAATTTACAAATTCTACACTTCAGAATTTTTTGGAATCTGTTGGTATTTCACATAATTTTTCCGCTGCAAGAACTCCTCAACAAAATGGGGTAGTTGAAAGAAAGAATAGAACGTTAGTAGATGCTTCAAGAACCATGCTTGCATATTCAAAACTTCCTCTGTCTCTTTGGGCAGAAGCAATTGCTACTGCATGTTTTACTCAGAACAGAACTATTCTAAATAGAAAATTTCTTAAAACTCCTTATGAATTGTTAAAACAAAGAAAACCCTCTATTGATTATTTTAAAATCTTTGGTTGCAGGTGTTTTCTAAAGAATGATACTCCACAACTTGACAAATTTGCACCAAAAGGTGTAGCTGGTATCTTTGTTGGCTACTCTCAAAGATCCAAAGCTTATAGAGTACTCATTAAAGGAACTCAACGAATCATTGAGACTACAAATGTCAGATTTCATGAGCCAACTATGACTTCTGAACAAAACAGTTCAGAACTCGCACATACACCAACTTCTGAAAGTTTGGATTCAGAACATAATCAGACAAACTCTACTTCTGCATCTCAAACTTTACGTAAATCCAATTTAGACAATTTATGTCAAGACTTATTTGATATTTCTGTAAATGTCTCTGCAGATTATCAAAATCCTTCTCTATTCAGAAATACAAATGATCAAGACCTTTCAGAAATACAAATTTCAAATACATCAGCACCACAACTCTCTACCTCAAATTCAGAACTTCCAACTTCTGAAAATGCAACTTCTGACCCAATTCAAGTTGTTTCTGAACCAATTCACGTTGCTTCTGAACTGGTTCCAAATATTTCTTAACATGAACCTCACAGTTCTGACCCAGTTCAGATTTATCCATTTGAGGGGGAGTTTTCAGATTTACATTCAGCTATCAATCATGATACTGAAACTCAAGCAATTATTGATGATTATGATTCTCTGAATAATGTTTCATCTGTTCAACCATTGCCAAATGTGAACAAATGGACATCTAGTCATCCAGTTCATCAAATAATTGGAGATGCATCAAAAGGTGTTCAAACAAGATCTGCAACAGCAAATGAGTGTCTGTATGTTAATTTTTTAAGTAGTATGGAACCCAAAAAGCCATATGAAGCACTTCAAGATCCAGACTGGATTTTAGCCATGCAGGATGAGTTAAATCAATTTGAAAGAAACAAAGTCTGGAGATTGATACCAAAGCCAAAAGGTAAATCTGTCATTGGCACAAAATGGGTGTTCAGAAATAAAAAGGATGAAAATGGAATTGTTGTAAGAAACAAGGCAAGACTTGTAGCTAAGGGGTATTGTCAACAAGAAGGAATTGATTATGATGAAACCTTTGCTCTAGTTGCCAGATTAGAGGCCATTCGAATCTTTCTTGCCTATGCTGCTCAAAAAAACATGAAGGTATTTCAAATGGATGTAAAATGTGCATTTCTGAATGGTATTTTACATGAAGAAGTGTATGTTGAACAACCAGAAGGCTTTGTAAGCAAAGAATTCTCAGATCATGTTTACATATTAGAAAAAGCCTTATATGGACTTAAACAAGCACCAAGAGCATGATATGATACTCTTACAACTTTTCTTCTGAATTCTAAATTCAAAAGAGGTACTGTTGATACAACTTTATTTCTGAAAAAGGAGGGTGATGATATGATTTTGATACAAATCTATGTAGATGATATTATATTTGCTTCTACTAATCCAAAATTTTGTAGAAATTTTGAGAAAATCATGCAAACAGAATTTGAAATGAGTATGATGGGAGAGTTGACATTTTTCCTTGGTCTTCAAGTTAAACAACTTCCTACTGGCATATTCATTAATCAATCTAAGTATGTTTCTGACTTACTTAAGAAGTTTGACATGACTTATTGTTCAAGTATTCTAACTCCAATGGCCACTGCCACTAAGTTAGAACCTGATCTAAATGGAAAATCTGTTGATCAGAAAAAGTACAGAGGCATAATTGGATCTTTGTTTTACTTAACTGCTAGTAGACCAGATATAATGTTTGCTACATGTATTTGTGCCAGATATCAAGCTAATCCTAAGGAATCACACCTTCTAGCTGCAAAAAGAATACTTAGATACCTAAAAGGTTCTCCTTCATTGGGACTTTGGTATTGTAAGGATTCTAGTTTTGAACTAACAGCATTTACAGATGCAGATCATGGTGGTTGCAAATTAGACAGGAAAAGCACTTCTGGATCATGTCAGTTTCTGGGTGATAGACTAGTCAGCTGGTCTTCAAAGAAACAAAATTGTGTTTCTACTTGTACAGCAGAAGCTGAGTATGTAGCAGTTGCAATATGTTGCTCACAAGTGATCTGGATGCAAATTCAACTAAAAGACTATGGTTACACTTTCAAAAAGATTCCTTTGTATTGTGATTCAAAGAGTGCCATAGCCATAACTGCCAATCCTGTTCAGCATTCAAAAACCAAGCACATTGATGTAAGATATCATTTTATCAAAGATCATGTGGAAAAAGGTAATATTGAAATGTTTTTTGTTCAGACAGATTATCAGTTAGCTGATTTATTTACCAAAGCACTTGATGAAAAACGATTTAACTTCTTGGTAAGTAAATTGGGCATGATGAACATGGCTATGTAAGTATTATACATCACCTATACTTTAGAAGTTACATTCTGAGGTTTTTTATATCAAATTTTGAATACTTTGCTCTTCAGAATTACTTTATATATTCTGAAGTTTAACATTCAGATTTTTGCTTCTTTTCAAATTCAGAAGTATATTTCTTCTGTATCTAGGTTAATTGTATTTTAATACTTTTCATTTTTTTTCCTCTTTTCAATAATATTTGATTGATTCTTTGATAATGTTGCAATAATTGAGGGGGAGAATCATAATTGCTAGTGATTCAAGGGGGAGTGGTATTAATTTCAAATTTCTCTTCTACTCTTTTCTACATAACAACTCTGCATTGGTGAAATAAAGTCTTGCACTTTATATCTAAGAAGTATGAATAATATTAGATAAAATCAGTTTTCTACTTGTTCAAATCTACTTCTGAATTCTCAAAATGTTTTATATTTTTCAGAAGTTTATATTTTTAAATTCTTTTTGGTCTTCTAAGATGACCCAAGTTTAGTTCTGAACTCCACTTAAAAATTATGCGGTTCTTCTGAATTCTTTCTTTCAGACTTCTGAACTTTTTCTCAGAAGTTCTGAACAACTTCTGAAGTTTTTGAACGTATTCTCAGAACTAAACTTCCCGTTGATTTTTCACTTAAGCGTGTGCCACGTGTTTTAATTTCATTGGATCTCTCTTAAAAACGACTATTAAACGGTTCATTTCTCTTAATAAATGATGATTACTACTCTAATCACATTTACTTTTTGGCCACGTGTCCTTCAACGCTTATCCGATCATATAAATCAATGGATTCCTCATCATCTTCATTCTTTTAGCAATTTTTTCTCTGAAAAATCTTTCTGTGTTTATTGATCATCTTTCTGTTACCAATCCGTGTTTTTCCAACATTATGTCTACTTCAAATACCATGATTTCTACTTCCTCGAGTTCCAATGCTAACAATGGATCATCAAGTGATGGTTCGTTCAAGATTGTGCCTCAAAAATTGATGGTTGGATCACTGGAAATCCCACTAAATGATGATCAACTGCTTCAAGACACAGCCACAACTGCAACTCATCAAGGCGGACCTTCAAACCCTATCATTAACCCTAACCCTAACCCGACAACTGCTAAAATTGGGGAAACACAAAATACTCCCATTGATGTTGTTTCTGAATCAAATGTTGCTGAAAGTGAATCCCAGACTCCTGCTGAAAGTGGTGACCTATCCAAACTCTATGTACCTGCTGAGAAATTACTTGACATGAAAAGAAATAATTGTGCACTGAACTTCAAATCCAAAGACTTCATTGATGATCAAGTAATGTTGATTAAAATTCTGAAGAAACATCCCCTGCGCACTCTCCTTTCAAGGAAATTCTCTGTTCCTGCTTCTTATCTTCAACAATTCTGGCAATATGCTGAGGTAGATGAAACTGATGATGAAATTGTCTCTTATGTTCATGCCTACAAAGTTTGTATATCTGTAGATGATATTAGAAGCCTGCACTATTTGCCAAAACCATATGAGGTTCTTGGGAAAACCTGTTATGACTCAATTCCATCCTCATCAGAGATGATCTCAGATTTTATGAGCTTGGGTTACTCTGAAAACCTTAGTGCTTTGAGCTCTTTTAGAAAAAAATGTTTACCTCCAATTTGGTATTGCTTGTTTTCCATTCTGAATACCTGCCTATCTGGGAAGAGCTCAAGTTTAGACCAAGCTTCAGCAAATGGGAGGATTATATTTCATGGTTTTGCCTTCAACAAACACTATGATTATGCTAGTCTCATCTTTGATGAACTCAAATCTGCAATTTTGAAGAAGTCTACATTCAACTATATACCATTTCAGAGATTTCTTCAAACACTTATCAAAGGAGCAATGAAGTCTGTCTCAAAAATTCATGTTCTAGCTCATGAGGTACATGTTCCTATTTTCACTATGGATAGCTTAAGACCTCCAAATGGGGCAAGCAGCTTATAATCCATTAGGACCCCAATTGGAGGTTCCTTTTGTTGAAAATGAAGGATATATGTCCCCCCTTCTCAGTTTTGAGCACATTGAGTCTGAGTGTCCACTCAACTTTGAGCCTTCTGAACCACTTAATGTGGCATCCATTCACACAAGCACGCATCTTTCAGATGTCCTAAGCAAAGTGTTTGTCACGTTGCATCAACAACTATAGATATTCCTATTTTTGGATATCAAGGATTAGTTGGAAGTCCTTGTGGGGTGAACATCACAAAAGCTCCATTCACAGAATCAAATGTGGTTCATTATGCCTTTGTGGCTCATACAGGCCAACCTTCTTCTGAAGGTCTGAAAACAAGTTCATCTGTTGATCTTGGCAACTTACCCACATCTTCTGAATTCTCAGAATTCAAAGATTTTTGTACTTCTGAATTTGCAAAGATTCAGAAGGACATCAAGGAATTGACGGACTCTACCAAAAAGGTGTTGGAGGTTAGGTTGGATCAACATGGGGAAAATATGGTTAACAGGCTGAATGATTTTCATCTCAAATCTTCCAATGATCTTAATTTGTTTAAACAAGCACTTTTGTCAGCCTTTTCTGAAGTGGCTTCCTCAGTTTCTTCATTGAAAGCTTCTCAGCCTTCTTCTTCTTCTGTTTCACAAGCTTATGCCACTAAAGATGATATTTCTCAGATTCTCAATCAACTTTCATCCATTCAGAGTTCTCAATCAGAATTAAGCACAAGATTATCTGCTCTAGAATGCAGATCTCAATCAGATACTTTTGAAAGGAGTCTTGATGATCAGGATCCTGATAATCAAGAGGGGGAGAAAAGACAGAGAGTATCTGAACCAGAAACTAATATAAATGATCAAGTTCAAAATTTTGAGAAGTTCTCTGAAGATACTCAGAATGTTGGTGAAGAATCAAATAAAGTCTCAGAAGCTATAGAAGATATTTTATCTGCAGAACATGAGGCACAAGAAATAAATGATCATTCTTCTGAGGAAATGATAGAAGAAGGGTATGAAACAGAAAAGTTATCTCTTGATTCTGAAGGTAACTTAGGCTCAGATAACACAGACATAATTCCAGACTCTAATGAAGAAATGCTAAGGGAATACCTTGCTTTTGAAGATGTTATTGGAGAACCAAGTGATCTTTCTGATGTGATCATGTTTGAAGAAGATATGATTGATGTAAATATGGGAGAAAGCTCAAATGAAATAAAAGATTTAGTAATTTGGAAGCCTCAACAACTTCTGAGTGAAGAATTCAGAAGTGCTTCTAAAAGATTGTGGAATATTCTGAATCAATTCTGTTAGGTGCATGTCTTTCTGAATTATCCAAGAAGTCTGGAGTGTAGACTTTTGGACAACAGATTTTCTATCTTCAGAAATTTTCTTGAACAACCAGATGAAAGAGTTGAATTGGAATTTGATTTAGCTCATTTAGAAGGAGTTGAAATTGTTGATGAAATTCTAATTGCTTTCTCAGGAAGATTTGAAGTTAGAATCAGACCCTGCATTATCATTCCTAAGATAGATCTTCCAATACTTGAAGAACTTGTATTGGATCAAGTGTTTGAAAAGGAAAATGTACTTATTTCTGGAGAAAGCAGCCTGATATTTCCTTAAGACACTTATTGCTTCATGTACAAAAGAAGTATGAAGTTTGCAAAGTTGGAAGACTTTCTGAATGATGAATGGTCTGAAGATCATATTGTTCAAGTGAAGAACTTTATTCAGAATCATGGTGTTCAGAATTTTCATGATTCAACTCTAATAAAGAAGATCAGATGCGTATCAAAATCAAGTCAGAATGATTTGAATATATTCAGATTTGGAGTAGAGAGAAGAGATGGTACTTTATGTGAATTTACTCAGTTTGATGTTTACAAGCTAAGACTACAAGATAAGTTGGCAATCTTGTCTTTTTGTGTTAATTCAGGTGAATCTGTGTTAGTCTCAGAGATTAGAAGAATCTTGGGAATATATATAAGGAATCTCATAAAGCATGATTTTCAATTGGCTTTGGAATACAGACTTAACACAGTAAATCTGTTGGAACCTATATATATTGAAAGGTTTGGGCTGAAAAGACTGTTCACTAATCCTGATATTGGGTTCATGTATCTTGTCGAAGGAATCTCTAAAACATTTATTGTATCCGATATTCCAAAGTATTCTACATCTTCCCTCAAATGGCTTCTGAACTACATGACAGATTTTATTGAAGAATCTGACATCAAAGAGGAAATTATCTATCTGATCAAAGAAAGAATACATTTTAGAGAATTTGTGAGAAAGAGTTATCTAGCTCGTCACAAGAAAGTAAACAAGATAAAAGGAGCAGATTATCTACTAAGTGATGCGTATGACTTCAAGATTCATACAAAGAGGCAAGATATGGAAGAAATTCGGAAGTACACTCTGAATCTTGAAAGTTCAGAAATAAGACAAAAAGAAAAAGAAAAAGAAAAAGAAAAGGAAGAAGTTCTTGAAAATGTTTCTGAAGAGTTGGTTCCTGAAAAGCAAATATCTGAAGAGGAACCGTCGGTGAATCAGCCAGAATCCGGACGCGTGCCGCCTGCTAATGCTCCCCGGGGGGACGAAGCTGGTCCATCGAATCAGCTCCCACAAGGGGTTCCCTACCCGTATTCCCCGGAGGAAGTGATAGGGGGGGATTCGGTCCTCCACAAGTGCAAAGAATAGAAGAAAGTGCTTTCACTATGTTCCTTGAATATTTTCATCCAGAAATGTTCATGGAATATGAACAAAAATTCAACTATCTAGATTGCTGGATTCAAAAGTCTTTTGGTTGGAAACAATGGTACTCAGATATCATCAGAAAGATAAGGATTCCAATCAATGAAGCAAGAAAAGAAAGTCCTGTGATCAAAGTGATTAATGTTGATTTAAAGACAAGACAGAATTACAAATATGCATTCTTCACTGTTGAACGACAAAATGGTGAGATTTCTACCTTTTCTGAAGCTGATTTTCAGAATGTTCACCTCAGAGATCTTCTCAGAGTGTACAGAAGTCTTTATCCCTTCCATGACTCAATTACCAAGTTCAGAAAATCTTTTCCAGTGCTTAGAGATGGATTATACAGAGAATTTATATGGGCTGCAAAGACTGATTTCCAGGTTGCTTATGTTCTAAATAAGAAGCAAGTACACTTAAGCAAACCAAATCTAAGTCTACCAGATATTCAGAATTTGAAGAAGAGCACTTTAGTACTTCATCCTCCTGGCTTCGTTTGTAAATGCTTTCATGAACTATTATTTGTGAGATTTGAAGAACTCCACAAATGTTGCAATGGAACTCTCATGGCAATCAGAGATCGTTTGGTAAAAAGACAGAATAGAAGACCAAAGAATCTGAGCAGTGAAGATTGGGAGAAGAACAAGATACTTGCAAAAGAAATGATTAGAGTTGCTGAATCCTTACTAGAATACAGAAGACTAATTCTGAAGGATGTAAGAGAAATTCTGAATTTCTGGAAGTATGATCTGAACTTTTGAAGCGAAGGGGGAGATTGATAGAAATATCATAATAGCTTCAAAAGGAACTGGGTTCTTAAAGAGAAAAAGATCTGAAGAAGTTCTGAAGACACTTCTGAAGAGGTTCTGAAGAAGTTCTGAAGGAGTTCAGAACCCATTCTGAACTTGTCTGTTATGAATGTCTTGTCACTTTAGTGTTTCTATTGTATGTATAAATAGATAGTTAGTTAGATTGTTAGAACTAATGTTTTCATATACCTTGTAAAGATATATTCTGTAGACAATACATTCAATTAATACATATTACATTTGGCTATTATCATTCCTGTCATAATCTTTTCATATATTGATATCCTGATTGTTTGGGTCCTAACAGTTGTTTCCTTAGGAAATTTCAAATCTATTGTTGTTTCGTTAAACAATTTCAAATCTGTTGCTGTTTCCTAAGGAAATTTTTTATTCCCAAATCAAGACCATCTCCAAATTTATTTTTCCATTCATCATATCGTTCTTTGGCAAGTGCTTCAACAAGAGCAATGTACACAACACGCATGACACTATCAGACCCTTTCTGATGGTTCCTTAAAATCGCGAATTCAGCATATATAGTCTTCCCACTTCCAGTTGGTGCAACATCTAACACGTTGTCAACAATGTTTGAATTCTTGATAAAGGGCTTCGTATAGTGGATTAGAAGGGAGCATTAGGATGAAAAGTAACAATCTTGTGAAACAGATCAGTAATTTCTCTGACCTTCAAAAATGTGTTGAGTTGCTTATCCATCCTTTCAGCTATGTCTCTATCTCTTTTATTTTTTCTTCTGTTATCATCCTGGAGAGATGCATAACTCTTGACAATTTGCACAACTCCTGTAGAGTACTTGTGTGCCTCTGAGATTCTGAAGAAGCTTTTTCTGGTTACTCTTTTAAACACAATGCCATCTTCAGGTTCTGTCAACACTTCTCCAACAGGCAAATGATTGAGGCCTTCTCTGTCTTCATTGTGGTCTAGACCCGTTTGAAAGTCTACCCGTCTTCTATACCTGATGAAGGCTTTCATGCAGTCAATGATTCGGAAGAAGGCAACTTTGTTCTGATCATCAATCTTTTGATTCATTTTATTTTTCATATACTTCCCTAGAGTCAAGAGATCAGAAGGATTGATGGACAACAAATCATTATCACAGAAGTAGTATTTGTCGTTGTCTTCTCTTATTACTTCATAGATAGTGTACTTAATCTCTGTGTCTTCAAAATTAACGTGCTTAATCCCAGAGATTTTCTTGATTGGTATTTTTGAGTAAGTCTCTTTCCTTACTTGCCTATGACACATGAATTTATTTTTGACTTCATCGCTTACATGATAGTCATTGGCGAAGTTAGGAAGCATTAAGAAGACGTTTTGATCTGTGATTGCGTACATGTGCCTGTGCTCAATTTCCAATGAAGTTGGAAGTTCAAACCTTTTCAACTTATCTTTCTTTTCTTGGATCTCAACCCTTATTTTGATTGATGCTTCTCTCTTGACTTTTTCAATTTCAGCCTTAACTTTATCAGCTTCAGCCTTAGCTTTATCAACTTCAGCTTTAGCTTTACCTTCTTCAGCTTCTTGATCAGCAGTGGGTTGTTCAGAGACAGAGTCAGAGGGTTTTGGATTTTGAGTAGCACTGAATTCTCTAGTTCTGGCACAGGAGGGGATTGATTGATCTTTCTGAGGTTGGGATTTTGATGGTTGAGATTGTAAATAGGGATGGCAACGGGGCGGGGATTGGGCGGGGAATACAATCCCCGACCCCGGCCCCGGTTTCACTATCTTATCTCCGGCCCCAGCCTCGGTCCCCGGCGGGTACGGGGAATCCAATACCATCCCTGGTATTTTTATGCTCATCCCCGGTCAATGCCCGGTTTATCCCCGGTCAATCCCCGTTTAAACAACAATTTTTTCAAAAAAAGGTAAAATTGCATTAAAAATATGTATTTTTTACTTAATATATACATACGAGGACGGGGCGGATGGGGAATACATTACTCGGCCCCGGTTTTCAACATCTAGAGGATCCCCGGCCCCGGTACCCGTTTGAACGGGGAATCCCCGGCCCCGGTCGGTGCGGGTAAACCGGGTTCCCCGACGGGATGGAGCAAATCACCATCCCTAATTGTGAAGGTTGAGGTTGGGGCTTTCTTTTGTTTCCCAAAAGATCAAGAATGAACTTAGCCATATCTAGATCTTTGGGAAGTGGACCAGAGTTAACAAATAGTGGAGTTGGTGTAAGAGGGGTTTGTTTGGATGGTGGTGGTTCAGAGGGTGTAGAGGTAGGGGCTTTACCTTTATCCTGAGGTTGAGCCATTTCAGCACCATCAAATTTTGCCTTTTTGGATGTATTCTCCCCCTTCTGAGAATCAGGATCCTGATCCTCTGACTTCTTTCGCTTCAATTCCGCCTTTTTGCATGTTCTAGCCTCTTTGGCTTTCTTCTTTTCTTCGTAATCTGCAGACAGAGAGCTGACCAAAGACGACAATTTTGAAACAGCGGTTTCTAAGGTAGATACCTTCTGAGCCAGATTCGTAGAACTGGAGTTGGTCTTGGAGACATATTTAGCATTCAGCGCATTGAACCTGTCCATCATTGTTTTCTAGAACATCGCCAAATCACATTGACGAATTAAAGATGAGGATGTTGAGACAGAGGCTTCTGATGGAATCACTGCATCAATGAGTTTCTTGATGTCAGCAACAAAAGATCCAAACTCATCTACAGAGATAGTGACTTCTGGAGACGGAATGTCTACAGAGATAGTGACTTCTACAGAGATAGTGGCTTCTGCGTTGGCCTTGATCCCTACGTCTAGGTTATTGAAGTTGTCAGAGGCAGAAGTCTTCTAGGACTCGGCAGTATCAGAGATCATCTTCTAGATAGATTCCAGAACTTGAGTCTGTGCAAGTTGAGTACTCTAAATATTGTTGAGTGTGGTTTGTTGGATCTCAAGGGAGAGTTTTAGATCCTCCACAGATCTCTGAATTTTATACCAAATGCCTGGAATGCTGCATTGGTGACAAATTCAGAAGAGGTAACCGGTGCATCCCCAACACATGGGGCCCCTTGTCTCTCGCGTTCAGAGAGGCCCTCGTTCACACCTGTTTTGACGTTGAGCGTGGAGGGACTTCCAACCTGTCGTCGAAGGCTATCATTGTTAAACACCTCTTCGGTTGTTCTGATTGGATCAGCTTTTTCCCTATCATTAGAGGATGGGGAGCTGAACACAATGTGCTTACCTTTTGGGAGTAGGAAAACTCTGGTAAGTGGTGCATCCTGATGTTGTAACCCCTTTGATGGGAATTCTTCAGCTTCTACACTATAAAAGGGTATGGACGTACCCTCTGCGTTCCCTAAGGCTTCGTTGGTCACAGAGACCTCAACGAATTGTGTAGGTTGTGGCGAGTTCTGGGGCGATAGAACTCTTATATTTTCATCATCACCCTTTTGAGAGGATGATGAAGATGATGTGGTTTCCCCGGCTGTGCATGATTCAGAGGTTTGAAGAATATCCTCTGATCGGTTGGTTTCAGGGTGGTTTGGACTGGGCTGTCCTTTTTCAGTGAGAGTAGATGTGTTGGCATCTACCTCAGCAGTTGTGGTTACCCTTGTTGGACTCGGTGAGGTTCGCACACATATGTCTCTATGGACATCTTCTATAGCCTCTTCCATTAATCTATCAGGATGGGCAGAATCACTCGGTGGTTCACTCTCATTCTTTTCAGCCTCATCCTCACTTGACCCCTCAGTTCCTACACTGGGCTCTAAATGCTCTGGGGTAGGTATTCTCGGTTCTGAGAATACCAAAGAGCGTCTATAAGAAATAAGATTATGGGAGGTTTGATGAATAAGGTTAAACATATACCTGGATAGTTCTCTTGGAGAAGAATAGCCATGGTAGCTATCTTGCAGAATGGATGAAGGAAGGGGGCGTTCAGAGCACTTATTACTGGGTAAGTGAAGAAAGAGAGGAATCTGGGGAACATCAGTGCTGCAAGAGCTTTGCCCTGGCTCTAATGTGAAACTTTGGTGTGTACAGCAGCTTTAATTTCTTGAAAGATCAAACTTGCATAATCTAATGGCCTGTTGAAGTACATTCCATACATTATGGTAAGAATATTCTTGCTGGCTTGGTCTAGAGAGCCGATTTTGCAAGTGAGACGTTTATTGAGAATAGAGACTAGCACATTCCATATGGGAGGCAGCTTCTTTCTTTTGAATTCAGACAGCTTGGTGATTGTTTCATTGTATCCCAAGAAATTGATGAATGCCAACAAAGCTTCAGGTGTAGGGTTCTTTTCAAGATCTGGATTTGGTACTTTTTGGCCTTCAACTTCAATAACATGTAGGGGCAAATGAAAGTACCTGGCGATTTTCTTCTTTGTGATATGGATTTCGACGGCGTTCTCAGAATCTGTAGGATGGCTGAAGTTTCCTAAGAGGGTTTCTTCATCCCCGACAAACAGTGATTGCCGGACCTCTTGGACATAGATTTCGGGCACATTGGGGTTGGTTAGGGTTAGGGTTCGGTTTAGTGAATGATTTTGAAGAACTC